>JASUUF010000370.1:1918733-2558310 GCA_030449835.1 Clausena lansium
AAACAAATTGTGTTTCTGCCACATTCCTCCCAGTTACATACCCCACCAAATTTTACACTCATGATTTTCCAAAAATCGGGATGGACTAATTTCTTTATCTATTTCATGACACAAATCAGAGTAATAGAGATTAAATGCGTCCAATTTATCAAGTACATCCAAGGAGGTATTTTAATGATTATTTTCTCAAAAATAAAGGCAAAAAAATAACTTAGAGCATTAAATAGGGTACCTTGTGACGTAAAAGTGCACGAATGGTGGCAGCTAATGATATTGATGATTTCAGTATCTCACTTCCGTACCTACATGGTTGAAATAATGATCAGGAACCTCAATGCTACTTGAAAGAAAGAAATTTCCCAATGTAATTGGATATAGAAAATAAAAGAATTATTTATGCATGATAAAAGTTCTGCATTACTTGTCGCTAATGGATCCAACTTGCTCTAGCTTCTGAAGTAAATCCAGTGCCACCTCAAGCTTTCCCATACAAAAGTAGGACTTGGATATGAGGCGCCACCTCCACAGCCTTGCAAGGGAGTAAGTTACACTTCCATTATCAGTGAGCACTGAAGCAAAATTCTTCTCAGCGACAGAAAGAGTCTGTTCACACAGTTGAATGGCTTCCTCATATTTCTGCAACTGCAAGATGCCAACTACCATGTTATGATCAAACTTAATGATATATGAATAAAAAACTTCACACAAATAACGATCTACAGCTATAAAATATATCCAAAAATTCAATATTTCTTCAAAAGGGAATTAGATAAATCCAGCAGGGTTACATGTTAAAGAAAACGAACCATGTACAGAGCCTCTGCTTTCATTTCAAGTAACTTTTCTGAGCATGAACTAATAGACAAGGCCTCATTAATTCTTTCTAAAGCACTAGATGCTGCTTCTGATGTTTTCTGTTCCAATAGTTTTGCGGAACAATTAATTAATTCAATCACTTTCTGCAACGAAAACCACACAATTAGTTATCAACAAAGTTACATCAAACTCTAAAGGTGCAATAGAGAATGAGAGAGGCAACAAAGGAAGGACAACAAGTTTAGAGACAAAAAAATGCAAGATATTTCCATTCATGAGAATCTGCACCATAGTGATAACAAGATCAGCTCACTAAAGCATAATACAGTTAGTAATTTCAAAAGAGAAACATATGCTAACTAGAACTCCACATAATCCATTATAAGCAAAAACATGGCTTTCAAGATTAAATTTGAGGGCACTGAGCTTGGTGTGTATAAATATACATGTGTTCTTCAATGATCTTTGTTTCTTTGTCTATCACATTCAATTTGGTTTCATTCTCTTCTTTTACTATCTTTTGATGTGCTTTTGATTGTAGGAAAGGGGGAGGGAGAGATTGAGAAAGTAGAGAAGCTTTTTCTCTTGCATGCTTCCCATGCTCCTCAAACTTTCAATGACTTATATACTAATTCAAAAGAACCAAGCCATAAAATTGACACTAAAAGAGAAGCAATATCTTGTATTCCACTGGTAAGAAAATCTTTATACTTTGTTCCTCTCTTATTCCATTTCTCTGTTGCCTCTTGGCTTAACAATTCATATAAATTCCTAGTCAGATATCAAACCCACAGCCAATAAACAGATGCTCACCTGAGCCTTTTGCAGGCCATCAGCAGCTTCGATTATAATTCTGCGATCCAAACACACCGCAGCCCCTGAATTCAAGGGTTTGTTGTAATACTGCTGTGCATTTTCAATTTCCCCAAGCACAAGATGACAACTGGAAAGAAAAGATAAAACACGTTTAGCAATGCAAAACAGAAATCCATACAACAATTAGCAGTATATAACATTAACATGCAAAGACCATAGGATGCCACAATGCAAAGGACAGTAAACCTCTCTCCTTCAGATGACATTCCTGATATTGAAATTTATCCCTCCAACATTTCAATTACCTTGCCCATTCAGCACATAAGATTAAGTCATGTCAATGTAAAAGTATCAGGAGTAATATTCTAGGGCGACTGCTAACAAAATCCTCTATGAGCACAAAAACATGATTTCCTCATTGAACAGCTGCAAATAAATATCAGTACTGAATTTAGACAAATGATCGTATATGCCATTAAATATCTCAGTTAATGAAGATTGAGCATTGAAGAATAGCATAATTTTGAGGTACAACTAGCTTGATACGTTCAACATTTTAGATAATCATTAACTAACTCAAAACAACAATATTCGAAAAAGTAATTCTTGTGGTAAAAGAGAGAATCACCAAATCTAGGATTACCCACTCTATGCAATAAGTATGTTAACCAAATTACGGATTACACACACTATAGAATCAAGTATGTAATTAACACCAAGTTGTTGTGTTTGGTTGTTCGGCAATTAACCAAATTATTGACAAATCAGAACAATAGTGTTATTGTACACATTTATTACAGAACAAACAAACGCCTTACTTTGCAGCTCTCACATAAACTTTGAGAAAGTTGGGGTCCACAGTGGCAGCCATCATGCAGTCCTCTAAAGCTTCCCTTGTCCTTCCAAGAGAGATCCTTGTAGCTGCACGATTGCTATAGCAAAGAACAAGAGGTTTGATGCAGCATCCTGCAGTCTCACTCAAAGGGACAGAGTTGATCCCCTGTGTGTAACAGTCCTCAGCTTTGGTCAGATTACTGTTTTTATAAGCTTGATTTCCCCTAACATAGACAAAAGATTAGAACATTAGATACATAATTGATATTATTGGAGACAACGTAGAATTAAGAAATTAAGGTCAAAATATATAATAACTCCAGCAACCTTAGACATTAACCTAATCAGTTATTTGATACCTGAGTCGCCACATCTCACAGGTTTCGTGGAAATCAGCAGTAGAGGAGACAGATCTCTGCTTGACCTCTTCAGCTGCTTCTAACTTATTCTGCACTTTGTTTTTATATTTATTTTCTTCTTCACCATTGACTGTTTTGCAAAGTGAAGAACTGGCTTGATGTGAAAAGCTCACCTTATCATTTGGACTTGGAGAGATGACAAAAGAATTATTACCAACTTTCTTCTTACTTTTCTTTCTGAGTTTACATTTTATCGAAGCTAGACCACCCTTAGCAGATGATAAAGAAGAAAAGGTAAAATATTTCCCACCATCTACTCCTGAAGCAAAACAATATTGTCCCACTTCATGACTATCAGTTTTCACACCATCTGCATGCTCTCCAGACACAACAGCATTGCCACTGCCCCTGTCCAACTGCTCTTGTTTGAAACTAGGGTAAGCGGTTTCAGATCTAAATACAAACTCTTTCCAAGGACTTTCCTTATTTGACTCTCTGAAATTCTGATTAGCTATCTCATCATCACCTTTTTCAGCGGTGGCAAAGCTTTTATCTTTCGGGTCAGTAGTAACAGAGGCATGAGAAGTGGAGGGTGCAAAACAATTGTCTGAATAGAAGGGTTCTTCTGACGTCACAAATTTTTCCTGTGAAGGTTGATCATTCACTATAGTTTCCATATAAGGAGAAAAATCCATGGGTGAGTAACAATCAGGGGTACTTGGGCTTTCCTGTGAACTGCTTTGCTTTGGCATATGAACTTGCTTCAGCCCTTGATTAAGAGAAGGTTGCTTCGACTTTCCCCTTGTTTTCTTTGATCTTTTGTCCTTTACTGATTTACTCTTTACACTAAATTCCAGTTTCTTATTCAGTTCAGTATACAGACTTGCTTTAAAACATGACGGATCCCAGTTGGGTATTTCAAATTCTGTAAAGCTCATCCCTAACCCGTGTTCAGTATTTGTAGGACCACTCTCATCCTTCTGAACTCCAACCATAGAAGGTGTCTCAGAATAAGAATCATTTTGTTGGGATTTAAAACCACCTGATGACAACGAAGCCCCTCCAGCAGCTACATTTTTCTGCGTCTCAAAATTTACTTTAGAACTCTTAGGAAGTCCTGCCTGACTCATAAATGGCTGGCAATTCTGATCATTCTTACAATTGCCAAAATTATCACTAGCCATTTGGTCAACAGCTGCAGTGGGACCTGATATGTGCTCATCAGCATGAGCTGAACTTCCATCAGAAGAACTAGAAGGCTTTATACTGCTACTAAACACAAATATAGTGTCAGCATTAGAGCATGAATTCTTATTTGAATCATTTTTCTTTTCAGTGCTAACATCATTCTCATACTCATTGATGTTCAGTTTCTGCATCTCCCCAGGGAGTTTAACTGCCGGATCTGTAGTAGAAGCACCGCCCATAACATTACTACTACAGCTTTCAGATGCAATGTTGCTCTTCTTACTGACACTAAAATCAAGATTACCATTTTCAGCCCTTCCTACGTTATTGGCATTTCCAAAACTTTTGCTGTCCAACTCCACATCATTTGAACAATTCAATATCCCACAATCATCAGAACAGGAACTTTTCTTCTGGCAACTGCCAAAAACAAAAACACCCTCACCATAACCCTCACTGCAGCTCAAACCTCCATTACCATCAAATCTAACTTCACTAGCTTTCACTTTCTGGGACTCCGTCTTACTTTCTACTTCCTTTTTCCCCTGATCATCAGAAACTGTTTTTCCATTATTTTCAATAGAATCACTCCCTTGCGGATTCAAGTTCGAGGTTGAAATATTACACCAACTAGCTCCAAACACAAAATCCAAACCAGAATCACTAACATTCCCATTACAATTACTCTTTTTGAAATTTGAACTTGACTCCAAATCATTATGATTAACGCCAAACCGTTGGTTAGAGGCAGACTTTTTCAGAGTCTCACCAACTTCTTCTTTCTCCGAATTTAAATTCAAGCATAAATCATCACCTAAGCCCGACTTTGCGGTACGTTCATCCCTAGTGTCTCTCTTTTCAAAGTTCAAGTCTGCTCCTACACTACTACCCAAATTAGCACCAAATACAAAACCCCCATTCTCATTATTTATAAAACAATATTCATTGGATACCCTGGCTTCATCACTCACCCCATTATTAGAATTTGACGAATTAAAACTACAATTATTACTATTTATTGGACCCGACTCCTCACCTGTTGATCGAAACGGGTTAACACCCAGCCCGGCCTCTGTCTCAGTGGCACTAGCCCTCGACCTCCGTAATTGCTTCTTCGCTTTCACAGTCCTCTGCCTCCGAACCGACACGACTCTCGACCCGTTACGAGAAACGAAGCCGTTTCCATCACCGACACCGACACCGAATTCTTTCGCGTCATGCAAACCCGAAGAAGAGTTAGTGTTAGCAGTACTTTGCGATTGATTCTGCGTCTCCGAGCGACCATTTGCACAAGAAAATGGATTAAAAAAATTAGGGTTAGCAGACGAAGATGAAGAGGGTTTAACAGTGAATGGAGATTGGCAATCCGCCTCCGCCGCAGCCGCCGCCGGCGACATTTCTGGCGAAATCGGGATGCCTATGTGTTAGGGTTTATGGGTTTTGCTAAAAAAAAAAAAAATACTTCTTTTATTTTCCTTGTGTATGTAATTTCAACGTTAAATAAAACGTCTCTTTAAGTTTTTGTTAATTGTCTGAGGCTTTGGCCTTTTGCTTTGTTTTGAAGTAACTGAAGAAGAAGAAAGTGTAGACTGAAGACTCGAAAATCAATCAATGAGCTGGCGTGGCATCGTCGCGTTGGAAGTTAAATTCGTGGGCGGCGTTGTTGTACCTGTAGGGCTGGCTGTACCTGATTATTTTCTACCTGTATTCAAAAATTTTTTAATGTTACTATGAATTTGAAAAAAAATACTTTTTAAATACATCTGATTATTTTATTTCAAATAAGGATATTGTTATTGGGACCCCCTTACGTATGGTTGAATATGAAAATAACTTTAAAAGTTTAAAATATATGTATATTAATTTAAAATTTTTTTTATATATGTATATTATAATCTACTAATATTATAATTAAAAATTTGTTAGGACAATTTAAATTAAATCTATTTAAGTATAGTTCAAATTTTTATCCTCATATATTCTTAAGAAGTTGTCGAATACGGTGGTAATTAAATTTTTCGATGATCGACATTCAAATTTCTGACATTAGAAAAAATTCAAGACTTATACAATTGAATATGGTTATTAAAAGTCATATAATGCCTGTTTATTTTGAGTTTGATAATTTTATTCAGTAATAAGGATAGTTTGGTAATTTTATGTACTTTTTTTTCAAGAGAGTATCCACAAATTTTTTTTTAAAATTGTAATTTTAGGGTATTCAAATAATTTTGGTAGTTTTAGGGGGTATCTGCTGTAATTACGTGGCTATTTCGTCGGAGAGTTACATACCAATATAGCACTGAGAATTACGGTTCACTAAGAAATTAGCGGGGGTTTATTTGGTTAGTAACTCTGTCGGTTCAGGCTCTGTAGCTAAAAGAATACGCGAACCAGACCGGAATTTGCTAGGGTTTTGGGCCAAAATGTCGAGGGGGGGACCCAAGGACGGGGACTTACAACTGGCTGCGGTGGCCGATAAGTCGAAGCAGGGGGCGTCGTCTACGGTGCTTGTGGAGTATACGCCGCCGGATTTCAAGGAGGAGGAGGAGGATCTGGAGATCAAGCTCCGTCACATCATGGAAAACGTGCCCGTTCGCTTCAACAACACGTCGGGAAGTTCCGCCGGTTCAGGCTCCGGTGATTTTCACCAGGTAACTCTTCATTAGCCTCTTTTTTTTTTTTTGGTATGGCATTTAAGCTTAGCGAAGTCACATTAAAATTCACATTTTTTTTTTCACTTTGTTGAATTGATTGGGATTGCTTTATTATAAATATATTTGGTATATGAACTTCAGTGTGGCGGCGTGGTGATGGTTAGCCAAATTATAATGTGATAGCGAGTCCATATTATTGGTTGTTATTGACAAATTTCCATTATTGTGAGTGCGCCATTGAAGAAAATAAAGACTGAAATGTGAAAACTCCTGTACAATTTTAGGCTATGGTGAATTGTTGTTGATGCTACAGACATTGCTGGCAACCGTATGCCGGTCTGGCTATAGGTTTGCAAACATGTTCTAGATGCATATTTATTTGTTAGTGACTGGGTGGTGTCTATGTTTAAATCTGTTTTCAGAAGGAATTGATTAGGCTGAAAGTAAAGACTGGGGACTAAGGGGTATGCGGGCATAAGGCAATTCCTGCTTTGCGTGAATTTATTCTGGACTGATTGCAGACAATTCACGGATTTTAGTTCTTCAGTTGACATAATTTAGAGTAGCAGTGCTAACTTAATGTTGGTGGCCATTGATGCCTCCTACATTTGAATGTCAGCCGGCTTAGTGATTGGGCAATTATACATACAATAAAGTGCTGAAAGGTGTAGGTCTGTGATTTGTCCCTGGTCTATGTTTTTAGAGTTAATATCATGAAGAGCTTGAGTGTAGTTTGGGGAAAAAGTCACAGATTTTGGGGAAGTTAATGCTTTCAGATATGTTTGCTACTTATTCTTAGAAGTCGAATTTGTTATAGGATGCTCATATTATGTGAGAGGAATTCACCAGTCTTTAAAGAGTTAAAATGTGTGCAGCTTGAGGGAAACGTAGATTCTTTTCCGAACAAAAGTTTGTATGCTATGTGTTACACATTTCCCTCATTTCACTTGGCACTGGCCATATGATGCAGGCGGTTTAATGCAGCTGTTGTTCTGTCATTGATTAGTTTGATTCTTCTCTGCTGAGGAGCTGTTCTAATATTTATTTTCTTAAGGATAGCGTTTAATTTCTTATGCCTGTGAGAATTGTCACACCCTTTCTAGTTTACTAGTTGCTGAAGCACTTACAGTAATTGCACTTGAGTTCATCTATTTGCATTCGGCTTCTTTTCTCAGTGTTAGGTGTATAACAGTAAAACTAAATGCCCTGTTTATGCTTTTCTACACGTGAGTTATGTTGTTTTCTTTAAACAAGAAGACTTGCACACACACAAACACAAACACACTCATATTGGTACATGGTTTTTATACTTCTAAATCTCTTTGCTACAGTATCGGCAGATGAGACGGAAGGAGCAAGACCGGCTTTCTAGGATGGATGATGACTATCAGAAAAGAAAAGAATTGGCAGAATTTAGTATGAAAAGGGAGGAAAGAATGAAAGCCACAGAAGAACGAACTGCAAAGAAGCGGTCAAAACGCCAAAAGAAAAAGCAGAGGAAGAAAGAGAAAAAGGCCAAACAGAATGCTGGTGGAGAAGAACATCAGAAAGAAGATTCCTCAAGTAATGATGATTGTGGGGACTCTGATAATGGTGCAGAAGCAGCAAAATGAGAATCAAGTTTTGCCATGAGCGTAACAACGGCAGCATGGCACTTTACATATATAGAATGGACTTTGAGTTTCAGCTTTGGAGAAACCTGATTTGAATCATGCTTTCAAAATACCAGAGTTGAGGATCTTTATCTCCACTTTAAACTCCTTTGGGTATCCTGATTACGCTCTTACATTTGGGCATGATAACAAAATGGTAGCGGTAGGGAATCCTTCACTCAACTACATTTATTTTTCCTCTTCTCTATTAGTAATGTATTGCATACTCAACCAAGTGTGGCAATATTGATTATGAATTACTTGGAGGATTGATTATGAAGAACTTGTTTTGGAGGATTGATTATGAAGAACTTGTTTTGGATGATGCTACAATACATACTGGAATACTCAGACAAGTATCAGCTTTCAGATGATACTTGTTTCAATCGTCTAGTGTGGCGATTACATGATTGAAGTTTCGATAGTTGAAGGAAGCATAGTTCATAGTTCATTTTATGTTTCATTTCATGTTCATTTTTCCATGATTTGGTAGAACACAAACTTCGTTTTTATGGACTGAAGTTAGTCAAATTTGGCCTACTCTTCTCCTTAACACTCCCATTTGGTACTTGGTTGCAATGTTCTTAGAGCTATTCCAAAGTTGTAGTAACACATGGAACATCTTCTAATCTTCATGTACATTCACAATTCACTTTTTTTTTTTCCTTTTTATTAACAGATGAATGTTTTTGGTTTCCCTTAGATATATTGATGTTGCAATATTTTGCAATTTCAAATCTAACGTGGGTTAAGTGTAACAATCTAAATGAGAATATCATAAACTTACGGACAGAGTGAGTTCTATTTATGGATTATTACTCATTTGGTATCAGCTGCTCAAAACGGCCCCCAGCTCCAGTGTGGATACTTGGAAAAAAAAAAAAGGAACAATTTTGTTACGATGTTGCCTGAAAAAACAATTGCATAGATTACTAAGCTACGGTGGCATTTCGGAAAAATTAACTTTGCACTAATAATTTGGTTGACTAATTCTGACCATCAGGATTGAAAATGACCTAGTCCTTTACCATATATTTTGTAGAAAATATTTTTACCTTGCAAAAGCTTCGTTTGGTCTAAGTTTTCAAATAGAGCTTATTTAAATAAAATTTTTATTAATAAAATTTATATAAATAGAGTTTTCACAAAAAAAAAATTTTAATTATTTGATTATTAATAAAAACTTTTATTTAACATTGTAAAATTATTTTAAAAAATAATTTTTTAAAGATATATTATGAAATAAATGAAAAAAGATGTGAAATAAATATTAAGGGTATTTTAGATAATTTAACTCTTCAAATAAGCTCTACAATCTATATTGCTAAAAGTCTAAAATTTAAACTTTTATTAGTTGAAGCAAATTGACTTATTTTATTTATTTAAAAGGCCAAGTGGTAGAGCCGCTGCCCTCACGAGCTCTTATAAAAAATTGTGGGGGCTTCCTTCCTTCTTCAATTATAGGAATATAATTGAGTGAAGGCGGTTTATTTCTTTTCAAAATGTGAGTAGAGTAGAATAGACGTCTCTCGAATATTAAAGAAGGTTAAAATGTAGATAATACTATATACGAGTTAATGTCTAGTCTCAATAATAGTTTAATTGTAAATGTATCAATATTAGTCTCGTACAATATGAATTATAATATGAGTAATAATCTCATATAATTCAAAAAATAACTTATTTAATTTTTAAAAACTCTACTTAAAATACAATTAAATAATACTAAAAATTTAAAAAAGAATTTAGTGATTAAATAACATCAAATAACTAGCGAAAACCATGGGATAAAAGTAAGAATTACAAAAGTTTTGTCCCACAGCCAGGCGGTCCAATGACGATTTGACAACGGCGTTGCAAAATAAAACGCACGTCCAGCATTCACAGATTCGTGTCAGACAGTTGTCACCACATTATAAAGCACACGCACAGGCCCAGGCCCCAGCCGGGTTCCGTGCGTATTATTAAAAACAAAAGGCCACATAAAGGTGGCGAGGAATAAAGAAAGCTTCAAGCTAAGGCAAATCAAAGCAGCAAGCAACAACAGAACGGATCACTCTGTTTGCTCATTCTCTTTCTCAGCCTCGGGTAAATATTGTACTCTCTCTTTCTTCCTTTGTTTGTTAAGAACATTTGAGTAGTAATAAAGTCAATGAAGTTACAAGTCTTTTTGTTTTTGCGGCTTCTAAAATAATGTCTAAGAACTTTTATATTATATATATACACACACACTTCTCATTTTGGTTCATTCAAAGGGCATGTTTGTTTTGATATTTGTATGTGATATTTATATAACGCTACGTTGCCCTTTTTCATTTTGTTTGTAAGTCACTCACTCTATTGGCAATGGGTAAAATGGCCCTTTTCTTGATGTTCCCATTGAGAAGGTTTCTTCCATTAATATTTCTATGTATATTAGCATTAAGTACAGGAAGTTTAAGTAAGCTTAATTTTGATGATGGCAAATAGGGATTCATGGCACTGATCAAGAAACATATTGAGCATGATGGATATAAATGATTTAGGAGATTAATAACATGGTAAATTTTTAGTGATAGAGATACTTGGTACCGAGTGAGTCTCAGAATCTTTTGTGAATGAAATCTGTTATTTTCTTTGAACGTTGAATTGGTCGTCTTATTCTATCAATTTTGTTAATGAAGAGGACGGCATGTTTTAATTTAAGGGAGACGAGCAGTGTTAGGTCCAATGACATTTTGAAAAATATTCTGGATTTGATATGACTTGAGGAAGTTTTATGTCTAGAAGATGTGGTATCTTAAATGTGGAGATTATCATGTCACCAATACGAAATGAAGATGAAATAGAGAGAAAGAGGATAACAGTTTTGAGTAATGGTGGCGCAAATGGAGGACGTGGAGAGGGGGATTTTTTCATCTATAAGTAGCTTGTTGGGTCTGTGGAGTGAAAGGTGAATTTTGTGGGATTGAATTTTACTCCCAATGGACTCTAAATTTATAATAATTACTTTTTACTATTTGAATATCCTATATATCTCCGACCTCAATATTCAAGGCTTTGTTTCAATGAAAGTTCCATGCTTGAGAACTGTTAAGAGGGTCCCTTATGTTTAATTGTACCAAGGATTTGCATTTGTCTCAGATAAATTTTAAGTGTCAAGGTCTGTGACACTGACTTTGGATGTGAATATCACAATTATGAGTTTATTCATTATGTTTGTACTAATGTTGTGTATTTGTGTGGGATAAATTTATAAAGTGTCAAGGTGACACTGACTTTGGATGGGAATGTCACAATTATGAGTCTATAACATCCTAACACTTTCACACACTTCTGTTATACAGCCTTATGTGCATTTTGAAATTGAAACTTAAATGTTGTCACATCATTTGACATTCTTTTCTTGCTTTGATGTTCTAGATGCTCCTAAATGCTCGTTTTTATTTTCATTTTCATGATAGAAACTGACATGTTCAGTAACATTTTGTAGAGAGGATTTAAGAAGTATGTTGCAAGTGGACTTGAGAAATTGAATTTTATTTTATTTTTTAACTTTCAACATCAAAGAACATCTGTATTAGCATAAATAGAAAAATGGTTGTCAAAGCTAAATATGTTGGTTATTAATCTAAACGAATACAAAATTGCTTATGAGACCTATTAACGGCCCAAATATATCCTGCATACATCAGATTGAAAACATCAGTGGGATGTTTGAGCGTATAGATTGGCTTTGAAGAGTTGTATTTCATGTGTTTTAAGAATTATATTCTAACTACAATCACAGAATGTGTTTTATTGGGATTTGTGAGATGAACTGTTTTGTTGAATGATGACTGACATATTCTGAACTACTAAAACATGTAATCTATAGCCTGAATCTGTCATTTGTATGTTATTTACATGTTTTCATTATTTTCCTGGACCATTTTTCTCTTCGCCATGGGGGATCAGATTTCATAGCTAGTATTTTAATCTAGAAAAGGAAGGTTTTGGCTCCTGGGCATACCTTAGCTTGCCGTGAATGTGCTGTTACCTGAGTTTTAGTAAAAATAGGGGCAAGGGTTGTTGTTTAGTGGGTAAGATTTCTCATCTCCGTTCAAACCTTTATATATATATAGAAGGAAGGAGTTTATAGGCCGATTAGTTGAGTGCTGCTTGATTTGAAAGCTTGTGATTTTATTAGGAAACCAATCTATCTGAAAGAAAAAATCTTTGTGCTTCTACTATATAATGTAATCCCCGACACCGTGGTTTGTAGCCACGTGCTCTAATCCTCTGAGCTACAGGGCTCGCCCTGTCTCCACTGGATCTGTTCCCGAAAGTACCTTAAAAAAAAGGAACCTTTCCTCTCCTCAGCCATTTTCATTTCGGGTTAAGAAGATGTGAAAGCACCTTTCTCTCTATAAGAACACGGTGCGTTACGAGGTGTAAAGTAAGAGAGAAGGGATTTCATAATTGGGGTTTTGAATAAGACGTATGCATTAGTTACAACTTGACAAGTATTACTTCTTTTTTTTATGAATGTTGGTTGTTGGTGACCAATCAGATTAAGTTATTTCTTGAAGTTTTTACTGTTGTATAGGCTTATCAATTGTGTTAAAGATGTCTTAAGGTTATCGAAGCAATTAATCATCCTGCTTCCCTCTCTCTGCAAAGTTTTACTCAAACGTCTTAGTGGAGGTCTGGGGCATACAATACATAATTTATTCATGTGTTACAGTGGAAAATATTTTTCCTGAGTGAATATTTTTTTAAAGTACAAAGTCTCTTTAAAATATTGTTAATTTCCAAAATACATAATTACATCATTCTACAAAGTTCCTTGGTATGACAGTTTAAAGTCAGAGTTAAAACTTAAAAGAGTCGATTGGAAATCTTGAAAGTGTTAGGATAATTCAGTCATTTCAAAGAAACTTAAATTTGGCTGAACCAACATGGAAATGCAGATATATTGCTATTGACAGATAGATGGTTATGCTTTGCTTTGCGGGGATTCTGGTCTCTAGTGGAAAATCTGTAAAAGTTTCAATTTTATGAAAAAAAGTGGTCTTTCAACTATTCTTCTAAAATCCTTCATGTGCAGAAAGAAGCTATTGGAGCTCATATAAATGTAAATTAGTGGTTTTTCTTTCATTTTTTGTTTTTTCTCTGACGAAAATAACTGAAAATTCTGATAAATAGCCAAATGATCATGATTTTCAGGATTTCTTGGGAGATTATACGCGTATGTAGCTTTGTACTTTTTTTCCTGCTTTGTTTAGTATATAGTTTAAGAGGTCGTGTTAAACTGGGCCACAGTCATGATTCTGAAACTATATGTCATTTTCAAGTGTAATGAGTGTTGTGATCATATCTAATTGGCATTTGGAAGTCATGCTTTTGTAGATTTAAAGATATCTTTGGCAGTAGTTTGTTTTGTGCCACAGGAAATTTCACTTTGTAATTTTTTGCCAAAAATATGAATTGTAATGTACAAAACAATATCTAAATTTCAGATACTGTTGCTTTCTTATGTATTTATTCCATGTCGTATTGCAGAAATTTTTTCTTGTTATAACCAACTGTTTTCTTGGCTGCTTTTTGCATAGATTGAATAGTACATCAATTGATAATAATTTGTTTCATTTTGTACATATATTCTTACAATATTTTTGTTCTGTTGGATCCATTCAGAAGATCTGCAAAGGATCTTAGACAGAAGAGAGATAATTTCCTGGAACTTCTGTGTTGTTTCACATCTGCGCAATTTCTGATCCATCATGGATTATCAGTCCATCAGAGTTTTGCACGGTACTAACTTCATATGTCTTATGTTTTATCAGTCTGCTTAACTTTAATTAGTTTTCCCTTATTATGCACAAATATACCGAGTACAGAAATAAAAATGTTAAGAGTAGAGATAATACCAATGCCATCTGTGGAATGGCATAACAGGCAATCTTGGATTTCCGTACATTGATAACCTTCCCTTTGAATATATGAGCTGTTGATGTGTCATCTTTTCTCCTTGATCATGTGCTCGGAATTTTATTGAAGCTTGGCTGGAAGTTGTCTGGTCTTTTAACGCCTAAATGACTGGTCACATTTCTGCTATTAAATGTCTGTACATGTTGTTCCAATATTTTGTGGGTGCCAGCTAGTGGAGTTGGTAAATTTTCTTGAGTGAAATCAAGGCTTGGGGTTCGAACCCTATCATATGGTTGGGGAGGGAATTGGGTTGTCTTTAGGCTGTAACAAAAAAAAAACAGTAGTTCAATATGAATATTAAAAATAAAACAAAGTAAAATGTTAGTTCATCAAAGGAGACTACCAGAAACAAACCTATTGTATAAGGTGATGTGTTTACCAGCAGCTTGCCAGACTTTCACAAAAGAGTGACACTAATGTTAGCAAGACAAATATCAGCCACAGAAAGTAAGAGTAGGGCATTTCTTTTCATTGTACTTAAATCTATAGTCTGGAATAGATATTTTGTTGCTGTTGATGTACAAATTTTTCAGTGCTTAAAGTGTAACACTTTATTTTCTTACTAATAGAAACTTCTTTTTACAGTGCATGAACTTTAATATCGTCTGTCTTAAAAAAAAAAAATCTTCTCCCGTTCAATTAAAACAGGCATTAAGGTCTATTTAGAAGTAAGTTAAAGTAAAAGAGTTCCAAATATTAGAATCCTAGCTATGAAGGCCAAACATTTGAGATCAAAGTCGTGAAATTTACTTCAAGTCTAAAGCTTCACTATTGGATCCCAGGAGGATGAATTGTTTTATTTTGGACATAACTGCTGGAGCTAGTCTTGAAATATGTGTAAAACAGAAAAAAGGCAACATGGAATTGGTTCAACGTACTTCTTTTTTGCTCTCGTATAACTGCTGGATAAGACAAGATTGAGTCTGAGACTACAGCGATATGCATTTCAGGACAACCATGCCCAACCATAAAATTATTTGCAAGGACCAGCAATAGATGCATTCTTGGAATTTAACAGTGAGCATTTTCCATTTAGGATCATTTTCTAGTTTTGCTTATGATGAAGAATTCCTGACATATGTAATTTGACATTCAATAGTTAAATTAATGGGATATATTTATAGCCGTTAGTCTTTTACCTTATTTTTTACCCTGTTTCTGCTTAAACTTCCATGGAATGTTGCCGATCACATTATTGTAGTGGAGTGGATGCAACCCAATTGCCATGTGTACCTCCTAATGATTTTGTTGAATTCTTTGAGAGACATCTTTGTCATTTTATTTCTATAGATAAGGTTACCGTAAAGCCCTTGATAGAAATCTTTGAGTGATTGTAATTGATACTCTTTTCACGTATCAACTTTGTTCTTAAAATGTTTTTGCACACCAACACAACACCTGGGTATGGTGGTTTTTGTTTCTCATATTGATGTTCTGAGCTTGGATTCCCCAGACAAAGATGGAAAAGACACAAGGAACGAAGCAACAGAAGCTAGTCGCGCCAAGATGGATGAGAAAGATATTTCAAAACCCACTCCTGGATCTCAAAGAGAGCATGAGCAAGTTAATGCGGTTGATTGGAATATCAGGGAAACTGTTCCACAAGATGCAGTTTTGGGAAATGTGGACACTTCTGGTGAACTAAACATGGAGGCCACAATAACACCTGATGATGTTATAAGGGCAGGGGGATTTGGAGCTAGAGATGATATCAGTAATTTTCTTCCTGTTGCGAGTGATTCAACTGATTTTGAAGCTTCAATCCGTGATGCCCAAGACTATGAACAACCGCGGGAAGAAGTACGTAGGCCCGGTCTTGGGTGGAGAGAGGTACCCTAAAAAGAGTAGCCCGTTTGTTTCTTTTACGTATTTGAGTCATTGCAATCAACTTTTTTGATATTTTCTGCTTCTTGAGGTTGTGTGATTTTGAATAACATGTCATTATATGCTTTGGCTTATGAAATTTTATATCCCCAATAGCATTTCTTATTATCTTTAAAGGAGGGTATATACTCTCAGCTCTCTAGTCCATGATTATAACATGTATAGTGTACTAATAGAGTTAAAAAACATACTCCATGAAGCTTAATTTATAAGAACTTTTCTCAAGATAACGCTATGATGGTATAATTGAGAATAACAGAAACTAACTGCACACAGCTCTCTGTATTGTATGTTTGGAAACGCATAAGCAGACGCAATCCAATTGCGGAATTTCAATTCCAGTTATCAACAAAACTTTCAAAGAGCTTATTACTTCTCCATTTTGATTATGGTTGTGGTGGAGACCCAATTATGTATGGAAAGTGGAAATTAACTATTAGTAATGTACAATTAAGCTAAATAACGGCTCCATATGACTTAAGGTCCCTCTTTTAATCTTGGCTTATACAAGAGAGTAGTTTCATAAGAAGGGTATTGCTTTTTGGAAGATTCTCTGGCCAGGAGCAAGGATTGCCAAAGGGTCATAAGCATATTTCCTCTGTACAAAAAGTTCCCACTGAGGGCCAAAGTGAGCTTGCCACTCTTTTTGGGTGCTGTAATGGGGCAAATATTGCTTAATCCCAAGATTGGCCCTGGTACTGACGTCTAGAATCCTGTGATTTTGGTTATTTATGTGTTCTAACCCATCTGTCCCTCTTGATGATGGCAATGCAGATGATAGGAATGCCACGAGGTAGAAAATATCTTCATTTGGGGTGACAAAAGATGTTTTCTTGTTCCACCTGCAACCAAAGGGCGAGCAAGGTTTAAAAGATGAACTTAAAAAGATTAACAAAGAATTCTATGACCTGTTGATTAATTACTTGGACTTGTTGACTGGGTAGATGAGGATAGGTCCATTGCTGTTGTCTTTAAGAATTTCACCAAAGACCTGTCGAGCGAACTCTGAGATTTTGCTTTTGGGTATGAGAAGATTCAGCCATGGATGAGGAATTTCCCATAATCCTTTTTCTCGGAGTTTTATCTCTGACACATGCACTCTATCCAGGAAGTCTACATAAGAAACATCTGATAGGAAGAGTGTGGATGGTATGAAACTCAGTTTTGATAGTAAGCTTTCAGTTTTCTGCATCATGATGTATAAAGGTTAGCAATGAATTCTCTGCTGGCAGAGACTGTTGTTCACATTGGAGAAGTTTCTTGGCAAGTAATACCTTGTCCACGATACCAGCCTCATCTGGGTTGAAGTATTTGGCCATTTCTAGACAGTAAAGAACTTTTCCATCTGAATTGAACTTACTGGCCTGAAGTGGGTCTCTTGGATTGAAGGATGATCTCCAGTTATTTAGGAGGCCAGTCCTGTTTATTATTACAAATCCTTCAATGTAGTCGAATGAACTCTCTGACGATATTAAATGCTCTTGGTCCTTGGTAAAAATGGAGAATTCTGAATAGAGCACTCTAATCCATTTCACCTGTGAAAATTGATTAACAATGTTAGAAGAGGAATTACACTTCCAAAGAGATTTATGAGTTTTTACCATCTTCGGTGCTGGTTCAAGAGATATTCTTGCCCGGGTAATGATGCCAAACTGTCCTAGTCCTCCAAGAACACCATGAAAGAGGTCAGCATTTTGCTGCTCTGAACAGGTAAGCACATCTCCCTTTCCTGGAACCAAACTCTCAAATAAGATTTTTACTTGGTGCCTATTATCTCTATTTTGCTATTGCATCTTCTTCTAGGCAGTCAAATTAGAAACAATTATACTTGGTTCAATTCACAGTAAATGCTTCCCATAGCTTTGGTGGGATGGTACAGTTGTCATTTTACCATATTCAAAATAATTAAATTGCCATGCCACCCTCATCTTTGGCAAAATGATATTCGTACCGTGTTCTAGTGGGCTGTGATTTTTGGTCATCATGGCTAATAATATATAGTTTGCTTGAACGTACCTGTGACAACTTCCAGCTGGTAAACGTTATTGATCTGGGGTCCATGCAGAAATGCCTGACCACTAATTCCGGCATTAGATAAAGTTCCCCCGACGGTAAGGTGGAGGTAGTCTGTCCAAGACTTTGGTGCAAGTCCATGTTTAAGAGTCTCATGCAGAATATTAATCCACAAGTCACCACCAGAAACGTCCACATAAGGCAGCTCACCTGTGTGAACTTTCATAACTGGTTCTTGGAGTGAGCGCATGTTGATGACTACTCCTTGGTGAGCTTGTGCTTGACCTTGGAGGGAGTGACCATGGCCTCTAGCAGCAACAGTTAGCTGAGAAGCAGAACCGATATTGAAGACATGCTTTATTGTGGAGGAAATATCTGAAACTGATTTTGGGTATAATACGGCTGATGGATGGAAATGGTAAGTGTTGCCGAAGTCCTTGGCTGCATGGTGAATATTATCAAAGCTGAAATACCCATTTAGAGTTAGTTTCTTCAATGAGAGATGGCTATCAGAGGAAGTAGAATGAGTTGGAACTGCCGTGTTGGCGGAAGTGAGATTAGAACAAAGGTTGGCTGTATCAGGTATACAACTGAAGAACAAGATAAGAAAAATCCTGAAGAATAGAGGCTTGTTTTGTTTTAGAAAACTACAAGGTGGTGACCCCATTTTCTCCGGCATATCTTTAGAGAGAGGGAGAGAGAGAGAGAGAAAGAAGAGAGATTCTGTATGTTATTCTTTGTGGGGGGAAAGCAAAGGGAGAGGTGTGGAAGTAGCATGGAAATGAAAGGCAGAGAAGAGAATTTAAAGGGAAGGGCTTTAGGCGCGCCAGAGTCAATTCTGTCACGTATTCACTGGTGAGTCCCCATAAAGATTGTTCATTACTTGGTCTTTGGGTATGTATGTGTGTTTAGGATTTTCTTTTTGGCCCTCCTTTTTGGTTCTAAAAGTTGAGATAAAAAGTCACTAGAAAAGTTCATGAGAAGATTTCACATATCTTTGGTACTTTCCCCAACAGTTTCAACCATGCCGTATATAATCGTTTGCTTTTATGTTATCTTATCAATCTTTCAGAGATGATATCATTAAAGTAAAAATATGATCCAACAGACCATGTATAGAATTGAGTTATGTTTGTAGTATGTGATGATGATATACGTGTCAGTCTTCCTTGAAGTTAATTTTCTATATATTGATGTATGCTGTATGTCTCTACTGTTGAAAGAGTTTGTGCATATGATTATATTTTCCGATATAACCAGGCCGGCCCCTACTAGGTTGCATACTCCCTAGTCCTGGACCTGGGTGTGAGAAGGCGCAGGGTTCATTCATGGGTCCCTTAGCACATGAACTTCATGAGGTTTTGCTTGTGGGAAACTTGGCAAGCCTTGACTCTAGTACAACGACATGAACTGCAAGCATTTATCATGAGATTTTAGTCTAGTTGAAGCATGCGGATTAACTACTTTACACTGAATAAGACCTACTTGTTTCAAGTGCAACATCATCAAGTGTTAGTGTTTAGGTAGTCTATGTCCAAAGTTGATAGATGCTAGATTCTTTCACATATTAATCTTATCCATAGGTAAACTCTTGAGTTGGGTTATTATGATTATTTTGAGGAAGAGTAGAAGGAGGTCCATCTGCCCTCACTGGTTTTGCCAAGATTTGTTCTTTAATGGGATCCTCTTTTGGTGCTGATGGTGTAGGGGCCGGGGATGCTTGTTTATATGCCACGAGCAATAGTGTGCGAGTTTCTTCCCCCACCCCCTCCCCTCTTTTTTTTTTTTTTGTTTTTTTTTTAATATATAATTGTTACAATATACATTTTTCCAACTTAAATTTTACTAGGAGTGTAGATACAACATATTGTAGTCTTGTAAATCTACACCCACAAATAAACATGGATTTATCTACCTCTACACAATTTTGGGGAAACACAAAAAAGGGTCTTTGAGTCTTTGTGCTTTAGATTCCAGCATTGGGACATCCTACAATGATTCTTTCTCACTTAATATATATATATATATATAAATGTTTCAATATAGAATTTTAAAGTTCAGAAAAATCTTAAAACCGCACAGTTCAAGTGTTTTAAGTTTTAAGTTTTTAAAACCGTGCGATTTTAAAGCTTTCTCGAACTTTCTTGCACTTTAAAATTTTGAATAGAGGTCGAGAATATATATATATATATATATATATATATATATATATATATATATATATATTCTTTAATTAAGACATTGATTTGTGCCCAACAATGTGCTCTTGTGGACATTATTGCACCATTTGCCTTTTGCCATTGGTTGTTTAATCACCCCCCATTTGATGAATTTCAGCGACAAATCTTTTGGAAAAACATTTGGATTGCCACAAAATTTTTGATATTATAGTATATTATTATTAATTTTACTTATTCATCACTATGTTTGTGGTGTTTGCCAATAGCTTTCCTACTTTTGGTGTTTTGATATAATTGCCTTGTCCCAATTATTAGAGTCACTGATGAATTATTTATTATGTTATAATGAGTTAAAATGTCGATCCAATAAGCACACTGTTTTCAAAACATGAAATGTTTTTTTTCTTTTGTAAGGTTTTATATTTTGTCAAGTGCCTCCTTGGATCAAATTCTTCTTCAGAGTAATTATAAAAAGCACGTGGGGACATAATAACTCTTCTTGTCTTCTTATTTAAAGTTTTTGACTTTTGACTTTTAATATTTCATTGTTACAGGACAAGTTTACTGAAATATTGTAATTAAGATCAGTTATTATTTTTTTTTGAATTCAGGTTTTGGCAATTTTCTGTCACTGAGTGCATCTATAATAATACAAGTTTAAGACTTAATTACCTAATTATTGGTCACATAAAATTAAGTTCATAAACGAAGTTAAATTCGGAAATTTATTCTCAAAGAATGATAAAATCTTCTTTCATAGCACTCATGAGGAAGAGGAAGGCGGGAGGTGCCCACAATTAGTTTAAAGATTATGATGACATATATTCTCTTTAATCTTATTAAGTGTAAATTTTAGAGATTGTGATGATTCATATTCTGTTGTCTATGACATTTTCGATTTTCAATATGCCAATTATGATCATTCTTCTTCTTTCTTTTCTCAGTGCTTCCCTGAAAAGCAATATATATATATATATATATATATTGAAAAGCCATTTAAAAGGACTTTTAAAGACAAAATGCTATCTGTCGACTCTATAAAAACTTTGATGTCTTAGATCCCAGCAATAAAACAACACAAATTGATTCCTGTAATATTTTATTCCAAAACGTACATTGGCTTTTTTAAGCCATATTTGTATGTGTGGGATCGAAAGCCACAAGTTTTTGTTGTTAAGCACTTGATGTGCTTTCATTTCAATTGGTAAACTTTTGATGTCTTTTTAGATTTTTAATATTACTAGTTTGTCAAACATATTTTATTAAAGGTCATGCTATGTAAATGTCATTCAAAAGTGGTGCCTATTAAAGGTCATGCTATGTAAATGTAATCCAAAAGAGGTACCTAAAAGTTTAACTATGGTTTGATTGTGGACTATCTTGAGTTATCGTTTGCAAATCTTGTGTTGATAAATTGTTTAACTTAGTCATGCAATGTACTTAAAAGTTTAAGTATGGTTTGATTTTAGACTATCTTGAGTTATTGTTTGTAAATCTTGTGTTGATTGTAATTATATATTATGTAATTTAGTCACTCAGTAATACCTAAAAGTTTAAGTATGGTTTGATTTTAGACTATCTTGAGTTATCGTTGCAAACCTTGTGTTGATTGTAATTATATATTATGTAACTTAGTCACATAGTGGTACTTAAAAATTTAAGTATGGTTTAATTGTAGACTATCTTGAGTTATCGTTTGCAAATCTTGTGTTGATTGTGATTATATATTATTTAACTTAGTCACGCAGTGTACCTAAAAGTTTAAATATGGTTTTATTGCGAACTATCATGAGTTGTTTGCAAATCTTGTGTTTGATTGTAATTATATATTATGTAACTTAGTCATGCCCTTTCATTAGTATTAAAATATATCTGATATAGTAATTAGGGAGATTGTCAATTTCATAATATTTAATAACTCTTTTTAACACTGTAATTTTATAGTATTACTCTTTTTTTTTGAAATATATATATTTATTTATATTTATTATAAATTAAAAATAAAAATAAGAAATATAGATTTAATGTGAATAAAATATTATAATAAGATATTATTATTGTAATATTTTAATAAATATATATTTTATATCTCCAAGATGAATATCACAGTGTTGATTTAACAACATTATAATAATTTTGCTAAATATTCAAAATAATTAATAGAAATTTATATTATTATATTTTTTATACTGTTTTTATATTATGTTTTTTTATTTTATAAAAATTTAAACTCATTTTTTGTTATTGTAATTTAAGGGCATAATAGTTTAAAAGGAATTTGTATGATTATTTATGAAAATAGAAGAATTATATGGGACTATTGGATATTATAAAATAGTAGGAGCTAAGTTTGGTGTATATCGATTTTAGTACGGGAAATGGACAAAACTCTTGATTAACAATATTAAAATAATTTTGTTAAATATTGAAAGTAATTAATAAAAATAAATATTATTACATTGTTTTTATATTATGTTTGTCTATTTTAGAAAAATTTAAAGTCATTTTCTTCTGTTGTTATAATCTAGGGACATAATAGTTAAAATAGAATCTATGCGACTGTTTATGAAAATAGAGAAGGATTGTGTATGCATTGTATGATGGAAAATTTAAAGTCAATTTATTCTTTTTTTTTTTTTTATGCATTGTATGATGGAAAGTAAATTTCTTTACCAGTTACCACACTTATGTGAACAGTAATTCTACTTACTATATAATTTTTTTTTATATTTTGTTCTTCTTTCCTTGGCCTGATAGAAAGTAAATTTCTTCTTTCCTCAGGTAAATTCTATTCAAACTCTAAATCTTTTGTACCAATAAAAATTTTACCGACCATCTACAATAATGATGTTATATTTACCAGAATCAATAGATACTTAAATTATACTTATTTTTATACTCATTTATTAACCCTTAGATTTATGTGAATCAATGGATGTGATATACATATGGACTCTACCCAAAATATTTTTCCTCTTATATTTTCTCTCTCTTATTAATGAGTGTAAAAATAAGTATAATTTTAAGTGTCCATTGATCATTCCCGATGTACACACACGTACACAAATTCACACTCTGGATTGCACTGCATTTGGTACAAAATGTTGCCAAGGTTCAAGATTCTATTCGAATATACTTTATTTTGAAAGGACATATCCGTAATTCCGTATGTCTTTACTCTTTACTTCCCAAAAATGTACGAGCATTTTGCTTTGCTCGAGGTGATCTTCATATATGAACAAATTTATAGATTTTTCACTCAAAAAAAAAAAAATTCACGTGAATTAATTATTCATTACATGATTGTTCATCCTTTAGAACAAAAAAAAAAATGGAATAAATTAATGTTGCTCAAGACAAAATTCTGTCTTTAAAATAGCTAGCTGTTTGTTTCAAGAAATCTCAATTAAGCCTTTGAAAAATTGAACATAATCTTCCTCATTATAAAAAGAGAAAAGAAAAGAAAAGGAAAAAGAAAATAACAATTAAATGAAGCACAAGTTATTAATTTCATTTAAGTTTTTATTTGGCTTCTAAGCTAATTTAACTTAACATATTTAGCTTTTAACACAAACATAAACGGATCTTTAGTTTCAGTTTTGAGATGATGATATGATGCTCAAGATATATATTGATATGTATTGTTAATTACAATTATGCGATATTTGAAATGCAATTTCTTGCTTCCCAAATAGAGAGAAAAATGTTAAAATATTTCAAAAACTTATAATTCGGTTTCCAAAATTCCACTCAAGAGATCCCATAGATGAAATATAATATAAATTACACACACACACAAAAAAAAATAAAAAGCAATTTAGAAATTAAAAAAAAATCCTAGATATGCTCTTTGGAAGGAGACCAAGAGGGACCAATATGTAAACAAACGACAAAATTAGGCCAAGCATAATTATACGATTGATGACACCAATTGCCCCCAAATCAAGGAGCATATCTAGTGGATTATCTATATAGAAAGCAAATGAACCGATGACATGTGTTGAGTTTAGCCACTTTTTACATGTTAAAATTTGGATAAATATTCAATACACAAATAAGATAATGGAGTGACGACACTTTCTTAGTCAAGTATTGACACTTTCTGATCATTTTATTTTTGAGGTCGAGGGTCCTCATATGTTATTGGAGAATAAATTTTTTTTTTGTTGATATTGTGTTGAGCTTCAATGGAATATATTGAAGCAGGTCCCAAGAAATGGTTGCTGCGTAAATTTTTCAACGAGATTTCAGCTATTATATTATGTGATGATGTGTTATCTGTAATATGTAATATTGAAGGAAAAAAAATAAATAAATGTGTATTAATCTTCAAATCCAAAAGATTGTTGAAATTCAATTATCATATATTGAAGCATATCCCAACTATGCACGATGCATAGATTTTAAAACTTGATGACTTCAATAATAATACTTCAAGGCAAGTTTCAATTTTTTGTTGTGCCATGTGATGATATATTCCTTGTAGAATGTAATATTGAAGAAATTTAATAATCTTTAAATGGAAAAGATTGTTGAGCATATTTTTAAAAAGATTCAAACTTTACATTAATAGCGCATATAATTTCAAACTCCTAATAGATCTCAAATTGTAATATCTATGGGTTGAAATATATATATATATATATATATATATATATATATATATATATATATATGCGGTCATTCTTTAGTGAAAGTATCTTCATTTTGTTAAAATAAGAATGTCACTAAAATATAAATTTGATCAATACATTAAAAATTATATATATTTTTTATTTGTTAGTGGTATCCTTACTTTAATAATATGAGGATGCCTTCATTAGAGAATGATTATGTATACATATAAATAAAGAGTGATACCGCTCATTTTATGAACTACAACTAGGTTGTAGTATTTTTTTTGTTAAAACCAAAAGAGCAACATTGCTCATTTTATCGAATACAACTACACTTAAGAGTTACATATGTTAATAAGATAATGTGACATGATAGTTTATTGATTTCTATAACATGAACAACATCACCGACAAGATCCTATATATTCATGGCAACTATTATTTTAACACTTGTGCTATAGCCTCGTTGGGTTTTTAGTGAAATGTGAGAGAAACTTACATAAGAAACACTTACTAGCTCAATATACTAAGAAGGTCAGCCTGTCCAATGATATTTTATCATGTGGCAAAGTAGTGGTTCTAAGATGAGACCATGGTAGCACTATTATTGAATTTATTATTTAAAAAATTAGTGAAACCCACTGATAGATCCACAACTCTACCACATGACAGAGCATCATTGGACGGGCTCACCACCTCATGTGAGTTTCTCTCATAAAATGCCACACGTTAAGGACGTGATGGTGTTTGTCATGATCGTGCAATTGGAATGTAGAGTGGTGGCCACATTTTGGAGAGCTACTAGTGTATACTACTACAACATCGATCATCTCTAAGCCCTTACGCATATATATAAAACCTTAGAAATAATATATTTTTATGTTCACAACATCGACCCCCCCCCCCCCCCCCCCCCCCCCGGGCGGGGTTACTATTATTATTATTAGGGAGATTTATTTTGTTCGTTCCCTCTCTTTAATACATCTCACTTTTTTATTATGTCATGTGGCTCATGCCCTTTTCTTCTTTGCCAACATTTTGATGGTCTTTATTGTTTGTAAGATTGGCGGTCAAATTTTTTCTCAAATGCTTTGTTATTAAGAGGAGTAGCAACCAAACTTGTAATGGTATGTTATAATAGCCATGACAACTTTGGTCATTGACTAATAATAACTCTTTGTTTCTCGTCAGTGTTTGATGTACAAAGCAAAATTTGATAAGCACAATGAAAATTAAACTTGTGATTAGTAACCCAAAAAAAAAAAAAAAAAAAAGAATTGAAACCGCAAAAGTTAAAGATTTGTTAAGTTGTGAATGGTGAAATCAACTTTTGATTGATTCAGCGCATGGTAATTGAATACTTTAGGAGCTCCGGATCCGGATGGGTGACTTGGAGAGCTCAGTGGAAAGAAACTCTTTAAAAAGTTGAAAGAGCTCATAAATTAAGCTCGGGGCTTCTTAAGCTCATGGCAGCTCAGGGGCCTTAGATTAAGATATGTAGCTTATTATGCTAAAATCCGACACTAAGAGTTATCTAAATGCCACATTGATGTGCTGCGTAAAATATTCATCTCATGGAATTATAGGCCAGTTTGGGATTGCGGAGGCTGATGAAATAAACTGCTTGTACTATACGGATGAAATAAGCTGCTAGTTTGGTGTTTGGTAAACTGTGTTGTTGCGGTTGTTGTGAATTTAAAAAGTATTGTACATGCATTTTGTAAATTTTATTACGAAAGTGCTGTTTTATTATATAATAAATGCGGTTGTTGTGGCGGTAATATGATATTGATTTATATATTAGGGTTTATGGATAAGTAAGATATAATTATATTTTTCTTCAAATATTAAGGTTAAAATAGGAGCTTTAAAAATGTATGGTAGCTTATTTAATAAGCTGCTTATGAAAAGCAACCCCCTATCTACTTTTAAAAGTTACTGACAAAATAGAGAAAATTATGAAATAAATTGTTTTTACAAAAAGTACAAAACACTATCTTTATAAAAAATTATAAAATAAACAGCTTATTGAGTTTTAACCTCAATCCCAAACACGACCTATGTTTTATTAGAGCACTGTAGAGTAACCTGAGTTGTTATGTAAAATATCTTTCAAATATTACTTTTTTGGGTTTATCGTTTTTGTGATTTGACATTTTCTTTCTTTGAGAATTATCTTTTTCTCATGGAGTCAAACCGACAGACATCTAACATCACTTCTATACTACATCACAACTCTTGTTGGAGGTTCCATCTTTGGAGGAATTCTAGAATACATAAAAAATAATATAACTAATTAATACATGTATAACATATGTAATTTATATGGTAGTTTTTTAAAATAAATGCAGATATGTCATAGTATCGTTTAATTATTGTATAGTTGATATGAAATCTCTAATGTATTATAGAATTTCTCTGACATTCCATAGAGATATACTAATCAAAGTAACCTTTTCTCTGTCCTTCATGAACAGTTGGCAGCAGTAGGTTCACTAGAAAGGACTGGGATCCGGTGCTCAGCACAAGATCAGCAATTGCTTAAGTCCCACATAAAACAATCACTGACCATTAATTCGGTGCTTAGTATAAGCTCTGCTGAGCACCGGATTCGCTTCCTGCTAGGAATCACATGGTTTTATACTTCATGGACATGTGGACACATCCCATTGACCTTCTAAATAAAATAAATAAAATAAGGGGCATAATAAAAATTCACATGCTTTTACCCTTTTGCCCATATTGTTTCCTTAGTTCCAAAGGAATTCTAGAAGGATCTAATGAACATTCCACCCTTTCTCCAATTGAATTGTCACGTGGCGACATATAATTCGCCCGTGCCAAATCACCCACCAACAATTTTTTTTTTCTCCCTTACAACAATTCTCCTATTCTTTCAAGATTATCATCAAGACTTTTATTTTTATTTTTTTAAAAAAAAAAAATTGGATTTGCAATCACGGATTAATGCCATAGCCCATAGGACTCAACTAGCTACTAGCTAGACCAAGAAAGATGATATCATTGTATTAAAGATCAAATTAATGATGTGTAGCGACCAAATTGTCAATCAAGTTATGTATTTTAGACAAAGGACAAGGAAATGAAAGGGACGTGACATTTGTGAAAAATAAACACATTTTTAAGTGGTTAGAATCCAAAATCAAAATGGGTTCCACTTTCATTAAATTTTTGAACAAAACAAATATCAAAAAACAATTGGTTAGTGAATAAACCCTCATGTGGATCATGTGAAACAGAGGTCCATTATGGGTCCACAAAATTCCCATCAACCCCAACCATTGATTTTGTGGGCCAAATCAATGTGATTAGAATGATAATGATCGATTTAACATGCCAAATCTCTCTCTCTCTCTCTCTCTGTTTTTTTTTTTAAAACTCAATTAAGCCAAATTGGGCCTTTATCATGATTTTTCTTTCTCAAAAGGCCCAAGAAGTCGGTTGGAATAATATAATATAGTGAGCAAAAAATGGCTATCAGACCAGCTCCTTTCACACACGCACACACACGCCCCTGTGCTGTTGTAATTTATTTTTATTTACTAATCATACACAAATAAGCAGTAATTTTTGCACAATAATGATGTCGGGGCCAATAAAGATGATTAACGTTGTTATCCTAGAAAAGAAAGCAACTTTAATAAGATCAGCAATGCACTAATAAGTGCATATATTTAATATATTATTTGGTCATAAAAATCATCATGAATGCCGTGATCTATAAATAATCTTATAATGAAGTTCATTGAATGATACTGTAAACATTGCCCTTGAAAAGAGTGGCGCTGCATCAAAATTGGTCCATCGCTTAGAAAGTGATATTCATTATATATCAACATTATTTCTGTTGTTTCTGTATGCTGTAGAAAAAAAAAAAACTTTTAATTCGTGATGAGGATTTTGAGATGATCATAAATTTGAATTCATCATTTTAGAAGAGATTTTTTTTTTTTTTGGGTTGGGAAAACTGCTTCGAATTTGATTAGTGGATCTACTACTGTGCCAAATGCTTTTCATGAAAATTATTAAACTACAGAGAGTTTTGTTATACTCATATTTTTACGGAACGAGTCTGAGGACTCATATCTAATAATATATCTTAATCTAAACATGATGAAACAATACAAGTTCTAACCTCACTAAATTCGAATCCTACTAGATAGGAGATAAGTTTTCCTAACTTAATTATACTTCTAGTTATTTCTCTTATATAAAAAGATCACTACTCAAAGGTAGAACCAAGAGAAAATAGTAAATTGAAGGAAATGATACAATATCCTCCAAGCTTTTTTTCTTGCTCTCTCTTCTCTCTCTTATTATTTTATTTGTTATCGTGTTATCCCGATCTCTGACTTGAGCATTGGACGGTCTTCTCTGGTAACATCCCTGAGGACACCTTAATGAGTTATTATTTTACAAGATTTTGACTATCGAGCCCTTCACTCTCAACAATGCTAATCCCAAAGACATCAAGTTGTCTCGGTCCATTCTCAAGTAAAACAACTCTTTCTCAACTCCAACTGTATAGACAAATTTTTAGTACCAACATGTTTAAGTATAGGATCTTGCTATTTTTCATTTATTGTAAGATATAATTAGATTAAAAATCAATAACTAGCTCACTTGGATTTTTAATGAGAAAGAGAGAGAGAGAAAGTCCTTCTCTAGTGAAGACAATATTATTTTGTTAAAGCGAGGATGTCAGTAAAATACAAAAAGATATAGATTTCAATACATTGGAGACTGTGTATTTTGTCTATTAGTATATTGAAATCTGTATTTTTTTTATATTTTACTAGCATCTTCATTTTAATAAAGTGAGGATGACATCACTAAAGAATATATATATATATATAGTGCTGCCGTGGTCCAGAATCTTAGATTTTATTAAAGTCTGAGATATTATTAAACTGTGCAGTTTAATAGTATAATGTCATTGCGTTATTAAACCATGTGGTTTAATAAATTTCACGGTTATTACACTATTAAACCACATGGTTTAATAATTTTCCCAAACTACAAAATCCAGGTTCTTGAATTGGAATATTTACACACACATACACACACTAAATATTTGGAGATAAATTTGTTCTATATTCTAAACTTATATATTTACATTGTGTTGGATGGATATAGACCTAAATAACTATTTATGTTGGACTTGAATATCAGGCTATGCCATAGTAAAGATATCTATGAAAGGGTCAATAAATTTTAGATGGTAAATAGTAATAAGATAGCAACACTCCTTTGATTTGACAAAATAATCATATAGATACCATCTTGTTTTATGTAATAGCAAGTCACACAAAGCCCTTTTTTAGACAAACTTTGAGGATTTATGTTATTTTTTTCTTAATATATAGGTGAATGTGTTCCAAAAAAGAATTTTGTGATTATTTTTTAAAATAAGAAGATTTTTATGCCTAGTCCATCAAATCACAGGTGTCACGAACCTTTTTTCCCATAAATATCGAGAAATCTTAACAAAGAAGAAGAAGACCTTGTGTTTAAAATAGATAAACAAAAATGCAAATAGAATCCTAGTTACTTTATGCATAATGTGTATATATACTCATTTAGATAATGATTTTTAAACATTAATTATTGTTAATGAAAATATGTGATGACCTTAGGGGGCAACTCTTAGGACTACAGAGGGATGAAGTTAAATGGTTTAATATCTACTCTTTGATTAATAATTCGTTTTCAGAAGAATATAGTAACCTTCACTTCAAAACTCTATAATTTTTTTATTTATTTACGTGAGATTATTGCTCAGATTACAACTAACATTATATCATACTACAACTAGTATTTATAATCAGACAATTACTAGGACTAGTTTACATTAAATCATATATAGCACTACCCAAATTTTCTACCCTCTCAAATATTCGAAGGATGTCCACTCCACTCACATGTGGTAAGGGAAAAGACTGCCTTCACTCAATTGTTTTCTATAATTAAGGAAGGAACACCCCCACAATGCTTTTGTGGAAGCTCAAACCATCGCCCTCACAATTGTGAGGATATGGTTCTAGCCAAAACTCTACAGTTAAGCATGCTGAAAGTGGAGAAACCTAATGATGGTAACCTATTGGGAAGTTGCAACAAGCATCTCGATCCATTATGGATGGTGGAGGCAAAACTCTGTAATTAAGCATGTTGAAGCTAGTTATGAGAGAATGTGGGTGAAGAATAGATCGAGTTCTAGGGTGTCGCTGAGGGTAAGATTGTTAACCTTATGGGGGGGGCCAGTATGATGAAGCTAGTTATGTTGAAATGTGGGCGTAGAATAGATCGAGTTCTAGGGTGTCGATGGGGGTGAGATTATTGACCTTATGGGGGGCCAGCATGTTGAAGCTAGTTATGTTGAAACGTGGGCACTAAATAGATCAAGTTATAGGGTGTCGTTAAGAGGGAGATTGTTGGCCTTATGGTGAGATTATTGCAAATGTATTTTATTTTAAAATTATTGTAAGGGTATTATTGTTAAAAAAAGAAGAAGAAATAAGAGCATGTGTATCATATATTCAACAGCAATGGTGTCTTCAGACATTTTTTAAAATAGAAGAACTAACCAGACACTTAACCTAAAATATAGAGACTAAACAAACATTTATCCCAAAATATGATGTTTTATATTTTTATACAGGCAATAGCATTGCATGAAATTGAAATCAAAGGCTTTCCAAAAACATATACAGAAGAAATTGATGGGAACTAGCCAGTAGAGATGAAAGTGTTCTATTTCTTAGATAAAATATTAACAATTTCTATATATAAGTGTTTGGCACATGTCAATATTAGGGTTTTGATTGACTTTATCCATTAAGGCCATTATTTCTCAATACTTATCATAGAGATTGAATCATATTCTGAGTTTATAATGTAAATTCCATGGACAACAACGGGCACCAACACTCCATGTGCATTGGCATGCTAATTGTCATTATCATAAAAAAGAAAGATTCTTATACATGTTTCCAAGATTTTAAAATCTATGCTAAAAAGACTTTTAAAGAGCATGCTTGTAAACTTGTCTTGTTTGGTATATTATTAATTTGTTGGATGGCTTTTATTTGTGGCCATCAAATTTCTCTAAAAGCACTTTTTTTCCTTCTTCCATATCAATTTTCGTGTATGTATGGATTTTTTAATCTGTAATTATATATCTCTAGCATTAATGGTGGTAGAGACTTGCCCTATCTCATTTCTGAAATGAGGAAAATTTTGAGTAGTGATCTAGATGCTTTGAATAATGTTATAAATTAGATTGGGGTCCCAAGACAAAGAAGCAATTTTGGTGATTCGCATGCATCTCATGAACAAATATTCTGTACAAGATCGATTCTCAAGCTTTTGTTTTCTAAAAGACAATCATGCAACGGTTCATGGATGGCAAATCCAAAAAAAAAATGATTTATCGGAAACTAAATTATATAACAGTAAGGTGTACAACTTAAAATTTTATGGATTAATGAGTTTGTAGTGATTATTTTAATAGATTTAATGGGACTAAATTAAATAATAGGAAAACCACTCATATGATTTATTATAAATTAACAAGACTACTTTAATAAATTTAATAGGATTAATTAGTAATTCAAGTAACTTTCTCTTTAATTTTTTTAAAATTATTTTCTCCAGCAGGAGCTTAAGCCCCCACAGGTCATGAGGTGGATCCACCCTTTTGTAGCCCTATCATTATCATATCAAGTATTAGTTAACATTCCATATTTTTAATGAATTAATGAAGTTTGGGTATGGAATGCCGAAATAATAAACGGAAAAGAAGAAGAAGTTTATTTAAGTAAATAAACTCGGTCCATGTGTAGGTCTTTAAGAAGATAATCCCACTAGATTAAAGAACTACATTGTAATTATAAATTTAGCAAATTATAATCCACATTTTACTGTTGAAAATATGATGTTTGGTGAATAAACAAAGGGAATATAATTGATTAGATCACCAAATGGCAGTAATGCTTGCTTAATTTATATATAGATGAGAGAAATATTGATCTGGTCCAGGATCTTGTATTTTATTAAAGTCCGAGAAAGTTATTAAACTATATGGCTTAATAATTTTTCCGACCATTACACTATTAAATTATATAATTTAATAATTTTTTCAGACTTTAATAAATTCAAAATTATAGATTGAAACATTTTTACAGAGATGGTTGAATATGATTTTAAAATTTCACTGTTATGAGAAATGCTTAAACTTTTGTGGGCATGATTTGTCATTGACTACAAGGACAGTTGATCTTTAACTACCAAAAGAAGATGCTTTGGGCAAACTGTTGTTATATGTCTAGTCATGCTCATGCTGACCCTCTTAGCAAGTTGAGAACTTTATAAAGGTGGTCATACTCCTATGCCCTAAGGCCAAGGGAAGGTTCCCTAGCAATTTAGAATATAGTTGTGCAATCATCTCTTTGTTGTAACTGTAGGTGAAAGTTCCGCATAGTGGAATAATGGTTGCATTTTGAAAATGAGAGCTCGTAATAACACTTGCAAGTTGCGACTTGTAACAAAATTGTTGAAGGTTATGATTTTGTTGCATTAAGTCTTCCAAGTTTGGCACTGGGGTTGTGAGCCAATGACACCAGTTCGAGGCTTCTATTCCCTTTCCATAAAATGTAATATAAAGGTAGATTTATCTTTTTAATATTAGTAAAATTAATGTATTTCTAAGGGCCTGTTTGCTTTTAGGAGGCTTCAAAGTGATTTTAAGAATCTAAAAGTTAATTTTAGTGTTTGGTAAAAAAAATTCAAAATCACTTTTGTCAAAATCAGCCCCTCCTACAGCTGATTTTGAAAAGCAGGGAATGAGTAGCTTTTAAATTCTGATTTTGAGAATCAATTTTATCCTTTAATACAATTCCATAAATATCCTTACAATTATTACCTAAACCCAAAACCATCCTTATTCAGATTGGAAACAAAATCAATATTTCAATAAATTTTTATTATAAAAAAATAAAAGAAATAAAATCAATATAGTATAAATTTTATTTTTAATTAAATTATTATAATACACAATTAAAAATATTGTATGTACATATTTTTATATGTATAAATAAATTTTATTCTACATTATATCTATTTCGGTCATTTGGCTTTTTACAACAGTTTAACAGTAATATTTACCAAACACCCACAATTACTTTCAAAACTCACAGTACTTCTGAAAATAAAATTTACCAAACACTTAACTGATTCTCTTCATAGTTGATTATTTGTACAGCACAACTAACAACAATTATTTTAAAAGCTACATCATTACCAAACTGGCCCTAAGTTAGTTTCTATAAATTCTTAGATGCATTATAAGTGTATGTATCTAAATTTCCAATAGATATTATTAAATTTTAGTATATGTGTAGATTGGAATAATAATTTGTTGAAGGCATCAATTTGAATCCCCTCACGAGAGAGTGGCTCTATAACAAATCTCCATTGTTAACAAACCCCCTCATGAGTGTTAGTTTCTCTTTCAATGTTGTTTTAAGATTCCAAATTGCATTTGAAATTCACCTTGATCTTCATTTAACGTCATAAGATTTGTTCACGTGCAGTGATAAGTAGACAATAATATTTCATCATGATTGTGGAGAAGAAAAAATAAAAGGAAAGAAAAGGCCTGTAACTGATCAACAAATTGAAGAAGTTGCTTAAAGTGGAGAGTAGAGTGGAGAATAAGACAAGACTTTCTAAAAGAAGAAACAACTTGATGAGGTGCAAATCTGATGAGGGTTTCAACTTGTTGAGAGAAACAAGCACTAAATTAAGCTGTTGTGTTGTCAGCAGCATCATATATTTTCATTTCACATCATGAAAGAGAGATTGAGAGTAACACAGAAAAGATTTTGAGCCACTTGAGAAAGTGGTCATTTATAACCCTAATAAGTGGCGCATTTGTCATGTGATCAAGTCATTTGACTGCAATACACTTTGGACCATCCCTTTGTTTGTTAGGATTGACAAGTGGAATTGGTGGTTCAATAATTTATTGGAAAATCTTTAGATATGTTTAATTTTTTTTTTTTTTTTTTTTTAAAATATGGATCATGATACTAACTAAGATAAATGACAAAAAATATATTAAAATTAAGATTTCATCAACCAACAATAATACAGCCACAAACACAAATAATTTTACAAACACTTTTATACATATTGAGTTGGTAACTTACGTGATTGGCTGAAAAGTAAAAGTAATTAATAGAAATATTATGTGAGCCTTGTGATGCTTTCATTCAATTAACTCCTCAACGTAAGTTGTTAATTAAGTTTGTACAAAAAGATTTTATGTCACGTATATCACATGATATGTTCATTCAATCACGTTCATTCCTAACGATTTAGTCATCGTTTAAAATCCATCTTCAATGAATGTTGTCTTCGAAGAGATTGTCTGATTTCCCTCGAACCAGCTTTAGTGAGAAATTTATTTAATTTGGAGTGGGATGAGTAATGAGTAAGAGCTTGCATGTACGAAAAATTCAAGCTAACTTTTGACAAGTTTGCCAATGGCCATAATTTCTCATGCCATGCCTAAACCAAAAACATTTTGAAGCCCAACGGGTTTGGATCTATAAGGAACCAAAAAAAAAATGTGGGCTAGATTGGAATTGAAACTTGCCATTTTCGAAGGGTTTGGATCTATAAGGAACAAAATAATAATAATAATAATGTGGGCTAAATTGGAAATGGAACTTGCCATTTTCTTACACACTAATTTCTACGAGTATTATTATTATTATTTTTTTTAAACTGATCATACATCAAATATTTACAACCGCTATTTCAATAAACAAATATACTGAGATTATAATATTACACTAAATTTTACACGTTATATTTAATGCAATAATATACTGCTGATAAATGCTGGCTACCTCCCCTCCGTGCCTAACAAGAAGCAAAAGCAAATGAAGTGGTAATTCTTTGAGCTTTTATATATATATATATATGAAGAAAGAAAGAAATGAAATATTAATATGTTTTCACTATTCCCTTCATTTTCTCTACAATTTTGGTTTTAAAAAGTTCACTCATCTCAATCATGCATTATTGCTGTAAAATGACTTCAAATGACTGCCTCTCCCATATTGTATATAACATAGAACAACAAAAAAAAAATGCTAAGCTCATTGCCAACCAGACGGCAGTTGCTATAAATGACATGCACCTAATACAAGAAAACTCCTGTAAAAGAGTCTAATTGCCCTGGTCCTTCAGAAATCTCTTTATGATGCGGCAGCAGCAGATGACTTCAACTTCTTTGGAGGGGGATTTCCTCCGGAAGCAACCACATATGAATAAAAACACAGCATTGCGGCACTGCAATAGGTGACAAACAACAAAAATACTTGTATTGAGTAACAGCATCAATTTATCATCGGTTAACAAAAACAGAGAAACCACGTATAAATTACCTAATCGCAGCATAAAACCCTGTTGGAAATAGCTTCTTTGTCTGCACCCACATAACATCATATAGTTAGCAAGAAAATTTTAATATACTTAAAAAATAAAAGAAAAAAAATCAGCTAGCCTAAGTTTGAAGAGTAATATTGCTATTATGAGATTACTACCAATGAGTAGGCTTCAAAATTCTGCCTTAAGAGGACTGCTGAGAGCACTGCAAGATCACAGAGATGAGGTACCATAAGATAAGCTTTTAAGGATGTACGCATCTATTTCAAACACACGACAAAGAAAAAATGGATTTCTAACATCTTAATTTACATAAGAGATAAGGCAAATAATTGAGCTATCATAAACAAAGAATGCTAATTGTTGACAAACTAAATATTGAGTGTGAAATATCATTAGAACCACGATCTTTTGTCTCTTAGTAAAATTTGGCTTACATGATGAGAGTGATATGAATTCATCTTTTTTGGAAAAGGAAAAGAACTGGTGGAAATGCTAGTACTTTATGATAATTGATGCTCAAGAAGTTTCAAGCATTCAGAAAGGCATATGCCCACCTTTTCAAAATGTAATCCAACAAATCCCCCTTAAATGAAAAAATTATTTCACTTGCCAGAATTGTATGTCCCAATTCAATTCAAGCAATATATATGGATAGAAATCCATTTTAACAATTCTTTAGTACTTCGAGAATCCAATGACATTGACCATCCATCAGCTTTACTGATTTGGATTCGTCTGTCATTAGGAAAGTTAAAAAACTGGTGGAAACACCATCACTTTATAGTCATTGAAGCTTAAAAAGCTTCAGGCATTAAGAAACACACGTCCCCACTTTATAATGATGATAAACCAATCCCCTTTCCACCCATGTCAGTTGGGTTACAAACCCATACCACCACAGATATTTTCCAGTTGAACCAACTAGTATGCCCATCTTAGGTGCTAGTTGGTTCAAATCCCCCATCTTATACGAAAATATTGTTTCACTTGCCATAACTGAAAGCTCCAATTCAATTCAAGCTATCTATATGGATAAACATACACGTTCTCAATCATTAGCGCATCAGGAATCTAATGACATTGACCTTCCATCAGCTTGATCTATAACAGAAATTCAAATTCTCACTCGCAAGACCGATGAATCATCTTGTAAGGCAATGAGTAAATATCAAACACATGTTACCGTGGGAAAATGAAAACTTCTTCAATAAAATCCTAAGAGCAACTGCTGAAGTCTAATTTAAAAAGAATAACAAGATAAAAGGCTCAAATACTAAGTAGACACAGACTTTCTTCCTGCTCTAATTTTTACCAGTATGTTTGTTTCTAATTTTGCCCATCCATGAAAGGAACAAATAACTAACAAAGGATGGAGAAGAAAGAAATCTCAAACATCGAAATTTTCAAAAAGAAAATGGTTGATATTAGTGCAAGTTCTTACCAGCTTGTCCTAGTATGAATGGTGAACTTGATTTTCCTTGCCTCCAGATCTTTAGGCTGGAGGTGCTGAGGGCTAGCAAAGCACCCCCAATCAAGACAGTTCTTAAAGTTGCAGGATTTCTTGAGAAAATAAGACCAAAAAGCCCTCCACCTAGTACGAGACCACCTGTGACAAAGTAGAGTTAAAGATTTTGCACTAGTAAGCCCAACTGCATTATTTTACTAAAAAATTAAGGGATAATTAAATACAGATATCCACATAATAATGGATGAAAGAAACACCAACAGCATTGTTTACTTGTATTTGTACAGATCAAAAAGATAAAAGCACAAATACAATTTATTAAAAAAAATAACTCCAAAAGATAAATGGAGATATACTAAAATGGGTAGCAAGCCCAACACAACGGAATTATACAAAAATACAAAGTTTGAAAGAAGCCAGTAGAAACAGATCCTAATCCATAAGGGAAAAAATCGATCTTGTTGCGAAATGGCCATCAGTTGGGGTTTCGATCTTGATGCTGTGACGTAGTAAACTTCCTGGTTCAGGATTTAGAAAAGAAAATATCACAAATCCTCATCAAAAGGTCTTATTACGGAAAATCTCTAAGTCACTGATATTAGCCCCCAAACTTGTCCAAACACAACTAGACAACTTCTGGAGCCAAAATGCCTAGTTTGAATGTGTGCTGTTAGTACGGCTTTCCAATGTACTTCCTTTCCCTTTTGGTGTTAATCAAATGCAAGGAATATCCCATCACATGACTGGCAAAAGGTAACAAAACTCCAAAATGAAACACACACAAACTGTTATTCAATCATATGCTTCCATCACTTAATATAACTTACATTTTCTTGTCAAATCTTGCTTTCTTTTTCACACTGTACATTTACCAAAATAACAAGGGAAAAGAAAAAACATTAAACTAAAAACCAACTTTGTATAATCTTGCAAACGTTTCTAATATATTTCAAAATAAAATATTCAGTTTTGAGAAATATACACAAGCAAGGGCTAAGTCATATTCTAATGCCTAACAATGGGCTTGTTGCTGAAACGTATTTTTAATCCATATTTTAAAACACCTTAAGAATTTAACAACTAGATAACAGAATTTAAAGTACTCAACAATACAAGCATTTCCATAAGCAAAATACAACAAACTGCCATGAATGATATTTTAACGTAAGATGAAAAAAAGAGAGTTTTACTTATATTCTCATGAATGTGTATACACATAGTCATATTTATGATTGACCTTTGATAAAACAATGTCAATGGCAATAGCAACGGCGTTTGAAGTATTATAGTTTATGTAATGGCTAAATGATCCAAGTAAATTATCTAGTCAACCCACAGAAACCGAGTTTAGCGATTCCTTCAACAAGCATAACAAAATAAGGGTGCATGATCAAGATTTAACTTCTCTTCACGTCTCTCCAATACCAAACATCAAATAATTAAAATTTCCAACAAAACAAAGCACACTCACCATAAGGAATCCCAAAACAGAAATCATGGATTTTTGCTGCCTTTTTTGGTTGTGTGACACCATCTTCTGGTACTGGTTCAGTTTTCCCCATTTCTCCAGAAGAATGTTCTTCTTCTACGGTTGGGTACGACTTTGTTGTCCCTTCAACATACGGTTTTGATTCATTATCAGCAGTATAACTTAGAGTAGTTTTAATCTCGGAACTTGTCGCGTTTGTGCCTCTGTCATCAAGGCTCATACAAACCCAAGACTGTAAAAGTACCAGCAGTTAGCACCACCCGTACGGCATTAAACCATTTAAAAATAAATAAATAAATAAAGACTTTCAACACAGACCCACATGTTTCAACATTTCATGGATTAAGCACAACATGCTTAGTACCAATGTATCTATATCTATTCTGATTAATCTTATTAGACAGTCAAAATCAATTCAATGACCATCAATTGAAATTTTCCAAAAGGATAAATTCTTAATCTAAAATGGGCCTTTACTTGTATCTGGGTAAGAAATTTATAGACTAAATAAACTCTATTTAAATACAGAGGCAGCATAAAGAAAACACTAAACGAATGCAAATCAATAGAAAATAAACAAGCAAAGCCAAATTCTTTTAGGGCTGGTAAAAGAGGTACCTTGGAGGAGCGAAAGCCCGGGCACAAAACGGAGCGTCGTTGAAGGTGAAGTTTGCGGTTGATTGAAGAGAAGCACGAGAGCTGAGACTGAGAGCATGCCGCTGCCATGATTGATCTGATCCGCTGCTTTCCCAACCAAAATCAATAATAAATAATAATAAATAAATTATGAGATTTCAAAAAACACAGTGTTCGTGCTTTTTTGATTTTGTTTTGTTTTTTTTTTTGTGTCAAACTTCAACAGTTGAACATTGACTGTTTATATGCGCCAGCGTAATTTTCGCATACCTCCCCTGAGGTTTGGGGTCTTCTCGGTCAGATAGAAAGTTTTCTCTTAATTTCAAGATTCCCCCTGACGTTTAAAGTTGGCAAAATTTTAGGTAATATGTTTACCTGACACAAATAAATGAGTTTGGATAATAAAAATTAACACAATTATTAAATAGATCTGGTCTACGTTAACATAATTTTTTTTTGTGTTGGGTTAAGGTGATAAATTTCTTAACCTATTTATCTGATTAATGGCATGATTATTAAACGGTTAACCAAAATTAATAGCATGTTCTTTACATCAAAACTCAAATATTGGATTTTATTCTCTTTTTTATGTGAAGGATGAATATTTATATGGTGTTTTATTTTCTAAAATTCTAGATAGACTTAAAATTCAATGATGTAAATATATAATATTTTGGTAGACATATATTTTATAATGTCCATGCATAAAATTAGTTAAATATGTAAAAGAGTATAATTTGGGTCAAATTGGTGTGCAATTTTTTATGTAAATCGTGTTAAATAGATATTTTAAGCGAGTTATGGATTGTGTTGTATTGGGTGATACGATTACCTAATTATTAAATAGGTGGGTAGGGTCAATCATTTTTTACCTCGAGTTTGGGTTTCGATATTTTGATACGATTATTAAATATGTAGAGTTTAGGTAACCTAAAATTAATATGACACGAATACGACTCGATGACCCATTTTGCCAGCTCTACTCATTCAATGTTACTTAACTGTTAAAATATCAAAATACAACAAAATACCCCTGGCGTCAAAACCAAACGCTGGTACGATACCAGCCAAGTTCAGCAGTGGCAGTGCTTGGTTGTGGTCATCGGATTGATTTGAAAAACTGTGATTTTGATTTTTGAAAGTAACAAGTAGTTTTGATGTTAAATTTCAAATTCTATTATTTATATCGTTTTATGTCCCATTTTGCATTTGTAATAACTCAATTTATTTTGTGCTTAGAAATTGATGGTTCTTTTGCATTATACAAATTACTCGCCATGTACGTGTGCCCAAAGCGTATAAGGTATAACTTCAGTTTTTGATTTTCCCCTTACATAGCTTACGTAAAACATCTTATGCTAGCTCTTCAAAAGCTCGGACAAACTTGTATGTATTAGTTGTTCTATCAAATCCTATTTGCATACAGCATCAAATCCTGGTGTCGATAAAAGAGAATACATAATTGATAAAAGCAACCACAATTCATTAAAAGAAACAAGTTCAGCATTCAACAATTGAAATAAACAGAATGTCTAATTGCCGAAATCTGTTACATGCAATCAAAATCAAAATAGGGGGTGAGGGTTTCTCACGAACCAAAGAGCACTCAAAACTCAAAATTACCTCAACCTACTGAAAGTATTCAGCCCTGACTATACTTAGTTGTTGACCAAACCCTTGTTTCATATCTAAGCTGCTGCAGTAGATGGCTTTGAAGCAGCAGAGAGCCTGGATCTCTTCTTCGCCAAACTCTCACTACGACGTTCACGCTGTTCCTTCAACCTGGTAGCAAGGAGCTTTTGGTATTCGGCAGCCTCTGCCTTGGCCTTGGCAATTCTCTGCTTCTTCTCAGCAATTCTGGCACGCTTCCTCTGCAAAGTCAAAGGAGTCACCAGCCTCTGAATTTTGGGAGCCTTGCTAATCTTCTTACCTGCCAAACGGAAACATGAAAAACAGGTTTATTCCCATTACCATGTCAAAATCTAGCATTTTGGTTGAAACTGTAAAAGAATCATAAGAATGGCACCACACTTGCATGTATGCAAAAAGAATGCACAAATGACTCACCAGTTTTGGTTGTAAAGGTCCGACGGTATGTGTTGACATACTTCCGAACATCATCTTCTTTGGAAAGGTTAAACAACTTCCTGATCTTTGAGGCTCTCTTGGGACCTCTCATCCTGGGCTTCTCAGTGTCAGTAAGTCCAGGAAGGTCATGTTCTCCCTTTTTCACAATGACCAAGTTCAACACTGAGAGATCTGGACTAACAATGCATCCGCGAACAGACTTCCTCCGGCGCTCTCCATCTCTCCTTCCATATCCACGGAAGCAAGGAGTACCTGTAAAAACAAGCATTAATACTATAATTAGTTTCATCTCGCAAACATAGCTTCGAAGACAATCTCAGAAAAACAGAGAAAAAACACACGCATGAGCATATTTCAAACAAAACATAGCAAAAATACATTCAGGCAATACACAATAAAGACAAAGGCACGCAGATTACAAACCTCTGTGTAGCAGAAGACGAACACGTCCAGGAGTCAACACTCCTTGCTTCATTGGGAAACCTTGCTTGTCACAGCCTCCCATTATCTTAAAGACATAACCTTTGAACTCCTGTCAAAAGAATTGAAATGTGTCAGTTTAAGTAAAATAGGAACAAAGCAAAAGCCTTCTTTCTAAAAGGATAAAAATTTATGAGAATCTGAATTCAGACACCGTGATAATAAAAGGACGGCATATCTGCTCGACAAGAATGTCAGCAACTAAAAGGACCGATTGCACTACTACAAGCACATTAGTGATGCACTGCCGTAATAATAAAAAAGAAAATATTTATGAGCATCTGAATTCAGAAGCCATAACAATAAAAAGGACGGCGACTGCAAGCATATCTGCTCGACAAGAATGTCGGCAACCAAAAGGACCGATTGCACTACTACAAGCACATCAGTGACGCGTTGCCTTTCTTCCATTTTCACACGAAGTGGATTAGTAACATCAATAGCTAGATTTCAACAAATCAATTCAAATAAAATAGCTTCAACAGTGGAAAAGAAAACTAGGACAAGAGAACAACTGAGCTGTAGTTGAAGAATCACAGGATCTTTTGTATCTTTTGCACAGATAAGAAGGAACAAGGCAAAGACTAAATTCGACATTTGACAATATTTTAAATGCAAGACATACCTCCCCAAGAGCATCACCACTAACTTCTTGTGAGATCCTCTTGTCAAAGAATGCTCGGCTGCGTCATTAAATATAATCATTAGAAAACTTTTCCAATCGAAACAACACAGCAGCAGAGAACTAGAGATTAACTCTAAATCAAACAATGATAACACTGTATATTTACAGCATCAAATGATACACTCTAAATTGTTTTAGAACTTCACATTATATCACAAGTAAAATGTGAACCAAAAAAAAAAAAATCGCAAAACTGCTTCAACATTCAACACGTCAAACTTAATCATATATTTTCTTTCACTTTCTCACCACCCAAACAGAACCAAAAAACACCCATAAAAAATTTCCCAAAAATACAATATTTTGGGAGTAAAGATACATACAGTTTCTGGTCATCGTCGATCTCGAGTTTCTTTTGGCACCCAGTGGTGGGATTTGCAATATTGAACTGAAACAAAAAGCCGAAATAAAAGAATTACCATTAGAAGATTTGAAGACAGTGTGTGTGCATTATGATTAAATGTAAATCTTTTTCAAAATATTTTTTCATCAAACAAAACGAATGGGTACCTTCATTTTGTTCTGCGGCTATCAAACCAACCCAGTGAAGTTCTCCGGCTCTCTCGCTGCTGCTGCTCAAGCGCTCCTTATAACGAATTAGGGTTTTGGAGAGCACCTATATATATCTAAGAGACTACTCACCGTCCACCTGGAGCTGGTGTGTTTTTGGGCTAGGTTACAAAACAAAAGGGCTCTTTTGGGCCTCAGTGACTCGGATTATGGACCCTATAAGGCGACCCATGACCCATCATTGTTTAAACAAATGTTTTCAAAGATGTTGATCGATACATTTGCCAAGTAAAATTTGAAGAAAAAATTATCTTAATTAATGTGGTATTTATCTAATAAATAGTGAAATGGTTAAATAAGTAATTTTATAAAATGAAATGACTTGTTTTCATTTGAAATAATAAAGATTACGTCCATAACAAACATTTATCAACTAACAAGCAATTTATTAGTGTGATAGTTGACGAACAAATGAATAAAGACTATTTGACGTATATATAGAGAAAAAGCTACTACATCAGGATATCTCCATCATTCGTGCAAACAACTTACGAGCTTTACTTGGAGTAGTTTGTTCTTAATTTTACATTACCCACTACCATTTGAGTGACCTTACCAATTAATTCAGGTGTGAATCTTCTAGAGAGATTGATTTATTGTCTGTAATTCTCCTGCTTGAAAACTATGAGTTTTAGATATACAAAAAAATAACACACACAAAAAGAGGAAATAAATAAATAATCCAAAGACCACTATAAATTTACCATAGATCCATACGGAAAGAAAAGCCACTGTATATTTAGATGGAAGAAGATCTTCATATCGAAGGATAAAAACAAAAAGGGTCCCTTTATGATGCTGTAATTTTTTTACAGCATTAATAGTATAAGAAATATGTACCATTTGATCTAATAAATGGTATATATTATTTTTATTAATAAAAATTTTAATTATTTTAAAAATATTATAATCAGTTAACAAATCGATTAAACAAGTTATTTTAAATTTAAAAATAAAAAAGAAAATAAAGATACGATAAAATACAATCTTTTTTTTTTATCTCATTAAATTCACTCTCAATCTTATCTCTCACGTTCTTAAATTTGAAATTGGATTCTTGAGGATTGTCTCTGTTCCCGAATGATTAGGTGAAAGAGATTCGTTAAGTTATTCTTGACAACTAACCTAGTCATACAATCAAGTTGAAAAAACAAAGATTAAAGTTTCTGTGTTGGCAGCCAGGGAAGACTTTTGAGAAAGAATCATCTTCATCACTCTCTCTCTCTCTCTCTCTCTCTCTCTCTCCAATCTAATCTAAAAGCTAATATTAGCTGACCATATACATACAAAACCAACAAATTAACCTTAATTATCTTATTTCTGCATAACCAAAATGAAGCTTGAGATGAAAAAGATGAAGCTGGAAGCCCATGCAGTTGACCAAGAATCCCTAAACAAGTTTCTAGCTCTTATTTTGAGATCATGCATCTCTATTGCTTCACTTGCATGGTTTCTTCCACATGAAATCATTGATGGAGATCTTGTTCTGGATTTGAAAATATTTACTGAGCACCCAGATTTGTTTCATTTAGCCAAGAAAGGAAAAATGTTCTTAATAAGTATTGCTTATTCCATAGCACTTTAGTGCCAAAGAATTTGAACTGCTTTTGTTTCAGGTATTAAAAAAAAAATATATTTACTAGTAGCCTGTATGTTATTTGCTAGCTTTTAATTATTTATTATATTAAATGGATGATTGAGATTAAAATACTTAAATCTAAGGGTCTACAATAATTCCACTATCAATGCTTTAAAATAAAACACATACAGTATTGTAGAGAAATCCAAACAAAAAAGGAAATAAAAAAGTTTAGCATAGATTCATATTTCATAGACATGTGGATGACAAAATGTACGATTCGTTACAACCCAACTATTTTGTAGCAATCCTAAGGCATTTTAAGTTGATTAAGAGTGTTGCAGTAACTAGGTTATAATAGCCCAGTGCTCCCAAATCGGCCCTTAATTGTTAGAGCTAGAGTTCAAATTAACCAGAAGTATCTAAGGCTATATTTGACTAAGTGTAGGATTAGAATTTTAAGATAAAATATTTTGAGTACTGCTAGATGGCCAAAACAAAGAGAGGACGACAGAAATGGCAGCATGTGTTGCCATTTCGTGCCCCCTTCTCTCTCTCACTTTTGGGCATTAGCAACATTAACATAGTTATTAAAAAAAGGCCAAAAACAAGGAAATTTAAGCCTTATCAATGCTAAAAAACATTATCCTCTCATAGCAGTATTCCCCTAAAGCAAGATCTGCACATTTGTTCTATTAAAAAAAAGTCCATTTTGTGATGAACGAAGCTATCGGTGTTACTGGCCATTGACGATCACGCTAACAATATCTTATCCACTTGATAACCAACTATCTATCTCTTATAAAAAAAACCAAAAACAAAAATCATAACCTTGCAATCAATATAGCCATTGCTGCCACGTTGACATATAATGGAGCCAACAAAGCCATCGCCACCACACCGACGCATCATGGAGCCAACAGAGCCACTACCACTATACTGATGCATCACGGAGCCAATAGAGCCACCGCCACCACATCAACACTGTCATCACCAAAGGTCCCATTTAATTGTCTCTTTCACTCGTGCATAATCAAATTTTTATATCAATTTTTTGTCTAATAATTAAAAATGAAAAATTTCAATTCTGTGATTTATGATAATTTTTATAACCATTGAGGTATAAACAGTTAAATAGGTTTTTATATATGGTATTTGTATTATGTTAATTCTGTAAAAACTTTTCAATTTTGTGATTTATGATAATTTTTGTATGATAACTTGATGCCTAACAAAGCAAGTTGTAAAAGCTTGCTATTGGCCTTGACCCCAATTATAAAGCTCGATAATTCTACAAATTGTAAAAGCCTTTGATTTTTTGGCTCTCAGAAGCACCAAATTTTTGGCTGGTCACTTTGCATCTTGCCTCCAATTTCATTTTGTTTTGTATGTGCTCTTACTTTAATCTTTATGAGCTATGATCATGTTCTATCTCCCTCCTTATTTCCATATTTCTATCAAGTTAGGGAATCTTATGACTCTTAAAAAGACTTTTAGCATTTGATGCTTTATGTGGGATTAGTTCTTACAATGTAATACATCAGTTTTTCATATATGTTACCTTTTTGTACTGATGCAATACATTGTAATTAGGAATACAAATGTCAATTTGGGCTTATAATATCAATTTGATATACTGGATTACAATTGTTCTTATTTCATTTCATGATCGTGAGAAAATCAACTAACATATCTATTTTGCTTTGTTGCATAATATTCGATTTGATTTTTTTCAAAGTAGAAACCAATTGCCTACTCAAACCTATATTTTGTTTTCAAAGGACGGAAGTCGAGCATATATGCTAGAAGCAGGTAAATGGATTCAAACGTAATGTTCACCAATCTTGTAAATATTTATAAGATGTCGAAATAATATACAATGGGCACAAGCAAATGCATGAAAAATTGCCAAAGAGATCTAATACGTTAGAAAATATAAAATCAATTGTGGAAACATTCGACAAAGGGTTGCAAACTGAAGTGCCTACATACGACAAAGCAGTACAAACTAATAAATCAAAAAATGATTGTAGTATTTTGCCTATTTTATTCATTGTATGTTGTATTTTAAGAATAATGATTGCAATATATATTTTGCAAAAATGAAGGGATTGTACCCCTTGTTATGGATGAAGTGTGATGTTTAAATAAAATGAATGTTATTTTCATTGTGATTTGTGTTATGTGTTCTTTATTTAAAATTGCAACTGTATTTGTAACCTCTGGACCAACAAAAATTATATTAAAAAATAGTAATAGTGCAATGATTTATGTCATTAGAAACATAATATTCATATATCATTAATCCATCACTATAATTTCAAAAATTTTAAGCTAAATCTATCCAAAATGATAGAGAAAATAATTGAATAGAATACAAGTCAAACATCAGTCACGGTGATTGTTATCTTCATTACATTGTTGATGTAGTAATTGTAGGAAATTTCCATTTTGAGATCCTTTGTAGGTCATCAAAGGAGAAGAATAATGCGACTACAAAGCATACAGTAGGACTGATTGTTATAATACACAAGAATAAACATAATATTATATTTTAGAAATATTAAAATATAAGTATACATTAACAAATTGTGATTTTAAAACGACAACTTACCGTGGGCTAATTATAAGGAAACGACTATTTCCACCAACTTGGAATGGGTATATGGGTATTGGGTACCTAAGCAAATAATAAATATATGTAAAATTCATATTAAAATTTTAAAGATTTCTCTGTGATGTTGTATGTACTTTTACAACATTCATAGTGGGAGTAATATTGATCCTTAGATTTAAGTGTTTTAATTTCAACCATTCACTTAATAGAACAGATAATTAAATAATGAATTAAAAGATAGCAAGTAACTTATAGGTTGTTAGAAAATATTAGTTTTTTAATTTTAAATTAATATTAACTTGGAAAAAAGTCACCTACACCCTCGAATTTTATTTAAATGGTCATACAGATCCTTTTATTTTTATAAATGGTCACAAAGATACCCTTAATTTTATAAATGATTATTATATCATTTCATTAAAACAACCAAAATAAATATAAATATAATAATAAGATGAAAATAATAAACAAATATCATATCATAGAAATAAAATATTACAAAAAGTATAACTAATAAAATAATGTGTATAACGATTTCTTTTAATACTAAGACTAAGTTATTATTAGTCTACCTCAACAGATTTGCTAAAATCTAAAAATTGACTTTAAGATTGATACTAGATATGATTAAAAAAAGATATTGTAAATAAAATGATATAAAATTTATAAATTATTGTGAATGTTAGGTATAATTATTTTAATATTATAAGCATGTGAAGTAAAAGACTATGATAGATTAATAATGTTAAAATAACTTTTTCAATATTCAAAATTTTTTATAAATTTTATATTATTTTATGTATTATATTTTTTTAATTTTAAGGAAGTCTGCATGACTCTTTAAGCAAAATTTAGATGTTTTTCCCTATTAATTTTGTAGCATATTTAAAGCGCTATATTATGCTATATCATATATAGCAATTGAGATGTTGATTTTGTTAAAGTGTTATGTTATTAAAAATTAAACTTTGCATTTATAACGTACCACAACTTTAATGTAAAATGTAATAGAAAGTATAAAGACATTTTTAAGTAGTCAATTATAGCTTTCTTTTACAAAATACTATTATAGAAATGCAATTGGTAATATCTCATAAAAATTGTATGGGAAAAAGTTGCTAGAGGTGATTTTTGTTGTAGTTATTAAAACATATGAATTGATACACACACACACACACATATATATATTGAATACTTCTATCTACCCCTATCTATTAATAGGAGGGAAATTAAAGTCGTAAATACCCTAATGTATTATGAATTGATATATGAAATATAAATATTAGTAAAAATTAATTTGTAAACTAATGACGTAAACTATTTTTTATGGGCATTTGATACGTTAATCTAAGGTCAAATGAAATATATCACATGATATTTCATACTATAGTCCAATTTTCAACATTTCCATATAGTTTTGTAAGCTAGTAAGCCAATGAAATATACCTCATGAGAAATTGAAGTATATTTCACTGTTCGACGAATATATACCTTTAGGTACTCTTCCATGGCCATATATTAGAATAAAAGAAAAATCTCACAGTAGAGACTATATCCATTTGCATGCTTTCAAAATACATTTTAAAATTAAATTTGCATGCTTTCAAAATATATTTTGAGATTAGTTTGATTATATGATAATCGAATTATCTTATAGCATTAAGGATATGATTTAAGTACTATTTTAGCAATTTTGAGTTTCACATCTCTTCAAATTAATTAAATGTTGACAATTTTTCTGGTTGGCTTGAAATTATTACTTAATAAAATTACGAAAACCCAATAATGAATGGTGTACTACACAATGGTAAAATCAACTTTAAAGTCTAATTAAACATTCCTATGAATGTCGGTTTCGTATACATGTTCATATATTTTATTGAACTTTGTGTAATTAAATGAAATATGTAATTCAAATGAAAAATGTGAAAATGTTTCAAATTATAGGGCTGGTCACTAAAATTTCCCACACTTTAGTGGTTCACCCAACTCCACGATTCAAACAATTTATTCTAACAATTTTGAACATTTTAGCCACTTTTTCTGTTGGCAAAATAAATTTGATCAGCAACAAAACACAATTTAAAATCATATTTGCTGAAAAACAAACAATATCTCATTAATCAAATTTTTTAGGTTTGAAAGAATTTATGCTCATAATTGTTCATTGAAATTCTGAGAGCTATCACTACAAGAAAGCAATGGATATTGATCAATAAGATTTGTACTATATATATTCTTTATATTTTGATATTTAGAACTTATATGTTTGTTTTGTTGTTGAGTACAGAGATGATTATTCGAAGATTGGGGCTATGTAGCCTTGTTATTAAGAATGCTTTAAAATCAAATACCTATTTGACTATTTGTCCAAACTATTAAATAAATTTAGAAACATAATAAAAATGTCAGGCGGTCGTGGTCCTTGAGGAGAGAGGCTGGACGAAAGAATTAATACATCTTCTAAGTTAGTTACTTCAATGCTTCTAAGTAGTTAGTATTCTTTAAGTCATATCTTAGTGTAGAAAAATTCAAATTGAATACTGTAAAATTATTTGAACTCCTAACAAATATAGCTTTCCAGGGATATATAGCTTGGAATTTTATTCTTGAGAAATTGATATTAGTTAATTCAAAAAATTTTGGCCTTTTGTAATTTGAAGACAACGGTGACTTTTATGCTCTAAATCCTGAAAATCTTTAAGAAGAGAAGTCCAAATTTGATTCTGTAAAGTTCTTCTACAACAACACACACTATTGAATTGTATATGTTATGTATGTTATGTAATCTCATATTTTCTGGATCAATACAGTTAAATCATGAAAGTTGGTTGATAATCATGGACTTAATTCCTTCGGTGATTCTGAGCAGTTAGTGTTGTGTAAGTCATATGTCGATGTAGAAAACTTTAAATTAAAAATTGTAAAATTATTTGAACTCTTGAGAGTAATTTATTCCTTATTAATTGGTATTAGTTAATTTAAAAACTTCTGGCCTTGTGTAGTTGAAGACAGTTGTGACCTTTATACACTAAACCTTGAATATCTTTAAGAAGAGAAGTTTAAATTTGATTATGTAAGTTCTTCTACAACTATACACATTTATCTATTGAATCGTATATAGTATGTGATCTCATATTTTCTAGATCAATACGGTATAATCATGAAATTTGGCTGATAATCATAGGCTTTGTTACTTCGGTGATTCTGAACAGTCAATGTTTTTTAAGTCATATCTTGAGATAAAAAACTTTAAAGCTGAAAATCATGAAATTTGGCTGATAATCATAGACTTTGTTCTTTTGGTGATTCTGAGCAGTCAATGTTGTTTAAGTCATATCTTGAGGTAAAAAAATTTTAAACTGAAAATCATGAAATTATTTAAACTCCTGAGAAATAGAGATTTTTGGGATATATAGCTTGTAATTTATTCCTTATTAATTGATATCAGCTAATTCAAAAACTTTTGGCATTGTGTAGTTGAAGATAGTTGTGACCTTTGTGCAGTAAATCTTGAATATCTTTAAAAGCAAAAGTCCAAATTTGATTCTATAAAGCTCTTCTATAACTAGACACATATACCTATTGAAACATATATAGTATGTAATCTCATATATTCTAGATCAATGTAGTTTAATCACGCAAATTTGCTGATAATAGACAGCTCAATTTTGTTTATGCAAGTATAAACCAAAATTCAAAAGAAGCGGGGTTTGACATTCCTTCACCACATGATATTTCTGCAATGGGTAAGGAAAATATTTGGCCAAGTGGAAATGATTAGTCGTGTCCCATTTATTTTAATGGTAAGAATATGCACCAATTCACTGCTGAAGAAGTAATTGGAAGTCAATTTGCAACAATTACCGATGCTGAGAATTTTATCATAAACACTTGAAAGTAATGGGCTTTGGTATTCATAAGAATGATATAAGGCATGATAATGATGGTGAAACCAACTTGAGAGGGTGGTTTTGTAATAGGGATGGTGAGCGTGCTAAAAAGTATGTTGAAAGGAAAGATAGAATTCACGAACAGAAGGCCATTACCAGAGTCAAGTGTCCTGTTGATTTTAGAGTGAGGTTAAATAAGAAGCGTGGTACTTAGGTTGTTAATCAATTTATTCTCAAACACTCACGTGAGTTGACAATGGATTATGAGGTTAAGTTCATTCGATCCCATCGATCAGTTAAAGATTGTGACATGGCTCAAACTACTTGGCTGAAAGCTGTTAGTGTTAAGACTAGTCAAATTATGGACTTTTTTGTCTATCAAACTATTGGTTATGACAATGTGGTCTTTACACTAGAGGATTTGTAACACTCATTAGATGTTGAATGTCGATCTATGATGCTTGAAACAGATTCATAATCTACACTTGCATGCCTAAAAGGAAAAGTGATATGAATTTGAATTTCTACTGTAAGCACACTGTAGATAAAGAGAATAGACTTGCAAACATTTTTTGGACTAATTTTATTACTCGTTTAAATTATCACTGCTTCAGAGACGTGTTGGCTTTTGATAGTACATACAAGACAAATGAGTATGGTAAGCCATTAGTCATGTTAGTGGGTGTTAATAATTATTATGCGACATGTTTTTTTAGATGTACATTAATTGTGGATGAGATGATTGAGACACAAACATGGGTTTTAGATATATTTTTATCTATTATGAATAATAAAAAGCTTATTTCTGTGGTGATTGTTGGAGATCGAGTAATGTAGAATGCAATAAAAAAGGTGATTCCTGAAGCACGACATTGTTTGTGTGTTTGACATCTACAGAGAAATGCACATTCTTATGTATGTAATAAACTCAATTTCACAAATGTGTTTACGAAGTATATTTTTGAATATTTTACACCTGCAAAGTTTGATAAACTATGGTGGAATATGATAGAGGTAGGAGATTTGCAAAATAATGATTGGGTCAATAAAATTTATACAAATTGGGGTAGATGGGTAGAAACATTCTTAAGAGGTCATTTCTTTGTTGACATGCCTACTACACAATGGTGCGAGGGAATGAATGCATATATGAAGTTCATTTGTTTAAAATTCGTTTATTATTCATTTAATTAAAATACTTATTTATCCTTAAATATTTATGAAAAATTTTGATGTTTAAAGGTTAATATAGTAATTACAAATGATAAATGGCAAAATATATAAATGAAATTAAAAACTAAGGCAGTTGGCCTTAATTTCTTTTTCATTCTCTCAGCCCTATCATCTCTATTCGTAACCCTCTCATCTTCATTTGTAAACCTCTCATCTCAATTCTTCTCTCTTTGAGCAAATGCATTTTCTTTTTGTAATTTTTCTTGATCCAAGCTATGTTACAGGCTAATTCATCAGCTCAAAGGTTTGTTCAACTATTATTGTCATTTGAATCACAACCAAACCCAAGGTAATATTAAAGTTTTTGGGCACCTTTATTTCTAGTTTTGTTGTGGTTTATTTTGGGTTTTGTTTTTGCATAAGCTAAGCAAACAGCAGCCATTAGATCGGAGATCCGCCAATCTCGATTACGATCCCGCCGTTGTTGTATTGAAGTTGGGCTACAACAGTAGCTACTGAGACGAGGAGACTTGGGTGCAATAATAGCAGTGATAGTGATGCTGACGTCGACAGTGAGAACTAAAGGAATCTTTGATTTATAACTTGAATTTTAATTATTGTTATTTGTATTGTTAAAAATTTATAGTTTAGTGTTTGGATGACTATATATTTTAAATTTTTAATCTTATGGTTGGACTTTTAGATTATTTGGTGTTTATTTAATTTTTGTAAATGAATACTAATCTTACTAAAAAAATAATAAACAAATTTGGAATCGATTCGATTAGTTTATTCTACAGTTTAAATGAATCGAATAGAATATTCATTTAATAAATGAAACAAATGTGTATCCTAAGATTTCGATTCGTTTAATAAATGAATCGAATTTGAATTGATAGAGTTTTCACCCAATTCATTTAATATTCGATTCGAATTTGATTCAGTTATTCATTTTGCCACCCCTAATCCCTACATTGATCATCCAATAACTTTGGCGGACATTCAATTACTTTTGTACCTTTGCTCCATCTTCTACTATATAATGAAGCTGGTATCTAATAAACATGTAAAGACTTCACCATAATAAATAAATGATTGTACGAAATGCCGGATGATTCAAACTCCATGCATGTACACTCAAAACATTGGTCTTTTGGGTAATACACAACAGTCCACCTCTTTTCTACTTGTCCATACCTAGTTAATTGGTACATTTGCCTCTCTACAATCATTACACAAGTCGATACCAAGAACTAAGGTTCCTTGTGAATCTGCTCACAAACCATGAAAAACAAATTCGTAGTGTATATGCTTATCCGATGGGATCTCTCTTCTGATGGTAATTTTTCCTTGAAGACTACTTGGGAGCTTGTGCATCGCATAAGGCGAAGAGATGAGACTTTCTCTATTATCTGGCAAAGACATATCCCTTCTTGAATATCATTTTTTCTTTGGAGATTGTTACAAGGTTTCTTGGCCACAGATGATGTCTTGTGTCCGAGAGGTTTTTACATGGTTTCTTAGTGTCTTTGTGGTTAGGCTTTTGCGACTTCCAAGCATTTATTACTTGATTTCCCGCGAGTTAGACCGGTTTGGATTCATTTTCTACGTACTCTCGATTTGCAATATGTTACTTTTTTGTCTCCTTGTGCTTTACTTCTTCATTGGTAGCGATGTGCCTCTTCTTGGAGCCATATTCAAGTTCTTCTTCCTTACTTCATTTTATGGCAAATTTGGAAGGCTCATAATGCACTCAGATTTGACTCAGTAGCCTTTTCCAATGATGTTGTTATTTATCAGGTGGTATTGGATCTTAAGCTTGCAGGTTATGCCTTTGGTTTTAAATTATCCCAACTGCGGGGAATTCTGGGCTCTCGATTTGCGGAGCGTTTGAGAGTTGTCGTCCCGCCTAGAAGACCTATTTGTTTAGTTTCTTGGTTGTGGTCACCACCTGGGATAGTGAAGCTAACTGTCGATGGTTGCTTTAGGGGCAATTCGGGGATGGCTGCTTTAGATGGTATTTTTCGTGATCATCGGGGTGTGATTTTGCCTACTTTTGGTTCCTTCTTTGGGTACTAGCCGATCCTTTATGCATAATTCATGGCTATTTGTGAGGGGTTGAAGCTGGCTGCTCTTCTCGGTTATTTTACACTAGAGGTAGATAGGGGTGGCAAAACGAATAAATGAATCGAATTCGAATCGAATCGTAAATGAATTTTGTCAAAATTCTACGATTCGGATTCGATTCGTTTATTAAACGAATTGAAATATCAGGATTCGGATTCGATTCGTTTATTAAACGAATATTCGATTCGATTCGATTCGTTTACTATTCATTTATCCGAATCAATAACGAATCGAATCGAATCTGGATTTGTTTAGAAAAATATAATTAATAAATAAAATTAAGCAAAATAAAATATAAAAAGGCAATAAATTTAACATTATACAAAATATAAATACTCCAAATCATATTCTAAGATTAAATATACAGTCATCCAAATGCCAAATTACAAATTCGTAATAATTAAAAATAATTAAAATTCAAATTATAAACCAAGGTGATTTCTTTAATTCTTTTCATTTTGTCTTTGTCACCTTGAAAACAAGAATCCTACACCAAAAAATAAACAAAATGATATCAACTTGCCGCAATACTAAAAATAGTCACCGTAATATTTCAAATTATCAAATATATAGCAAACTTGTAAAATTGTTAAAGAAATAATAATTAAATCTATAAAGCCAAAAAAAAAAATAAGCAAGATAAAACTTTACCAAACACACTCCCACATTAAATCATTTACAGGCACAATTTTTTTTTTTACAAGAGTAACATTTAGCCCAAAACCCATAGCTCAAAAATAAAAAAAAAAACAAAATGAATCGGAGCATACTCCAGTGTTTGCAAACAATCAGCCTTTCCACTTTTGGAATAAATAAGTAGTACCTTTATTTTTGTCAAATCTATTTTAATTTGTATGGCTTCTTGATGGAAGAATGAAGATGAGACTTGAGATAGCAGCTTGAGAGATGAAGAGAAGAAATAAAGAGTGAAATGATGAAATGAAGAAATTAGGGCATGTTGTCCTGATTCTTGCTTCACATATGGCTTGACTTATTATCGTAAAAAATTACTATATTAACCTTCAAGTTTTAAAAAGTTTTCAAACAAATTTAAGGACAAATAAGTAATTTAATTAAACGAATAATAAACGAATAAACCGTATTCGATTCGTTTATAACCCATTTATTAAACGAATCCTAAATGAATAAACGAATCAATGTCCTCAAACCCGGATTCGATTTGTTTAATTAGCGAATCGAATCGAATTCACCCATTTATTAAACGAATCAATTTTTTCAAACCTAAACCCATTTAATTCGAATCGAATCGAATGGAATAAACAAATCCTGACCCAAATTGCCACCCCTAGAGGTAGAGTCATACTCGGCCACGGTGGTCTCTTGGATTCTTTCCCAGGGCCCTGTTCATTGGGAATATGCATATTCTTTGCGGCGGGTGTGTACTTTGACATCTTCTTCTAATATCGTGATTGGGCATGTACTTCAGGAGGCTATTTCGATTGTTGATTTCTTGGCCAATTGGGCGTGCACATTTCGAGCTCATCGGCATTTCTTGGGAACTCAAGATATCCCTACTGGTTTATCTGGTATTCTCTATTTGGATGCACAGGAAGTTCCTCATATCTGGTGATAAGAATGCTTATCTTATACATTACTCTTTTTCATTCTCATGTTATTGCAATTGCTCTAGGAGGTTTTAGTTTACGTCCCCCTCTTTATGTATTTGATTCATTCATGTTCTATATGACAGGTAGGGTTCCCGCCTAACCCTACAATTTTGGTGGTTATAAAAAATATATATATATGTGGTGTCAAATGTGATGACGTTTCTAAAATATTTGTAAGCTACCTTACTCCTTAGATCTGCCCAAAATACATTCTTTAATCGATTCTACTCATCCAAATCAACACTAAAAAAAAAAAACCCTTACATTCTGCTTGTTTTTTTCTAGAAGTACTTTAGAATTGCCATAATATCTCCTTATCCAAGTTGTAATTGCCTTACTTTATCAACGAGATTTCTGCAATCTTTTTCTAAGAATGAGATATTTTCATCCCCACCAGCTCCAACAACAATTGAATTGAAATTTTAGGCAATTTTACACATTCAGTCATCTTAATACATTTTTTTTGGCACTTGTACTAATTCTTTGGTTGCAAGGGAAATTCTAGCTTTGTCCAGATTGAATCCATGGTTGTGTTGAAGATTTAAAATTCGAAGAACTCATTTTCTGTCTTCATTTAAACAACCTCTAATTTTAGCACCACAACCATTTTTATCATTAGGTTTCGACTTCAACACATTAGTAAATTTACTTTTTGACTTGTCTCTACGGCCACATGCAAATGTCACATATTTTACAATCCCATAACTCTCTTCCTTACTAGTTCGCACCTTTATGAGAAACCCTTCTTATTTACCATAGGCTTGTAAAATGTAAACATTTCCTCATGACTATCAAATAATAACTTAAGAGTTGGCTCACATTTTTACGGCTGCACATTTTCAACTACATTTGTTGGCTCCTATTTCTTGTAACTCCTCAAATGCATGCTTTTTTTTTCCCCTTAAATTCTTCATTTCTACAAAATTTTAATTAACATTTGTATTAATAATAAGTAATTACAAATTTTTACAAAATTTCTGTCTAATAAAATTTAATCCATTAAGTTTCTAACAATTTAAATAAATAAAACATATCTAGAAACTAATTTTACTTGAATCTAATAGGAGAGAGAAAGTTACCAATTAACCAACAACAATTCTGCCCGTTTTACAAAATTATCATAAATCATAAATTACATAATTATCATAACACAAATACAATATATCAGACCCAATTTAACTATTTATACCTCAATGATCCCAAAAATTATCATAAATCACATAATTGAAGTTTTTATTTTTAATTTTTTTGACAAAAAATTAATACAAAAAATTGATTATGTACAAGTGAGAGAGAGTTAAATGGGACCTTTAGCGATGACAGTGTCGGCACGGTGGTGCTAGCTCTATTTTCTTTATTCGGTACAAAATGACCTTTTTGTTTAAATAGAACAAATGTGCATATCTCGCTTTGGGGGAGTGCTGCTATGACAAGATAAAGTTTTTTAGCATTGATAAGGCTCAATTTTTTCCTTTTTTGGGCCATTTTTAATTTTTTAATTTAATGCTACTAATTTCCAAAAGTAAGAGAGAGAAATGGACTTGAAACCACAACATATGCTGCCGTTTATGTCATCTTTCACTCTTTGTTTTGGCCATTTAGCATTTTTAAATATTTATTCTTTGTTTGATATGCATACCTGAGATAGGATTAAGTGGGCCAAATTCAAATTTAGTCCTAAAATCATCATCAGTTTAACAATCATAATTTCAAATGGGTTTAATTGGTATTAGACTAAAAAAATATAGTTTGTCCATTTATCACAATATTTTTTTTAATTTAGTACTTAAAAATATATTTATTATTAATTAATTAATTTTTAAGTGTTTTTTTCCTTATATGTGCATTTATGACATCTTATTTTATTTACTTATTTTTATTAATATTTTTTAGGCATTAAAATTATAACTACCAAATATTTAATTTATTATATATTTATTTGTCTAATTAGTTGTATTTTAAAATTATTTTTAATTATTCTTAGTAAATATGTATGATTATTCAATTGGTCTAATTAAATATCCATGGATAGTTGATATTTTTAATTAAATATAAGCATGGATACTATTTAATTTCACAAAAAATTAATTTAATGAGGTCTAATATAATTCTACTAGCTTTTGTTTCCTAGTTTCAATTTTTTCCCCCCACAAAAATTATAGCTTAAAGTTATAATACCTTAAATTCCAAACAAGACCGAACTAGTATTAAGCAGCATAGGGATAGTTATGACATATATATAAAAACTCTTATCAAAATATAATAACAGTAAACAGAGAGGGGCAGTCAGAATAAACTTTTGACATTTCCCAATTCCCGGCTGCTTAAAGAGCAATTTTCCCTCGCATTTCTTGTTCCTCCTCTAATGAAAAACCCTAAAACCCCAAATAGTTTCCGAGCAAAACAGTGCGCGGAAAAACCAAAAGAATGGTACAATTGCTACAGTCTTTCCATTTCAATTCCATCGCAACACGTCGTTTCTTCTCTTTCTTTCCTTCTTTCTCTGAGGTCTGTCTCTTTCATAATCTCTTTTCATTTTAATCTTGTCTTAGTTCTTACACCAGCTGATTTTCATTTTTAATTTACTTATCTTATGCGTATGTAGATATGTATGTGCGTCAGTGTATGTGCATAAGTATGCTTATGTAAACTCCAGCTAGTGCTTCTGTCTTGATGTCTTTAGTGATGCAGTGGGCAGTGGGCTGGAGATTTTTGTGGTTTTATTAGGATTAAAAGAACTTTAAGGTCGATTCGCTGTTATTAGGATTTGTGGGCAATTATCATGTGAAACGTAACGAATGTCGATGAGCACATGGTTAGACAACAAGATAGTTTTGTAGTCATTCTCTCCTGGGATGGAATTAAAGTCACTTTCAACTGCAGAATGAAACATAAATGATTGTGTTAAATTTATATAGAGTCCAGTGGTTTTGCAATTTGTTACTAACACGTTGTACGAGGAGTCATTTAAAAAAATTTGAGAGAAATAAGAATGGGGTTTCTGATGAATTCCTGGTGGCTTTTTTGCAAATTTCGAAGCCACATGGATATGCTTGTATTTAAGTCTTAACATGGGGGAAGGTCAATGATATTGGCCCTAATTAGTTTAAGTTGTTGCAATGTAGGAGATGCCTTTACTACTCTTGAGTTTTAGCTTTATGAAGCTTTTGAAAGAAAAAAGAGTCTTAACTTTCCTTCAATTTTGAACTTAGATATTGTAATTCATTAATATACACTCGTGTTTTCCCCCCCTCAGAAATCATATGGAAATGAGTACTTTTTTTGTTTTGTCTTTTTTTTTCATACTTCCTTCCTCATTTTTCTCTTCAAATGGTGATCTCTAAATATCGTTTTACCTTGAAATGTGAAATGTGATGGATTTTTGTATACCTCATTTGACTTGTGGTCGTTACTGCTTTCTTTTAGATTGGAAGAAGAGATGCAATTACTTGTATTGGAATGAACGCCCATAGTCTTTCTTCTGCAGGTAATCAATAACAAACCATCTCTCTCTCTCTCTTCTGTTGACATACAAAATTGTTGCGGATTGCTTCACCACGATGAGGATACGACCAATCATTATAAGACAGATTTGTCATGGGATGGTGTTGTGGATTGAGGAACAAATCATTGAAATGGATGTTCATTGTTAAATAAAATTATGATTTCAGTTGTGACTGATTGTAATAGTCCCTATTGTGGGTGTTGTTTTCTTGACTCATAAGTGCTTGGCGTTGAATTGCCGGCAAGTGATTTCATTTTTTGATTAGAAACTATTGTGCTAGTCTTGAAAGATTAGCTGTGACGGTATGGACGGACTGATCTCCTGACATATGCAAGTGAATTTATGAAATATTCAGCATTTAATATTTTCTTTTTCTCACCTACAGTTATCTCTTATTATATCTAATTCAGCGAATCTGTTGTGATTACCGCAGTATTTGCTGCTCTTCATTAATTGTTAGTTTGTTCATGCAAAAGTGGCACAATCATTGAAAGAATTTTCTTTCTTGAATACGGAAGTTACTTAGCTGTATCCTCTTTTTTTTTAGCCTAGGACCAGTAGTGATCTGACTTTCAGTAGTGACTCCATTTTGTACTTTCAGTTGAAGTTTCAGAATTTGATGATGAGCTCCATGATGATGCCAAAATAATGGAGAAGGATAATGCTCTTCGTCTGGCACTCTCACAGCTTGCCAATGATTTTGGTAAAGAGTCTATGTTATCTTTGAAGCGGTTTTTTAGCTCAAGACGTGGGCCTGTAATATCTACGGGCTCTTTAAAGCTTGATCGAGCACTTGGGATTGGAGGACTACCAAAGGTGATTAGATGAAAAATCATTGTCTCATTGCGCGTTGTTCCTCAATAAGCATATGTTGCACACATAGGCATGAAATAGATTATTGGTGAATGACACATCAAGGATTTATGATACCTATTTCTTGCTTCTCATGACACAGAAAAAATTGAAGAGAGTTCAGATGTTTCATACTTCCATATATCATGACATCCCTAAGCTAGTTTGTTGCTGAAAGCCTCATCACACTCTTAGGATTTTTTTTAATTTATTATTTTTTTAACTTATTGGGGACTTCAATAAGTTTGTACATTTCTTGTGGCTGAAGGAAGTTTCTATGAAATTTTTAAATCTCATGAGCCAGACCAATAGAATCATTGTAAAAACGTTTCTTTTGGCCATAATTACATGAAAGTAAAGTTTGCAATACTTGTGTATCTAGTTGACACTATTATTTCAGCCAAAAGCTGATGCCAAACACCAAATATTGGAACTTTTTACATCCAATATGCCTTTTTAATTACTTAATTAAAAATATGCCTTAATTACTTAATCCATTGGTTGGAAAATATGCCTTTTTAGTTCAGACTTTAATTACTTAATTTCATAATTTAGGCCAGATTTGCTTACTGCTGGGACCATAGCTTACTTGCTGCAAATACCTTAGAAATCCATTATCTTATGTTTGAGGTGGAGTGGAAATTTGCAATGAATTAGTTCCCGTTTCCTTTAATAATTTATCTGCCACTTGTAATTAGAGCTTAAACCTTCACTGATTTCTAGTTTGATGTTGGATGTCCAGGAATTGAATGATGGCCCGTGTATCAATGCCTAGATCTTAATTTTATTTATTAATATATTTTTGCATGGGAATTTTGATACAGAATCATTTCATAGACATGCTTTATTATTTTCTATTTATGTGGTACTTGCTTTTATATGGAAGATTTTTCTGTGAGAGCTGTGCATTCATCTTCATTTTACTTCAGCTGCTATTAGAAATGAAAGATGCCTAAATTTGGTGAGAGATCCCTCTGCAGGGAAGAATTGTAGAAATATATGGACGTGAAGCATCTGGGAAAACAACACTAGCACTTCATGTTATCAAGGAAGCTCAAAAGCTTGGAGGTGCATATTGATTTTGGCTTCTTGTACTTTGGTTTGACCAAATTAGTATTTGCAATGTGTGTGTGTGTTTCTCTTTTCCTCAATGATTGGCAATAGTTTCTAAGCACTCCATAGTAATATCTCATAAGCTATGTGAAAGGGATGTTATTTCTGCATATTAATAATTGCCATTTAGTATTTTGTGTGTGTTTTGCATGAAGTTTGACTTTTTCCTTACTTTTCTGAATTACATCATTTTGGCAGGATATTGTGCTTATCTTGATGTAGAGAATGCATTAGACCCTTCCCTCGCTGAAGCAATGGGCATAGACACAGAAAATCTTCTGATTGCACAACCTGATTCTGCTGAAAATTTGCTGAGTGTGGTTGATACACTGACCAAAAGTGGATCCGTTGATGTAATTGTGGTTGATAGTGTAAGTGATTCATTCTTTAGTTAACATATTTATTTATTTATGTAATTTTGAAAGAATTCTGAAAATTTCATTTGTAAAGATGAAATATACAAAAGCTGGACAGGAAATCCACAACGATAAATATGAAGCTTACCCATCTATGTATGAAGCTGAAGTGTATAACTAGAAACTAGAAACAATTCCCAAAAATAGTTCAATTCAGAAGAATCATTACTGTCCTCATAAAAATGATCTCCAAAACAACATTTAGCTGAAACCAAACATCAAGTAAATTGCTCATTTCCAATTCTGGAAAATGTGGAAAGAAATACATTCTATATATGACCCTTTTTATTTTTTGTAACATTATATGTGAACCTTTTAGTCTTAGAGAATAACTGCCGCAATGTAGTTTTTGCTTGATGCAATCCTAGTTCCCAACAGTGTTTATTGTCTCCTATGCTTATGTCTGTTGCTCTGTATTTGTACCTATTATCTCTTCTGCTATTGCCAAAAAATGTTCCTCTTTCTTGTCAGTATATTTTCTTAAAGAAAATCTAATTTTATATAGAAAAATAGATCTTGAAGTCAAATACAAGAAGATAAAATAGTGCTGGAACAGAGCTTATTAAAGAAGCTTATGAGATAAAAGTTAACATCTAAATCTCTTTTTGTTTATGATCCTGTGTCTCTTTCTGTCTGTGTATGTATTGTTAGTGGTTTTGGGGTCAAATTGATCAATTTTGCCGCACCAGATACACAGCTTGTTTGCCATCTAAAATTTTGAGATAATTCCATTGCTGATGTATATGTTTCATCTCTCCTTAATCACCAAGAGGGAAAAATATTGTGTTTTCTTTTGTAAGATGCAGTCATTGTCAGCAAGTGAAAGTGCCCTCTCATCTTTGGTTGATTAAGGGTACCATTGTTGTACACTTCTGCTAACCTGCACTTACGATGAAGGACGTTAAAATTATCCTATATGTACATAGTTTTACAATTATATAGTGAATATAAATAGTTTTACAATTATATGGTAAATATAAAGTGTTTAGTGTATTGGGCCACAACAAAAGGGTCAGTATCCCTTATCAATGGTTATCTTTAGTTGGCTGTTGGAAAACAGTTGTAGTCATGAATAATGTGTATTGGGAAGTAAAAGGAAAATAAAAGGAAGAAAGAGGAGAAATGTTTCTTTTTGCTATTATTTTGCTGCTGTTTTTCTACTTTGGCATTGCACTTTGCACTTGCCTATGCTAACTTTCTGTAAATGGCATTGACACTGATCAACTTTACTTCTGTCCATTTCTTCAAACTTAATAATGTTCTACATGTGTGGTTTTCACAGGTTGCTGCCCTCATCCCTAAATGTGAAATTGGTGTTCCCATAAATGGCTTGTACAATGATGCACAATCAAGAATAATGACACAAGCACTTAGAAAAATTCATTATTCGTTGTGCCAGTCCAGTACCCTTATCATTTTCCTCAATCAGGTTAAAGTGCAAAATGTTACTAAAACATTTTTGAATTTTTTTAAATATACACTATCATAAAATATATGGAATAACTGTTCCAAATATGTTCAATATCTAGGTTAGGTTTAGTGCAAAATCAGGTCAGGGTTTAGGACGTATGGATGAGGTCACTTCTGGCGGAAATGCTTTGAAATTTTATGCAGCTCTTCGTCTAAGAATGATGAGGACGAGATTGTTCAAGATTGAAGATAAGGTAAACATTCTAGTAGTAGTGAATACAGGGAGCATGATTAGATTATAGGGCTCTTGGAGATATGTTTTGCTTAAGCAGAATTATAATATTAATTTCCCTAATGCTTCATTCTTCATTTGTTTGTCAGATAATATGGAAGTAGCTATGTGGTTTTTTGCGAAAATCTTCCAGCTCCATTCCTTTCATCCTTGTAAATTGTCTTATCATAATTTTGTTGCTGCTTTTAATTTTTTTTCTTTCTACTTCAAATTAAATATCCTTAATTGCATGCTTGGTCTTCCCACTGTGTCAACAAAAAACTTAAATAGTCAAGGGGATTTATGGTTGTCTCAACATAAAGTCACTGTTGCCATACTGGTAGTCTGATCACTGGCTTACTGATTCAAGGAAAAACATACTGCATTTTTAAGGGCTGTTTCGAGGTTATGATATATAATTCTCGACTAGCCCTTTGGAAGTTATGGTAACACAGGTTGAAGAAGTAAATGAATCGAGAAAGAAATTGATATTAACGTAAGCCTTGCCAGTAGGAATAAGAAGGAGGGAAGGGGTGGTACAGAAGCTTCCTTAACTATAGGATTAGCTTGTATTTCAAAATGCAATATGCACCATCAGCAGTGTGTTTTTGATTCATGCTTGGGAAATAGTGCTTATTTTCCAAGGAAGATCAACAAGAACTCAATATTTTCCAAGGAAGATCAGCAAGAACTCAATATTGTTTCTTGTGCTTTTTGTATAAAATATTTGATGTCCTGAAAGACAACATTGCCTTATTCAGGTCATTAGTTTGACATGTTTGTAGGATGTGATGGTTTAGCTCCTTGATGCATCTTAGTCTTAGATTAGGACTTAGTTACATCTCATTTAAATTTGGGATTAAATATGAATATGTATTTGCATATACTATTTTATTTTACATTTTTATGTGCATGTATTGATGGATGATTTTTCCCCCCTTTGAATTCTATTCTGCTATCATCATTCTTTTTGTCACCCTTCTATTTATTAATTTTTATTATGATCTTTCTTTAGCTTTAAGTTCTCACTGGGTTTAACTTTTTTGCAATCATCTCCAGAGTCATTGAGGTCCATTTTTTTTTTTGTCTTGTTCTTCAGATAACCGGGCTGGAGGTTAGCGTCCAAGTAGTGAAAAATAAATTGGCGCCCGCAATGAAGAAAGCTGACCTCATGATAGAGTTTGGCAAAGGCTTCTACTGTGTGCCTGAGATTTTTGAATTGGCATGTGAACATGGAATCATTCGGAAGGAAGAAAATAACTACATCATAAAACGGGAGGTTTTCAGTGATAGACATCGAGCTGAACACTATTTGATTGAAAATACTGAGGTTCTCAACAAGATAATCATGATCTTGAGGACACATTTGTTTGAAAGGCGTTGACTATATGAAGTATTCTGAGATCATCGAGCGAGTTAGGTCAATGCAAATATTGGGTCAATACAAATAGGCGAGGACTCGAAAGTGGTGTTCAGCCAGCAATTGGACACTTTGACTGCACATAAACGGTTTCTGGAGATTTTGGCCATACCAACCATATCTCTTAGAACGAAACGAAACTCGGTGTTGTTGATGGCCTTCATTGGGACTCAAAATTATTCAGCTGAGTGCCTTGAGTGGGATTTGTACTAGTTCTTCATGCTCTTCTAATGGGCTTTTACATTGCCTTGAATCTTGGTTGTCTTTAACCGTAGGCTGCTTGGGTAAAAAATTGTAATCATGTAGGCGTTGTACACAAGTGCTGTAGTTCAAAAGTATTTATTCAAGTTAATGTAGTTCATATTATCAGACAGAATCGAACTCCGAATTTTAATTTGGTTAGGGATATATTTATCTATATGCTCAGTCTAAGCCTCCCTCAAGATTTTAATTTGGATGGCTAGTTAAGAAAGCGGCTTGAAAATTAAAAACGTATAATACTTTTAATTATAATTTAAAAGTCATATTTACTGGACACTCCTAACTTTACATTAGACCTTATATTATTATTACCACAATACTAAAATAGAGGCATATATCTAATTGTAGCACAACCCATTTTTGACTTGAGTCGAGATGATTATTTTTTAATACCATGATTTGCGGTTGTGATCACCTAGTCTAAACTATAGAAACCGTAGTCAAGCAGCCAGCTGAGTGAGTGAAATTTAGTTATTGATTGACTTTGACATTAACACATCCACAGAATGAGATGATGAATTAATGGCACCTAGAAATTTAAGCCTTCTATTTTCCACACAAGAAGATAACAAGTTAGCACTCAATTTGGGAATCTGCTGCCCCATTGAGCACGTTTCTGGAAAAATATACAAATACAATGAAAATGGCAATTTGGAATTATTTGTTACAGCTGACAATAAAGACTTCAGTGACTTCTATCTTCTATGACTCCAATTGATTTTGGTCTATTTTATATCACGGATATTCCTCTATGAAAAATATGATAGTATGTAGAAATTGAATTATGAAAAATAAATGTTGATCCTCTGCTGATTTATTTCCAAAAATTGCAAGAATTCCATCGAGAGAGGGATTAACATGTCATCGTGATCATAGAGAGGTGCAATTCTTTTCCTAGCTCTAAAAGTTGAGAAATTTAAACTTTTTTTTATTACATTTTGATACATTAATTAATCATCCAATAAACATATTATCTTAATCATATGTCGAAGCAAGTAGTATGAGATTTGAATCCCGTTCGCATGAATATTGGAAAGAGTATCGGATTGCCGTTAGGTTGAAAAAAAAATTCCAAACTATTAAAGCCATAACAATCAAGTAGTGTTTACTTACCGAATTTGAGAATCGAAATCTCGAATTAGAATCATTGACAGCGTTTATTTTGCAAAATAGATGTGGAAATCGGAATCAGAATCGTGGGGCCCACCATAATTTGGGAATCCCATTCCCACGGAGAGAGTTGGGAATGAGACTCCCATTTCTTGAATTTCAATTCTACCCCCATCAACGTCCTTCGTTATATTACAAGGCAGCATAAGCATGCATAGGCAATTAGGCATGCATGTTTTTGTTTAGCAATATGTACCAGATAAATTATATCAAGTAGCAAATTATTTTTTGATATCACTTTCAATCAGTATATATGATCTTAAACCAAAAAAGGTCAATAGGATAAAGGTTCAATGTCGCAGACCACTCAAATTCATACAGACGAGGCTAAAAACACAAGCAAAGATGTCTTAGCTTGGGTTAATTCTAAAAGGTTCCAGCTCTTGCAAACTTTAACACTTTCTCTACACTTGTACATACTTAGGAATTCTCTAGAAGTGGTAGAATGTAGGCTCTCTAGCATGTTGTACATAGAAATTTCTAGGTCTTACGAGCAATGAGGAGTACTTCAAGCAATGAGAACTCTCTAGACTAAGAATATTCTAGAACTAGGCAAGCCTGTCTATGAACAGGGCATGACACTTAGCATTTGTAGCAAGCATGAGCAACAAGCAACTCAAGCAACTTGTAAGCAAGCTCTCAAAGCTCTCTTGTACACACACTCTCTTGTGAATACAAACTCTCTTCGACTCAATTGCTCACTCTTCTCTCTAGTCTTCTGCAAGCAACTTAGCTGAGCTAGTCGAGAAGCTTAAGGCTTACTTAGCAACTTCCGAGCAATAGTTGTCTAAGTGCCGTGCACGAGTGTACTGCACAAAATACTCATTCCATGACATCAAGCTCATGCACATGCATGAATTAATGGCAATTTACTCGACAACAAATTAATATTAAAGCCACCAGGACATTTCCAAAATTGAGAACGTCTACATATTTTGTAATTCAGTATATCAATCCTTTAGTTACAAGTTTTTACATATGTGTCTGTTTATTTTTTAAATTTCAACCATACAAATACAATATACATTAAAATGAAGTAAATAAATACACGACGGAGATATATAACAATTATATGAAATTATACAATTGGATAGATGCATGACCACGTCGAGTCATCGACAATAAAAGCCAACAAGCTAAAAGATAGTGACTTGCATGCTCAAGAAAATTATTAACCTCTAGATTTTTCAAAGAACCCAGCAAGTTGATAGATTAATTTGTTTTGCACATTCAAGTTGTCAATTATTATCAGTGTAGAAGATTGTTTTTTCCTTCCACTATAGTTTATGGTCATGGCGATTTTCCTCTATAAATGGGTTGGAAAGAATTAGTGTTAGTATAACACACTTTGCAATTCCGTTTATCTCCATGGCTAAATTCTTTTCCTCTCTCAATACCCCTTCAATGGCTCCCGGCGTCTTGATCCTTCTTGGGCTGCTAATGGCTACCTTAGACACAACAAGTATATACCTTAGTTCTCAAGAAAATGATCAAACCTCTTTGTTGTTAGTAAAAAATTAATTTTTTTTTTCATGTTTCAAAATCCATCAAAATCGTTTTCGGGAACTTGACCAAATTATTTTTAAGGCAATTTTTTTTAACTGACGGTCGGTGATTGAATATGGAAGAGATAGCGGCTAATTTTTTTTTTTTCCTAAAATCCATCAAAACAAGCTCATACGTTCTGAAAATTCTGTTAACTTTCAATTTTTCAATATTTTAATACTACTTTACTTATATAATTTTTATTGATAAACAATGAGCTTTAACTAGTGTTTTACCGCATCAAGGGAAAAATAATAAAAGATAGAAAACAACTTATAAGTTAACATAATTTTTCTTTTTGACCGAGTTTTCGAAATATAAAGTGCGAAATGATTACTTTAATCAAACCCAACAACGTGCCCATTTGATCATTTTCCCTATCCATCTCTCTATCCATGGATTAATGTTATTCTTTAACTACTATAAGTTTCTAATTTGTTCATGATCTATATATTGCATTTGACAGGTGCTCAAATAGGTGTTTGCTATGGAATGCTTGGAAACAACTTACCATAAAAACGAGATGTCATAGCTCTCTACAACCAAAACAACATCAGAAGAATGAGACTCTATGATCCAAACAGAGAAGCACTCGAAGCTCTCAGGGGCTCCAACATTGAAGTCATGCTAGGCCTTCCCAACGATGACCTCCGAAGAATCGCTTCCAATCAAGCCGAAGCAAACACATGGGTCCAAAACAACGTCCGAAATTTTGCTAACAATGTCAAGTTCAAATACATTGCTGTAGGAAATGAAGCAAAACCTGGAGACAACTTCGCTCAGTATCTTGTTCCCGCTATGAGAAACAAACAAAACGCCATCAACAGAGCCGGCCTTGGAAACAAAATCAAAGTTTCCACTGCCATTGAAACCGGAGCTCTTCAAGTATCCTCTCCGCCGTCAGCAGGCTCATTTAAGCAAGATTACAGACCCATTCTTGATCCCCTCATTCGCTTCCTCAACGAAAACAAGTCCCCGTTGCTTGTTAACTTGTACCCTTACTTCGCAATTGCTGGTAACCGCCAAATACCTCTTGATTATGCACTGTTTAGGTCACAACAGACGGTTGTTTCGGACGGGTCGTTAAGTTATCGGAGTCTTTTCGATGCCCAGTCAGATGCTACTTACGCTGCGTTGGAGAAAGCCAGTGGGGGCTCGTTGGATATTGTGATATCGGAGAGTGGGTGGCCGACCGCTGGTGGTGACAGAGCGTTAACGAATGTGAATAATGCAAGGACTTATAATAATAACTTGATACAACATGTGAAGCGAGGGTCACCAAGGAGGCCTCGAAGGCCTATTGAGACTTACATATTTGCTATGTTTGATGAGAATGGCAAAAGGGGACCTGAGATTGAGAGGCATTGGAGACTTTTTGCTCCAAATAGGCAGCCTAGATACCAAGTTAATTTTAATTAATTAACTAAACTAAAGCAGCTGCATGCACCAACAGGATTCGAGGTAACATTTATAATGGAATAAATTCTACCTTATGTACTAGTGAATAAGAGCTTGTATCACCACCTTGCATGGGTGTATGAGGGCAAATTTCATGAACAATAATATCAAAGGTTGCGGTATTTTGTTATGTCATAATCTCTTTCGTTTTTGCAAAGCTTAATTCATATGCATGTTTGAATTTAAAATACTACGTTCGATCATCTTTCGTATACTACGTGCAGGACACATTTAAAGGGATTGTTGATGTTAAATACCAATGTTATCTATAGGCTTAAATTAAAACTAAATGATTATCATATTGAAAACCAAACTGAATTGAATTTGAAATTTTTGTGTGGTTCGGGGTAAATTGAACTATATGTCCAGTCCTTTATCTCCTCAGGATTTAAATTTGGACGGTCAACTAAAGAAAACTGTTTAAAAATCACTTGGTTGTTGTTTGATTAAAAACATGTAATATAATTGTTGGACTAAGAACATATACAATAATTTTAATTTTGATTTAAAATCAAATCATAATTTATTGAATATTTAGAGTTTACATTACCGCAATATAACGTAGTCTATGCAAAGACTTAATTTGTTGAATATAGACGGCAAAGACTATTCTAATTGTAACACGACCCATTTTTTTAATTGAGTCTTGTTGATTAATATTTTAGTAATATGATTTACCCTTTTCATCACTTGATAAGAATCATACGAAGTTGATGCATATATGGGAAGGATCAAGAACATAATATGATGCACATATGACAATGATGAAGACCATACTAACACACACATGGCAAGCATCAAGAGCATTATGTGATGCCTAGATGGCAAGAATCAAGACCATTATGACATGCACATATGACAATACGAGTGAAATTTTTATTGTCTCTTGAAAGTTTTCAATCACTTGTCTAAACTCTAGAAACCTTAGTCAAGCAGCCTGCTGACAGAGTGAAATTTAGTTATCGCTTGACGTTGACATTAACACATATGCCGAAGGTCGATGATGATACCAACAAATTTGAGTGCTCTATTTTCCACATAACAGGATAACAAGTAGCACTCAAATGGATTTCAGCTGCCTCATCGACCACGTATCTGTAAAAAAAATTTAAAATATGCAAATATAATATTGAAAGCGGCAGTTTGGCATTATTTGTTACAGCAGACAAAGACTTAATTCTCATCTTCTTTAACTCCAATTGATTTTGGCCTACTTTATAGATGCTGGATATTCCTCAATGAAAAATACAATCTAAAAAAATTAGATTATCTGCTAATCAATTTCCAGAAATTGCAGGAATCCCATCTGATGAGCTAAAAGTTATCTTCTTATAAATTAACATGTCGTCATGACGTATGAAGGTGCAATTCTTTTCCTAGTTTTAAAAGTTGTGAATTCTAAACTTTTTTATTATTAAGCATGCCTTAAGCAACGGTAAGAGGTTTGAAACTCGTTCATATAGGTGAGAAGAAAATTGAATTGTCCTTAAGCTTAAAAGAATTTTTTTTTTTTTTGTAGAAGCCGTACAAATAAAATTTTGTTTCTACGCTCTTCTCAAGCTCTACAAGTTATTACAAGGCAGCATCAGCATGCATATGCTTGAATGTATTTGTGTATCACGTGTACCAGATAATTAAATATCAATAATTAGCAAATTATTTTTTTATAGTACTTTCGATCGGTATGATCTTTAACCAAAAAAGGTCAATTAGGTAAGGGCTCATGCTCATCAGCTCATGCAAATACATGAATGGCGATTTAATTAAACAACAAATTAACAATAAAGCCACCAACAAGATAATTCCAAAATGAGAACGTCTACATATTTTGTAATTGTATACAATATTGGGTTTTTGCGTGACCACATCGATGATAAAATCTAATCAAGTCTTGTTGCACTTTCTAATAACATATTAAAAAAGAACCGTATTGTTGAGTAATTGAATGTCTACAAATATGAACACCGCAAATATAGACGAAATTGCAGTAGGGCACGAGATAGTGGCATGCTCAAGAAAATTATTAACCTCAGGACTTTTCACAGAACCCAACCGACAAACTGATTGATTAATTTGGTTTTGAAATACTCAAGATGTCATTATATTGATTTCTCCCAATATGGTTCATGGTTATAGTGATTTTCCTTTATAAAAGGGCTGCTCAGGAGTGGTGTTGGTATCACACTTTTCCATTTGCATTTTTCTCCATGGCTAAATTCTTATCCTCTCTCAATACCCCTTAAATGGTTTCCGTCGTCTTGCTACTTCTTGGGCTGCTAATGGCTACCCTAGACACAACAAGTACGTGTTTATATATATTTTTGTCAAGAAAATGATCAAATCCTCCCCACTGTTTGTAAAAAAGCAATCATTTCCTCCTTGTTTCTAAATCAATCAAAATTATACATTGTCCATCGAGTAGTTTTCAAGTAGTTTTCTCTTGCAGGCCACCCAGATTCAAATTTGGGAGAGATAATAGGCTAAAAAATTGAGTTGGGCTTTCGCCCACGTAAACTTTTTTTTTTTTTTTTTTATTCAATCATCAAAACTCCTTGTGGTTATAAAATTTCTGTTAACTTTCAATTTTTGTATCTTTTACTGCATCAAAGGTAAACATTGAGATTTAATGTTTTACTACATCAAAGCTAAAATAGTAAAAGACACAAAACAAGTTGGAAGTTAATACAAAATTTTAAAAGACACGGGTGGTTTTAAACATGAGGTGTGAAATGATTAATTACTAAATCCAACATGGCGGTTTGTTCATTTTCCCTATCTATCTTTCTCTATGTGTTAATATTATTCATAACTATAAGTTTTAATTTGTTGATTCTATATCTGTCATTGCAGGTGCTCAAATAGGTGTTTGTTATGGTATGCTCGGTAGCAACTTACCATCAAAACCAGACGTTATAGCTCTCTACAACCAAAACAACATCAGAAGAATGAGACTCTATGATCCAAACAAAGAAGCTCTCGAAGCTCTCCGTGGCTCCAACATTGAAGTCATGCTAGGCCTTCCTAACGATGACCTCCAAAGAATCTCTTCCAATCAAGCCGAAGCAAACACTTGGGTTCAAAACAACGTGCAAAATTTTGCTAACAATGTCAAGTTCAAATACATTGCTGTAGGAAATGAAGCAAAACCAGGAGACAACTTCGCTCGGTATCTTGTTCCCGCTATGAGAAACATACAAAACGCCATTAACGGAGCTAACCTTGGAAGCCAAATCAAAGTTTCCACTGCCATTGAATTCGGAGCTCGGTCAGCAGGCTCCTTTAGGCAAGATTACAGACAAATTCTCGATCCCGTCATTACCTTCCTAAACGAAAACAAATCTCCTTTGCTTGTTAACTTGTACCCTTACTTCGCAATTGATGGAAACCGTCAAATATCTCTTGATTATGCACTGTTTCGGTCCCAACAACCGGTTGGATGCTACCAGAATCTTTTTGATGCCCAGTTGGATGCTACTTATGCTGCGTTGGAGAAAGCCGGTGGAGGCTTGTTGGACATCGTAATATCGGAGAGCGGGTGGCCGACGGCAGGTGGTGACGGAGCGTTAACGAATGTTGATAATGCAAGGACTTATAATAATAACTTGATACAGCATGTGAAGCAAGGGTCACCAAAGAAGCCTGGAAGGCCTATTGAGACTTACATTTTTGCTATGTTTGATGAAAATAATAAGGATGGTGCCGAGATGGAGAGGCACTGGGGACTTTTTAATCCAGATAAGCAGCCAAAATACCAAGTTAATTTTAATTAATTCACTAAATTGGAGCAGCTGCATGCTTGCAGCAGCAGAATTTGAAGTTTTATTGTAATGGAATAAATTATTCCATTGCATGTATTGGTAAATAAGAGTTTGTATCATCACCTCGCATGGGTGCATGAGGCCAAATTTCATGATTAATAATGTCAATGGTTGCGGTATTTCATAATCTCTTTCAACATGCAATGTAATTGTCACTGGGCCATTATGCAATGTAAAAACGCCCATACATCATCGCTCATGAACACTTGGGCAAACAATTACATTTCCCTTTTCTTTAAGGAATTTTGATTGGACTTTTCTACATTTATATTTTGTATCTTTAAAATAAAAAAAGATCAAACTTTTATGGCTACAGTTTCTGCATACAAAATACCAAGGACCTTTTGGCACGATCCTAATGACTTACGCAATTTTATTTTTTACACCTCAATTGTTAAGGTGTCAAAATCTCTTTGGTACATGCCATTTATATTCCCTTTATTAATTATATATGTTGAAAGGTTTATGTAGAGCTCCCCTTGGTTGCTCTTTCCTACAAGTAATCATCTCCATATTATACCAAATTAACTTCAAGTAACGTGAATGTAAATTTAGAAGATAAATTCCTCGTTTATAGTATTTGATTAGTTTTCTTTTATGTTTTTCAAACTCTTGTACAAACAAATCTTTGAGCCATTAAGATAATAATAAAAGTGAAATTTACATTCTCTTAATAGTTTTCATTACCTAGTCTGAACTGTAGTAAGCTTAGTCAAGCAGCCTGCTGACTGAGTGCAATTTAGTTATTGCTTGACGTTGACAGTAACACGCATGTATGCAGAAGGTCGATGATGATACCTAACAAATTTGAGTGTTCTATTTTCCACATAGCATGATAACAAGTCGCACTCAATTGCTGTTAAGCTGCCAAAGACTTGACATCTTCTTTGACTCCAATTGATTTTGGTCTATTTTATATATCCCGGATATTCCTCAATCAAAAATAAAATATATAAAAAATGAAATTATGAAGAATAAACGTTTATCCTCCGCTAATCTGTTTCCGAAAGTTGCAAGAATCCCATAATTTCCTCCTACGAATTAACATGTTGTGATGGCCATTATATTAAGCGGTGCAATTCTTTTCCTAGATGTAATTGTTGAGAACTTTAAACCTTCATTGATTACATTTTGATTCATTAGTCATGCCAACATGCATGTTGTGAGGTCAAGCTGGTGCATCAAACCTGGGCTTCAGAAACGGCATCGTTTTGGACTTTGGTTTGTTTAAGTTGATATGTGCGGCTCACGTGCTTATAGTAGAAATCTAAATTGATTGAAACGACATCATGTGTGGAGCATGTGTTGAAGCCTCAACCAGAGTCTGTTGTTTCTGTTATGCTACGTGTCAAAATTCAGTGCAATTTGGGCTTGGGTTTATTGCGGCTTCTTGTATATGGCTCTATAAAATTCTCCATTGATTCTTCAATAAAGCTCCACAGATAGCTTTCTCCCGTGGATGTAGGTTGAGCAGTCTTGCTCGACTGATCCACGTTAAAAATTATTGGTATTTGATCCATTTTCTTTGTTGTTTCTTGTTAATTCTTGTTTTTTTTTTATCTAAGTTGAATATCCTTTGATCAATTTCTTAATAAGTGAAACAATTGAAAGATTTGATCAAGAGATCTTAGGCAGAGAACAAGCTTGTAAAGGAAAAGCAAGTTGATATGCAACACAAGTTTATATTTTAGGCAGAGATCAAAGAGCAATTTCAAATTTCAAAGGAAAAGAGGTAATTTTATATTTTATTGTCTTTCATTAATCTAAATTTAATTTGTATAATATAGATATAGCAGAAGCCGGCAGATTCAATTTCAAATACTAGTTAGAATTCTGAAAATTGAAAGTTTAATTAGAATAAATTTTGGGTAGCCTTTCAATTATAACTTTTGGTGTCATATGTTTGTTATCTTAAATGGAATTGTTTTAAAGTTTTATTGTGATATTTGTTTGATTTTTTTTTATAAATTATTAATAGAACACTATTGAAATTTTGGAGTTTGGTGGCTTATGGCCGATGCTCTACTATATATTGTTAAAAGTTAATATTTTTTTTTAAATTTTTTCACACTGCCCATTTGCAGACTTGATAATATTTATAAAAATTGTTGTTAAGTCCTTTATTTATAGAGTTGAAATCTTTTGGCAAGTCTGGTTAAATTGAAAATTTATTTATTGCATATCTTGTAATATGGATTAATTTATTAATTTCCTAATTTAGTGCGAGTCCAATTTATTAGGAATATTTGTTTCCTAGTTATCAGGTGTCCAATTTAACAAGTCAATTAATGGCGAGATTCTATAATTAGTGCATAGGATTTATTTAGAGTAAGAGGTTGGTTCGAACATGAAATTTATTAACGCTCTAGATATTCCTTGAGAGACAAGTAAGGCAAAAATATCATATTTATTCATATTCAGAATCATAGGAATTATAAGAGGAAATAAAATCTTATCTAGAAAGAATCCAAGTCATTTAAGACTTGTGATTTTGTGGAACCCTATTGTCTATATAAAGATAGGTGTTTCACAATTGAGTGTACACACAACACAGAGCATAAAGCAGAGAAGTTAGATTTGGTGCATGAGGTTGTGTTGATTTATTTATATTGTCTTCTATATTCAAGTCTTCTAGCGAGACTATTTTGTTCATCTCTGCAGAGAGTCTATATGGATCTTGGATCATCAGACATCGAAGAATTGAAGAATTGCTATTGATCACTTTGCGAAGTACCTTGAGGATCGTGGATCAAGAGGGGTAGCGGTTATTCAAGAGAAGCAGATTTAGTCTAAGGTTGAGTAAACTGTATGGTGATAAACTGTAAGTGAGAGTCTTAAGTTTGGTAAATCCATAGGTTGTAACATCTCAATTTAGTGAATTGCTTTTCATCTAGGCGTGGCATCGTGGATGTAGGATTGATTAATCCGAACCATGTAAAAATCTCCGTGTCTTTTAATTTCTATAATTTATTATTTTTGGCAAAATTAATGATTTTGATGCAAATGAACCGTGAACAGTAACCCCGTGAACAGTATTTTTCTGAAAATTAATTTAGTTTAATTAATTTTGTGTTTTTAATATAAAAAGGTTAATTTATTTAATTAATTAATTCTTAGATTTCAATATTACCTACATCTATTTGAAATAGATCTAAATTCCTTTTAGTTGTGATAATTGAAATAGTTTCTTGACTTTTGTCAGGTTAATTTATTATTTATATTTTCATCACTTTTTTAATAAAGTAATAAATAATTCTCTAATGCATTATCATTATAGGATACGATGTCAAACAACAAATTAGTTAAGCCAAGAAAAACTTTACTTTCTCTTTTTAAGAAAATAGGCGATTATCAACCGTTAGCATCTTAAATTGATGCTCCTCAACTTAATACTCTTCCAAGGAGTTACATTCCTCTAATTCTCAAAAGATTGAAGTTGAAGTTGAAGAAACTAGAATATTTTTTTGGAGCGTGATCTTGGATTATGTCGTCGAATAAGGACTTATTTTGTTAAGCAACACGTCGAAATTTGAAGGACATACATAAAAAAAGGGACCATGTCAATCTAAACTATGACATTTTCCACTAACTGATGATGGCATACAGGAATATAGATTTTAATATTCTTGGTTTAAAAAATTTCCATATCTTGACTACTCTGAGGTAAAAGATAGAGCATTTTGTTTTCCATGCTTTCTTTTCGATGAAATTTCATCAAAGTATCCACACTTTCTTATTGAGAGTTTTCAGAGTTGGAAGAAAATCAAATGTGGAAAAAAATAGTGCAAAGTTGTGGGTTTCTTTTTTGCCCACAAAGATTAAAAAGGCATTCACTTTCTTATCAATGTGGAAAATCAAATGTGGAAAAAAATGTGGAAAATCAAATGCCTTTTTAATGCATGAAGGGAGCTTATTTTCACATCACAGTAATTCTATGCAAAGTTGGGGTTGACTAAGGAATCCCATTCAACACATTGATAGAGCAATGAATGCTCAATCTTCACAACAAATTTTAGAGAATAGGCTACAATTGAAGACCTCAATTATTCCTGTCAAATTGTTAGCAAAGCAAGCTTGTTCTTTCATAGACCATGATGAATTAGCTAATTCGAAAAATTGAGTAAATTTCATAAAGACGATAAAGCATTCGACATAATATAGTAAAGAAATTACTGAAGTTATCTTCAAAATGCTCTATCATATGCGAAGTATACATCATTTGACATTCAAAATGAGCTTTTAAATATTTTTGCAAAGAAAGAACGAAACAAGATATGAGAGGAAGTTGGAGATGCTAAGTTTTTTATTCTAGTAGATGATATATTTGATGAATTTGATAAAGAGCAAATGGCTATCATTTTAAGATATTTTGTGATATAATCATGCATAATGTCACGTGCATACAAGAACTTGTGGATAATATAATCAGTTAGTTTAGTCACATTTCAGTTCCTCTATGGCCTAGCAAATAGGAAGCAATACAACTACTTGCAGTAGGAACATGTTATAAGTAATGGTTTCAGTTATTTGAATTATCTTTATTTTAGTGATAAGGTCCTTTACTTTCGACTATAGTTACTGAAGTTAGGTAGAATAATTTGTATTTATTGCGAATGCACATGAATAAAAAGGGGACGTAGATATTTTTAATTCAATTCCTTGTGTGGTTGATTCTCACCCGAAAAGAATACTTATAATTAATTGCTATAGTATACAAATCTCTTATTAGGACCTATCAATTGGTATCAGGGCTTCATTACAATAGCATCCAACAAAGAAAGGATTAAGGCTTTAGAGGCTGGACTTGGTGGAATTCAAAATGGAATGCAACAACTAGAGATAGGCATAAATGATAAGCTGCACCATTTGGAGGAATCCATCACCAAACTTTCGGAGGCTTTGCTTTCACCTAAAGAGAAATCCAGCAACATCAGTAATGGGTGAGAAGGATCCTCTCGTTCGCACCATGAGGAGAAAAACGATGGCACACAAGTTTTCTCTTCCAAAATAGCGAAATTGGAATTCCCGAGATACTTGGGTGAAGATCCTACTGAATGGTTCAATCGAGTACCGCAATTCTTTGAATTTCAAGGCAAGGCAGACAAGCAAAAAGTATCTCTAGCATCTTTTCACCTTGAAGGAAAAGCCAATCAATGGTGACAATGGTTGCGTCAGGCTTATCGAGAAGAAGGCCGCTTAGTGACAGAGGCATTATTCGAAGAGGAGTTATAGGCTCGTTTTGGACCTACAGAGTGTGAAGATTTTGATGAAGCTCTATCCAAAGTTCAACAGGTTAGATCCCTTCATGATAATCAAAAAGAATTCGAGAGGCTAGGTAATCGAGTTCACGGTTGGTCACAAAAAGCTCTCGTAGGGTCATTTATGGGTGGTTTGTGGCCAGAAATTTCAAAAGCAATTCAAATGTTTAAGCCAAAGTCCTTGAAAGAAGCCATCATTTTGGCACACATGCAAGCAGACCAACTCATACGCCAACACGAGTTTTCTCAGCTAGTTCCACTTATCTCTCTAGTGAAACGATTGACATAGGATGAGATTCAGAAGTGTCTTGCCCAAGTGCTTTGTTTTAATTGCCCAAAAAAGTTTATTACAGGTCACAAATGTAAGGGTCCTCAACTGTTATGGGTTGAAGGAAGTGAAGTAAGTTCGAATGAAACCGTTGCGGTGGCTGTTCCAACAGAGCTATTGAATCAATTTAAAAAGTATTGACCTTGAGGACAAGAGTCCACTGGGAGGGGGAGCAATGATACAATCATGCATGAAGTCATATGAATATAAGAACTTAGTTTAGTCACGTTTCAGTTCCGCTATCGCCTAGCAAATAGGAAGCAATACAACTACTTGCAGTAGGAATGTGTTATAAGTAATGGTTTCAGTTATTTGAATTATCTTTATTGTAGTGATAAGGTCCTTTATTTTTTGCTATAGTTACAAAGTTAGGTAGAATAATTTGTATTTATTGCTCACGCACATGAATAAAAAGGGGAGCTAGATATTTTTAATTCCATTCCTTGTGTGGTTGATTCTCACCCGAAGAGATTACTTATAATCAATTGCTATAGTATACAAATCTATGATTGGGACCTATCATTTTGATTGTGAAGTTGTCAATCTCATGGAAACTACTTTAGCAACTCTGAAAAAAGAAATATGCAATGTCCTTGCACAATACGATCTAATAGTTAAAGATAAACAAGGGCAAGGATATGATGGTGAGCATTGTTTTTGAAAGGTTGTCCATATGCTTATTATATACATTCTTTTGCTCATCAATTACAACTTGCATTAATTGCAGCATCTAAAGATATGCCAAATGTATGGCCTTTTTTTTTTTTTTCTGGCATTGGGGTTTAATTATGAATGTTCTGGCTTCTTTTGCAAATTTCTTTTTAAGATAAAATTTATTTGTGAAGTTGATATAGATTTGATAGATTTAGAAAAAGTTCAAACTAGTACAAGGGCCAATCAAATTTAGACTTTGCAAAGACCTAGAGCTACTCGATGGAGCTCTTACTTCCTTTCTGCAAGCAGGTTAATTGATACTTTCAGTGTTGTTCCTAAAGTTCTTGGGAGGCTGGCAGAGTGTGGACCTAACAAAGGCATATGTGAAGAAGCTAAAGGTGCGTGTGAAACAATGGCGTCTTTTAAATTTGTGTTTATTTTGCATTTGTTAAATAAAGTTTTGGGGGTGAGTGATTTACAAGTGAAATCTCAGGAAATCTTAAATGTTATGCACTTTGTATCAACTACAATATATATATATATATATATATATATATATATATATATATATATATTCAAAGGCCACAAGTTGTTATTTTGTGAAAGAAAAAGAAATAGATATGCCTGAAATGACAACTCACCATGTGAAAGGCACATGACATGCTTGACAATAGAATGATTATATTACAGTTGAGTATGTATTTCTATCATTTTGACTTATATAATGCTATAATAGATTTTCAATTGGTGGAGTTGAATAATAGTGTCACTAAACAGACAATAGAACTCCTCATTCTTAGTTCAGTTTTAAGTCATGTTAATGCATTTAAGTCATTTAAAATTCAAATATTTAGTCTTTGCTGCAAGATTTTACCTTTAAGATTTGATTCAAATTAAGCCACAAGCTATAAGAAGACAATTAGATTGTTTTGGGATTGTGTACCTCCTCTTCAAGCGTTTTAGAACTTTTATTCCCTTTTTGAATTATTTGAAGATTAGTTGAGACCAAAAAGTCACAAATTTACTTCTTGTTTGATAAATTGATTCATTTAGTATTAACACTTCGTGTTTCAACAACAATAATAGAGAGAGCATTTTCTACTATGAAACTTATTAAGATACCACAATGAAATAAAATAGAGAATAAGTTTTTTAAAGATTGCATGGTTGACTATATTAAAGGAGAAATTGTTGACAGTATCGACTTAGATTCGATAATAGATGAGTTTTCTTTTTTGAAGAATAGCATGACACAACTTTGATAATTTTTTAAATTACATTGTATTTTTGTTATTAGTTTTTTTTTTTTTTGAATGTATCGTAGTTTAATAATTTCATTTGTATAGAATAAATATTTTGAGGAGTAAGACTTATTATGTCCGTTATTAGGTATCTCTTTAATTTCTTATTAATAAATTCTCTAGTACATTAAAAAAGCATTTAATTATAAAAAAAAATCTAGTCCACCCCAAAAATATTGCTAGCTTCACCACTGAGAATCAAAATGGGAAATGAGAATTGATTGTGTTTACTTGCTAAAAATATAAAAGATTGAGGATAGATTTTGAGTGGGACCCACATATTTGAGTGGGAATCAAAATTTCTTTTTTTTTACTCCGTTTAAATATTAAATATTTTTATTATTATGGTATAAATAATAATAATAATAATAATAATTATTATTATTATTATTACTATATTTTATTAGTAATAATTACTATAACCAATAAAATAAAGTACATTAATAATACACGAATGAGATGCATATAACATGTGAAATTATACAATTGGATAGTTGCATGACCACGTTGACAATAAATTCTAACCAAGACTTGTTCCACTTTCTAACACCATATTAATAAAAGAATAACCGTGTTGTATACTTCGGGTAATTTAGTGTCTATAGATATGAACACCGCAATTATGGATTGGAAAAAATTGCAGTAGTCGAGCACAGCCAAAAGATAGTTACATGCATCAAGAAATTCAAGTAGCCTCAGACTTTTCAATTAACCCAAGAGACAAGCTGTTGATTAATTTGTTTTGAAATATTCCAGTTTTTTTTTATTATCGATGTGGAAGAAATACGCACAACATACACAACCAGATCTCTTCTTCTCTTCTTCTTTTTACACACACAACACAAAAGTAAAGGGGAAGCTGGCAGAACACTACCATAGCTACAGCACTCACGATCGGAGACAGCACGGCAGATGCAGAGGCAGCCCCTTAACTAGTATGACTAAAAATATCTTAAAGGGAAATTAACTTGTATGACACACACGCACGGTAATTTCCCTTAAAGAGATTTTTAGTCATACAAGTTAAGGGACTGCCTCTGCGTTTGCCGTACCATCTCTGATCGTGAGTGCTGCCGCTATGGTGGTGTACTACCAGCTTCCCCTTTGCTTTTTTGTTGTGTATGTAAAGAGAAGAAGAGATCCGATTGTGTGTGTTGTCTCTTGTTTAACTGTTTTTTTTTTCAATTATGAAAATGACATGTCGTCCAGAAAACGTCATCCAATTATTCAATTAAACGACGTGTCATTCGATAATATTACAATGAACCGACATGTCATTAAATAATATTACCATGAAACGACATATATTCTGATAAAATGTTTTCATTTCACTTAAACAAGACGACATGTCGTTTTTTATCATAGCTTAGCCTAGAGTAAAAGATCACACTACCCTTATTATCATTATTAACATTTATTTTTATTTATTTATTTATTATTATCATTATAATAATCAAAATTTATTAATTTTATTATTTTAAATGTCATTATTATTATTTCTCTATAGATATGAAAATGTCATTATTATTAAGAAAATTGATATAATTTTCTTATCTCCAAAATGTTTGATGTCTCTCTCTCTATAGATATGAACACCGCAACTATGGATAGGAAAAAATTGCAGTAGTCGGGCACAGCCAAAAGATAGTGACATGCATCAAGAAATTATGAGGAATTGCAGTAGTAGGGCACAGCCAAAAGACAGTTACATGAATCAAGAAATTCAAGTAGCCTCAGACTTTTCAAATAACCCAAAAGACAAGCTGTTGGATTAATTTGTTTTAAAATATTTAAGTTTTTATTTATTATCAATGTGGAAGAATTATTTTTCTTTTTTGCCTTCCAATATGGTTCATAGGCATGGTCATGATTTTCCTCTATAAAATGGCCGCTAAGAAATGTTATTGGTATATATCACACTTTTCCGTTTTCATTTTTCTCCACGCATAGCTAATTTATTTTCCTCTCCCAATACCCCTTCAATGGCTTCCGTCGTCATATTACTTCTCGGGCTGCTAATGGCTGCCCTGGACACAACAAGTATATATCTTTCGCGAGAAAATGATGGAAACCTCCATGTTGTTCATCAAAAATTAATTATTTCCTCCATGTTTTAAAACTCATCAAAACCACCTATAGAGACTTGACCGAGTAATTTTTAAGTTGTTTCTTTATCTGGTCACTGAGTTCGAATCTTGAAAAAGATATGGGCTAAAATATTAATTTGAGTTTTACCCACCCCTTACATTTTATCTTTTTTTTTTCTTTATAAAAGAGAGAGAGAGAGACATCAAACATTTTGGAGATAAGAAAATTATATCAATTTTCAATTTTTATTGAGAAATATTGAGTTTTATATCTTTCTCCAGAAAATTATCAAAACCTCTTTGTTGTTCATCAAATATCAATCATTTCCTCCATGTTTTAAAATTCGTCAAAACTATTTGCAGGAAGTGCACCGACTGGTTTTCAAGCAGTTTTTTTTACTAGTCACTGGAGTTTGAATCTTGAGAGAGATAACACTAAAATATTAATTTGAATTTTATCCACCCGTCCATTTTCCTTTTTCTTTATTTAAAAAAAGAGAGAGAGAGAGACATCAAAACCTTTTGCGGTTAAGAAAATTCTATCAATTTTCACTTTTAATTGAGAAATTTTGAGTTTTAGTGTTTTACCACATCATGAGTAAACTAGTAAATGATACAAAACAAGTTGAAAATTAATAGAAATTTTTAAAAGACATATTTTGAACATGAGGCGCGAAATGATTAATTTACTAAAATCAACACCGTCGTTCGATCATTTTCGCTATCTATATATATCTCTCTCTATGAATTAATATTATTCATTGCTATTAGTTTTTTATTTGCTGATTCTGTTTGCATGTTATATATATTGCAGGTGCTCAAATTGGTGTTTGTTATGGAATGCTTGGTGACAACTTACCATCTAAAGCAGATGTCATAGCTCTTTACAACCAAAACAACATCAGAAGAATGAGACTCTATGATCCAAACACAGAAGCTCTGGAAGCTCTCCGAGGCTCCAACATTGAAGTCATGCTAGGCCTTCCCAACGAGGAACTCCATAGAATCTCTTCCAATCAAGCCGAAGCAAACACATGGGTCCAAGACAACGTCCAAAATTTTGCTAACAATGTCAAGTTCAAATACATTGCTGTAGGAAATGAAGTAAAACCAGGAGAAGACTCCGCGCAATATCTAGTACCCGCCATGAGAAACATACAAAACGCCATCAACGGAGCTAACCTTGGAAGCCAAATCAAAGTTTCCTCTGCCATTGAATTCCGAGCTCTTGATGCATCCTTTCCGCCGTCAGCAGGCTCCTTTAAGCAAGCTTACAGACCAATTCTCGATCCCCTCATAACCTTCCTTAATGAAAACAATTCCCCGTTGTTTGTTAACTTGTACCCGTACTTCGCCATCTCTGGCGACCGTAACATACGTCTGGATTTTGCACTATTTAGCTCCCCACAACCGGTTGTTTCTGACCCTCCGTTGAGTTATCAGAATCTTTTTGATGCCCAGTTGGATGCTACATATGCTGCGTTGGAGAAAGCCGGTGGGGGCTCGTTGGACATTGTAATATCGGAGAGCGGGTGGCCGACGGCAGGTGGTGACGGAGCGTTAACGAATGTTGACAATGCAAGGACTTATAATAATAACTTGATACAGCATGTCAAGCAAGGGTCACCAAAGAAGCCTGAAAGGCCTATTGAGACTTACATTTTTGCTATGTTTGATGAGAAGGATAAAAAGGGAGATGAGGTTGAGAGGCATTGGGGACTTTTTGCTCCAGATAAGCAGCCCAGATACCAGGTTAATTTTAATTAATTAACTAAATTAGAGGAGCTGCATGCAGCAGTGAAATTTGAAGTTATATTTATAATGGAATAAATTCTACCATATGTATTAGTAAATAAGTTTGTATCATCACCTTTAATGGGTGCATGAGGCCAAATTTCATTATCAGTAATGTCAATTGTTATCATAGTCTCTTTCAATTTTTACATAGCTTACTTAACATGCAATGAAATTGTTCCTTGGCCATTATGCAATGTGAAAACGCCCCCTACATCACCACCACTCGTGAACACTCATGGGTAAAAAATTACATTTTCCTTTTCTTCAAGGAAATTTGATTGAACTTTTCTACGTATATAGTCTCTTTAAAATAAAAAAGACCAAACTTGTATGGCTGCTGTTTCTGCATCCAAAATAATAAGAAAGGAACTTTTCGTATCATCATGATGACGCATGCAGTTTTACACCTCAATTATTAAGGTGTCAAAATATCTTTGGTGCATGCCATTTTATTCCCTCCATTTTGTTTTGATCTATAAGTTGAAAGGTTTATGTAGAGCTCAATTAATTTGGTTGCTCTTCTGATTTCCTGGAATTATCACTTTAATACCAAATTAATTTCAACTAATAAGAGAGCAACAGTGAATTAAGTTAAATTACGGGACACTTCATTTTTAAATATAGGAGTGGATTTAAGTATGGACTAAGATCTTCTCATAATGTTTTTCTATCATAGTTTCTCTTAGTGTGAAATAAGTGACTAAGATTGAATAATCAAGCCACTTATTCATAATTAAACAGTTTTTTTTCACTAAATTTAAAAGACTAGGTGAGAAAAACACTAGGAGAATATCTTAATCTCTTAAGTATAAGCAAATAATACAGTTGTATAGGGTCTCATATGTCAAAAAGGTCCTATTATGGTTGCTTAAGCCCCATATGTTAGAAAGATCCTATTTTTTTTTTAATTTCTTTGATATACTCAAATTAATAGATTTTTTTTAAAAGTTACTTATAATAGAGAAACTTATTTTTTAGGCATCTCTTTAATGAATAATTATTTTACAATTAAGAATTTTTATAAAAATTATATATTTGATAATCTTAATTTTAAAGAGCTATAATTAACAATATTATCTAACTGTTAATTAATTGTTTCCCAAAAAAATTAAATTCTTCATCTATTTTAAAAAATCTTAATTATTTAACTTTATATAATTTCTTGTGCTCTTCTCTGTAAAGAAAATTATTATATTTATTGGTTTATTTTTTAAGTAAAAAAAAGTTTCTTGAAATAATAGTTCTAAAAGAAGTAAAAAAGATATCTTCTTAACTACTTTTCTTTTTGAAATTTCTTACTATTTTGTTGATTGTTGATATTCAAGTTATAGTTAAAAATTGATTGAATTTTAAGTTTTTTATGTTTTTTTTTTAGTGTTGAAGCTACTGTATATAAGGAGACGTTATAAAATTTTTTTGCCTAAGACTCCCAATACTCTAGAGCCGGTCCTATTTAAATATTATATATATAAATCAAAACCATGCAAAGATTTGAATCTCTAACATTCTGTAGCAGTCCAAGTCTCCAAGAGATCAATATTAATTAAGAAAAAAAAAAAACACAGCAATTCTACTTAGTTTAATGTAAAAATAAATAAAGTTAATTACAAAAGAAGGCTAAAAAATTATCCCTAGGTATTTAAAGAAACTTATCATAGGATCATGGAGACACGTGGCAGTATCTGGAGCCTCCAATAAGTCAACGAAGTAAACGGGTCCATATGAGCTCAGTCAATGTGTGGTCAACGAAAGTTAACATGGATCTATAATCCGTTTTTGAAAAGGCGCCGGAACCGGGTTTGCCAACCAAAGCACAAATGAAGCTATGAACCGGGAAATTAATACCGAGGGTAGTTAACGGGCCGTGCCGTGCCAGTCCAGCCTATCAAAGGAAGGTCCATGCATGTTCGTGCCATTGTCGTGCCGTGCCTACTATGTATTTTGTGCCGTGCCATGCCGTGTTTAATTTTTTTTGCCTAGGCCCGACCCGGCACACGTGCCGTGTCCATGTGTGCGGTGCTTATGCGTGCCGTGCCGTGCTTAAGAAAAAAAGCACGACAAGTTTTTTTTTAAATTTTTTTTAAAGAAGGCATGCTAAGTTATTGATGCATTTTTTAAAATTCTATTACTGATGCATTTTTTTTTAATTCTATGTACCTTTTTTGAGTTCATGTGCTTTTAGTCAAGTTCAATAAAATGAAAAATTTAAAACTCAAGTCCATATTCAATAATAAAAACTAATAATGTAAGAGAATATAATAATAACTGTTCAGTTAGATCCTATTGTATTCAAATTCTTTTTATACTTAATAACAACAATAATAACAATAAAATTTTCTCAACGATTAACTTAATTATTAACTTAGATTTACAAAGAGTTATAGACCATAGTTTATAATAACATTATTACATTCATTTTATAAAATCAAGATATTTATAATTTTTATTTATTAAAATCATGATATCAACTATTTATTTAATAAATTATAAACATAAAATAATTATAGTATTTTTTTAAACTAAAAGTTAAATGAATTTAAAAAAATTACGCAAGTAAAAAAATTATATTAAAATATTCAATTTTAAGTTTTTTGTAAAATCATAAATTTAAATTTACTTTCATTAAAAAGTGAAACGTGCTTATTGTGTGCTTTTTCACTTGCCGTGCTTTAGCCCATCTCTAATCATGTTGTGCTTTTAAGACACACGTGCCTAAATTTCTAAGCATGGCCCAACCCATCTGCGTGCGGTGCCGTGCCGTGGCGTGCCATACCACGTGCCGCCCAGCCCGTTGGCCATCATTAATTAATACACAGCGAGCTCGATTAACCATCCAATCACCATGCGGTCTGTCCTAAAAGTCAACAAGCTTACATCATAACCTTGTATGTCGGACTACAATGAGTTGAGATCTCTTCTTTAATCTATTTTAAAGTCCACGTCCAATTTAAACCCGACCACAAGTCATATCCCACCCAAATGGGCTTTGAACGTGGGTTTGGGATTTCCCTGATTTTGCATTGAGTGGAACTTTTAGCATTCTTATAACACCCCTTTCGAAATTTGTTTCTTAAAATTCCCTGATTTTGAGCTGCTGTTTTTCTGCTTCGGCACTGCACTTTGCAATTGCCTTTGCTCACTTTCTGTAAATGGCATTGACACTGTGATCAACTTTACTTCTGTCCATTTCTTCAAACTTAATAATGTTCTACATGTGTGGTTTTCACATGTTGCTGCTCTCATCCCTGAATATGAAATTGGTGTTCCCATAAATGGCTTGTACAGTGATGCACAATCAAGAATAATGACACAAGCACTTCGAAAAATTCATTACTTGTTGTGCCAGTCCAGTACCCTTATCATTTTCCTCAATCAGGTTAAAGTGCTGTTACTAAAACATTTTTTAATTTTTTCAAATATACACTATCATAGAATATATGGCATAACAGTTCCAGTTATGTGCATTACCTAGGTTAGGTTTAGTGCAAAATCAGGTCAGAGTTTAGGACTTATGGATGAGGTCACTTCTGGTGGAAATGCTTTGAAATTTTATGCAGCTCTTCGTTTAAGAATGATGAGGACGAGATTGTTCAAGATTGAAGATAAGGTAAACATTGTAGTAGTAGTGAGTACAGGGAGCATGATTAGATTATAGGGCTGTTGGAGATATGTTTTGCTAAGCAGAATTAATAATATCAATTTCCCTAATGCTTCATTCTTCGTTTGTTTGTCAAATAATATGGAAGTAGCTAATAACTATGTGGTTTTTTTGCGAAAATCTTCCAGCTCCATTCCTTTCATCCTTGTAAATTGTCTTATCATAATTTTGTTGCTGCTTTTAATTTTTTTCCTTACTACTTAAAATTAAATATCCTTAATTGCATGCTTGGTCTTCCCACGGTATCATAAAAAAACTTAAATGGTGAGGGAGATTTATGGTTGTCTCAACATAAAGTCACTGTTGCCATACTGGTACTCTGATCATTGGCTTACTGATTCAAGGAAAAACATACTGCTTTTTTAAGGGCTGTCTCGGGGTTATGATATATAATTCTCGACTAGCCCTTTGGAAGTTGTGGTACCACAGGTTGAAGAAGTAAATGAATCGAGAAAGAAATTGATATTAATGTAAGCCTTGCCAGTAGGAATAAGTAGGAAAGAAGGGATGGTACAGAAGCGTCCTTAACTATAGCATTAGCTTGTATTTCAAAATGCAATATGCACCATCTGCAGTGTCTTTTTCATTCATGCTTGGGAAATAGTGCTTATTTTCCAAGGAAGATCAACTAGAACTCCATATTTTCCAAGGAAGATCAGAACTCAAATGACCCGATCCGATCCATCCGAACCAAAAAAAAAATCGGGTTAGGATCGGATCGGATTGGGTGCCCAATCAGATCGGATGATATTTGTTCAATTCGATCGGATCGGATTAAACCTGATCTGATTAAAAAATTCGATCCGATTGAGTTAAAAAAAAAAAATCTAAAACAAAACCAATCGTACAATCGAAACTACTAAACCAGTAATCAAAAACACACACGCAGTTGCAGCACACAAAATCTGAAAATCATGTACAAATCAGAACCTGTAAATCACACACACAGCATAAGTAATGCACTCACACCACACACACACACACACATAGCAGTTATCAAACAAGCAAACACACACAGATTGGAGTCGCAGACACAACAGCAGCAGCCAGTAGTGACCGACGCAAGCATGCAAAGCCAAGCCATCGTTGTTGTCGCGACAAGCCGACGGGATCTGCTGCACCTTAAGCTACTGCCTGCTGCCGCTTGCTCTGCTGACCACCGCCAATTTACTGAGAATGAAACGGAGGGAACGGTGTTTGTATCAATCAACAAGGAGATAAGGCACTTTTAGGTTGAATGGTCTGCTGATGTCATGTTCAATGGTGGCTCTAATGTGAATTAATGGTATGAGGAGGCTAGAATTTAAAGAAAATACCAAACTGACATCGTCATTGTGATGCAGTGGTAGTGCGTTTTGACCTGAGGTTAGGGATTTGGATTTTGAAATTAAATATTAACAAATTTTGTTCATGTTGGATTGATTTGCAAGCGAAAATTATTCTGAACCCGAACTCAACGCTAACCCGATCCAACCCGAATTCTAGACCCTATTTGAATACTTTTCAATTCGATCCAATTCGATTTAAAATTTGGGTTAAATTGGATGAATTTTTCTCACGCCTGATCAACCCGAAATCCAATTGGATTGATCTAAAACCGGTTTTACCCACCCCTACTTTTTATATAAAATATTTGATGTCTTGAAAGACAATATTGCCTTATTCAGGTCATTAGTTTGAGATGTTTGTAGGATGTGATGGTTTAGCTCCTTGATATATCTTAGTCTTAAATTAGGACATAGTTACATCTCATTTAAATTTGGGATTAAATATGAATATGTATTTGCATATACTATTTTATTTTACATTTTTATGTGCACGTATTGATGGACGAATTCTCCCCCCCCCCCCCCCCCCCCTTGAATTCTATTCTGCTATCATCATTCTTTTTGTCACCCTTCTATTTATTTATTAATTTTTATTTTGATCTTTCTTTAGCTTTAAGTTCTCATTGGGTTTAACTTTTTTGTGATCGTCTCCGGAGTCATTGAGGTCCATATTTTTTACTGTCTTGTTCTTCAGATAACCGGGCTGGAGGTTAGCGTCCAAGTGGTGAAAAATAAATTGGCGCCCGCAATGAAGAAAGCTGACCTCATGATAGAGTTTGGCAAAGGCTTCCACTGTGTGCCTGAGATTTTTGAAGTGGCATGTGAACATGGAATCATTCAGAAGGAAGAAAATAACTACATCATAAAACGGGACAGTGATAGACATCGAGCTGAACAGTATTTGATTGAAAATACCGAGGTTCTCAACAAGATAATCATGATCTTGAGGAAACATTTGTTCGAAAGGCGTTGACCATATGAAGTATTCTGAGATCATCAAGCGAGTCAGGTCAATGCAAGTATCGGGTCAATACAAATAGGCGAGGACTCGAAAGTGGTGTTCAGCCAGCAATTGGACACTTTGACTGCACATAAACGGTTTCTGGAGATTTTGGCCATACCAACCACATCTCTTAGAACGAAACGAAACTCGGTGTTGTTGATGGCCTTCATTGGGACTCAAAATTATTCAGCTGAGTGCTGAGAGTGAGACTTGTACTAGTTCTTCATGCTCTTCTATGTTCTAAGAGTGCTGCTATTTGAAGAGAAGGACCAGAGAACCTCGAAAGAAACGGCACCACGTTTCTCTTTCCCCGGGTCTCACGTGTTTATGGAGAAAGAATAAAAAAATAGTAAAAAATAATAAAAAACAAGAATGAGTTGGAGAGAAGCACGAGACAAATATCGCTCACTCTCTCTCACTTCCTTTGTTCCTAACGATCTCTCTCAATCTCTCTCGTGACCAAGATCCCTGCCGGCAGCAACAAGACCGGCGACGCCACACTGACGACAAAGTCATCACCTTTCTTTAGCATCTACCGGTTTTCTCAACTTATTATGCATTCAAGCCCTATTATACACATTTAAGCAATGTCATGAATAATGTAAAGCCACAAAATAATTTAATCAGAGAGTTTATATGAATAATAGCAAGCACAATAATAGAAAAATAACAAAGATCAAAATATTTTCTGACAGTGAAACATAGTTGCTCCTTGTTACCACTTCCGAAAAAGAGAATTAATACCCATAGCCCACTTTGCTGTTACAATCTTATCATGCTTGTATATTCCGATTACCCAAAACCATTGACAAATAGCACCATCCATTCTCCACTTTTTTTTTGTCCATTACATATATACGATGCCGGTCTTGTCGTCGCCGCCGGCATCTTGTTCGCGAGGGAGAGAGAAAGATCGTGAAAAAGCTTTTGCTGATACAGTGTGTTTCACCGATCGTGTTTCGCCGTCACTGGTCGTGTTGCTACCGGCAGGGGTCTTGATCACGAGGGAGATTGTGAGGAACAGAGAAAGTGAGAGAGAGATCGCGTGTTGATGATTGTTTATTATTTTTTTCCCCAATTTTTTTATTCTTTAAATGCTCAACAAGTGAGCCCAGGGGGAAGAGAAAACGGCACCTAGTGGTGCCGTTTCTCTCGAGGTTCTCTCGGGCTTCTCAACGAATAGCATTTTCCATGTTCTAATGGGCTTTTACATTGCCTTGATTGTCTTTAACCGTTAGGCTGCCTAGGTTCCTTTTTACCGGCCCTTAAAAAATTGTAGTCATGTAGGCGTTGTACATAAGTGCTGTAATTAAAAAATATTTATTCAAGTTCTTGTAGTTCATATTATCAGACAGAATCGAACTCAGAATTTTAATTTGGTTAGGGATATATTGATCCATATACTCAGAATTCTAAGCATCTCTCAATATTTTAATTTAGATGGCTGGTTAAAGAAAATTATTTAGAAACTATTCTGACAAGTCTAAGGGCGAGTTTTTATCCCATGCTTATTTGATTAAAAACATATAATACTTTTAATTATAATTATGATTTAAAAATCATATTTATCCAACACCTCCAAAATTCACATTAGACCTTATATTATTATTACTAGAATAGCAAATAGCGACGTATATCTAATTGTACCCCAAACCATTTTTGACTTGAGTCTTGTTGATTAATATTTAATAGCATGATTTGCGGTTGTGATCACCTAGTCTAAACTATAGAAGCCGTAGTCAAGCAGCCAGCTGACAGAGTGAAATTTAGTTATTGCTTGACTTTGACATTAACACATTCACAGAATGAGATGATGAATTGATGATACCAAGAAATTTGAGCGATCTATTTTCCACATAACAAGATAAACAAGTTAGCACTCAATTTGGGAATCTGCTGCCCCATTGAGCACGTTTCTGGAAAAGTATACAAATACAATGAAAGTGGCAATTTGGCATTATTTGTTACAGCTGACAATAAAGACTTAAATGACTTCTATCTTCTAAGACTCCAATTGATTTTTTTTCTTTTTTATATATCCCGGATATATTCCTCAATGAAAAATATGATAGTATGTAAAAATTAAATTATTAAAAATAAACGTTGATCCTCAAATCTATTTCCAAAAATTGCAAGAATCCCATCGAGAGAGGGATTAACATGTCATCATGACTATAGAGAGGTGCAATTCTTTTCCTAGCTTTATAAGTTGAGAAATTTAAACTCTTTTTTTTTTCTTTATTACATTTGATACATTAATTAATCACATGAACATCAATAAACATACTATATTAATCATCTCTTGAAGCAAGTAGTATGAGGTTTGAATCCTGTTCACATGGGTGGAAAGAGAATTAGATTGCCGGTTATTAGAAAAAGAAAAAAATAATAAACTGTAGAAGCCATGACAACCAATGTGTGATCAACGTCCTTCTCAAGCTCTACAAGTTATATTACAAGGCTGCACCTGCATGCATAGGCAATTATTAGGCATGCATGTTTTTGTGTAGCATATATATGTACCAGATAAATTATTTCAAGCAGCAAATTACTATATGATAGCACTTTCGATCGGTATATATGATCTTAAACCAATAAACGTCAATAGGGTAAGGGCTCAAGCTCGTGCAATAGGGTAAGGGCTCAAGCTCATGCATGCATGAATGCCAACTTAATTAAACAACAAATTAATATTAAAGCCATCAAGACATGTCCAAAATGAGAACGTCTACATATTTTATAATTCGGTATATCAATCCTTTAGTTACAAGTTTTTACATATGTGTCTGCGAATTTTTAATATAATCAACCATACGGATACAATATAAATTAAAATAAGGGAGACTGTCAATTTCCCCCCTATTATAATCAGCATATACCATTTACCCTCCTTCTATTTTTATAATAGCCAAGAACCCTATGACAGCATAATTTTATAATATTACCCTTATTTTCAAATATATTTTTATTCATAGTTATTATTAATTAAATAAACCATATGAATAGAAATTAAAATAAAAAATTAAGTATTTAAAACAAGAGATATATGTTTTGATGTGAACAAAAAAAAAGTTAATAATTAAATATTTTTCTTGTACCTCTTTTTATTTTATAGGCATTTTCTTATAATAAATATTTTAAAATTAAATATAAAAAAGTACAAGAAAAATATTTTATTATTTATTTTATAATAATTTTTATTTATCATTCAAGTTTTCTTATAATAATTTTCTTATATATTTATTATAAGAAATTATTTATAAAATTAAAAAAGCACAAGAAAAATATTTTATTATTAATTTTTTTCACATCAAAACATATATTTCTTATTTTTAATACTTAATTTTTTATTTTAATTTTCATTCATATGATTTATTTAATTAATAATAACTATGAATAAAAGAGTATTTGAAAATAAGGATAATCTTATAAACTTATGCTGTCAGGGGAGTTATTGATTATTATAAAAAAAGAAGGGGGTAAGTGGTATATATTGATTACAGTAGAGGGGAAATTAGCAATCTCCCTTAAAAAAAAGTAAATTAATACACGAATGAGATACATAACAAGGGAATTATATGGAATTATACAATTGGATAGATGCATGACTTGTTAATGAAGACTTGCTCCATTTTGTTGTTGAGCAATTGAATATCTACAAATATGAACACCGCAAATATGAAGGAAGTTGCAGTGGGGTACAGCCAATGAGCCAAAAGATAGTGACATGCACGCTCAAGAATATTATTAGCCTAAAGACTTTCCAAAGAGCCCAGCAAGTTGTTAGATTAATTTGTTTTGAACATCAAGTTGTCATTTATTATCAGTGTAGAAGATTTTTTTTTTTAAATTCCACTGTATGGTTCATGGCCGCCACCAATTTTCTTCTACTCTGGCTCATGGTCATGGTGATTTTCGTCTATAAATGGGCTGCTAAGAAATGGTGTTGGTATAGCATACTTTGCAATTTCGTTTATACATATCTCCCTGGCTAAATTCTTTTCCTATCTCAATAACCCTTCAATGGCTCCCGTCGTCTTGTTACTTCTTGGGCTACTAATGGCTACCTTAGACACAACAAGTATATATCTTAATTTCTATAAAAATTGATCAAAACCTCTTTGTTATTTGTAAAATTTTAGATATTTGAGCAGATTTTTTGATTTTTGTGCAGAAAATTCTATTAATTTTCAATTTTTCCATCCTTTAGTACTACATTACTTATACAATTTTGATTGATAAACAATGAGTTTTAATTATTGTTTTACCACATCAAAAAGGAAAAAATAGTAAAAGATTGAAAACAAGTTAGAGTTATAACATAATTTTTCTTTTAAAAGACATAGTTTTTGAAACATAAGGTGTGAAACTGAAATGATTACTTTACCGAAACCCAACGTACCCCTTTTATCATTTTCCCTTTCTATCTCTCTATCAATGCATTAATAATATTCATTAATGACTATAAGTTTCTTAATAATTTGTTGATTCCGTATATAATGCATTTTACAGGTGCTCAAATAGGTGTTTGCTATGGAATGCTTGGTAACAACTTACCATCAAAACGAGATGTCATAGCTCTCTACAACCAAAACAACATCAGAAGAATGAGACTCTATGATCCAAACAGAGAAGCACTCGAAGCTCTCAGGGGCTCCAACATTGAAGTCATGCTAGGCCTTCCCAACGATGACCTCCGAAGAATCGCTTCCAATCAAGCCGAAGCAAACACATGGGTCCAAAACAACGTCCGAAATTTTGCTAACAATGTCAAGTTCAAATACATTGCTGTTGGAAATGAAGCAAAACCTGGAGACAACTTTGCTCAGTACCTTGTTCCCGCCATGAGAAACATACAAAACGCCATCAACGGAGCTGGCCTTGGAAACCAAATCAAGGTTTCCACTGCCATTGAAACCGGAGCTCTTGGTGAATCTTTCCCGCCGTCAAGAGGATCATTTAAGCAAGATTACAGACCGATTCTCGATCCCCTCATTCGCTTCCTCAACGAAAACAGATCCCCGTTGCTGCTTAACTTGTACCCATACTTTGCAATTGCTGATAACCGCCAAATATCTCTCGATTATGCACTATTTAGGTCACAACAGACGGTTGTTTCCGACGGGTCGTTAAGCTACCGGAGTCTTTTTGATGCCATCTTAGATGCTGTTTACGCCGCGCTGGAGAAAACCGGCGGGGGGTCGTTGGACATCGTGATATCGGAGAGTGGGTGGCCGACGGCTGGTGGTGACGGAGCGTTAACGAATGTGAATAATGCAAGGACTTATAATAATAACTTGATACAACATGTGAAGCGAGGGTCACCAAAGAGGCCTGGAAGGCCTATTGAGACTTACATATTTGCTATGTTTGATGAGAATGGCAAAAGGGGACCTGAGATTGAGAGGCATTGGGGACTTTTTGCTCCAAATAGGCAGCCTAGATACCAAGTTAATTTTAATTAATTAACTAAACTAAAGCAGCTGCATGCACCAGCAGCATTCGGGGTAACATTTATAATGGAATAAATTCTACCATATTTACTAGTGAATAAGATTTGTATCACCACCTTGCATGGGTGCATGAGGGAAAATTTCATCAACAATAATATAAAAGGTTGCGGTATTTTGTTATGTCATAATCTCTTTCGTTTTGCAAAGCTTAATTCATATGCATGTTTGAATTTAAAATACTACGTTCGATCTTCTTTTGTATACTACGTGTAGGACACATGTAAAGGGGTGGTTGATCTTAAATACCAATGTTATCTATAGGCTTAAATTAAAACTAAATGGTTATCATATTGAAAATTAAATTGAATTGAATTTGAAATTTCTATGTGGTTCGAGGTAAATTGAATGATATGTCCAGTCTTTTTTAGGATTTAAATTTGGATAGCCAACTAAAGAAAACTGCTTAAAAAACACTTGGTTAAGTCCCTAGATGAGAGTTTTTTCATGTTGTTGTTTGATTAGAAACATGTAATAATTGTTTGACTAAGAACATATACGATACTTTTAATTTTGATTTAAAAGCAAATCATAATTTATCGAATATTTGGAGCTTACATTACCGCAATATAACATAGTCTAATATGCAAGGACTTAATTGTTGAATATAGACGGCAAAGACTATGTCTAATTGTAACACGACCCATTTTTTAACTTGAGTCTTGTTGATTAATATTTTAATAATATGATTTGCGCTTGTCATCCCTTGATAAGAATCAAACGAAGATGATGCATATATGGGAAGGATCAAGATCATACTATGATGCACATATGACAATGATGAAGACCATAGTAACACACACATGGCAAGCATCAAGAGCGTTATGTGATCCATAGATGGCAAGAATCAAGACCATTATGACATGCACATAATACAATAATCAGCACCATTATATCATACACATATGAAAAGTACCAAGAATAAAATTAAATTTGAAAGATGAATTCCTCATTTACAAATAACAATCTTTGATTATTTTCCTTTTATATTATTCAAAATATTTTACAAATAGGCCTTTGAGCCGTTGAGGATAATACGAGTGAAATTGTTATTGTCTCTTGAAAGTTTTCAATCACTTGTCTAAACTCTAGAGACCTTAGTCAAGCAGCCTGCTGACAGAGTGAAATTTAGTTATCGCTTGACGTTGACATTAACACATATGCCGAAGGTCGATGATGATACCAACAAATTTGAGTGCTCTATTTTCCACATAACAGGATAACAAGTAGCACTCAATTGGATTTCAGCTGCCTCATCGACCACGTATCTGTAAAAAAAATTTAAAATATGCAAATATAATATTGAAAGCGGCAGTTTGGCATTATTTGTTACAGCAGACAAAGACTTAATTCACATCTTCTTTAACTCTAATTGATTTTGGCCTACTTTATAGATGCTGGATATTCCTCAATGAAAAATACAATCTATAAAAATTAGATTATCTGCTAATCAATTTCCAGAAATTGCAGGAATCCCATCTGATGAGCTAAAAGTTATCTTCTTATAAATTAACATGTCGTCATGACGTATGAAGGTGCAATTCTTTTCCTAGTTTTAAAAGTTGTGAATTCTAAACTTTTTAATTATTAAGCATGTCTTAAGCAACGGTAAGAGGTTTGAAACGCGTTCATATAGGTGAGAAGAAAATTGAATTATCCTTACGCTTAAAAGTAAAAAAAATTGTAGAAGCCGTACAAATAAAATTTTGTTTCTACGTTCTTCGCAAGCTCTACAAGTTATTACAAGGCAGCATCAGCATGCATATGCATGAATGTATTTATTTGTTTTTTGGTCTTTGCCACGAGGTATCTTGGGTAGGTCCCAACTGTGGGAGGCACCTTTAAGCCCGTACCATAGCCCAGACTAGAAATCGCCGCTCGAACCGGGAGGCACAGGTTCTACCAACAAGGGCGATTTCCCTGCGATTCGAATTGGGAAACACACCCAGTCCTAATCACTTAAGGGGACTCCTTTGCCAGTAAAGCCAACACCTTGTTGGTTGCATGAATGTATTTTGTGTATCACGTGTACTAGATAATTAAATATCAATAATTATCAAATTACTTTTTGATAGCACTTTCGATCGGTATGATCTTTAACCAAAAAAGGTCAATTAGGTAAGGGCTCATGCTCATCAGCTCATGCACATACATGAAAGGCGATTTAATTAAACAACAAATTGGTAATAAAGCCACCAACAAGATATTTCCAAAATGAGAACGTCTACATATTTTGTAATTGTATACAATATTGGGTTTTTGCGTGACCACATCGATGATAAAATCTAATCAAGTCTTGTTGCACTTTCTAATACCATATTAAAAAAGAACCGTGTTGTTGAGTAATTGAATGTCTGCAAATATGCCACCGCAAATATAGACGAAATTGCAGTAGGGCACAGCCAATGAGCCAAAAGATAGTGGCATGCTCAAGAAAATTATTAACCTCTGGACTTTTCAAAGAACCCAACCGACGAATTGGTTGATTAATTTGTTTTTGAAATACTCAAGATGTCGTTATATTATCAACGTGGCAAGACCTTTTTTTCTCCCAATATGGTTCATGGTTATAGTGATTTTTATCTATAAAAGGGCTGCTCAGAAGTGGTGTTGGTATCACACTTTTCCAATTGCATTTTTCTCCGTGGCTAAATTCTTATCCTCTCTCGATACCCCTTCAATGGTTTCCGTCATCTTGCTACTTCTTGGGCTGCTAATGGCTACCCTAGACACAACAAGTATGTGTGTATATATATTTTTGTCAAGAAAATTATCAAAACCTCCCTACTGTTTGTGAAAAATCAATCATTTCTTGCTTGTTTCTAAATTAATCAAAATTATACATTGTTTATCGAGCGGTTTTCAAGCAATTTTCTCCTGCTGACCACCCGAATTTGAATATTAGGAGAGATATTGGGTTAAAAAATTGAGCTGGGTTTTGTGCCCACATAATTTTTTTTAAAAAAAAATCATCAAAACTCCTTATGGTTAAGAAATTTCAGTTAACTTCCAATTTTATTATCTTTTACTATTTTATTCCTAGGATTTTTATTGATAAACATTGAGATTTAATGTTTTACTACATCAAAGGTAAAATAGTAAAAGACACAAAACAAGTTGGAAGTTAATAGAAAATTTTAAAAGACACGGATTTTAAACATGAGGTGTGAAATGATTAATTACTAAATCCAACATGACGGTTTGTTCATTTTCCTTATCTATCTTTCTCTATGTGTTAATATCATTCATAACTATAAGTTTTAATTTGTTGATTCTATATCTGTCATTGCAGGTGCTCAAATAGGTGTTTGTTATGGTATGCTCGGTAGCAACTTACCATCAAAACCAGACGTTATAGCTCTCTACAACCAAAACAACATCAGAAGAATGAGAATCTATGATCCAAACAAAGAAGCTCTCGAAGCTCTCCGTGGCTCCAACATTGAAGTCATGCTAGGCCTTCCTAACGATGACCTCCAAAGAATCTCTTCCAATCAAGCCGAAGCAAACACTTGGGTTCAAAACAACGTGCAAAATTTTGCTAACAATGTCAAGTTCAAATACATTGCTGTAGGAAATGAAGCAAAACCAGGAGACAGCTTCGCTCGGTATCTTGTTCCCGCTATGAGAAACATACAAAGCGCCATTAACGGAGCTAACCTTGGAAGCCAAATCAAAGTTTCCACTGCCATTGAATTCGGAGCTGTTCAAGTATCCTCTCCGCCGTCAGCAGGCTCCTTTGGGCAAGATTATAGACAAATTCTCGATCCCGTCATTACCTTCCTCAACGAAAACAAATCTCCGTTGCTTGTTAACTTGTACCCTTACTTCGCAATTGAAGGAAACAGACAAATATCTCTTGATTATGCCCTATTTAGGTCCCAACAACCGGTTGTTTCTGACCCTCCGTTGAGTTACCGGAATCTTTTTGATGCCCAGTTGGATGCTACTTACGCTGCGTTGGAGAAAGCCAGTGGGGGCTCGTTGGATATTGTGATATCTGAGAGTGGGTGGCCGACGGCAGGTGGTGACGGTGCGTTAACGAATGTTGATAATGCAAGGACTTATAATAATAACTTGATACAGCATGTGAAGCAAGGGTCACCAAAGAAGCCTGGAAGGCCTATTGAGACTTACATTTTTGCTATGTTTGATGAAAATAATAAAGATGGTGCTGAGATTGAGAGGCACTGGGGACTTTTTAATCCAGATAGGCAGCCAAAATACCAAGTTAATTTTAATTAATTCACTAAATTAGAGCAGCTACATGCATGCAGCAGCAGAATTTGAAGTTATATTGTAATGGAATAAATTATTCCACCATATGTATTGGTAAATAAGAGTTTGTATCATCACCTTGCTTGGGAACATGAGGCCAATAATGTCAATGGTTACGGTATTTCATAATCTCTTTCTTTTTGGCATAGCTTAATCAACATGCAATGTAATTGTTCCTGGGCCATTATGCAATGTACCACACATCCTCACTCGTGAACACTTGGGTAATCATTTCCCTTTTCTTCAAGGAAATTTAATTGGACTTTTCTACATATATGGTATCTTTAAAATAAAAAAGATCAAACTTGTATGGCTGCAGTTTCTCTGCAAACAAAATACCAAGGACGTTTTGGCACGATCCTAATGACTTACGTAATTTTATTTTTTACACCTCAATTGTTAGGGTGTCAAAATCTCTTTGATGCATGCCATTTATATTCCCTCTATTAATTATATATGTTGAAAGGTTTATGTAGAGCTCACCTTGGCTGCTCTTTCTTACAAGTTATCACCTCTAGATATACCAAATTAACTCCAAGTAACGTGAATGTAAATTTAGAAGAAAATTTCCTCGTTTATAGCATTTGATTATTTTTCTTTTATGTTATTCAAAATCTTGTACAAACAAATCTTTGAGCCATTAAGATAATAATAAAAGTGAAATTTAATCTTGTACAAACAAATCTTTGAGCCATTAAGATAATAATAAAAGTGAAATTTACATTCTCTTAATAGTTTTCATTACCTAGTCTGAACTGTAGTAAGCTTAGTCAAGCAGCCTGCTGACTGAGTGCAATTTAGTTATTGCTTGACGTTGACAGTAACACGCATGTATGCAGAAGGTCGATGATGATACCTAACAAATTTGAGTGTTCTATTTTCCACATAGCATGATAACAAGTCGCACTCAATAGCGGTTCAGCTGCCAGAGACTTGACATCTTCTTTGCTCCAATTGATTTTGGTCTATTTTATATGTCCCGGATGTTCCTCAATGGAAAATAAAATATATAAAAAATGGAATTATGAAGAATAAACGTTAATCCTCTGCTAATCTGTTTCCGAAATTGCAAGAATCAGATCTATGGGCTAAAAGTAATTTCTTCTTACGAATTAACATGTTGTGATGGCCATTATATTGAGCGGTGCAATTCTTTTCCTAGATATAACTGTTGAAAACTTTAAACGTTTTTTAAATACATTTTGATTCATTAATCTTGTCAACATGCATGTTTTGTGTAGCATATCGTAAAGTAGAATTTATACCACCATATGAATAATGAATGAGTAAATTTGATAAGTACTCCTTAGGCCTTAAACTTTGAGTTAATTAATGGTTTAAAGGTTAATTTATATTAAGCGGTACAATTTTTTCCTAGATATAACTGCTGAGAACTTTAAATCTTTATTGATTACATTTTGATTTATTTGTCATGTCAACATGCATGTTGTGAAGTAAGCTGGCGAATCAAAACATGGGCTTCAGAAACGGCATCGTTTTGGACTTGGGTTTCTTCAAGTTGACATGTGCTGCTCACGTGCCAATAGCAGAAAAATAAATTGATTAAAACGACATCATGTTTGTGCGATTTGGTTAATACTAAAGTGACTCACGTGTGAAGCATGTGCTGAAGCCTTAAACCGAGTCTGTTAATTCAGTCCTTGTACTTTGAGTTAATTAAAATGATGCCAACCAATGGAAACTTTTAACAGCAAATAAAGTAGTTTGTTGTCGCTAATCTTAAATAGCATCCACTTTTGCTTGATCAACAAATATACCATCCTTTGACGCCATGTATCCTAAAAATAATAATTTTTTGCCAAGAAAATATACTTGTTTACTACAGTTATAAACTTGGCGCCCTTAAATCTGAAAGCACTTCCCTAACATGTTGTAGATGTAATTTGTGGCTGATATTATATATAAGTATATCATCGAAGTAAACAACCACAAACTTTCTGATGAAAGGAAAAAGGACTTAATTCATAACTCGCATGAAAGTACTCGAAGCATTGGATAAGTCAAATGGCATTACTAACCACTTGTATAACCATTTGCAAGTTTAAAGCTGTTTTCCATTCATTCCCAGGCAGTATCCAAATCTAATGGTAGGCGACCTCCAAATCAAGGTTGCTAAAAAAAATTGCTCCACTGATCTGATCCAATAAGTTATCTAATTGAGGAATTAGAAAAAGATATTGAATTGTAATTTTATTGATAGCTCGACTGTCCACGCACATTCTCCAAGAACCATATCTCTTTGAAGTCAATAAAGCATTGATTGCACAAGGACTAAGAATTTCGCGAATAAATTCGTTTTCTACTAACTTTTCCACTTAACACCTTAATTCTTCATATTTCATAAGACGCATACGATAATGAGGTCGATTTGTTAATGTAGAAATTGGTACCAAATCAATTTGGTGTTGTATATCCCTCAGAGGTGGTAAACCTTGTCGTAGCTCATTAGGGAACAAATTTTAAAATTCTTACAATATAGGTTTCACAGCTTCAAGTTCCTTCGAATTATTGTGGTTGTCCTTTCCCAATAAAATATAGACCCTCTTTGTCTTTGTTACAATATCTACAACGACTACTTACTTAACAAAGAATTATCGAAGTTTTGTTTAAAAGTGATGTCGTTGTTAGGTAGAAGGACAATCTTAGTGTTGTTAAACATAAAGCTGTAGATATTTTTGTCCCATCATGGACTACGCTTCGATCATACTGCCAACGTCTGCCCAGTAATATATGACAAGTATCCATAGCCACAACATCACACCAAAATTGATCTTTATAGACTGATCTAATAGACAAAGAAATTAAGCAATGTTTAGATACAGTTACTTGATTTCTTTCATCAAAGTTAAGGCGACAGAAAAGAGTGCCGGTAACTACAGATGGCGGCTGGTGCAGTGCTGTGCGGCAGTTTGGATTTTGGTTTCTGAAACCTAAGCGAGATTAGGAAAAAGAAAAAAAAGTGCAAGTATTAAGGACAGTTAAGAAATAGGCTTTCAGCTTTAATACCAAACTGATGCAGCAGAAGTTTAATGTTCTAATATTTCATTGATTCTTGAGAATACCGAAATAAAGAAACTGACTAAATTCACATTGATTCAAGAGATTACTGTGAACTAGGAAGTTAAGACTCGTTGATTCCGCAGAATGCTGAGAATTAATTAAATTCAAAAACTCACACAGAGTTGTGAAAACCGAAAATATCATTGAACTCAAATCTACCTTCAAAGTCAACAAGAGAAGGCTATTTATACTAGTAATAATTATCCAAAACCATGAAGAAAAGGAAAAACATATCCCTAAACTAGGAAGAAAACTAATTTAGATAGGATAAGGATTCCTAATCTGCATTAGCTTATGATTGGCCACTTTGATCAGTATCCCAAGGAAAAGATCCGCAAGGAAAAGATCCGCGAAATGAAAAGTAAGAATTGAATCATCTATTTTTATATTATATATTTCAAATATTATTCTTCATTTTGCATTATTATTTCAATATCCATGTCGATAATAAGAGGGACTCTAGACCTTTAATAAAGATCTTTTTTTTATTAATCATATGACATTGTAAATTCTTTTTAAAGTAACTTGGAACCAACTTTTGAGTAAAATGCTGGAGGTACTCATTGAACTTGATTTTGTAAACTACTTTGCGAATAAGTTACTCTTTCCTCCAATTCCCCCGAAAAAAAATAAAAGTTAGGCTGCATCTTACAATAACAAGGTTTCATTCTACTATTCTAACTTGCTTAATTGGATTCTTTATTCTATAACAAATGCTAAGAAAAAGATGCTTTGCATGTTTGAATTTGCAATAAGCACGCTGGTTGACCTTGTTTGAGATGTGGAAATTTGATCTTTGCAAGAAAAGGAGGACAAATAATAAATGGGATTCTGCAAAATATTTGAGTGTTGATGGACTGTTGTGACAGGTTTGGTGGCATCAAAACTTGATTAAATGAGCTCCGATTAATCTGAAATTTTGAGAAATTAAAGTCAAATATGTGTATTCCAATTATGAAAACTTTGGATTAAATTAGATTTATATTGATTTTTGATGAAATTTCTAAAATGGTTGGTATTTGTCCGATTTTATCAAAACTTGCTGGTGTGCTATGTTCGGTATCGCAATTTCTTAGCCCATTGGCGCCAAAATGAGCTCAAATTTTGATTTATTAAACTTGTATATGCATATTTAAGATCTGGAAATTTTTACATGGATTGAGTTTGTAATTTATTTTTGATGAATTTCTAAAGTTTGCTGCTAGAGTCATTTGATAGTTTTGTACTCTGATTTTTTACCTTACAAAACACCAACCAAATGTTATTGGAATGACCTCAAATTTTAATATGTTGTTCTTCAATATGTGCATTTTAATCACGAAAAATTTTATTGAAATCTATTTGGATTTTATTTTTAATAAATGCACAAATATTTGCTGCTGCTGCTGTTGCTGTTATTGTCATTTTATCGTCAGTTTTGATTGAAGTATTTTAATTGAGTGAAAACTTAACGAAACATTATCGAAATGACCAGAAATTTTTATATGTGCTACATTTAAATGCTTTTTATTATTCTGAAAATTTTCATAGCATTTTGATTAGTATCGAATTCTGAATAAAATCTGAAACCTGATTGTCTGTATTTTCTATAAAATTTCAGTTTATGTCGTTTTGATTGTTAATCATTAATTTTATTTGCTATCCCTCATAATAATTACAATAATCCGTAATTCTCATATGCTTGGGATCGGGGCGTGACATGTTGATTTGCTTTAAATCATTTATCTGACTACTTATTATGGGGAGTTGAAATAAACAATATTAAATTTCAAACCATCTCTAAATTTGATAAATGTTTTTGTTTGTTATACTTTATAGACTTTTTGACTTTACCAACCATTTATTTGGCCAATGTACTAACCAATTGCTTGATAAAGTCCCTGATGTACTGTATTCTACTCCATGTGCTTTTTTTTTTTAATTTTTTAATGGTTTACTAATTGCATGTGGAATTTAATATGCTTTGCGGTTTTAAGAAGCTAGTGATTGAAGGTGTAAAAAGCTAAAACTAATTATATACGAAGATGAAGATTTGTTTGGATTAGTTTATGCCATTTAAATTATTTATTCTTCAAGTTAATTTGATGGTTTTGTCACGGAAGAGTTGTAGATTGTTAGGAAGAGATGGATTTTGTTTTTGTTTTTATTTATTTATTTATTTTGCTTGGTGTTGCTCTATTTGTAAGAACTGCATGGCTGCCTTTATTCTTTGGTTTTTGTTGGGAATGATGATGTATAATGCCTTTTTGTACCCTTGTTACTTTCAGGAATTAATGTGCTGAATTGAATTGCTTGTGATGGTTATTTATGTTGCTGATTTCTCAAGTTTGTTGTTCCTTTTAGATTTTGTAAGAAAGTTTATGGATTTTATATGTTGACCTTTTTATGAACTTTGGCACAATTGATTAGATTGTTAATGTTGTTAGATTGTACACTTAAACAATATTAGGTAACTTTTTTGTTGGATGTTTATGGTCCTTTAAGTTCTTATAAACAATGTAATTCTCTTTCATGTATATTGTTCAATGGAGCCTATAAATCAAATGACAATTGTAAATTTGTAATTTGTATTTCACTTTATTTTTTTAATTTTTCTCAAATAAATGTTGATACCATAGAATTAGAATTCCTTTGATACCATACAATCAAAATTCCTTTAATACTATAAAATCATAATGTATGTGATGTCCTTGAATCAAAATGGTTTTGATACCATAGTGACTTAAAATCATTGATAGTATTTTCTAGTGTCAGTGTGACATTGGCTCTGGCTATACTGACTAAGTGTCAGTGAAATATGTTGTTGACACCAAAATGGTATCAATGAAGGCCATTTTTCCACTAGTGAATTTATTGGGACTTAAAATTATTCTGCTGAATGCTAAGAGTAAGAGATTTGTACTAGTTCTTCATGATCTTCTAATGGGCTTCTACATTACCTTGACTGTCTGTAATAGTTAGGTTGCTTAGGTTCCATATTTACAGCCCCACAAAAAATTGTAATCATATTAGGCATTGTACATGAGTGGTGTAACTAAAAAATATTTATTCAAGTTCTTGTTGTTCATAACTTTTGGGCCTGGCATGTCAAGTGGTCGTTTCTTTCTTTCTTTTTTGTTTTAGGCTCCCTCTGGTACTACTGTTGGTAGGGTTGATCACGTTGTGTTCGGTTTGGGAAAATTAAATGAGTGAAACTATTAGCAGCCTTCCAAAAATCTCATACAACCCCTTACATTGGCACTCACCATTTAATACAAATATCCCATACTTGTTTGATCATAAAATAAATATCTTTATTAAACCCACTTTAATATTCTAAGGGTGAGATTTATCCCATACTTATTTGATTATAAACATTTAATACTTTGATGTGCTCAATACCAACAAGCACATGAGAGTGAAGAAGTACTTTGGCTGGGTGCCTCCGGTTTGGCCTTTCTACAAGTTGAACGTGGATAGAGCACGTAAAGCCTTGGGATTGGCTTCTAATGGTGGGTTAATTAGAAACGATCATGGTGAATGGATTGAAGGTTTTAGCATGAACATTGGACTGTGTTCAATCACAATTGCTGAACTGTGGGGTATCAGATCGCTGATGTTTGAGGTTGATAGCTTTTGTGTGACTCAGCTTTTGGAGAATCAAAATGATACTCTCAGTGCTTCATCCCCATTGTTAAAAGCATCAAGAAGCTTCTCTCGAAATTGGCAAGCCTCTGTGCACTATATCTACCATGAGGCGAATTTTGCAGTTGATTTCCTTGCTACTTTTGCTCTTTCGTTACCTTTTGTGTTCCACATTTTACCAACTCCTTTTCCTAGTGTTAAGGTTTGGATGGGTAGTGATAGCTTATGGATTGCGTTCCGTTGTATGATTAAGGTTTAGCCTTTTTTTTTTAGGCTCGTTTACATATAAAAAAAATAAACATTTAATACTTTTAATATTATTTAAAAGTGATATTTACCAAACAATGCTAACTTCACATAAGACCTTATATTATTATTAGCGCAATAGCAAATAGTCGTAACAATGTACAAGTACTAAATTTGTTAAACACAGACGACAGAGACATATATCTAATTGTAGAATAACCCAGCTTTTACTTGAGTCATGTTGGCTAATATTTAATAGCATGATTTGCGGTTCTGATCACCTAGTCTAAATCTCTAGAAACCATAGTCAAGTTGCTTGCTGACTGAGTGAAATTTAGTTATTGCTTGACTTTGACATTGACACCTAGATAGAATGAGAAGATGCATTGATGACACTAACAAATTTGAGTGCTCTATTTTCCATATAACAAGGTAATAAATTAGCAATCAATTGGGAGTTTGGGATTCAACTGCACTACTGAGCACGTTTCTGGAAAAATATACAAATAAAATGAAAGTGGCAATTTGGCATTATTTGTTACAATTGGCAAAGACTTAAATAACATCCATCTTCTTTAACTCCAATTGATTTTGGTCTATTTTATATATCCCAGGATATTCCTCAATGAATAATATAATAATATGTAAAAATCAAGTTATGAAAAATAAATGTTGATCCTCTGCTAATCTATTTTCAAAAATTGCAAGAATCGCATGGAAAGAAGGATTAACATGTCATCATGACCATAGAGAGGTACAATTCTTTTTGTAGCTTTAAAAGTTGAGAAATTTAAACTTTTTTTATTACATTTTGACACATTAATGTGAGGTTGCAAGTTGTTGAGTTTTTGGATTCAAATGAAACATTTGAAGAAGTTTGGGAAGTTAATGCAATTTGACTTCAGCTGAAAGGGTACGTGTGATATTTTCACATTGATGTGGCAAAGTTGGTTATATTATGTTATCACTTTTTCCAATTTTATCAGTATATAATAAGCTGGTCATTGGCCTTTGATATTAGGTATTTTTCTTCTTCGATTCTTAGTGAAATCAGTTGCAATTTATTTTGTTCAATTACGTGCAATCTCCTTTTGATTTTCACTTGTATTTGGTTAGTTGTGATTAATAAAAAGGTACACATTTTTCCTTTTAAATCTAAGTACTTGGTGTTGTATACATTGTTTTTGGAATTTTCTAGGTTTCTGGTTCTTGGTTTGTTCTTGTTCCAGTTGTTTTGATTCTTCAAGATTCTTTAAAATTTGAGTGTAAAGACTCAAAAACTTCAACTAGTGGTATCAGAGTTTGGTGAATTTCAACCATTTCTCTTCCAAAACCTAAAATAGAAAAATTCACCATTGATGGTGATTTCTCTTTATGGAAGATGAAGATGAGGGCCCTTCTTGTTCATTATGGTCTTGAACCTGTTCTGGAGGAAGAAGATCTAGATGGGGCAGGAAGTTTCAAATCTGATGAGAAGAGATGACAGATCCAAAACAGGGCACACACTACCTTAATCTTGGGCTTTAGTGACTTAATTTTAAGGGAGATTTCTGAGTAGAAAATAGCTCTTGGTATTTGGAATATGGTGGAGGCTCTGTGTATGAAGAAATCTTTGGCACATAGGCTGTTTTTTAAAAAAAGATTGTACATTTTTTAAATGAAGGAAGGGGTGTCTATTGAATAACATATTGGCACTTTTAACAAGATCTTGAATAGGTTGAAAATGTGAAGATAAGTGATGAAGATAAAGCCTTCTTCTTGCTGAGTTCACTACTGAAGTCTTATAAGGGCTTTGTGGAAATAATGTTGTATGGTAGAACAACCTTAACTCTGGAAGATGTCAGGGCTTCATTGAGTTTAAAGGAGAGTCAGAAGAACAATGGGCATGAGGTGAACAATGGTGATGGGTTGATTGCCAAAACAGAAAAGAAAAAGGACTAAAAGAATAAAAAGAAAAGAAAGAACTAAGAAAATGCTTCTACTACAGAAATGAGGGTCACTATATAAGAGATTGTCTTGAAAAAAATAAAAAGGAGAATCAAGAAAGATCAAGAGATGCAGTAGTAGCCTCTGATGATGCCTCAGAAGATGGATACCTTAGTGCTGATTTGCTTGTGGCCTCAAATGGCAATACAAAAGGTCAGTGGGTTATTGACTCAGGCTACTCTTTTCACTTATAGCCTGATAGAATTTTATTTTTTTTTCAAATATGAGGCTATGGATGGTGGTAGAGTCTTGATGGGAAACAATAATGTGTGTACAATTGTTGGGGTTAGTTCTATTAAGATCAAGATGTTTGATGGAACCATAAGAGCTCTATATGAAATGAGGCATGCTTCTAGGCTAAAGAGAAATCTGGTCTCTTTAGGCATGCTGGATAGCTAAGTATATTTCTTTAAGTCTGAAAGTGGTGGTTTAAAGATAATGAGAGGGACTGATATAGTAATGAATGGGGTCAAGAAGAATGGCATGTATGTATTGCAAGGTTCATCAATGTCTGTGATAGTGGGATTTTCTACTATTTCATAGGAAGATAAAACTAAGTTGTGGCACCTTAGGCTGGGACATATGAGTGTAAAGAAGATGCAAGAGCTTAGCAAACAAGGGCTGCTTAATGGGGAAAAGATTCAGGAGCTAGATTTCTATGAAAATTGTATCTTTGGTAAGGTTCACAAGGCTGATCTTTGGGGGTCTGCACAAGCCTTATCTCTAAGTGGTGGAAGATATTTCATGTTTTTGATAGATGATTTTTAAAAAAGGTGTGGATATATATACTCAAAGCCAAAGATGAATCATTGGAAGAATTTAAGGTGTGGAAAGCTTTGGTAGAAAACCAATATGGTTTTAAGCTTAAATACCTTAGTAGTGACAATGGCTTGAAGTTTTGCAACAAGTAGTTTGAATGTTTCTGTCAAAGTCATGGAGTCAAAAGACACAAGACTGTAAGGTTCACCCCTCAGCAAAATAGATTGGCTAAGAGGATGAATAGGACTTTAATGGATAAAACAAGATCCATGTCGGTGAATTCTAAGCTTCCAAGAAGCGTTTAGGCAGAAGCTATTAATACAGCATATTATTTAGTTAATATAAGCCCATCAGCAGCCATTGGCTTTAAGACACTAACAGAAATGTGGTTAGGAAGACCTATAAAGTATGAAAATCTAAGGATTTTTGGATGCCATACTTATGTTCACATCAATCAAGGTAAGTTTGATGCAAGAGCCTTAAAAGGAGTATTTGTTGGATATCCTGATGAGGTCAAAAGGCACAGAATCTGGTTTGTAGAGTAAAAGAAATGCATAATTAGCAGGGATGTTGTGTTTTATAAGGCTGCATTGCTAAAAGAAGGTGCAAAGATCGATACTAGTGTGCATGGCGATTACAATAATGATAAGCATGCTGATAGTCAAAAACTTAAGGTGAAGCTATCTGATAATAAAGATGGTGAGAAGGTGTCATCTGATGATAAAGAGAGAACAAGAATTGAGGCTGAGGATGACAACAAGCTGACTTATAGAACTATCAGTTAGTTAGAGACAGGGTCAGAAGGCAAACCAAGACAACAATAAGGTGTGATTATGCTGATTTAATTGCCTATGCATTGTTATATGCTGATGATATGGTAATTGAGGAGCTTGGAAGTTATATAGAAGCTATTAAGAGTAAGAACTATGATAAATGGCTTGAGGCAATAAGAGATGAGATAGATTCTCTGTAAAGAAACAAAACCTGGTCTCTTGTGCCAAATCCAGGTAATAGGAAAATTGTAATTTGTAAGTGGATCTTTAAGAAGAAAAGGGAATTCCAGGTGTTGAGTCCTCTAAGTTTAACGCAAGGCCTGTAGGTAGAGGCTTTGCACATAGAGAGGGAGTGGATTTCATTGAAATTTTCTCTCCTGTTGTTAAGCACAGCTTCATTAGAATTCTTATAGCCATTGTGGCTTTACTTGATACGGAATAAGAGCAAATGGATGTCAAAACAACTTTCTTTCATAGCAATCTTGAAGAGCAGATGTTGATGGCTTAACCTGAGGGATATGAATGTAAAGGAAAGAAAGATCATGTGTTTTTGCTACATAAGTCTTTGTATGGACTCAAGCACTCTCTAAGATAGTGGTGTAGGAGATTTGATGAGTTTATGATCTCAAAAGGTTACCACAGAAGCAAATATGACAACTGTGTCTACTTTAGTGGTTCAGATCACATAAGAGTTGCATACTTGCTTCTGTATGTGGATGATATGCTGATTACTAGCAAACATAAGTCTGAGATAGAGAAGTTGAAAGATCTACTGAATAAGGAATTTGAAATGAAGAATCTTGGTAATGCCAAAAGAATTCTTCAGAAACAGAGCTACTGGTACTTTGTTTCTATGTCAAGAAAGGTACATAAATAAGGTTTTAGAGAGGTTCGATATGCAGGACTATAGACCTGTTCTAACTCCTATAGGTCTTCAGTTTAAGTTATCAACAATTCAGACTTTAGATATTAAGGCTCAGGTGGATGAATTTCCATATGCACAAGCTGTTAGTAGTTTGATGTATGCAATGGTCTGCACTAGGCCTGATATAGCACATGTAGTAAGTGTTGTTGGTAGATTTCTCAAGTGTCCAAGCAAGACTCATTGGAGTGCTATTCAATGGATGATGAGATATCTTAGAGGTTCTTCCACTTATGGTTTACTTTATGGGAAGTCAAACAATAAAGCAAATATGGTTAAGGGGTATGTGGAATTTGACTTTGCTAGAGACTTTGATAAGAGAAAGGCAATTTCAGGATACATGTTTATCTTAAACATGTGCTTAATAAGCTGGAAAGCTGCACTTCAGCATGTGGTGGCTTTGTCCTTAACTGAAGCTGAGTTTGTTGCAGCTACAGAAGCTCTAAAGGAGGCTATGTGGCTCAAAGGACATCTCAATAAGCTTCGTTTAAATTTGAAAACAGTTCAAGTTTTCTGTGAAAATCAAAGTGCTATATAGCTAATTAAAAACCAGATGTATCATGAGAGAACCAAATATATAGATGTGAAGCTTCAGTTCATAAGGGATGAATTTGCTAAGGGAGCAGTGGCTATGTTAAAGATCCACACTAATATAAACCTAACTGATGCACTCATCAATGTTCTTCCCTCAGCAAAATTCGAGTTCTGTGTGGACTCCATGGGTGTTTTGCCCAAACTAAACTGAATCTAGGAATGAATTACAATTGATAGAAGGCTTTTTAGATGCTGCTTTACTGATAAAATCAACTGAATCAATTGTGAGGTGGAGAGTTGTGAGGTTGTAAGTAGCTGAGTTTTTGGACTCAATTAAAACATTTGAACAAGTTTGAGAAGTTAATGTAGTTTGACTTCAATTGAAGGGATGCGTGTGATATTGGTCATTGGCCCCTGATATTAGATCTTTTTCTTCTTCGATTCTTGGTGAAATCAGTTGCAATTTGTTTTGTTCGATTGCATGTAATCTCCTTTTGATTTTCGCTTGTATTTGGTTAGTTGTGATTAATAAAGAGGTGAATATTTTTCCTTATAAATCTGATTACTTGTTGTTGTGTACATTACTTTTGGAATTGTTTAGGGTTTTTAGTTCTTGGTTTGTTCTTGTTCCAATGGTTTTGATTCTTCAAGATTCTTTGAAATTGAAGTGTAAAGACTCAAAAACTTCAACAATTAATTAATCATGTGAACATCAATAAACATACTACATTAATCATTCGTCGAAGTAAATAGTATGATGTTTAAACATCAAGAATAATGTTGTTGAGTAATTGAATGTCTACAAATATGGAGGAAGTTGTAGTAGGGCACAACCAATGAGCCAAAAGATTGTGACATGCATGCTGAAAAAATTTATTAACCTCAAGACTTTCCAAAGAGCAGAGCAAGTTGTTAAATTAATTTGTTTTGGACATTAAAGTTTTCATTTTTTATCAGTAGAGGTAGGGTTGGCAAAAAAGATTGGGTTAGCTTAGTACTTAAAGGGCCCTGCCCAAGCCCACAGGGTTAGGTTTGGCCTTTCACATGATGGCCTGGACAAGGACTTAAGTAACAAAAAGCTTGGACCAGGCCTGACCCTTTATTTTTAAAAAATAAATTTATAAATTAAAATCTAAAAAATAGAAAAAGAAAAAAAAGAAAACTTAAATCCTTAAGTCATAATTAATGATGATTCAAAAACCTAAAATTATAATATTAAACTTTCTCTTAATCCTTAATTAATTAAGAGGGTGCTTGAATTAGAGAATCTAGTATGAAAAAAATTAAATACATAAGCTTTTATTTATTTTATTTTCTTTATTTATTATTTTATTTTGAAATAATCATTTACCGTTAATTCATTATTGATTATAATAACTTATTGATTATTAACTCATTACAAATTTACAATTGTTTAAAAATTAATTAAAAATATATGAATGCCCGAGCCCAGCTTGATAGGCCAGGTCCTTATACTTCCCCTAACATGGGTTGGGTCTGAGCTTGGAAAAACCCAACCCAGGCCTGCAATTTGCCATCTATAAGTAGTGGTGAACATTCTGATCGGGTTAACTGAACTGAATCAAACCGAATTCAAGTTCAATTCGGTTCGATTTTACCTTTAAAATCTGAATGTCTTCAAACTTAGAACTTGTTCAGTTTTAATTTCGGATCGGGTTGAACATAAATCGAAATAAGAACCCGATTAAGTTAGCTTAATATACATATATAGTCCTTCTCTCATGTGGGGGTATCCTCATTTGTTTTCATGCAGACACGCTATTAAGCCATGTGGTTTAATAGAGTCAGTGCAAACACACTATTAAACCACATGGCTTTATAGTGAATTGAACACTGACTCTATTAAACCACATGGTTTATAGTGTGTCTACATTAAAAAAAAATGTGGACGCCCGCACTTGAAAAAAAAAAAAATATATATATATATAGAGAATAATTCTTTAGTAAGGACATAGTGAGGATACCACTAACAAATAGAAAAATACAATCTGACAAGGTAAGGATGTTAAGGTTATGTTTGCGGTTCTAATAATGAATGAGACATGGCTATATTTGTAATCCAATTAGGTAGGGGAGATATTGTTAATTGAAATTAGAATGTTTTCTTAGATCATATGCACTAAGGATGTTGATGAATAATATATATGCTTGGCTTTGGAAATGAAATATTTGGATTTCGGGTAACTTTCTATAATGATATTTATGTTTTAGAATTTGTCGATTTGGTGTTAAGTATAACTTTTAATGTGATTTTTAATTTTAATTTTATTTCTTAAGGTTTGCATGAAATTAGGTAATATAGTGGCTTTTCATCAAGCAGCCAATATTTTGAATGAAAAGGAGGTTTCGTTATTACTATGGATTCTTCAGATTTTAGAAAAACGGTACCCATTTTTCCAACCCATATAGTGAATGTCACCTTACTTATAAGATATATTTTTTCGAATAATTTTTTAGATGAAAAACTTAATTTGGCAGCCCCTAAAAAAAAAAAAGACCTGTTTGCGGCAGTGACAATTCATTCAATGCTACATTTAAAAAGATTGGCTTTATGTACTACCATATTCATTCAATGCTTGTTCTTGTCTTGATGATCTTTATGCATTTGATTTCCTTGAGCTTGTTCTCACATGAAAATATATATATTTTCAATTTTGTCTTTCAAGAGCTAGTGAGATTGTGAAATATATATATTTTCAATTTTATCCATAACACGTGGTTTGTTATCATCAAAATTGAAAAACTGTATGACTATATAGGTCAACAGCAAGGGTCAAGATCATAATGTGATGCAAATATGACAATGATGAAGGGCATAGTAACATACACACATGGCAGGCATCAAGAGCATTATGTCATGCATAGATGGCAAGAATTAATTAAGAACATTATGATATGCACATATGACAATAATTAAGACTATTATATCATACACATGAAAAGTGCCAAAATAAAATTAAATTTAAAAGATGAATTCTTCATTTAAATGTTTGATTATTTTCATTTTATATTATTCAAAATTTTGTATAAATAGGCCTTTGAGCCATTGAGAATAACACGAGTGAAATTTTTATTCTCTTAAAAGTTTTCAATCACCTTGTCTAAACTCTAGAAACCTTAGTCAAGCAGCCTGCCGACAGAGTGAAATTTAGTTATCGCTTGACGTTGACATTAACACATATGCAGAAGGTCGATGATGATACCAACAAATTTGAGTGTTCTATTTTCCACATAACAGGATAACAAGTAGCACTCGATTGGAATTCAGCAGCCTGATTGAGCACGTATCTATAGAAAAATTTAAAACATACAAATACAATATTGAAAATGGCCGCTTGGCATTATTTGTTACAGCAGACAAAGACTTAATTGACATATTTGACTCCAATTGATTTTAGTCTATTTTATATATCCCGGATATTCCTCAATGAAAAATATAATACATACAGATTAAATTACGAAAAATAAAAGTTTATCTTCTGCTAATCTATTTCCAAAAATTGCAAGAATCCCATCTGATGGGCTAAAAGTAATAAAATCTTCTTATAAATTAACGTGTCATCAAGACCATATAGAGGTGCAATTTTTTTCCTAGTTTTAAAAGTTGAGAACTCTAAACTTTTTTATTATTAATCATGTCTTGAGCAACGGTAAGAGGTTTGTATCCCGTTCACATAGGTGAGAAGAAAATTGAATTATCCTTAGTTCTTTTTTTCCCTCTTAAATCATATTGTAAAAGCGGTAACAATAAAATTTTGTTTCCACGTTCTTCTCAAGCTCTACAAGTTATTACAAGGCAGCATCAGCATGCACATGCGTATGCATGTTTTTGTGTAGAAAGTGTACCAGATAATTAAATATCAATAATTGGCAAATTATTTTTTGATAGCACTTTCGATCGGTATGATCTTTAACCAAAAAACGTCGATTGGGTAAGTGCTCATGCTCATCAGCCCACGCACATGCACGAATTAAAAGTTGTCACACATGCGTCTGGGTGTTTTCAACAAACTAAAATTAAAATTAAAGCCACCAAGACATTTCCAAAATGGCAACGTCTACATATTTTGTAATTGTACATCGATCCTTCGAGTTAAAAGTTGTCACATATGTGTCTGCGTGTTTTCAAAATAACCAATCATAGAATAAAATAAAGCAAACTAATAGACGAATGCTATATATAAATAACATTTGAGATTATACAATATTGGATTTTTGCATGACCACGTCGATGATAAATTCTAATCAAGTCTTGTTCCACTTTCTAACACCATATTAAAAAAAGAACCGTGTTGTTGAGTAATTGAATGTCGAATGTCTACAAATATGAAAACCACAAATATTGTGACATGCTTGCTCAAGAGAATTATTAACCTTAGGACTTTTCAAAGAACCCAAAAGACAAACTGGTTGATTAATTTGTTTGTGAAATATTCAAGATGTCATTATATTATCAACGTGGCAAGATTTTTATACGTATTTTATTATGCTTCATTAGTCTAAATTTTTATAAAATAGATATAGCAGCAGCCAGCAGATTCAATTTCAAATGCTAGATAGAATTCCAAAAGTTAAAAGTTTAATTAGAATAATTTTTTGGTAGCCTTTGAATTATGAAATATGGATTTTATTTTAGTGTTATATGTTTAATATCTTAATTTGAATTGTTTTAAAATTTTGTTGTGATATTCGTTTGATTTTTTTCCCTAAATTATTAATAGAACATTATTGAAATTTCGGAGCTTCGATGGCTTATGGTTGATGTTCTACTACATATTATTAAAAGTTAATATTTTTTTTTCTTTTTTCACACTGCCCACTTGCAGACTTGATGATATTCATAAAATAAGTTGTGATAATTGAAAATAATTTCTTGACTCTTGTCAAGCCAATTTTTTATTTATATTTTCTTCAATTTTTTTAATAAATTAATAAATACTTCTCTAATGCATCATAATTAAAGGATATAATGTCAAACAACCAATTAGTCAAGCCAAGAAAAACTTTACTTTCTTTTTTTAAGAAAATAGGTGATGATCAACCATTAGCATCTCAAGCCTCAAATTGATGTTCCAGATTCTAATGAGTAACATCCTCCTAAGTCTCAAAAGGTTGAAGTTGAAGTTGAAGAAACTAGAATACTTATCTGGAACGTGATCTTGGATTACGTCGTCGAATAAGGACTTATCCTGTTAATCATCGTAATGAAATTCTAAGGATGTACATCAAAATTGGACCATGTCAGCCTAAACTACGAGATTTTCCTTAATTGATGATAGCATACAAGAATGTAGATTTCAATATTCTTAGTTTACAAAATTTCCATATTTTGAGTACTCTAACGTAAAAAATAGAGCATATTGTTTTCCATACTTTCTTTTCGATGAAGTTCTGTCGAAATACCTACAATTCATTATTGAGGGGATTTCAAAAAGCATGAAAGGGATGCAAAGGGATCCACCTTCACATCACATCATAATAATGCCATGCAAAGTTGGGGTTGACTAAGGAATCCTATTCAACCCATTGACAGAGTAATGAATACTCAATCTTCACGAAACCTTTGAGAGAATAGGCTACGATTGAAGAACTCAATTATCACTGTCCAATGGTTAGTAAAGCAAGCTTGTGCTTTCAAAGGTCATGGTGAATTTTCTAATTCAAAAAATGAATGAAATTTCATAGAGACAATAAAGCATTCGACAAAATATAGTAAACAGATTATTGAAGTTGTCTTAGAAAATATGCCATCTGTAGACCAAAATGCAGAATTCAAAGCTTAGACATGTTAAATGGCAACGTTTTGCTTATTAATATGTTTAAGTTGTCACGAGCAGAGCATGTGACTTGATTAATGTTGTCAAAATGACAAGAGTTTAAGATGTTTCGGTGACCAACTTAAGTAACACATGTGGAGAGCACGTGAGGAGCGAATCAACTTAGGTGGCATTTATTTTCTTTAACTGAATACTGAATAGTACTAAATTTAATTAAGTCTTAATAGACTTGAATGTTGAATGCTGAATAATATATTTGTTTTTTATTTTTGAATGTCTGAATAAATGTATTAAGTTGTTTGTTTTTTTTATAACATACATATCTGAAAACTATTATTTTACATGTATATCATTATTAAATAATTCAATGAAAAAAATCAAAGATAAAATAAATAAGTTATTATATTTAATAAAAAAGAAACTAAAGTTATTATTTAATAACAAAAATAAATTGAAACATTAATAAATAAATAAAATTAATTAAATCTATTAAAAAGTTGATTTCTAATTTGATCTCGCTATTGTTGCATGAATACTTGATCTGAAGTTCCAAACAAATTGTTCGCATTTGGTGCTTGATTCGGTGCATCATCGTTTTCGAACACCATTTCTTCATTCTCTCTTAAAATAATCTGTTATATTCTTCAAGTCAAACTTTGACGATAACAAAATGGCAATCTGGACACCCCAATTATTTCTATTCATTAAGAATTGAAAGTTACAATAGAAGTAGGCAAACAGCAGACCATTCAACTTACCAAAGATAATTGTTACCATCTTAAGCCATCAACAATCAGTTCCTACCAAGTGGAGTAGATCTGCATGTAAAGGTCTCTTTAAAATCTGACTTCTTCGAGGAAGTAAAGATTGATGCATACACTTGCTTATTAGCATTAGGTGGAGCCATATCAACCGCCTTGAACCGCTTCACCGCAGCACTACCACTTGCATCGCTCACATTCGCCACCTTCCCATTCACGTCCACTTTGGCCAAAGCCTTCTCCCCACTCTTGTTTTCAACAACCTCACACTTAGCCCCATTGACTTTCAACGAATCTACAGCCCCATCTTCATCCACACACGCTCCACCATTCATCACTTTCTTCACCTTCTTTTCCTTAACTTTCAACTTCTCTTCTTCCATTCCCTCTCTCAACACCAAAACCTCTTCTTCATTCCCATTAATCAGAATCTTATCCAATTAAGTTATTATTTGCGTCTAGGGTTAGGGTTTTGAGAGAATTTGATGGCGATTTGATGAAAAATTGGGTTTTGGAATGCATTGTGTTTTGGTATTGATGAAGTTAGAATAGATCGAGTTGAAATTTGAGAGAATATTAATTCTTCTAAGGAAAGAAAAAAGAAAAGAGGAAGAAAATGGCGTCAAACTGAAAAGAACGTTGTTTTGTGGAAAATAATTGGATATTGTTAAGGTGTTGTTGGAAAAATAAAAATTAACTTTTTCAGCGCTTTTTTAAATTCAGCATTAAGTTATAATTTTTTACTTAATTAAATTAAGCGATAATTGCTTAATTTTGAGTGTTCAGTTAAAAAACAAACATCTATGAAATAACTGAATACTGAAACTAAATTCTTTTAAGCATTCAGTCAAAAAACCAAATAACCTCTTAGTTACAAAGCTATTATACACATGGCCAATTCTGGTGAAATCTAGGTTTTAAGAACAGTAGCTATATAAGCTGGTGATCGAGGCAGTTTCAGTAGAGATTTGAGAGCTTTCGAGAGAGATCTAAGAGAGAGAGAAAGTATATTCTTGTTTCTTGTAATCTCTTCAGTTAGGGCCCTATAAAAACACCAAGAATCATCAATGAAACTCATTTTAATGGCTTCTCTCGTGGATGTAAGTTGTGCTCCATTGCACAACTAAACCACATAAATTAACCTCTTTCTATGTGTGTGATTCTTTGATAATTTTGTTCAGCTCTTGTTCTTTGACTCCTTTAACTCTTAATTAGAGTTCATTGTTATTCGTTAAACAAATCAGGATTGTTGTTTGTTTGTATGCAACTTGATTGGTCCTGATGAAGGTCTTAGACAAGTGTTTGATAGTTTGATCTTGCAATTGATTATCAAAACACTTCAATTGGTATCAGAGCTAGACTTTTCAAATCAAGATCCAAGTATGGCTACTCCAAAGATCAATCTTGAGAAGTTTAATGGTAAAAATGACTTTATGTTTATGGTGGATGGTTGCTTGATAAACTGGAAAGCCACCTTACAGCATCTAGTTGCTTTCTCAACTACAAAGGCAAAACATAAAGCTGCAACAGAGGCTATAAAAGAAGCTTTGTGGCTCGAGGGGTGAATGGCTGAGCTGAGGATGAATCAAGAGTTAGTAACAGTGTATTGTGACAACTCCAGTGCGATTTATCTTGGTAAAAACCCAGCACATCATGAAAGAACAGAGCGTATAGACATAAAACTGCATTTCATCATAAATGAGATTTCCAAAGGTGTTGTGAAGATGTCAAAGGTACCAACTAATGAAAATCCAGCTAATATTCTCACTAAGGTTGTTCCTACAACTGTGTTCAAAGTGTGTTTGGACCAAGTTGGCTTGAGTGATCAATAATTACTCAAGGTTGGAGAAGAGATCAGATACAAGATGTTTTGATTCAAGGTGGAGAAATGTGGACCAAAATGCTGAATTCAAAACTTAGACATGTTAAATAGCATTGTTTTGTCTATTAATATGTCATGAGCAGAGCATGTGACTTACTTAATGTTGTCAAGATAAGAGTTTAAAACGTTTTGGTAAGCAACTTAGGTAACACATGTAGAGAGCACGTGGCCAATTCTGGTGAAATCTGGGGTTTAAGAACATCAGTTATATAAGCTAGTGATCAAGGCAGTTTCAGCAGAGATTTGTGAGTTTTCGAGAGAGATCTAAGAGAAAGAGAAAGTTTATTCTTGTTCCTTGTAATCTCCTCAATTGGGGCTCTGTAAAAACATTAAGAATCATCAATGAAACTTGTTCTAATGGCTTCTCTCATGGCTGTAAGTTGTGCTCTATTGCACAACTGGGCCACGTAAATTGAGATCTTTCTGTTTGTGTAATTCTTGGATAATTTTTTTCAATTCTTGTTCTCTGATTCCTTTAACTCTCGACTAAAGTTCATTGTTGTTTTTTAAACAATTCAGGATTTTTGTTTGTTTGTGTGCAACTTGAATGGTCCAGATTAAAGTCTTGGGCAAGTGTTTGATAGTTTGATCTTTCAGTTGACTATCAAAACACCTCACCATTATATGCTGAGTATACATCATCTGATATTTAAAAGAAACTGCTTACAAACAAAGTGCGAAACAAGATATGTGAAAAGGTTGGAGATGCTGAGTTTTGTATTCTAGTAGATGAAGCACTTGATGAATTTGATAAAGAGCAAATGACTATTATTTTAAGATATGTTGATTGTGAAGGGTATATTTGAGAGCTTCTTTTTTTAAAGTGTCAATCTCATGGAAACTACATCAGCAACTAAAAAAAGAAACATGTAATGTCTTTGCACAATACCATCTGTTAGTTGAAGATATACGAAGGCAAGGATATGATGGTGCTAGTAACATGCAACCATATGGTATGGATTGCAAGCATTGTTTTGGAAAGATTGTCTACATGCTTATTATATACATTGGTTTGCTGATCAACTACAACTTGGATTAGTTACAACATCTACCTTCTTCTATTAATTGTCTTTATAAGTTAAAATCTATTTGGTGATGCAAATTTGTTTAAGGGGAAGTTCAAATCAGTACATAGGCCGATCAAATTCAGATTTTACAAAGACTTGGAGCAACTTAGTGGAGCTCTCATTTCCATTCTGTCAGCAGTTTAATTGAAATGTTTAGTATTGTTTGTAAAGTTCTTGGGAGGTTGGTAGAGCATGGACCTAAAAAAGGCATAGGTGGAGAAGCTAAAGGAACCTTTTAAATAAATGACATCTTTTAAATTTGTACTTATTTTGAATTTGTTAAATAAAGTTTTGAGGGTGAGTGATTTACTCTGTCAAGCATTACATGTAAAATCTCACGACATCTTAAATGTTATGCACTTAGTCTCAACTAAAAAAAAAAATCTTCAATGGCTATGAGGCAGTGGTTGGGAAAATTTTAGTGAGAATGTAATTTTATTTTGTGAAAAAAGAAAAAAGATAAAATTATGCCTGTTATAAAAGCTCGCCATGTGAAAGGCACATGACTTTCTTGTTAATAGAATGATTAATTATAGTTGAGTATTATTATCATTTTGATTTATTCAATATTGTAATACATTTTCAGTTGGTGGAGTTGAATAATAGATTCACTGAACAGACAATGGAACTCCTCACTCTAAGTTCAGCTTTAAGTCATGTTGAAGTATTTAAGTCATTTAAAATTAAAGATATTTATAGTCTTGCTAAAGATCTTATCCTCAAGATTTCACTCAGATTGAGCTACAAGCTTTGAGAAGACAATTGGTATATTACTCTGAGATTGATGTACATCCTCTTCAAGCATTTCAAAATATTTTTTCCCTTTCTGAATTATGTCGAAGATTAGTTGAGACCAAAAGTCACAAATTTACTACTTGTTTGATAGATTGATTCATTTAATATTAATCTTCCTATTTTGACAACAACAACAAAGAGAATATTTTCTGCTATGAAACTTATTAAGACACCATATCAAAATAAAATGAAGAATGAGTTTCTTTCATATTACATGGTTGTCTACATTGAAAGAGAAATTCCTGATAGTGTGGATTCCGATTTGATTATAGATGAGTTTTCTTTTTCGAAGAATCGCAAGACACAACTTTGATAGCTTTTTTTTAAAATTTACATTGTACTTTTACTATTAGTTTTTTTTTCATGTATCATATTTCAATAATTTCATTTGTATAAAATAAATATTTTGAGGAATAAGACTTATTATGTCCCTTATTAGTTATATCTTTAATTTCTTATTAATAAATTCTCTAGAAAAGCATTTAATTCGAAAAAAAATATAGCCCACCCCAAAAAATATTGCTAGCTTCCACCACTAGAATCAAAATAATTTATTGTGTTTACTTGCTAAAAACATAAAAGAATGAGAATAGATTTTCAATGGGGCCCACAAGTTTGAGAATTAGAATCCCACTCCTGTAGGGAAGGCGAGAATGAGAATAAAGAATTAATTGATATTGTTACCGTTATAGAAAATCAAAATTTATTTTTCTACGAAATTTAAACTATTATTATTATTTATAAGAATAGCTATTATTTTTATAATAATTAGTATTATGGTATAAATAATAATAATTAGTTATAGTTATGATAATAAAATAATAGCAACAATGATAATGATGATAATAATGATGATGATGATGATTATTATTATTATTGTCATTATTATTAATATTATTTTAATAGTAATAATTATTATAATTATTTTTAATTACAATTATTATTACTATTAAATTATTTTTATTTACTATTATTATAATAATAGTAAAAGTAATAGTAATTATTATTATTGTTATTATTATTTTTATTTTTATTATTATAACTTGTTGATACCAAAATTTGGATCGACAATAAGAGTATAGAAAGAGTTCGTTTACTTGGAGAACGAGCAATGAGAGCTTGATGTCCTCGGAATTGCTATTGTTAAGAGCAAAGAGCTCAGTGATCGAAATCCTGCAAAACAATAACTCATCAGGGGTCGCCGGGGGTGTTACAGCATGGACCCTCCGATGCTTAAGTCAGAGATCGGGAATGGTGCGATAACAAATAAATAAGAGAGAGAAGAGTAGGAGAAAAGGCTTGGAAGATATTGTACCCCCTCCTCCAATACGCCTATTTCTCATCATACCTTTGATTTGTCATATTGTTGAGTGAAGTGATGACCTCCTTATATAAAAGAAAATAGTTAGAAGTATAATAGAATTATGATAACTAATCCCTTATCTTGCAGGATTCGAATTTGACGAGAATTAGGACTTGTATTGCTTTATCCTATTCGGATTAGGACAAGTTATTATATGTAGGTCCATTAGCTCGGGTTTGATAAAAATATAGGCATAACGTAACTATTGTTAAAAATATGCAGACACATATGACAACTTGTACTTAAAAAAGCATCGATACATTTGAATTATGAAATATGTAGTAATGAAGTACGTTCCAATTTTGAAAGCCACCATGGCTTTCATTAATATTGACTTGTTGTTTAATTAAAGGGTTGTTTGTTTTTTTAACTTAATGAATTAACTGACTTAATTTTAATCATTTAAGTCATTAAATCTGTTTGTTTTTTCAACTTAATGAAAAATTTTAATCATTAAGTTATTAAGTCAATTTTTCTAACTTTTTGCTTATTCTATAAAGTATAAATGATATCATTAAAAGATATTCTTTAAAATATCCCTATCTAATTAATTAATTTTTATCTTTACCTAAATGAAATTTAATAATTAGTATTATTACCCACCTTTATAACTTGTGATAATATAGTGGTAGACTATTATTATTTTTATCTTTTCATTTTCTTCAAATTAGCATTATTTATGTTCATAATTTTTTATGAATATTTTTTATAAAAAAATCATAAACTACAATAGAATTTATTAACATATACTAATTTTGAATATTAAAGGATTGTATTCAATTGAACATAATTTATGTTATGATAATATATCATTTTATTTATGCTCTTTGAGATGTTTATTATTTGTTTAATATTTATAATTCGTAAGGGCATAAATGTAAAAAATACTAATTTTCAGATTTTTTAAGTTAAAAAAACAAACAACTTTATATTTATTGTTAGTAATCCAGACTAACACTAGTAGAAAAATAGTCTTCACTGATACTATTTTGGTATCAATAACGTTCTTTACTGACACTAGATTTAGTGTCATTGATCACGGTGCAAGAAATTTACTGACATATTTTTTGTGTCAGCGATTCTATGGCACCCTGGTATCAAAGAAATTTTGGCTGTTAAATATCACATAGATTTTGATGTTACGATATCAAAAAATTTGTGATTTCATAATATCAAAATAATTGTGATTCTATGGTATGAAGCAAGTTTTGATGCTCAAGTATCATTTATGTTCTAATTCAAGAATATCAATATTTTAGATGCTGAATTGGTTTTGGTAGTTTTTAGAAAATTTAAAAAAACAAAATTTCATTATTATAATAACCAATAGCCTGATATTAGAACCCAATAAACAATAATTTTCAACAATAATTATGGAAGAAATACTGGAAACAAAACCCAAAAATCTCCATTTAACAAAAGCCATCAGGCTCCATTCAACATTTAATACCTATGCAAAAAATTTCAACAATAATTATGGAATTGTGCGTTTATTTCTCAAATGGCTGAGTTATTTCTCCATTCAACAACCTAGTCTATGAAATATAATAATTGTGCGTTTATTTCTCGGATTCGACATCGACTGGAATTGGAATAGATTGAAAACGAAATATGCTAGAATTGTAATAAGTTGTTTACCTAAGTTGTAGAAATCAAAATTAAAATAAAATGTATTCTCATTTATGTATTTACTTTATCTTGTAATCGAAATGAATTGTTTCAAGTTATTAAAATTCTCTTAGTTACAATTATGTATTTGGTTGCTAATAAAATGTTAAGAAACATTTTTAAAATGAAATATATGCATGTTTATTATATGGATTTTTCTATAATGCTGTATGAGCTTTTGCAATATTGATAATTGGATCATTATGGGCCCATGTTTTAATCTTTACCATTGTTTTGATTTAATGGATAAATAACTAAATACTTAATAATTAGTAGATAATATTCAAGTTCATTGATATAATTTTTTTAATAAATTGATAAATATTTTCTAAATCACCAACAAAATTAAAAATTAAATATGCAAATAAACATCACATGTTAATACAAATCTGTTTTGTCATTTATAATTGGAACAATATAATTTTGATTGAAGAAGAGATAATAATAAAAAGAGGATAATCTAAGATTGAGTTGTCTTAATATTAAGATACTTATTTTTTACAAGAAAAATATAGAAGTTTCAACTGACTATACTTGTTTCTTTTTTATTTTTTAATCTTTAAAAAACACGGTTAACAAATTTGATAACTAGTAAATTTAAATTTTAAATAATTGAAATTCAAATATTATCCTAACTAACTTTTAATTTTGTGAATTGTTGATCAAATCTAATGGTACATATTTATGCCACTATAGATGCTATAATTTTTATAGCAGCATCAATTATATTATTAACCTTAATATTATGATTTTTTAAAATAAATTAGTTGATATTATTATTATTACTGCTAATATTAATAATAATAATTTAAAATAACCAACCATACAAGTAAAATATAAAATAAAGCATATTAATAATACACGAACGAGATACATATAACATGTGAAATTATACAATTGGATAGTTGTATGACCGCGTTGACAATAAATTCTAACCAAGACTTGTTCCACTTTCTAACACCATATTAATATAAGAATAACCGTGTTGTATACTTCCGGTAATTAAGTGTCTATAGATATGAACACCGCAATTATGGATAGGAAAAAATTGCAGTAGTAGGGCACAGCCAAAAGATAGTGACATGCACCAAGAAATTCTGAGGAATTGCATGCAGAAGTAGGCCACAGCCAAAAGATTGTGACATGCATCAAGAAATTCTGAGGAATTGCAGTAGTAGGCACAGCCAAAAAGATAGTTACATGCATCAAGAAATTCAAGTAGCCTCAGACTTTCCAAATAACCCAAAAGACAAGCTGTTGATTTATTTGTTTTGAAATATTCAAGTTTTTTTTTATTATCGATGTGGAAGAATTAATTTTTTTTTTTTGGGCCTTCCAATATGGACATGGTCATGATTTTCCTCTATATAAAAGGGCTGCTAAGAAATGTTATATCACACTTTTGCATTTTCATTTTTCTCCATGGCTAAATTCTTCTCCTCTCACGATACCCCTTCAATGGCTTCCGTCGTCATGTTACTTCTCGGGCTGCTAATGGCTACCCTGGGCACAACAAGTATGTACCTCCTCCATGTTTTAAAATTCATCAAAAATTAATTATTTCCTCCATATTTCAAAATCCTTCAAAACCATTCACAGGGACTTAACCGAGTGGTTTTTAAGTAGTTTCTTTAACTAGGCATCCGAATTTAAATTCAGAAAGAAATGAGGGCTAAAATATTAATTTGAGTTTTGTCCATCCCTTACACTTTTTTTTTTTTTTGACATCAAAACCTTTATTTTGCGTTAAGAAAATTCTATCAATTTTCAATTTTTATTGAGAAGTTTTGAGTTTTTCTGTTTTACCACATCATGAGTAAACTATTAAAAGATACAAAACAAGTTTAAAATTAATAGAAATTTCTGAAAGGCATATTTGAACATGAACAGCGCAATGATTAATTTACTATATCAGTACCGTCGTTTGATCATTTGCGCTATATATATATATATATATATCTTCTCTATGAATTAATATTAGTCATTAATGCTATAAGTTTTTTATTTACTGATTCTTTATGTATATTATATACTGCAGGTGCTCAAATTGGTGTTTGTTATGGAATGAAGGGTGACAAATTACCATCCAAAGCAGATGTCATCGCTCTTTACAACCAAAACAACATCAGAAGAATGAGACTCTATGATCCAAACAGAGAAGCACTCGAAGCTCTCAGGGGCTCCAACATTGAAGTCATGCTAGGCCTTCCCAACGAGGAACTCCGAAGAATCGCTTCCAATCAAGCCGAAGCAAACACATGGGTCCAGGACAACGTCCAAAATTTTGCTAACAATGTCAAGTTCAAATACATTGCTGTAGGAAATGAAGTAAAACCAGGGGAAGACTCCGCGCAATATCTAGTACCCGCCATGAGAAACATACAAAACGCCATCAACAGAGCTGGCCTTGGAAGCCAAATCAAAGTTTCCACTGCCATTGAATTCGGAGCTCTTGAGACATCCTCTCCGCCGTCAGCAGGCTCCTTTAATCAAGCTTACAGACCAATTCTCGATCCCCTCGTAACCTTCCTTAACGAAAACAACTCCCCGTTGCTTGTTCACTTGTACCCTTACTTCGCCATCGCTGGTGACCGTAACATACGTCTTGATTTTGCACTCTTTAGCTCCGAAAAACCGGTTGTTTTTGACGGGTCGTTGAGTTACCAGAATCTTTTTGATGCCCAGTTGGATGCTACTTATGCTGCGTTGGAGAAAGCCGGTGGGGGCTCGTTGGACATCGTAATATCGGAGAGCGGGTGGCCGACTGCAGGTGGTGACGGAGCGTTAACGAATGTTGATAATGCAAGGACTTATAATAATAACTTGATACAGCATGTGAAGCAAGGGTCACCAAAGAAGCCTGGAAGGCCTATTGAGACTTACATTTTTGCTATGTTTGATGAAAATAATAAAGAAGGTGCTGAGATTGAGAGGCACTGGGGACTTTTTAATCCAGATAAGCAGCCAAAATACCAAGTTAATTTTAATTAATTAACTAAATTGGAGCAGCTGCATGCATGCAGCAGCAGAATTTGAAGTTATATTGCAATGGAATAAATTATTCCATTACATGTATTGGTAAATAAGAGTTTGTATCATCACCTCGCATGGGTGCATGAGGCCAAATTTCATGATTAATGATGTCAATGGTTACGGTATTTCATAATCTCTTTCAACATGCAATGTAATTGTCCCTGGGCCATTATGCAATGTAAAAGCGCCCACACATCATCACTCGTGAACACTTGGGCAAACAATTACATTTCCCTTTTCTTTAAGGAATTTTGATTGGACTTTTCTACCATATGTATTAGTAAAAAAGTTTGCGTCATCACCTTATTTAATGGGTGCATGAGGCCAAATTTCATTATCAGTAACGTCAATTGTTACATTTACTTATACATCATAGTCTCTTTCAATTTTTGCATAGCTTAATTAACATGCAGTGAAATTGTTCCTTGGCCATTATGCAATGTAAAAACGCCCCCTACATCACCACCATTTGTGAACACTCATGGGTAAATTAACAATTACATTTCACTTTTCTTCAAGGAAATTTAATTGGACTTTTCCACGTATATGGTCTCTTTAAAGGACTAGCTGCTGAGTACCGGATCCGTTTCCTTAAATCTTTAAAATGAAAAAGATCAAACTTGTATGGCTGCAGTTTCTGCATCCAAATTAATAAGAAGGGAACTTTTGGTATCATCATGATGACGCATGCAGTTTTACACCTCAATTATTAAGGTGTTAAAATATCTTTGGCGCAAGCCATTTTATTCCCTCCATTTTGTTTTGATCTATATATGTTGAAAGGTTTACGTGGAGCTCAATTAATTTGGTTGATCTTTTATTTTCCTGGGATTGTCACTTTAGTATCAAATTAATTTCAACCAATAAGAGCGCACCAATGAATTAAGGAAAATTAGGGACACTTTCTTTTTAAATACAGGGGCGAGTATAAGCAAAATAAGCAGTTGTATAGGGTCCCATATGTCAAGAAGGTCTTATTATGGTTGCCTATGCCCCATAGGAAAATCTTATTTCTTTAATATACTCAAATTAATAGATTTTTTTAAAGTTACTTATAATAGGAAAACTTATTTTTTACGCATCTCTTTAATTAATAATTATCTTTCAATTAAGAATTTTTATAAAAATTCTATATTTATAATCTTAATTTTAAAGAGCTATAATTAACAGTATTATCTAACTATTAATTAATTATTAGTTTTTCTAAAAAAATTAAATTCTTTATCTGTTTTAAAAGAATTTTAATTATTTAATTTCTTGCGCTCTTCTCTGTAAAGAAAATTATTACATTTATTGGTTCATTTTTTAAGTAAAAAAAATAGTTTCTTGAAATAATAGTTCTAAAGGAAATAAAAAAGATATTTTCTTAACTATTTTTTTTTTAATTTCTTACTATTTTGTTGGTTGTTGATATTCGAGATATAATTAAAAATTAATTGAATTTTGAGATTTTTCATATTTTTTTTAGTGTTGAAGATATTGAATATAAGGAAGTCTCATAAAAAAATTTTGCCTAAGACTCTTAATACTCTAGAGACGGCCCTATTTAAATATTATATATATAAATCAAATCCAGACAAAGATTTGAATCTCAAACATTCTCTAGTAGTACAAGTCTCCAAAGACAATATTAATTTGGAAGAAAAAAAGAACATAGCAATTCTACTTAGTTTAATGTATAAACTAATAAAGTTAATTAAAAAAGAAGGCTACAAAATTTTCTCTCTCGGTATCGAAAGAAACCTATCATAGGATCAGCATAGAGACAAGTGGCAGTATCTGGAGCCTCCAAAAAGTCATAAGTCAACGAAGTAAACAGGTCCATATGAGCTCAGTCAATGTGTGGTCAACGAAAGTTAACATGGATCTATGATCCGTTTTGAGAAGGCGCCGCATCCGGGTTTGCCAACCAAAGCACAAATGAAGCTATGAACCAGGCAACTTATACACAGTAAGCTCGATTAACCGTGCAATCACCATGCGGTCCATCCTAAAAGTCAACGAGCTCACATCATAACCTTGCACCACACTGAATTGAGATCTCTTCTTCAGGCCGTTTGAAATTACTTTTTAGAGACTTAAAAATAATTTTGAGAATTTAAAAATTAATTTTAGTGTATGGTAAACAAAAATTTAAAATTACTTTTATCAAAATCAACCTCTCCTACAACAAATTTTGAAAAGTAAGGAAATGAGTAACTTTTAGATTCTGACTATAAGAATCAATTTTATCATTTAATATAATTTCATAAATATCCTTACAATTATTACCTAACTCAAAATTATCCTTATTCAAATTAGAAACAAAATATATATTTCAATAAATTTTTATTATAAAAAAATAAAGGCAATAGAATCAATATGGTATAAATTTTATTTTTAATTAAATTATTATAATACACAATTAAAAATATTATATGTACATATTTTTATATGTGTAAATAAATTTCATCCTACATTGCACCCATTCTAGTAATTTACTTTTTTACAAGCAGTTTAACAATAAGATTTACCAAACACCCACAATTACTTTTAAAACTCACAATACTTCTGAAAATAAAATTTTTCAAACACTTAACTGATTCTCTTCACAGCTGATTATTTCTACAATACAGTTAATAACTATTATTTTAAAAACTATAACATTACCAAATAGGTCCAAATTCTATTTTTAAGTCCACTTCCAATTTAAAACCCGATCACAAGTCACATCCCACCCAAATGGGCTTTGCACGTGGGTTTGGCGTTGCCCTGATTTTGCATTGAGTGAGAACTTTTAACACCCTTCAAAAATTCTTATAACACCCCTTTCGAAATTTATTTTTTTAAAATACCCTGGTTTAAATGTTTAAAACCGAAAATTAAAATCGACCACCATGCTATAAAACTTCACCCTAATTTTTTTTAATAATTGATGTATAAAAATTCTAAAATCTTAAATAATTTTTTTTCTTACATAATTTCTAGTTTCATAACTCTAAATTCTCAAAAGTTTATTACTAAAATTATTTTTCAATTAAAATTTAAAATATAAATATAAATTATGAAATAGTGATGAGTATAAAAATTTGGTTAAAAAATAATTTATTTAAATTTTAATTAAATTTTTCTTTCAAGACAAAAAGGGTTGTTTAGTGGTCTTCTAGATCTAGAGTGTGAAAAATTTACCTCATCAACAAAAAATTAAGTTATGATGATTTCTTGACATGATATAACATATGTATAAGAGACGAGCTTCCATATGTATGATGTATCACCTTACACGCAAGGGCTCATGTTAAAAATTAGTTGTGAAATCAACCTGCAAGTTGAGTAGAAGCTTTATATTGTTGGAAAGGAATTCACACAAGTAGTTGCAAATTAAATGAAAATAAATTCTTTTTCATCTTTGTGTGATTAAAATGGGATATATACCATAAGTAAATAAGTAAAAATAAACTAACACAATTAAAAAATAAATCAACCACAAGAGACATAGATTTTTTTTGTAGAAAGACTATGGATCGTAGTCTGATATAACCTTTCATTATATTAATAATAGGCTTACAACACAAGTTTTTCTGTAAATAATACCAGAGGCTAACAACATCAAGAATCTCAATAATCTTAACTTACAGTAACAGTCTAATATTTATTTATTTAATAAGTGAGTATCTTAAATAACAACTAACGAGAGAATAAAATAAAAATCAAGACAAATAGAATTATAAAAGGTGGTGCCATGAACTTACTCTTTAAATTTAAGAGAAAATAGAGTTAAATACAAGAAAAGTTAAATACACCTTTCTTGTCTAATCAAAGATTAAAATCATATCACCAAATTGAAATAGTCGGCCACTGTCTTTTTTCTTCTTTCATCTTCTTCTTCACCTGTTTTTGCGATACCCCATGCGGCCACTTCACTTGCTTTTATATATATATATATATATATATATATAATCATCTAAATTCAAAACTTAGTGCTAATTACATATCAAACAAGCCTTTTGAACTTTGAGCTTTTGGGCCACCCACATGAGATGGACCCAACATATATGGAAGTGCCATAAATATATTACTTAAATTGAAGAAGCATCGATGCATGAGATGAAACCAATGTTAGGAGGAAATCATTGTTAACGAATCATTACCAGATTTTGCCAACTTAACAGTAGATTGCCACATTTCACGAAGTTGAAAATTGATAGGAGCAACTAATAAAACTTTATTTTTTGAAAAATCAAAAGGGTACATAGTAGCATAGTTATTTTAAGAAAATTGTTATGTGGAGATACTCCGACTTAGAGTGTTATTGGTTAGATCTAATAGTTGTAAGAGATGTTTGAAGTTAGAGCTTCTCCAACATAATTGAGTTTTAATTGTATTTATCACTATATATAATCTTTAAATACACAATTACTTAATCTAGTTGGCTTGGAAGCAAGGAATCGATGATTCAAATTTTGGGGTGGTAGAATTTCAAAAGAGTAATGCTATTTACACATGACATTACACCTAAAATTGCCCATGATCATTAAAAACAACGAATAATGAATTCATTTACTTTATAAATTTATTTGTAGGTAGAAATGTTCTCATTTTATTCGTCATTTTGTGAGAAAATGTAGTATAAATAACATTTTCCATTTCAAAAAAATAATTAGAGATGAAAGTAATCTATTTAGAAATTGTAAAAAAATTAATAGTAAGAAAAAAGAATAAATAAATAGAAAATGCAAGAAAAATATAATCTTGTCACAATGAAGAGAAAATAATAAAAAAATTTTATATAATAAAAGACAAATATATGTCTCTTATTTTATATGTGATGTCTCATATTTAACATCAAAATTTTCATATATATTGTTACTTGTCTCAACTTTATTATTCTAAATACCCCAAAAAATTTCTTTTCCCGCCTATTACATGTTTGACATCCATGTTACATGTTGAACATGATCTATCACATATATCACGTGTTCTGTTGCTAGTTTATGTCGTACTCATATTTAACCTCAGTTGTTGCATGTTTAACCTCAGTTATTGTATGTTTTATGTAATTTTTTTACATGCAACTTTCACGTTGTATGTTTACATCACATGTTACATGTTTGACTTCACTTGTTGCATGTCTTGAATAAACCCGAAAATTGAGGATTTCCCACTCATTTCATGTTTGATGTCAATGTTGCATCTTTGACCTCAGTTGTTGCTTGTTTCACGTAATTTGTTGCATGTTTACATCGTCCTCATATTTAACATCGGTTGTTGCATGTTTAACCTCAGTTGTTGCATGTTTCATATAATTTTTTTACATGTAAATTTCATGTTGCATGTCTTAAATAAAGCCAAAAATTGAGGATTTTCTTGCCCATTTCATGTTTGACATCCATATTGCATGTTTGACCTCAGATGTTGCATGTTTCACGTAATATGTTGCATGTTTACATTGTACTCTTGTTTAACCTTGGTTGTTGCATGTTTTTAACCTCAATTATTACATGTTTCATGTAATTTTTTTACAGGCAAATTTCAAGTTACATGTTTACATCACATGTTGCATGTTTGACTTCAATTGTTGCATGTCTTGAATAAAGTCAAAAATTGAGAATTTTTTCGCCCATTTCATAATTGACATCATGTTGCATGTTTAACATCGTCAGTCACATGTTTCACTTGCTTTGTTACATGTTTACGTTGTACTTATGTTTAACCGTAGTTATTGTATGTTTAACCTCAGTTTTACTGTTTCATGTAATTTTTTATTTGTAAATTTCATGTTGCATGTTTACATCATATATTGCATGCTTGAATTGAATTGTTGCATGTCATAAAATATAGCACCAAAAATTTTTTGATTCCTATCCATTTCATGTTTGACGTATGTAAACCATCATCTATCACATATATCAAATGCCATGTTGCAATTCTGCATCGTACTCATGTTTAATTGTTGTTTGGTGCTTTAGGTCATGAAAAATGGCGCCAACAATTTCAAAATTCTTGAAAATGAACTCTCTGCCTTCCAAGCTGTTAGCTGCACGGACCAAGTAGCTATTTGCATGGACCAAGTAGCTATTCGCTTGGTTTTGGTAGAACACCTTCTAAGCAGCAAGCGGCTATCCACTTGATTTTGGTAGACTTTCTACCTTCTAAGCGGTTAGCTGCCTAATTGGAGCAATTAGCCGTTTCCCCTGAATTTCCCTAAATGTTATAAAAAAATAAACCTACCTTCCGTCAATTAATAAGAGGGTATATAATAGATCACCTACCGGAGATTTTTTCTACAGCACTCACTTATTGTTTTATCCATTTGTTCTTAGATCTCTTTGAAATATTGAGAGGTATTTTATCTTGGAGGCTTAATTTTCATGAAAGTCTAATTTCTTTCTAACTAAGTTATGTGTCCAAAATAAAGTAGTAGATTTGTAACATATGCACTTTTTTATTTAATAAAGTGCACTATTTTGTTTTTCCTTTTTTAAAGGGAGATAAAGCTTGTTACTGTATAAGGAAGGGAATGGAGAGTAATCGAAAGAGAGAAAAGCAAGAGGGAGAGGGAAAGCAACTGACCCGCTGACCCATTTTTTTTACCGGAAATCCGACTCGTTGAACCGAAATCGACCCGGTCGTAACTCTCATTTCCGACCACCTCACGGGCTAGCAAGGTACCAGATGAAAGCTTGTGAGCCGGGCATCATCTCCGCTTATCCTTGTCGCCAGAAACCGATCAAAACGCCGCTGTTTGAAGCTCGAAAATCTATGGTTTTTCCCGTCGCGATCGCGGTCGATTTCGTCGACCTTTGGTTGCGCCACCTGCTGGAATTTGTTTCCCATCTCACCATCTTCCTTTCCCGACCAGCCACCGTCACCGAGGAAGCTGATTTGCCGTTGATCAACCGTTAGAGGAGTCACGGTTGTGGAGCTCACCGCCACCACCATTGGACTCAGCGCGGTCTGTAGTATCTACTCCGAACATCCCGATCACCATTGGTTGGCTTTTGACTACCGTTGACCGTTAAGGGCATTTCAGAGGATCTGCGACTGAGAACCAACCCACGGACTTGGACGATAGCCGAGTCTGAGCATCGTCACTGTGAGTGGAATATATAAAATATATTTTCATAGTTTAGTATGATAATAAGGCATGTTTATGAAATAAGTATTTTAATTATTTTGTTTTTATGATTTTCTTGAAATGGATTTTATACACGTATGAATGTTTTTATTAAGTTGTCTATGTTAAATTGTGTTCCGTATCAGCTTTGAATGAGCATGATAGTATTTTAAGGATAAGAAATGTGTGATTTAAAGTATGATTAAAATGTATATGTGTGTATATAAGTTGTGAAAATAATGAAATAAGTACCCATCCCCTCAAGATATGAGATATGAGATGAGATGAGATAGTAGGCCTTTGGGGCCTGATTGAACACACATGGAGGCTTTAAGCCATGTGTTTGGGTGTTTTCACCTTTCGGGGGCATATGCATGCAGTATAATGATTGATAACAGAGATACAAACACAGTGATACAGATGAGATTTGAGGCTATTGGGGCTCGTTTGAGTACGCACAGAGGCTTTGGGTCGTGTGCTTGGGCGCTTTTCTCTTTTGGGAACTAGTTTATATATGTTAAGATGTGATGAGATATATGAGATAACCCGTATAGCTCCAGGGCATGATGGTACCCAGATAGTACGTCATTGCCCGTTCGTTGAGGTCCGGGTACGACGAGATTATTCCCCTGAGTACTTGTTTAGTGATAGTTTTAGAATTTAGTAATTGATATTTCAATGTGATATGATTTTCCTTGATTTCGTGGTATTATTTAATTTTGTTTATGTTCAGTGCATGATTTAAAAATCTAATGAATTACTTATGTTTCTTATTATTATTTGAGGACATTATTTATACAAACGATATATATATTTTTGAAGTAAACTTATTTTCAAAAACTACTATTCATTCACTGAGCTCACTGAGTTTTATATTCACCCCGTTTTTATATATTCCCACCCCCCCCCCCCCCCACCAAATTTGATCATCTTATTTTGGAATTGTACAAGTATTATGATGTAATGATTATGGAAGTTTAATGTATGTTGACATTAGCTATGGTATAATATTCTTTTGATACTTTAGAGATGTTTTGGATGATATTTGATATATTGGTGGAGGAGATTGGTTGAAGAAGTTGGATGTATATTGAATTATTTTGGGAGTGCTTGTTTTATAAATTGCAGGTTTGGGAATGTTATATTTTTAGGGGAGGTTCTGCTGAATTTTCGGTAGAATTCTCGTTAATAAAATTATTAATAGTTGAATGAGGCAATATCAGATAGGCTCGCCTCGTGGGGTTTGGGGTGTGAAGTATGTTAACCCATAATATTTTGGCATTTGATATCAAATTATAAATAATATGGTTGTGAATTATGTTAACCCATACTTTGATCTTGGAGACTTAATATGGATGTGAATATTTGATAAACCATATATTATGTTATCAATTTCTCTCTAATATGGATATGAAGTATGTTAACTCATATTTGATGTTATTAATTTATTGCCTGTAATATGGATGGAAAAAATGTTAACCCAAAGCACAACATCATTTGTTAATTCATATATTATGTTATTGTTGTATAGGGGTTAAATATGAGTATTCCATATAATAATAGCAAGTTATATTTTGTATTAAGCATTTGAGAAGTATTTAATTTTCTATCAAGCTAATTAATATAACAAATTATCAAACACTTCTATTCATAACTAAATACAAAATAATAGTGCATTTCAAAATTCCTTGACAATTCAAGTGATAATTTATAATTAAATTTATTTTTTATTATTAATTCAGTTTAATTAAGCCAATCTATTAAGAAACAAATATGAAAATATGTTGCCTTAGTGTTAAAATTATTTGATAATTCAAGTGATTATTATTTGAATACTCCAGGTAATAATTTATCATTTTAATTATTATTTGTTTCATTATTTTGTAATATGTTTAATTTTTCAAGTGAAACTAACTATGATGACAATTTTACATTACGAAATAACAAAAATGTTGAGTTCAATTGGTACTTTGTAAATTTTTTATTTTGCATAAAAGGTAATATTCATTGTTGGTATTTTCTAAGGAAAGAGACTGTTACAATTGAATTGAGCTCATAAAATGAATGCACATTGATAAAAATGATAGATTATATAACTAAATTGTAAAGATTGAATTAGCAAGACAGCTAAGTTTAACAGTATAGAGGGAGCAATCAAAATTGGCAGTACATATATGGCATGTGCATTTGTTTGGCATTATTAATATCTAAATTGCCAGCAAATACCCATAATAAGATCACATTTTCTTTGGCTATTCTTGTGGTATAGTAGAAAATTTGTAAAAGATCATAAAATGGGGGAAAAAAAAGAATATTTTTTTCCAAACTATAAAATGAATACCCTAAAATGCAAGCATATTTTGACGTAATGAAGCAATAATTTGTAAAAGGGCATGAATATGTCATAGCTGAAATTAAAGAAACTAAGGCAAGAACATTTCCCACAGATAACTCATATAGGGAAGAGATTGTTTATGATATAAAATTTTAATGGTAGCAGCCAGACAGTAATAAACCGAGCATTGACAAAAGCATCAAGTTGCTATGACAACCTAATGCTTAACTGGAGTAGATTCATCTAACACACTAAAATGCCTAAAAAATTGTCGAAATCCATCATTCACATGCCGACTTGCTAACAATCCTCCAATTTACAGGAAGGCATCCTTCTCCAAAAGCTTTACTACGTCATGTTGGCTACTGAGCTTGGCAACATCAGTGGGTGCCAGTCCATGTTCTGCAGGGTTCTGTGGTAACAGAAGATAATATAGTAGAAAGCATTAATCATATAGCAACATAAAAATTCTATAAAATAGAGACAGGTGTTAAACAGTATAGGGTGTTGGCTTACACAGCAGCACCGTTCTCCTACAAAAGGGCTACACATTCCTTCCTGTCATAACACCCTGCATAATGTAGGGTAGTGTTCTTGTTCTTATCGAAGGCATCCACATTTGCTCCAGCCTCAAGTAGGATTTGAGCACACTCCACCTGAAAACATTCAAGTGCATTTGCTTCACTCCATGTCATAAAGCTAGGCCAATTTGCCACGGAAGTTTTCATTAAAAAAATAATTAGAAAGTGGCCCCAAATATCCCTCGGGGATGACCAATTGATCCCATAAAACATAGCAGTTAGCTCAAACTGTCACTAGGAAGCCCCAATAAGCACAAATACTAGTTTGCCATTGGCTTTATTAGCACTTCCTCAAGTAAATAACCAAAAACAAAAAACGCTAAGTAATATTTAATTTTATCCAAATCATACGCCCTACCTTCAAAGCTCGAACAAAAAGGAACAAGAAAAATAAGTAGGGACGGGTAAGGTTCAGATTGTTTTACCTCACTGTATCCTTAGGCAAAATTGCAATGCTATCCTTCCTTCTGAATCTTCCTCATCCTTATTAGCACCGGCTGCTAATGCATTTTTCAGAACCTAATTGAAGAGCAGTAAGATGAAATTAAACTTTTAGTGAGATACTAGAAAAAAGTACATTGCATCAAATGTATACACTAAATCAACTTTAATAGCGTTAGCACAACATAAAACTAGAAACAAGAATTTTTGTTAAATAATAGTGTCAAAAAAACATGTACAAATTTTGTTTTGGTTGATTGAATAGGCAAAACATGTTCTTTTTCCACTCCAAGCTGCATTGTAGAAAAGTAAAGAAAAAAAAAACATTAGAGAATCGGGAAATCCATAATTAAGTATAGGAACAATAAAAGTGAAACAAACAGTAACAATTTGAGTAACATTCTAAGAATAATTAAAAATAACCACAGAGAAGATCTTTTAAATTAAAAATTAAAAGCAACATTACTCGAGAGTAAAAAAACTATGTGATAGGATCCTAAGTTTATTCTTGATTCTTAAGTTGGAAACCTTTGCAAGATCATCAACTCAGTAAGGATAGTGGTGACTTCTCATACTCAGGACCATTTTTAAAAATTATTATGTGGCCCATCCTATGCCTACTTTTAGTGGATTTTTAAAGATTGTGTTGTATGGCTGTATAATTAAAAGCAATATTTTGAAGAGAATTTAGAGCTTTGGCCTCCTTATATTCTTGAATAACCTTGTGAGATACATAAGAGAAGCTCACATCTAGTCCCAATTCAGACACAATATAACGGCTACACTCAATTAAACAAATTAAAAATCAAAATCACAAAAAATAAACAATAATGCTAGCGATCCCAGCGATACATTATATCAATCCTTAGATTATAATTTCACCTCTACTCTATGATAAATATTAATAACCGACGGACGTCGTTGGGACTCAAATAAGCATCACTCATAAACAAGAAGGGTTTTTTATTATTATTTGAGTCTGAAGTTACAGTAATAAGACCTTTCTATTTATAATCGAGTAAACATACTTCCCTAAGTTAACTTAAAAAAGGAAACTAAATCACAATTATAATAGAAATAAAAGAATAAGACACATACCATAATATATTCTAATTAAATTTGAAAATTGACTCTATTTAAAATAGAACATCCTAAAATAATATCCTACGTCATTCTCCCCCTCTTAAAAGAAAACCTCGAGTTTATCCTAGAGGATAGAACTTGTAGTGGAGCATCAATCCATCTTGGAGCTTGAACTTGTAGCCTTGCTCATCAATCACGCTTGAAACTCCAAATTCTTCATGCTTCATCTTTTTCTTGATCTTGCTAGTCACTCTGTGAAAAAGTGAAGTCATGTACGAATGAATTACTTCCATACCTCTCAAGTCTTTTGCCAAATCTCGCTCAATGTTCTCATCAATTAATCTGATCTTTGTAGCCAAATCTTCTTCCAGAATAATCTTTTTGTCGTCAACTTGGATAGGCATAATCATGTCAATCATTGCTGCGGTCTCTTAAACTTGATTGTGCTGCACAAACTTGATTGTATGATTAGGCTCATTGCTCAAATCATGAGTAAGATTTACTTCTTCTTTAAAAATCTCAGATAGATCAATAATGTCATTATTTTCAACACTTGTCTTGTCTTCTAAGGAAATATCATGCACATTCTCGCACAAATTGTCAGATTGAAATTCTAGCATCTCAAGTGAGTCTTCTTCCTCAACAATAGATGAACTCAGTGATATATCTTTAGGCACTATCATAGAGACAGGCCATTGCTTGGTTAAATCTTCAACAATTCTTTTAATCACATTATCTAAGTTACTTTCATATTATGTCTTGATTTGCGACTCGGTTTGTGTGGCTAAATGAATGTTGATGTAATCTATGCTTTTGCACTCTGGCCCACCATTCTAAAGCACTCCCTATTAATGAAAAATTGGCTTCAATTGTACTTGATCATACCTAGGCAATCTAATAATGTATTCTTGATCTACATTATCTAACCATGAAAGAAAATATGTAGGACTACAATTTCCATCAAGCTTCCACAACATGATGCCCTTTGAAAATTTCAATTAGAAATACAAGCCAATGGCAAATCTGCAAATAAGGGTGAACTTTCTGGTTTGGTGTGACCAACGGCTGGTGGTCGTGTTTTGGACTGAAGAGTGTCGGATCTAGAATAGACAGTGGCTAGAAGAAAGTTAATGTTGGCAGTAATAATCAACTCATGGCGGTTTGACCGGAAAAGCAACTTAAAGCAATGATGGCTTATGGAGAGTGCGGTTGTGATCTATGGCGGTTTATGGTCAGCGTTTGGTGGCAATTGGTGATTGGTTTTGGATGTGGTGTTGGTCGACAGAAAGGGTGGCTGGTTTTGCATTGGCGTCTGGTTTCGCTCCGGCAACTGGTGGAGGCTCGCGATTTGAGTTGTTCGTGTGGTGGCTGCGGGTGGCAATCAAGGGCTGAAGTTGGTTGAGTTTTGGTTAGCAATGGCTAGTGAGTTTGATGGTTGTGGCTGCTGGTGGTAATGGTGGCTAGATTATGGCGGCAATGGTGGTGGGGTGTAGTGGCTAAGGTTTCAAATTTGGGATTTTTCTGATTTTTTCATTTTTTTGATAGATTTAGTAGGGTTGGATGTGGTAGCCAGAAAAGCTTGCACAGAACTGCTCTGATACCAACTGACGGAGTGAGGTAGCAAAAGTGGAATTTATAGGGTATGAAACCCTAGATATTGTTCTAGTACCGGACCAAGCCAATGCGATTTAGATACGTTATAATCAAAGTGTGATTAGATCTGTTCTAATCCAAACGACACAATGAGATTTTTAATAATGCATAAAAGCGAGATTAGATGACGCTCTAATCCAAACGACTCTACAAGAGAGATTTTTTATAGATAATCCTCGAGGGAATTATAAAAGAGGTATTTTTATTATTAATTGAATCTAAAGTTACAATAATAAGACCTCTATATATATAATAAAGCTAACATACTTCCCTAATATTAATTAAAATGGGAAACTAAATCACAATTATAAAAGAAATAAAAGACTATGACACATACCATAACTCTAATTAAATAGAACATCCTAAAATAACTTCCTACATCAATCAACCGTCGATCCTTTATCCACTAATGACTTTCCCCATTGTCACTGAGGGCTACTTGAATTTATGTACATATTTTCATATTATAAATTATTGCCAATGATTTATTTGTTAGAACAATAAACTTTTGCTGAAAACCATCACCTAAATTGTAGAAACATTCATGTTGTATCACCAAGAATCAATAATTGAATATGCGGAAGCGTACCTTAATCAATAATGCTGAATTACAGTCTAAAGCTGCGTGGTTTGTCTTTTAGATCTACACATTATCCTGGAAAATCCTTTAAACTTCTCTCCGTACTCTGTCTGATGATGGGATATCAGAAAAGAATAGAATGCTACATGTGATTTGGGGACCATAATTACTTATAGAGAAAACTTTCCTGTTATCATTAGATATTTATATTTCAACCCATCATAGAAATAGAAATTACCCTTAAGTCTCTACACATCAAAAGATCCACAACCTATCACTTAAATTAAAGCCCAAATTACTGAAAACCTTAATAGATCACTTTTAACTGGGTTTTGATAGTATTGTTAGGGTATACCAAATTTAAAAACTTACTAATAATATAAATAGGTAATATAGAGCAAGTAAAGATCGATCCCACGAAGACTAGTTAGTTTTATTTATTATCAACTCTAAAATAAAGACTTAAAATAAAATAATAATAATAATAATAATAATAATAATAATAAATACCAATTATAAATAAAGGGGGGTTTAATGAATTTTTAACTAAATTGCAAGAAATAAAGAAACTAAAATACGAAATTAATAATTTAAAATGAAGTCTAATTAAATGAGAAAGAAGTAATAATAATGAAAACTTTGGTCAAATGATCATTCGCCACTATCAAACATGCATAGAATATTCATTCTATCATCAATTTCAATTGAAACTATCAACCGTAAATAACAATAAGCTCTGTTAATCCGTATCTTTCCTTACTGAGTCGTTGGGCAAAACAAGCTCTTCACCCAATTTCTAATCATTAAATAATTTAGAACAAGCTCTCTAAATTTAAGATAACAGAAGCATTAAGCAGAGAAAGATTTTAGGTTGATCTAGGCAATAAACACACAAGCTCGGATTATTTAACCTAGGTTATGTTCTCCAGTTGAAATCATGGATTCCAATATGCTACTAATGATTAAAATATCAAGACAATTACGGATCAAGAATTTTAATCTAGCAATAGAATTTATTCAAGCCCTATCTAATTGGCCACTTAAACAAGTCAAGAATAAAATCATAAACATTAATAACAGAAGAACATAAACAATCTCAATTAAATAAATTTAATGATAGAAATTAATTATTAATTAAATAACACATCTGGGGTTTTGAATTCACCCTCAATCAAATAGAAAATTTAACTTAACATAATTGAATTGGGAATAAAAGAGCAGATAAAACTAGTCATAGGGATTAATTCAAGTGTTGGCTGCTTCTCCAATTTAATTCTTCCAGCTTCTCTTTATTTTTCTCTTCTTGCGGCTGCTGCACCTAGCTCTCGGGTTTATGCTTTCTTCGTTGTGTGCTGCTTGTCTTCAATTCTTGGCTGCTGAATGCTTTTTCAATTGCCGCTTCTTCTCTTCGGTTCTGTGGCTTCTGTGCGGCTGCTACCTTCAAAAGCCAAACGTTGGCTTTTATAATGCTTATGGTTGGCCGAATCCTATTTGGATTCTAATTCCATGCATCATTAGCAAGATTCACGTGCATGCATGCATATTAGCTGCTTGAATTTCTATTCCTTTCTTTTATTTCCATGCACATGCAATTTGTTTCCTATATATGCATATATTCGGCCAATTCCAATTTGAAGCAATTGATTTGCTTGCCAAAATTGCCATGCATGATAATTAATTAAATCAAATATTTCTTGACTTGTTTCAATTAAATCTCTTTATTTCTTTCCCCTTCTGATTATTCTGAGTAGATTTCTTCCCGAATATTTCGATTTAATTCCTCTTTAATTCCATAATATACCTAAAATAACAAAATATAAAAATTAAGATTAAATATTAATATAATAAAATATAATTTAATAAAATAACTAAATTAAAATTTAACTAAAATAATTATAGTATTTAATATCAAAACAAGAAGAAGATGGAGGAATTAATAATAAAATATATAGAAAATATGCGCTTATCAGGTTTAACTTATATGATAGTTCGCAATACATAATTATTCACATATAAGCCCAAAGTTGGTTTAAGGATCCTTCGACGTTGGATTAATGATCCAACAATATTATATAATTTCATGTCGGCTGCATGTGTCTATATATTGTCTTATATCACACCCGAAGAAACCACAATCAAGAACTGGCAAGAGCAACTTAATTACTTATGCAGAAGGTAGCAGATTTCTTTTTTGATTTGAAGAATATGGAAACCATTTGTGTTGGTTATTCATCAGGTCGTGTTAAGTTCTGTGTAGGTAATTCATCAGGCCATGTTAAGTTCAATTCCATTTATAATTCTTATATTAATATAAGCCTTTACGAACAAGTTTTTTGATTTGAAATTTTCAGTTAATAGGGAATGGTCGAAAGCTCTCCTCCTTACTCTTTTTCAAGGTTATATTAGTGATGATGGGATGACGAATGACAATCTTGATCTTCTCATAGTCCCTCAATATGGGAGAAATCCTGATGAATCTTATTAAGGGCAATACTACTCTTTTCTGGTGTGTTTAATAAAACAAAAAAATGTAATGGACAAGGTAGTCTATCAATTGTGTGAGTGCTTGTTGATTTGCTTCAATTCGAATAATTAGATCTCTTAGGGTATATACACACACACATACATACAAGAGATTTTGTTTTTAATATCCATGTATTATATTTTCCTTAAACTAAGTAAATAAAATGTTGTGTGGCAATTTATTGTTTAAGTTAGTCATGATTATCCTCTCCCTTGAACACCTTTTTGAAACAAACTACAAGGTTGATTTACTAATTTAAATATAGTGTTAGTGATTCCTCCACTGATTTGCTGTTTCTTCACTGTCAATAGACAAAAAAATAAGATTTAAGTACTAACTTTTTTTTTTTTTAAGAAATTAACCTTGCCAAATCAAGGAAAACTTTATTTGAATAAAAAGCATAAAAAGCCAATACAAGTCAGGCGGACGGAATAAGCCTGACCCCTTAAAAAATGCATAGTGCTAAAATTAAAAAAGTACCAAGTCTCTGTAAAAGAAATAATAAAAAAAAAAAAAAAAAAGCAAAACAAAACAAAACCAGCGAAATTTATAGTTTGGATAGTTGGGAAACCATTAGTATCTTTAAAAATAAGGCTTCCAATCTCCACCGGCGGTGAGCTCCACCAGCTAAATTATGTAACCAACACTAAAACTAACCAAAGTGACTACTACATTATTGTTCTCTCTTTAAGTGAGGGAAAAATGAAAATTCATATCCTACTGTCCCCCAAATAGTGACGCAATTGTAACACTGTTTATGAAGGGTCCATCATTTCAATAATTTAATGCTACAACCCAATTAATTTATGTTTAAACTCAACTACTGCATGAATTATTTTATTCATGGAATTATGTGTATTTAAAAAGTTATTCTGGACACTTATGTTTTAGTAAAAAAATTATATTCTAAAATTACCTATTATCTAAATTACTATAAATGACAATTTTGTATAACCAAACAAAAATACATAGTAGCTTCTTTGTAAATATTTGTGAAGATTTTAGGGTTTGAGGTAGAAGAATTATTTATATGTTAAAAGAGTTTGCCAGCTATATGAGTGTCTAAATAATTATGTTTTATTCACTTAAAATAGACTATCCTTAATAATAAATTATATTCATGAGTATTTTTATACTAAATTATTTTTCTAAAATAATAGTTCTGAAAATCAAGTTTAGAGTGTATAGTGTTGCACTCATAATAAAATTGAAAGCAATTATATCCCAAAAAAAGTTTTGATTATGATATATAAAATAAACTTGAAACATGATGCAGATTTGGAATCCTATTATATTTAAATTAGTTTCCTTATTGTCTAAAAGTTTATTGTTCTTTTCTTGTTAGTTTAGGAATTTGTTTTCCGTTTTCTTCACGATTTAGGATAATTACTAATAGTATAAATGGCCCTCTCTTGTAGCTTTTGAAGGCAGATTTGAGTTCAATAATATTTTCAGCCCTGCGTGGGAATTTTTAAGTTTAGTTAATTCCCAGCATTCTGCGGAATCAATGAGTCTTAATCTCCAGGTTCACGGTATTTTTTTTGAATCAATGTGAATTTAAAACTTTCCTTAGAGTATTCTCAAGAATCAACGGAATATTAGAACATTAAACTTCCGTTGCATCAGTTTGGTATTAGAACCAAAAGTCTATTTCTTAACTATCATAAACTCTTACCCTTTTTTTCTTTTTCCTAAAACTGTTTACCTTAGAAAATTAGAATTCACCATAATTTACTATTTTACCATAAGTAAATTCTATAGTAACGATGACATACACAATAATGAAATAAGGGATATTTATAAATTCTAGAATTTACAACAATAATGATGTAAGCAATGATATTTATAAAGATATTATTTATGGAAGAATAAATCTCAACCGCTAATCAAAATTTATGGTGGCAAAATCCTAGCCATCCATTAGTTTTAGGAAATCCTCTAAATACCCCTAACCCTTTCATTTTCCATAGCACCTTAAAAATTCTATTCTCTTCTATTCTATTCTAAATTAGAACATCAAAAAGTGAGAAATCCTCAAGCTGGTAGAAAATTAAGGAGGGTTTAGAAAAAGTTAAGTTTAAGAGGTAAGTAACACTTCAACTACAATGTAAGGACAAATGCTTGCTATACTTATATTCATCTTTAATTATTCCTTTATCTTATGTTTATTACTATAATATGATTGTTTGTTACAGTAGAACCTCCAAATCGGAATACATTATATAGGAATAACCTCTTCATAGTAATTAAAAATTGTGGTCCCAACTTGGGACCAGTTATAATTAAGAATAAACTCCATATTATAATAATTAAGTTATATTTTTTGTAGGTCCCGTCTTAAATAAACTTACCTCCACGTAGTAATAATAGTTCAAAAATATATGCCATATTACATTAAATAATTAAGATGGAATAAAATATCTTTCTAATTTGACTCACTAATTAATTTATTAATGTCTATGCATTGAATTTGACTCACTTATTAATTTATTGATACATGACATATTTTACCTCCATATCACTTGCATTAAGGATAATTAAGTAAAGACAATCATTTTTGTACTATACTTTTATTGTGTTATAACCTTTTTATAAAAATAAAATTCTTCAGTCTCAACAATATGCCTATATAGAGGTTTTACTATATTTAATCTTTATATCGCTGGCTATGCCGCCTTAATTTTGATTGTTTATTATAAAATTTAAGGTTAAAGACCCCTAGGTGACACTTTTTTTACAAGTTTAAAAAAGGTAACAGGTTTCTTAAAAATAGGCGAGAGGTTGACAATCCGTTAACTCTACCGTTAACTTTAACTGGAACATGCAAATTAATTACAAAATGACATTTTTGACCCTAAAGTTAATTATAAAATAACGTTTCTACCCCTATAATAATTACAAAATGACATTTCTATCCACACAATTAGTTATAAAATATGTTTCTGCCCCTACTCAATTATTTTGAATTTTTTAAATAGAAAAATTATAAAAAATTACATCTAAGTCTAATTAACGGACTTTTTTTTTTGTTAAATCAAACAATTTTTTTTAAAAATAATTTCTTATTAAATCATACAAAATTTTTTTATTAAAGTTATCGACAAAATTTGATTCAATAAGGAATTTGTTTTTAAAAAAATTTCTTTGATTTAACAAAAAAAGCTTGTTAATTAGACTTAGATGTAATTTTTTAAAATTTTTTCTATTTAAAAAATTAAAAATAATTGAGTAGGGGTAGAAACATATGTTGTAACTAATTGTTGGGATAGAAATGTCATTTTGTAACTATTATAGGAGTATATTTTATAATTAACTCTAGGGGCAAAAGCGTCATTTTATAATTAATTTACTGTTCCCTTTAAAGTTAACGGCAAAGTTAACGGATTGTCACCCCCTGGCCTATTTTTAAAACACTTGTCACCTTTTTGAAATTTGTCAAAAAAAGTGTGACCCAGGGGTCATTAACCCTAAAATTTATATGGTCGGCAATGCTTCCTAAATTGTGATTTTTTTATTTAATCTTGATATGGTTGGATCTGCCGCCTATATTATAATTACGTGTTATTTAATCTTTATATGTTTATACTATAATCATGTGTTAGTAAATCTTTATATGGTCAGCATTGTCGTCTATATTGTTAGTAAATCGTTGTTTTTTTTTAAAAAGCTTCGTAAGGTCGGCTTTGTTGTATATTTAGGAACTTTACATGTTATGACATAAATTGCATTGAACACGTGCACCTCAATTTTAACATGTTATGATTATTTTATGAGTAAAGAAGATATTTAAAAAATGAGTTTTGAAAAATGGGTTGTTGTACTACCATGGTTGCAAAGTCTTCAAAGAGGGCAAGCCCTTAAAGCTAAGTAAATAATAATCTTTTGGGGATGGCAATATGTAATGCCCAAAAGATCAACTATTAATCTAGGCCTAAGGGCATGATGTTTTAAAGAATGAAAAGTGCCAACCTTGTAGTGCAGCATACCAAGGGCCATAATAAAGTTGTTTCATATTTCTAAGTTTTTTTTAAGCCTTAATGTTCATAAGGTTACTAATATGCGTAATAATTAATACATGCGCCAAAGTGTTATCTTATTGGGCATTTATCTCATGTAGTCCTTACATTATAGGTAATGATGAGTAACTGAAACTAGTGGAAAGTCCCAACTGAGATGAAGTGCACATAGGCATATCAAACCAGGGGATTATGATAGGCCTAGTTGTGTTTTTATAAGAGAATAAATATTTTAAGTTCATTTACGTAATAAAAAAAGTTTTAAAATATATACTAAGGAGTTCGTACGTGTCTCTTATATTTTTAAACAAAGTTTCTGCTTGTTATGTAAAAATTTTAAGTAATCGGTATTTTTTTAAAAAAAAGTAATAAGTTTTAAATGTTTTGAAAGAAATCATTTTAGTTTAGTTATGAAAGTAGGGTGTTAAAAATTTGGTATCAGAGCTCAATGTTTAAAGCGATTATGTAAACCTTACATTTGGTAAGACTTTGGAATTAGGTTATTTGTAAATCTTACATTTGATTTGTGTGACATGTAGAAGCTAGATCAAAAACTCGTTGAGAGGTTATGTGCTAGGGTTAACGGAAGTAGAAGGGCGAGAGAAACTTTAAGAGAGCAATCTACAATTGATCGACTTACAAACATTATGGCACGACTCTGGGAAAGGGAAGTTAGAAGAGACAAACATGCTCAGGCAATACGAAGTGTAGAGAGCGAATTTAGAAGATTAAATCCATCAATATTCAAAGGAAGTGCTGATCTTATTGCAGCAGACCAATGGTTGCGAACCATGGAAAGAATGATAAAAGTAGCCAAAGTACCAAAAGAAGAAAAAGTCAATTGTGTCTCCTTTATGCTACGAGGAGCTACTGAATACTGGTGGGACTCTATCAAATGATTTCATAATGAAGTAACAATGCAATTGAGGGAAGTTATAGAACACTTCTAAAATAAAAACTTTTCAGAGACTGTTGGCTTAGCCAAAAGAAGAGAATTTGCTTATCTATAACAAGGAAAGATGTCTGTGTTGGAGTAATTAAACCTGAAAATTTGATGAACTCTCTTGATATACCCCATATATGGTTGTAATAGAAGACTTGAAAAAGGACTAGTTTATGCAAGGATTGCACAAAGACCTTGCAAAAGACAGGTGGCTAAGGTTCGTGATGCTTCCTTCAATGAACTCATCGATTGAGCCTTGGCAATTGAACAAGCAGAAGAAGAAAAGAAGGAAGAAAAATGAAGGAACAAAGGAACTGTGGACCAAGGAAATTTTTTAGCTAATCACGATAAACAATGCTTGAATAACAACAAGTGAAAGGGAACACCAACATCCTGGGATCAAAGTAAAAGCAGGTGCCCAGAGAATCACCAGAAGGAATTCCTACAGAGGCCAATGTGCAATCAGTGCGGAAGAACTCACCCTAGGGAACATCAAGCCAATACAAAAACATGTTTCAAATGTAGAAAAGAATGACACTTTATCAAGGATCGTCCAGAGAGTGGTACAAAGCAAGCTAGAGTATTCATGCTCACCAAAGTAAATGCGGAAGGAAACCCTCAGTAATATCAAGTGAACTATCTATTTCAAAAATGTCCCTAATATAATGAATAGGCCTTTTGGTGTCATGGTACCGTTTGGTGAAGTATTAAATTCGAAACAATTAGTTAAGGCATGTGAAGTTAGCATTAGTAGTCATAAATTATGTGTTAACCTAGTAATATTCGAGATGCATGACTATAACGTAATTCTTGGCATGGATTGTTTATCAAAGCTCCATGCCAAGATAGATTGCAAGAAAATGAAGTAACTTTTTGACCACTATAAAATAAATCATTGACCTTCAAAGGAGGATACAAAGAGAAAAGAATGCCTATCATCTCTGCCTTAAAAGTAGCTAGACTATTAGAAGGAGGATACCACAGATATTTGGCAAGTGTTGTCATCAAAGCATAAGAGCAAAGGCCAAAGTTGGAAGATATTCCAATTTTGAATGAGTTTCTTGAGGTCTTTTAAGAAGCACTTCCAAGATTGCCACCGGATCGAGAAATTGAGTTCACAATCGATTTGTTACCAGAAACTACCCTAATTTCAAAGGGGTTCTATAAGATGGCCGTATCAGAATTGAAAGAGTTAAAAAGTTAATAGCAAGAGTTACTAGACAAAAGTTGCATATGTCCAAGCCATTCGCCATGAGGAGCACCAATATTATTTGTTAAAAAAAAAGGATGGATCAATGCAAATGTGCATCGACTATCGAGAGCTAAATAAGGTGACCATTAAGAACGACTACCTAATTCTATGTATCGATGACATGTTCAATCAGCTGCAAGAAGCATCAGTATTTTCAAAGATTGATCTACGATCAGGATATCTCCAGCTAAGAATCAAAGAAGCAGATATTCTAAAAACGACATTTAGAACATGTTATGGACGCTATGAATTTTTCGTCAAGCCATTTGGGATAACAAATGCCCCAGCAGCCTTTATGGATCTAATGAATACGATATTTAAAGACTACATATACAAATTCATAGTAGTGTTCATTGATGGCATTTTGATCTACTCGCGAACAAAGGAAGAGCATGTTGAGCATCTAAGGATCACTCTTCAGACCTTGAAGGAGAAACAACTTTATGTAAAATTCAAGAAATGTTAATTTTGGCTAGAAAAAGTTACATTCTTAAGACATTTTCTATCTAAGGATGGAATTTAAGTAGACCCCTCAAACCTGGAAGATGTAAGCCAATGGTCTAGACCAACTAATGCAAGAGAAGTGAGAAGCTTCTAGAGTTTAGTTAAATATTATTGAAGATTTGTGGAAGGTTTCTCCGAAATCGTGATGCCACTAACTCAGCTGACAAAGAATGATGTCAAATTCATGTGGACACTAGAATGCGAGAAAAGCTTTGAAGAACTAAAATAACGAATGGTCACCGCCCAAATCCTGGCCATTCCTAACAACTCTGAGGAATTTGTCATCTATAGTGACGCCTCTAAAAATGGCATAGGATGTGTCGTTATGCAAAATGAAAGAGTCATTGCTTATGCTTTCAGATAATTAAAGGAATATGAGAAAAACTATCTAACACACGATTTAGAGTTGGCAGCGGTAGTGCAAGCATTGAAATATGGTGTCATTATTTAGTGGGAGCCCATTGTAAGATTTATACTAATCATAAGAGCCTCAAATATGTGACAACGGCGATGGCTGGAGCTTGTCAAAGATTGTGACTGCGAGATAAACTACCATTATAAAATTACGAATGTGGTGGTAGATGCAGTATGTCAGAAGTCAAGCCTGTCAACTCAAAGGATTCTACCTAAGCCATTACAAAATGATATATGCAAGGCAGGAATCCAGCTAGTTACAGGGAAATTGGCCTACATGACACTCCGCTCCACCTTACCAGAAAAGATTAGGGAGGGACAGGAGACCGATTCTTACTTGAAAAACTTTGATATAGAATCTAACTTAGAAAAGGAGATGCCATTCAAGAAGTCAGAAAAGGGGATCATCTTGTTCAAGGATAAGATATGTGTACCAAATAACAAAGATTTGAAGAAGGAGATCCCACTTGAAGATAATGCAACTCCATAATCACTTCATCCTAGCACAACAAAAGTGTATAGAGACTTAAAGAAGCATTGTTGATGGCTTAGAATGAATAAGGATATAGTCAGGTTTGTAGCACAGTGTTACACTTGTCAACAAATCAAAGCATAGCACCAACGATTGGCAGGTTTTTTGGAATCCAATCAAATTCCTAAATGGAAATGGGAAGAAATCACAATGGATTTCATTATTGGTCTTCCAAGAACTACAAAAATACACAATGCCATTTTGGTGATTGTTGATCGACTCACAAAGTTTGCCTACTTCTTGCCTGTTCGATTGACGTACACTATGAACCAATTTACGAAAATATACATAAAGGAGATAGTAAGACTACATGGTCTTCCCGCTTCTATTATCTTTAATTAAGATACAAGGTTCACCTCAACATTTTGGGAGAAGTTAAATAGAGCTATGGGAACAAAATTATAATTTAGTATAGCTTTTTACCCTCAAATAGATGGCCAGTCAGAAAGAATGATCCAGACACTGGAAGATATGTTGTTGGGCTATGCTATCGACTTTCAAGGATCATGGAGCAAGTATTTACATTTGGCTGGATTTGCATACTGATAACTCTATGAAATGAGAGTTATCATAATATTTCTAGGCTTAAACTAGTATTACTCAGAGAGTTAATGATGAAGTTTTATCTCATTTTGGGTTATATTTTGCATAAGTATTTATTTAAGTTTAGTTATAATAAATTAATGTTGTATTCTGATTAAGTGCATTATTGTAGGTGACCAAAAAGCTGAAGCTAGAGGAATGGTTGGTATAGCAGCAGACTTGCAGAAGATGACAAAAAACGTATTTGCAGAAGAAATAAATCAAGTTTGCAGTAGGATAGATGTTGCAGAAATTTTTGTAACAACCCTGGAGCACACAAAAACGAGACTGACCAAGATTGCACGTGAAAATAAAAATAGTGACATGTAGCGCAAAAAGTTATGCGGTCTTAGGTTGTTAAAAGGTGACACGTGTCTATGTGCTTTTAGTTGTCTTAATTCCAAGATATAAAAAGAACACATGTGAGAGAAAGAAAAGGAAAGGAAGCCGTCACACAAAGAGAAAAAGAAAAGAAAAAAAAAAAGATTTGAGGGCTGCAATAGAAGAATTTCGTTAAGAAGAAGGAGAGATCACCAAAGATAAAAGAGTGACACTTTGATTTTTGCATTTCTCAACTTCTATTCTTTATTTGCTTGTTTTCATCTCTCTTTAGTAACGTATTTGATGGCAAAAACTTGTGTTGTTACTATTTCAAAGTTCATCATGAACTAAACCTTAAAGTAGTTGGGTTTTGAACAATCTTAATGGTTATTTGATTTTCATGTGTATGTTGCACAGAACCTTCTGTTTGCTTTAATATTACTTATTGCAAATTCTTATTTTGACTGACTACCCATTTAGTAGATACAGGTTAAGAAGGAGCCTAAAAAAGGTCTGACTTAGTGGAACAAATTAAGACAATACATGGTTTTAGATTGGGTTTCCCAAGTTGAGTTAACCTCGATTTGAATAGGGCTATGCTTAATCTAAGATTAGTGAAGAACTAGACATAGGATTCACCTTGTAGGGCAAATGGAGTCTAGAACATATAATGCTAAATCTAATATTAGTTTAACAACTAGTTACTGTTAGATTGCATATAGATATAAGATATCCAACAGGTGACAGCTGATGATGCATTAGAGACTCTGTCTAGTGCTGCAATAAATGCTGTAGCAATAGTGCCTTAATTGAAAGACAATTAAATGCTATTAAGTGAGTTTAGAATCCAACTACCCATTTGCCATTAATATATTTTTGTGTTTGACTTTAGATTTTCTTTATTGCATTCTGTTTATTTCATTTTCAATTTCATTAGACCATAAATCTCATCATTTATTTTGTTCATTTTTTTTTATTTAGTTTACTATAATTGCACTGATAAGATTGCTGTAGCAAATCCTATAACATCAATTCCTATGGAGACGATATTGATACTCATCATTAAATTATTTGTTGTGTACACTTGTACACTGACACTCTTATCTTTAGACACCTTTAACTTCAAGGCTGAACATGGGGTTCATGCACATATCTGGCTACTCAGTTTCTTAGACAGAGGACTTGATTTTTTTCTTTTTCTTTTCGGTTTGGGTTGCTATAGCAACGCTTATAACTTTTGCTGCCTTTTTACTCAAGTATGCATATAGGGTGCATATACAGCCCTGGTTGCTCAGCAACTAAGCCATTGGAGCAAAAATTACTCTACTTTCAGCAAGTTTGATAAAATTTTTGAAAAATTTCCTAATTTCCCCTAAACTTGAGCTATTCTTATCTGTAGTTTCTGAAAATTTTCTGATTTGCTCATCCTGATTTTGTTGCAGTAAACTCACACAACTCAACCAAAGTCTAAGTGTTAAGACAAAATTTCAACCTTTATCCTTAAACTATCTCTATTTGAGGGTAACTTTTCCTATATTTCATCACTCAAATCATCTTTATTGGGTTTCCTAATTCAAGAACAAATACTAGATAGATAGAGCTGCACACTTAATCACACATATTCAAGCAAATATTCATAAAACTGAAAAATTTCATTCACATTCAACACATTCTCACAAACTGATATTAAATTTCAACATACCACACATTCATTCATTCATAAAACATATTACCGCATCGTACTATAGCATAACACAACAAAACTCCCCTAAACTTGGGAGGTGTTATGCCCTCACGTGCACACAAAACATACTAAAAACATACATGCATACAAATTAAATTAAAGGCATAAATTTAAAAACATGCAAAATAAAAATAATTAAAAAAGAACAAAAAAAAGTTCAGCAATTGTAATGATAGACTTGGCAAGTAGGGAATGCTCCCCTTTTGAAATAATGCTGCAGTATGAACACTGTCAAATTTTTCTGCCCAACCAAATTTTATATTCACATCTTTTGCTCCCAATTTTTGATTAAAACAAGAAAACAAAAAAAAAAAAAAAACCAAAAAAAAACAAATTAAATCAGAACATGGAAATTAATTTCATAATTAAAAAAAATAAAAGAACAAACTAAATAGCAACAAAAATTAAATTTAAAACAAACTAAGTAATTAAAAATTTAAAACAAACTTCCCTAATTGAGCTACCTCCCAAATCAGTGCTTGGTTTCAGGTCATTTAGCCTGACCTTTTTTTTTTTTTTTTTTTTATCAAGCGAGATCCTTTAAGAATAGAATCTCTTTTGGATTGTTCACAGTAGCTCCCATGTAATGCTTGACTCTTTACCCATTAACTTGAATTCTTGGCTTGTCTTTTCATATTGAAGATCAACAGCCCAATAAGGATAAACTCTGGTAAGTTTGAAGGGCCTTGACCATCTAGACTTTAACTTTCTAGGGAAAAGCTTTAGTCTAAAGTTATAAAGTAAGATTTGTTAGCCAACAATAAGCTCCCTTTACTAGATTTGCTTGTCATGCTACTGTTTGGGGTTTTCTCCTTCTAGATTCTTGCATTTTCATAGGAGAACAGCCTGAACTCATCTAGCTCATAAAGCTCTAACAACCTCCGATCTACTGCAGCATTCATATCTATGTTCAGTTGCTTTATTGCCCAATATGCTTTATGCTCCAGTTCTAGCGGTAAATAGCAAGCCTTGCTATAAATAACTATGTATGGAGACATGTCAAGTGGTGTCTTGTAAGCAGCTGTGTAAGCCCATAAGTAATCATCTAATCTAATGGACCAGGCTCTTATATTAGGATCACCACTTTCTCCAAAATCCTTTTCATCTCCTTGTCTGATTATTCTGCCTGACGATTAGTTTGTTGATGATATGCTGTAGCAATTTTATGCTTGATTCCATATTTAGCCAACGCTGCAACAAACATCCTATTGCAAGAATGGGTACCTTGATCATTGATGATGGCTCTGGGAGTGCCAAATCTTGCAAAGATATTCCTTTATTGAAACTTTACCACTGCATTGGCATCATTTTTTGGCAGTGCTGCAGCTTCTACCCATTTTGACATATAGTCCGCAGCAACTAAGATGTATAAGTTTCCAAAGGAAGGTAAGAATGGCCCCATAAAATTTATCCCCCATACATCAAAAAGTTCAACTTCTAAGATGCTGGTCAATAGCATTTTATGCTTTTGAGAAATGTTCCCTGTTCTTTGACATCTATCGCAACACCTAACAAACTCATAAGCATTTCTGAAAATAGAAGGCTAGTAATAACCTAATTGAAGAACTTTTGCCACTGTTCTGTGTCCTCCAAAGTGTCTACCATGTGCTATAGTATGGCAAGATTACAGAGTGCTTGGAATCTCTTCATCAAGAACACATCTTCTAATCACATGATCTAAACACATCTTGTCCAAGTTAGGCTTATCCTGTTAATAGCTTCTGACATCATGGAGAAACTTCTTTTTCTGTTGGTAGCTCAAGTTAGGTGGTAGCAATCCACTCACTAAATAATTAGAAAAGTATGTATGCCAAGGAAATCAAGACTGCTGTAGCATCAACAACTACTTATCAGAAATGTTTATGTAATGTTTTGCTTAGTCAGAGTGCTTACATATGCTTCTAGCCTAGAAAGATGGTCTACAACTTGATTCTCAGTTCTTTTTTTTATCCTTGATCTCTAAGTTAAACTATTTTAGCAAAAGAATCCATCTAATCAGACTTGGTTTGGCATCCTTCTTGGTAATCAAATATTTTATAGCTGAGTAATATATGTAAACAGTCACTTTGGTACCAACCAAATAAGTTCTGAACTTGTCAAATACAAAAACAACTGCCAGCAACTCTTTTTTAGTAGTGTTGTAGTTGAGTTGTGCATCAGCTAGGGTCTTGCTTGCATAATAAATGGAATGAAAAATCTTGCCTTTCCTCTGTCCTAGCACTGCTCCAACAAAATGGTCACTGGCATCACACATTAACTCAAAAGGCATACTTTAATATGGTGCTACAACAACTGGTGCTGTAAGAAGAGCTTTCTTCAATGCAATAAAGGCCTTCAAACAATCTTTATCAAAATGAAAAGGCCTTTCATGCTCTAGTAGCATGCATAAAGGTTTTGAAATTTTGGAAAAATCCTTAATAAACCTTCTATAGAATCCAGCATGCCTTAAAAAACTCTTTATGCCCTTAATTGAAATAGGAGGTAGAAGTTTATCAATCACCTCTATTTTTCCCTTATCCACCTTTATCCTTTTTCTAGAGTTCTTATGGCCTAGGACTATCCCTTTTTATACTATGAAGTGGCACTTTTCCCAATTCAAAACTAAGTTTGTTTCCTCACATCTCCTAAGTCTAAGTACATTTTCTAGATTGTTCAAACAGTCATCATATGATTCCTCAAAAATTAAAAAATCATCCATAAATACCTCAAGTGTTTGCTTAACCATATCTGAAAAGATGGACATCATGCACCTCTGGAAAGTTGCTGGAGCATTGTACAGGCTGAATGGCATCTTTTTGAAGGCGAAAGTTCCATAAAAATAAGTGAATGTTGTCTTCTCCTAATCTTTTGGTGCAATAGCAATCTGGTTGTACCTTGAGCATCTGATAACTCTATGAAATGAGAGTTATCATGACATTTTTAGGCTTAGACTAATATTACTTAGAGAGTTAATGATAAATTTTTATTTAGTTTATAGTTGTATTTTGCATAAGTATTTATTTAAGTTTAGTTTTAATAATTTTATATGTTTAGATCATTATGTGCGCTGATTTTGTGCATTATTGTAGGTAATCAAATAGGTTAGATTTTATTGATGGTTGCTGCATCAATAGAGCCTAAGAGAATGAAAAAGAGCTGATGTGAAGAAAAGAAAAAGCAAGTCTGGAGCAGAAAAGATGCTACAGCAAGGTAGATAAGCTGCTACAGCAATGGTTGCTGTAGCAGAGCCTACAGCACGTAAAAACTGGACAGATAAAATTTTTGTGCGAGTTATGCAACTAATTTCTTTGCAGCTGATTATTATTTGGTGGATAAAATAGGGCAGACGTAGCATGCATTATTCTAAAGGAAAAGAGCTTCTTTGATTAGGAAAATATAATGATTTATACTCCTAGAATCCTAAAAAGAGTTAAAGTTTCTTTCCTAGAGTCCTAAGATATATGGAGATTTCCTTACCTTTTTGGAAAACCCTCAATATATAGAAGGGAGCACGTTTTTACAAGAGAGGAAGGAGTTGTCATACACACCAAAAACACCTAAACAAATAAAGAAAAAAAGAACAAATCGCATCATACACAAGAGTAGCTTCTCAGATTTCAAGCTTCATCTTTATTTTCTTCTATTTCTTGATTTTATTTTTATTAAGAATGAATTCAATGGCTGAACATAATTTTATTTTTATTTATTTATTGATTATGAACTGAATTTTTATATAGTTGACTTATAAATAAGCTTAATGATGATTTGACTTACATTATTGTTGCTTTAGTGTCTGCTGCAACATTTTATTTTGATTATGCTTCATTTAATTTTCTATTTCGGCTGACTACCCATTTAGAGATACAAGCTAGGTTCGATTCTCAACAGGAACGGCTTAGTGGAAAGAATCAAAGCAATACATGATTGTAGATTGAATTTTTTTCTTAATTGATTTATCATCAATTTGGTGGAGCCATGTTTAATCTATAATTTATGAAGAACTAGACATAGGGATTCACCTTCTAGGGTAAATATATCCAAGAGCGTATAATGCTATATTTAGATGTTGGCTTAATAACTAGTCACTATTAGGTTGCATATAGATATAATAATCCAACAAGCGAAAGATGAGGATACATTAAGAATTTGCGCAGTGCTGTAGTCGATGCTGTAGCAGCTGGACGTAAATTGTTAAACTAGTCATCAGTCATTAAGTGAGTTTAGATCCCCAACTACACAATAGCCATTGATTAGTTCTTAACAGCTGGACGTCTGATTTATTTTAATTCTTAGTTTGTTAGTTATTTAATTTTATTTTAATTTCGACTAATTTATTTTAATTTACTTTCATTAAATTATTAAGTATTGCATTGAATAAGATTGTGTAGCAGAACCAATAACATCAATCCATGTGGAGACGATCTCTACACTTACTAATATATTACTTGTTGTGTATACTTGCGCATTGACACCTATTGCATAAAATCAACAAGTTTTTGGCACCGTTGCTGGGGATTGCTGTTTATTAATTCTTGTGAAATTAATTTTATTCAGTGCTAACTTAATTTATTTTAATTGTGTTTACAGATCTCTCTAGCAACTCTTGCATGTGCAAATACAAATCCATTGAGTATCAATTTGATCCTGAAATAGAACGAATAGTAATGCAATTGAGAAGGAGCAAAAAAAATCAAAATCTGTTGCAAACATGGCTGAAATACCGAATATATGAGATTTTAATCAACAAGGAGTGATTGTACCGGTTAATGTTGATGAAGGTTAGAATAATCAAGGGCAGCCAATGAATCATAACGTCATTGTTATGGCATATGACAAAGAATGGGCCATAAGGGATTATGCTGTATTGACTCATCAAGCCATTAACCCTGGAATAATAAGGCTTGAAGTGTAAGCCACAAATTTCGAGCTAAAACCTGTGATGTTTCAGATGTTGCTGTGGGCCAATTTAATGGACTACCATATGAAGACCCTCATCTCCATCTAAGGCTATTTTTGGAGGTAAGTGATGCATTTAAGATTGCTGGAGCAACACCTGAAGCATTGAGGTTAAGATTATTCCCATTCTTCTTAAAAGATAGAGTCCGAGCATGGCTAAACTCACTGCCACCAGATTCAATTACCACATGGAATGATTTGGCTAACAAATTCTTGATAAAATACTTCCCACCAACTAAGAATGCAAAGCTACAGAATGAAATTACATCTTTCCATTAAATGGAGGATGAAAGTCTATATGATGCATGGGAAAGGTTCAAAGAGTTATTGAGAAAATGTCCTCATTATATTGGAGACCTTTTATAATGGGTTGAGTCCAAGTACTAGATTGATGGTGGATGCTTCAACAAATGGTGCATTATTGTCCAAATCTTATAACGAGGCTTATGAGATTTTAGAACGGATAGCTAATAATAAATATCAATGGCCATCAACTAGACAAGTTGCAGCAAGAGGACTAACAGGAGTTCATAGTGTAGATGCTATAACAGCCTTATCAGCCTAAGTGGCTTCGTTAACAAATATGGTGAAAACTATGGCCACTGCCCCAGCAGCAGCAAACCAAGTTACTGCAGTATTATGTGTTTATTGTGGAGAAGGGCATTTGTTCGATCATTATCCGGGAAATCCTGCTTCAGTCAACTATTTGGGCAACTACAACAATCAGAACAAGAGCAATCCATATTAAAAAACATACAACGCTGGATGGAGGCAGCACCCAAACTTCTCATGGAGTAATCAAAATCAGAATCAGTATGTTGCAGCATCCAGTACACAGAACAGACTTGCACCACCACATGGATTTCAGCGGTTAAACCAAGAGCAAAGAAACACCAATAATGATCAATTCAGCCACCATGAGGCTTTGATGAAGGAGTACATTTGGAATAATGAGGCAGTTGTCCAAAGTCAAGTCGCATCCTTGAGAAACTTGGAAAATCAAATCGGACTGCTCGCTACAGCAATACAATAAGCCATAGACCTCAAGGAAGTCTACCAAGCAATATAGAGAATCCGAGAAAAGAAGAGCACTGTAAAGTAATTAACTTTAGATTTGGGAAAGATGTGCACATTCCAGTAGGTGCACCAAAAAGTGGAGTCAAGCCTACTTTGAACTAAGAAGAAAGTCAAGATAAAGAGAAGTCACAACCCATCACTTCACAGGCTGCTGGTGAAAACAGCCGTGCTACAGCAACTACAAAAATTGAAGATCCAGCACCCGTTGGTGAAAGGGCTGCAGCATCAACCCAGAACATAGCAAAAGAGAAGAAGTCTGCACAACCTACTACAGCACAGCAGTTCAGACATCCACCACCATTCACACAAAGACTTCAGAAGTTGGCAAATTTTTGGAGGTACTAAAGCAATTACGTATCAATATTCCCTTCGTGAAAGCATTGGAGCAGATGCTGAACTATGTCAAATTCTTGAAGGACATATTAACAAACAAAAGAAGATGTGGAGAGTTTGAAATCGTGGCTTTAACGCAAGAATATAGCCATATGCTTAAGAGTAAGATGCCTCAGAAATTGAAGGATACAGGGAGCTTTAAAATTCCATATTCGATAGGCGACAGATATAATGGAAAAGTACTTTGTGATTTGGGAGCAAGCATCAACCGCATGCTATTATCCGTATTCAAGCAATTGGGGGTTGGTGAAGCCAGACCAACTACAGTAGCTTTACAACTTGTTGATAGATCTCATGTTTATCCAGAGGGCAAGATTAAAGATGTGTTAGTAAAAGTGGATAAGTTCATATTTTCAGTTGATTTCATCGTACTAGACTTTGAAGCAGATAAAGATGTTGCCATCATTTTAGGCAGACCTTTCTTGGCCACAAGCAAGACTCTAATTGATGTGGAAAAAGGGGAACTAACCATGAGGGTGAATGAACAGCAAGTTACATTCAATGTACTAGAGCCCATAAAGAGCCCGGATGCAATTGAAGATTGCAATTTTATTAGTGCTGTGAATGTTGCTATAGCAGAGAGATTAAATAGTTGCTGTAACAAGAGAGAAAACAAGGCTGCAACATTTAAAGAACTTACGGAATTTAAGGTTAATTGGCAGAGAGTGAAGCACTACATGAGAGCTGCTGTGAACAATACAAGGGAGGATCTGTTCTTAAAGGATCTAGGCTGAGAAATCAAGGAAGGTCGGGCTAAAGGACCTACAACTAAGCGCTGATTGGGAGGCAACCCAATAAGGGAAGTTATTTTAAAGTACTTCAGTTTAATTTTGAGTGTTTAGTTATTTTCTTAATTTACACAACTGATATTTTTTTTGTTGTTTTATGATCATTACACCATCATGAATCAGAAATTAGGAGTCGAAAATTTTGAATTCAAAACTTGAATGGATAGGAAAACAGTAGAATGTCAATTTGGAGAATAATGCTGCAGCATCACTTGCAGCATCAGCAGAGGCAAAGCCAAAGAGAACAAAGTCAAATCTGCCCAAATCTAATGAAATTGCTGGAGCTTCACTAATCAGTCAAAGCAAATTAACAAAGAAAAGGACAGCAGCGTAACCAAGTTCAAAGCAAAATAGCTTAAGAGGTGGAATTGAGAATATGTGAACCAACAGTCTTGTTGCAGCAACATTTTCAACATCATGGAAGTCTCCCTTGCCTATTCAAGTTTATTATGCAATTTCTGAAACTTTTCTTTTTGTTTTATGTTACTTGTTTTTGCATGTTTTAAAGTTTATTAAATATTTGCATAAGCATTTATTATTTGTTTTTGTGATTGTGTGCATGTGAGGACACAACACCTCTCAAGTTTGGGGGAAGTTGTGTTATTTTTTTTTTGTTTTTTTTTTTTTGTGAATGAATGAGTTTTATATTAAAAAAATTTCAATTGCATGAATGTTTGAATGTGTGTGATTGAGTGTGTAGCTCTGTTTATCTAGTATTTGTTTTTAATTTAAGAAAACCTAATGAAGAAGTTTTGTGTGATGAGATATAGGATGAGTTATACCTTCAAGTAGAGACAATTTATGGATGTAGGTTGAAATTCTATCTTAACACTTAGACTTTGATTGAATTTTGTGAGTATACTGTAGCAAACAACAATTGACTTAAAAAAACAAAAAAAAAATTGGATATGAATAGCTCAAGTTTGGGGGAAAATTTTTCAAAAATTATCACAAATTGTGCTAAAAATAGGATAAATTTTGCTCCAATGACTTAGTTGTTAAGTAACCAGGGTTGAGTATATACCTTATATGCAGATTTGAGTAAAAAGGCAGCCAAAGTTATGAGTATTGCTGCAGCGACATTAAAAAAAAAAGAAAAAGAAAAAGTCCTCTACTTAGAAATTGAGTACCTAGGTCTGTGCATGAACCCCATGTTCAGTTCTAAGTCAAAGGTGTCTAAAGATAAGATCATGAAAGAAGCATCTTTGATGCATTGCTGCAGCAACTGTGATTTGTGCATTGATGAAGTAATTGGGTGCAGGCAGTGCCCCTGTTAGGCATTCACATGAAAAGTTGATGTTACACTGAAGGGTTCTTTTAAATAAAGAAAAAATTTGTTAATAAGTGAATAATGATTGCTATAGCACAGTTGTAAATTTTTGTCTTATATTCCACTATAAATGAATATGGTTTTATTGTTTTATCTTTTAGATACATTTGATACATAAGACATGCTACAGCAACTCCAAAATTGACCAATGTATGCACACACACTCTGGACAGAACAAAACTCAAATCTAGAACTGGAGCTACTATTGGTAATTTCGCATGTTTAAAAAGTGAAATCAAAGGGTTGATGAACCAAAGCAATCTAGATGACAGAGCTAAATTATTTTATTGCATGATTGTGTGTGATTGTGGTGTTAGTGTTGGAGTCATTACTTGAGGACAAGTAATGGCTTAAGTTTGGGGGTGTGATAGCTCTATGAAATGAGAGTTATCATGGCACTTTTAGGCTTAGATTAATATTACTTAGAGAGTTAATGATGAGTTTTTATTTAATTTATAGTTGCATTTTGCATAAGTATCTATTTAAGTTTAGTTTTAACAATTTTATATGTTTAGATCATTATGTGCTCTAATTTTGTGCATTATTGTAGATAACCAAATAGGTCAGATTTTATTGATGGTTGCTGCATCAATAGAGCCTAAGAGAGTGACAAAAAGCTGATGTGCAGAAAAGATAAAGCAAGTCTAGAGCAGAGAAAATGCTACAGTAAGGCAGATAAGTTGTTACAGCAATGGTTGCTGCAGCAGAGCCTGCAGCACGCAAAAATTGGACAAATACAATTTTTGTACGAGTTAAGCAACTAATTTCTCTGCAGCTGATTATTATTTGGTGGATAAAATAGGGCAGATGTGGCATGCATTATTCTAAAGGAAAAGATCTTCCTTGATTAGGAAAATATAATGGTTTATACTCCTAGAATCCTAATAAGAGTTAAAGTTCCTTTCTTAGAATCCTAAGGATATATGAGATTTCTTTACCCTTTTGGAAAATCCTAAATATATAAAAGGGAGCATGTTTTTACAAGGGAGGAAGGAGTCGTCGCACACACCAAAAACACCTAAACAAATAAAGAGAAGAAGAGAAGAAGAACAAATCGCATCATACACAAGAGAAGCTTTTCAGATTTCAAGCTTCATATCTATTTTTTCTATTTCTTGATTTTATTTTTATTGAGAATGAATTCAATGGCTGAACATAATTTTATTTTTATTTATTTATTGACTATGAACTGAGTTTTTATGTAGTTGGGTTATAAATAAGCTTAATGATGATTTGACTTGCATTACTGTTGCTTTAGTGTTTGCTGCAGCATTTTATTTTGATTATGCTTCATTTAATTTTCTATTTTGGCTGACTATTCATTTAGAGAAACAAGCTAGGTTCGATCATCAACAGGGACGGCTTAGTGGAAAGAATCAAAGCAATACATGATTGTAGATTGAATTTTTTTCTTTAATTGATTTATCATCAATTTGGTGGAGCCATGTTTAATCTATAATTTGTGAAGAACTAGACATAGGGATTCACTTTGTAGGGTAAATATATCCAAGAGCGTATAATGCTATATTTAGATGTTGGCTTAACAACTTGTCATTGTTAGGTTGCATATAGATATAAGAATCCAACAGACGAAAGATGAGGATACATTAGGAATCTGCCCAGTGCTGTAGTCGATGCTGTAGCAGCTGGACGTAAATTGTTAAATAAGTCAGTAGTGATTAAATGAGTTTAGATCCCTAACTACTCAATAGCCATTGATTAGTTCTTTGTGTTGACGTCTGATTTATTTTAATTCTTAGTTTGTTAGTTATTTAAATTTATTTTAATTTCGGCTCAATTTATTTTAATTTACTTTCAATTAATTATTGAGTATTGCATTGAATAAGATTGCTGTGTAGAACCAATAACATCAATTCCTGTGGAGACAATCTCTATACTTACTACTATATTACTTGTTGTGTACACTTGCGCATTGACACCTATTGCATAAAATCAACAACAGTATCCACCCAAGAAACAATAATACTCATTTCCAACAAGTTTGTCCAGCATATGATCAATGAAAGGCAATGGAAAGTGGTCCATGCAAACTCTTTATCCTGTCACTTTTTTTGTGGGAATAAGCTCATTCTTCTCATTTGCTACAACAGTCACTCTACCTTTCTTTGGAACACATTGAACTGGGCTCACTCATGAATGTCTGAAATTGGGCAGATGATTCTAGCACAAGCCATTTGATGATTTTCTTCACAATCTCTTTCATGATGGGATTCAATCTTCTCTGTTGCTCTACAGAATTATTGTAGCAATCCTCAAGCAGAATCTTGTGCATGCATATGGGAGGGCTAATTCCTTTGACATCTATCATGGTCCATCCAATGGCCTTCTTGTAATTCTCCAACATAGCCACCAAGCTCTTCTCTTATCCTGCATTCAAAGAAGATGAAATGATTACTGGAAGTGTGTCATGGTCACAAAAATAAACATATTTCAAATATAAAGGTAAAAATTTTATTTTTAAAACAGAGGGTGACTCAATAAAGGAACAAATGGTTTTATTTTTCTGTTTGAAAGTTTAAGTTACTTAAATTGCTTGTTGGATTTGAAGGATTGCTTTTCTCCTAGCCATGTTATATCAGCTACTTCAAAGCCTTGATATTCATCTTCAAGTTCTTCAAATGTTATAGAATTGCTTTCTTCTTTACTACAGCAACTGTCTAGTCTTTCTATTACAGTAAAGTCCACAGCATTGACAAAATTACAATCTTAAACCTCATCAGGACTCTTCATGGCTTTTAGCACATTGAATGTCACTTGCTGATCATTAACCCTCATGGTCAGTTCTCATTCTGTACATCAATCAAAGTTTTTCCCTTGGTAAGAAAGGTCTGCCCAAAGTGATTGGTACTTCTTTGTCAGCTTCAAAATCCAACACTATGAAATCAACTCGAAAAATAAATTTGTCAACCTTCACTGTTACATCTCTAATCTTGCCTTCTGGATAGGCATGAGAAATGTTAGCAAGTTGTAATGTCACTGTTATTGGTCTGACTTCCTTAACGTTTACTAGCTTGAACACTGATAATGGCACGAGATTGATGCTAGCTCCCAAATCACTAAGTGCCTTGCCATTGTATTTAGTTCTTATAGAGCATAGAATTGGGAAACTTCCTAGATCCTTTAACTTTTGAGGGGTCTTGTTCTGAACCATGCGGCTGCATTTTTGTGTTAAAGCTATTGTTTTAAATTCTCCTAGCCTTATTTTCTTTGTCAAAATATCTTTTATGTTGATGTGCAGCTGCTTCAGCACTTCCAGGAATTTGTTAAACTGTTTGTCTTACTTCTATCTTTGGAATCTTTGAGGAAATGGTGGTGGGTGCCTGAACTGTTGAGTTGTAATAGGTTGTACAGATTGCTTCTCTTTTACCATGTTCTGGACTGATACTGTAGCATCTTCATCAATAGGTGCTGGGTCATCATTTTTTACAGATGCTGTAGCATTAAGGGTCTTCTTAGATTAAAGTGGGTTCAATTTTTCTTTTTCGTACACCCACTGAAATGTGAACATCTTTTCCAGATCTCAAGTTAATCACCTTGCAGTGCTCTTTTTCTTCTCTTCTTGGGTCCTCTGTGTTGCTTGGTAAACTACCTTGAGATCTGCTGCTTAATGCTGTAACAAGCTGTTCAATCCAGATTTCTCAGAGATACTGCTTGACTTTAAACAACTGCTTCATTCTTCACAATGTACTCCTTAAGCAAAGCTTCAAGGGAGATAAATTGATCATTGGTAGTACCTCTTTACCTTTGATTTAGCTGCTGAAATCTAGGTAGTGGTGTAGGTCTGTTTTGCCCACTGGGTATTGCAGCATGTTGATTCTGGTTCTGATTGCCCTATGTAAAGTTTAGATGTTGCCTCCATCCAGGATTATATGTAGTTGAATAAGGATTATTCTGCCTGTTGAAGTTACCGACATAGTTAACTGAAGCAAGATCCACCAGGCAAATATCAAATAAGTGCCCTTCTCCACAATAAACACAAGATAACTCAGGAACTTTGTTGACAATTACTGGAGCAGTAGACATAGCTTTCACCATATTTGTCAATGATGCTACTTGGGCCGATAATGCTGGCAAAGCATTTACATTGTGAACTGCTATTCCTCTTGCTGTAGCTTGTTTGATAGATGGCCACTGATAGTTGTTGTTGGCTATTCTCTTTAAAATATCATAAACCTCATTGTAAGACTTAGATAACAATGCCCCATTTGCTGAAGCATCTACCATCAATCTAGTGCTTTCAAACCACTGTAAAAAGTTTCCAACTGAATACAGCAAGGGATACCATGATGTGGACATTTCCTAAGCAACTCCTTGAATCTTTCTCATACATCATACAAGCTTTCATCTTCAAGTTGATGAAAAGAAGTGATCTCATTCTTTAGCTTTGCATTCTTGGTAAGTGGAAAGTACTTCACCAAAAACTTATCAACCAAGTCATTCCATGTAGAGATAGAATCAAGTGGTAAAGAGTCCAGCCACGCTCTTGCTCGATCTCTTAAAGAAAATGGGACAAGCCTTAACCTCAATGCTTTCTGTGATGCTCTAGCAATCTTGAAGGCATCACTCACTTTTAAAAATAGCTTAAGATGAAGATGGGAATCTTCTGATGGCAACCCATTAAACTGGTCCATGGTTTGTAGCATTTGGAACATTACCGGCTTGAGCTTAAAATTATCAACTTGCATCTCAGGCCTTACTATTCTCGAATCTATTGCTTGTGGAGTCAGCACAACGTAACCTCTTATGGCTCTCTCTCTGTCATTAGCCATGTAGATGATATTGTTGTTTATTTGTTGCCCTTGGCCATTTTGCCCTTTCTGGACTCTCTGTGCATTAGCTGAATCCATTCTTTCTTGCGGATTTAAGTCTCCTATGTTTTTTAAATCTACCATGTCAACAACTGATCTTAATCCTCTATGCTTATTCCTTGGTTTCCTTGCAGTCCTTTCTATCTCAGGATCAAAATGAAATTTATAGGTTTATACTTGTACATACATGGTTTGTTAGAGCAATTTAGTTAACACAGCAAACAAATTAAAAGCAAACTAAAATTGGCACCAAATAAAATTGACTTCACAAATCATAATATGCATTCAATCCCTGACAACGGCGCCAAAAGCTTGTTGCGTGTTTAAAATGTGCAATGTGTGTCCGTGTGTAAGTGGACACAACAAGTAATATAATGATGAGTGTTCAGATCGTCTCTACAGAGATTAATGTATTGAGACTTGCTGCACAATCTTACTATGCAATTTTAGTGAAGTAATTAAACAAGAATAAATGATAAGATTAAAGCCTTAATGAAACTAAAAAGTGTAATAAACTAAATGCAGTAAAAGAAAGCTATGTCACACACAAAGGTATACTTAATAACAAAAGGGTAGTTGGATTCTAAACTCACTTAATGGTTATTGAATATTTTTCACTTAAGGTTTCGTTGCTACAGTATCTACTACAGCACTAGGCAGAATCCTTAACTGTCGCTTGTTAGACATCTGATATCAAAAAGCAACCTAACAACGACCAGTTGTTAAGCTAACATCTAGATATAGCATTACACGTTCTAGGTTCCATTAACCCCACAAGGTGAATCCCTATGTCTAACTCTTCACTAATTTTAGATTAAGCATGGCCCTATTGAAATCGAGATAAACTTAACTTGGGAAACCCAATCTAAAACCATGTATTGTCTTGGCTAAATCCACTAAGTCATACTATTTTTAAGCTCTTTCCTAGCTTGTATCTACTAAATGCCTGGTCAGTCGAAGTAGAGATTTGCAACAAATAAAACCAAGGCAAAGTGCTATGGCAAATACTAAGCAACAGACATATATGTGAGTCAAATAACCATCAAGCTCATTTAAAATCCAACTACTTAAAACTTTAGCTCATGATGAGTTTTAAAACAATAATAACATGATAGTGGATGATGATGTTATTAAAAACATCATCAAAGAGAGACTTAAAGCAAACAAATACAAAGATAAAGTTGAGATACAACAAGAATGGAAGTGGCACACACCAATCTTAGAGCATCCCTTCTTCTTCTTCTTCTTCTTCTTCTTCTCGATTACTCTTCTGTTGCAGCTCTAAAAATCTCCTTTGAGTCTTGGTTTTGTGAATGACGGCAGCGAGTGATGATGGATTTTGTGAAGATGTTTTGAAAATGATAGTGGATGATGATGGACGATGATGTGCTTCTTTAAAATGAGCCCTTTTATATCTTGGAATTAAGGAAACCTTAAGAGGAAATAAGGACACTTGTCACCATTTCATAACCTAGGACCACATGATATTTTGTGTGCTGCCTACCACTGTTTTGTCTGGACCTGATAGTGGCAGTGCAGTAATGACTGTAGAAGGCTTTGTTTGCTGATGTGTGACAAGCTGGACAGTTTTTGTCTTCTGTTTTGCTCTCGGATTGCTGCAGTAATTCCTCCAGCATTCTCTCTGATTCATGCTTGATTTTGTTTGCGTACAGACCACTCTTTTGTCATTTTCTGCAAGCCTGTTACTACAGCAAGTGATCCTTCTTTTGCCGCATCCTTCATCAAACCATAAGCTTTTGGGGTCACCTATAATTATGCATAAAATCAGGGCATGAAATGTTCTTCCATACATCACTTTATTACAACTAAAATTAAATACATGCACATGCGAAATGTAATTAAAAATATAATAAAACTTCACTTTTTGCTCTTTAAGTAATGCAAGTTTAGGTCTAGATATATCATGATAACTCTCATTTCATAGAGTTATCAATGTCCGAGACTATAAGTTGGGGAGAGCCAATTTGGTAGCAGGTGCATTAAGTTGGAAGGCTGAATTCACTGCCATAAGCAAGATATAGGGGGAGTGTTGAGTGTTAGAAAGTGTGTATTTACAAAGGATAAAATGGTCATGTTGCACTTCAATTCTCACTAACATCCCTACTTTTATGTACTTAAGTCCCTTGCACTTTAATTGTGTGTGTTTTATTATAACTTATGTATTTTATGTATTTTAGGGGGATTCAGGCCATTTCACAATTAAGAAGACATCGGACAGTATTTTTGAACTCAGCACAGTCGAAAACCTTAGGAGGAGCATAAAGGGAAAAATGGTACTGTTCACTTATATGGTTCTATTCACGTATACGGTACTGTTCACGTATACATCACTGATCATGTAGGAAACTATTCATATATATGTACGATGATGTGGCATTGACTGTTTATGTGGCGTTGATTAAAGATGTGGCGTTGACTGATGACGTGGCAGTGTATGATTGGACCGAAAAAATGAGTTTACGATAGAAGCAATGCACTTGATCAAGGTTGGTTGACTTTGACGCTGACCGATGACGTGGCAACACAGTATTGGACGAGAAAATTGGCTTAAGTTACATGCGGCACACTGAATCACAATCGCTGATGATGTGTTTCAAACAGTCCAAGCTTGCCACGTGGCGCAATCTTGAGCGTCCGAATTGATTTCATCCAATGGCCATAATTTACTCATTGTATCTATAAAAAGGGGGCTCTCCCCCCCTAATTTGACACTCCTGAATCTATTTTTGAGCTTAGTTTTGTAAAATTCCCTCTCCTTTTTGTATTTCTACGTATTTTAGTATAATACCCATTTTACCCCTAGTTCAAATAATGAGTAGCTAATTTTCTTTCAAGTTGGGTTGAAGGTGAAGTCTTAACATGTTCCATGGGCTAATTTGGTAAATTTTCTTTCTTCTCCCCTCTGATTTATATGGCTGTTTGACTTTTCGTCGACAGATAGTAATAATCTTGTCTAGATTTTGTATCGGTACTACCGTCTACCTAGTACAAGGTTATTACTGTTTGGCACGATAACTGCTTAATACCATATTTATTAGAGTGTGGCTCATGAGGAGTGGAAATCCCCCTCATGATTTAATTGGCACTAATAAGGAATATTAAGCCCATGGTGCATGTTGATGCAGATCCAGATACCCAAGCGCTTTATTCACATAGTTTAATTTCCAATTTAATTTCGCCATTTTAATTTAAATTTTACAATAATCCAAATCACCTTCACAACAAATCAAGTTACCCAACTAGAAAATTAACTCTAAATCTAATTAAAATCCACCTCCTTGTGGGATCGACACTCGTCACCATTAATCTATACTATAATAGATTCGTGCGCTTGCAAGTTCAATAAAATTTGCACAACAGGGAGCTTCTCACTCTCATAACGCAAGGCATAGAGCATGATCCGTTGGGCAAGCAGCTGGTTTCTCTCGCTCGACAAGGGAAAACCAAGCGATTTTAGGTTGAGAATGGTCTGCCCTATACTGAGGGACGGCGTGTTTATGTTTCAAAGTGGGAAAACTCGCGGCAAACTTGATTAGGGAGTGCCGTTACACCAAGTGGGCTGGACTTTTGGGACAAAGGCAAATGCAAGTGTTGCTAGAGTCGGCATACTATTGGCCTCAAATGAGGAATGAGATAGAGCAGTTCGTGCGGATATGTCTGGTGTGCCAACAAGACAAGATCGAGCAACAAAGCCCCACCGGGTTACTCGAGCCACTTCCCACTCCGGACCGCCCATGGGAGAGCATATCGATGGACTTCATAGTGTGTCTTCTGAAGTTCGAGGGGTATGCAACTATCATTGTGGTGGTGGATCACTTCTCAGCAGAAGACACCGCCAAGCTCTTCGTCAAGCATGTGATGAAGTATTGGGGACTTCTAAAATCCATCTTTAGTGACTGGGAGGTTTTAGACTAAGCTGTTCAAGCTTATGGGATGGGCGCTGCACTTCTCTATGAGTTTTCATCCGCAAACCGATGGGCAAACGGAGAGGGTGAATGCATTGCTAGAGTTGTATTTTTGGCATTTATGAGTCCAACCAACATGATTTGGCGAAGGTGCTAGACATGGCCCAATTTTCCTATAATTTGCAGCAGAGTGAGGCTACTTTTGAGAGCTCTTTCAAGATGGTGATGGGATAGCAGCCGTTAACACCGCACACACTCATCACAAGCTATACCGGAAGGAGTCCTGCAGCATATAAGGTTGCAAAATCGTGACATGAGCACATGGATATAGCTCAAGCGTACTTTGACAAATCGACAAAGAGGATAAAGAAGTGGGCGGACTACAAGCGTAGACATATGGAGTTCAACATAGGGGATTTGGTGCTAGTCAAGATTCTGCTGACACAACACAAGTTTACCCGTTCGGAGATATGAGGGGCCATTTCCTGTCATTAAGACAGTCGGCAATGTGTCCTACAAGTTAGAGTTGCCCTCTTGGCTTAATGTCCATTAGGTCTTCCACGTGAGTTGCTTGAAGCCGTACCATGGAGACATGGAAGATTTAAAGCGAGAAGAATCCAAGCACGCTCCACTTGGTATTACAAGGGTGTATGACAAAGAAGTGGATAGCATTTTGGCTGAACGAACTACTCGGAAGAAGAATTATGCGCCATGCCATGAGTACTTCGTCAAGTGGAAAGGACAGCCAGACAGCGAAGTAAGTTGGGAACCAACAAAAGACTTTTGGCAATTTCAGGACAAGATCAAGGACTTGCACTACGAGTCAACGAGGACATCTTCGGATTAAGTGGGGGTGAATGTCATGCCTTAAGCATTCCAGCAAGCACTAGAGTGTGCCAACAGCCCGAAAGACTCTAGAACCATGGAGAGGCTCTACTTTTATTTAGTGTTCTAGGAGGCTCTATGTAATTATTGAGCTAGTTGGTAGTTTAGAGTGTTCTATCCACTCTCCAGACTTTTCCATGTAATCTATAAATAGAGGGGCCTCATTTGCCCAAACACAACACAACAATCACACAACTTTGTATCCCCAAAGCATTGTACAAAGCATTCTTGAGTAATAACAGTTCTTTCCTTCCATCTTGAGTGTTTGAGTGAGCAATCTCTACAACTTTTGAATCCAACAACATTGTGAGTGTTTAAGGTTGACTAAGGGCTAAGAGAGTGAGATTTGGCGCCTAAGGCCCACGATTCAGCGAGCGATCAAGCGGGTCGTGACACAAGGCAGGCATAAAGCTTCAAGTAGTTCATGTTTCCTTGGTGGCTAAAATATTACTTCAATTAAATTAAACTGAAGGTAACTTAAAAAGAAAAAAAGAAGTTTAGGTTCACACGTTTTTGCTATTGAGATATTGTCATTCCTTTCCTTGGGCCCAAAGAAAAAGAGTAGTGATATTTGACTCCTTAATTTATCTCAATAACCGGCGCCCACTTCTCTATTAACAATATTTATTTCTCGAATTACCCTTAACATCAAAATTTGCCACAAACGCTAAAACTTTCAGTCTCATCTCTAGCATCTAATTAAGTATTTTTAGGAAGAGAATGTCAGACCAGGGCTGGCTTCTTTATTCTTGGTGATGATGGATTCATCATCACTCTTGATCAAGGTTGCAAATTCGAATATTGACTCTTACAAGCCGAATTTATTCTTCAAGCTGTTTGATCCTGAAGGTTGGATTTGGTAGTGCACCGTAGCAGTAGCTGCTCCTGCTGCTGCCAGTAGAGGCCGTGGTGCTGCTGCCCTGTTGCTAGTGTTGAAGAAAAGGAGGGGGAACCTAAGGAAGAAAGTGAGTGTTACTGCTATTGCAGCTCCAATATTTGGAAATGTCAATTTTTATTTCCAAGCAAATTAATCAAACAATGATGATTTTGCAGACTTTATTAAGTGAGTTCATGTTTTTCCAATTATTTTCAAATAGAGATCAGTTTAAAAAAAATCTCATATCCAATTTCAATCAGGCAAATGGAGCGAAGCATCAGCGGCAACGAGTGGACTGAGGTGGGAGCCTTGACCGATTCGTTGGAGGAACAAGGAGGTACTAGTTCGGTGCCGTGTCCACACAATCCGACCCGTTGGCAACAAACCTGCTTTCGTTGTGGTCAGAGAGAGGTTGTCAACGATGGTACAATGCTTAGGCCACTGTGAAGCCCGATTTCATCAGCAAGGAAATGGTCAGGTTCGTTGATTCGTTGAGTAAAATTATTGATAGAAAATTAAACGATGCTTCATTTTACTGGGAAATAATGTTTGAAAAATGTGCTTAATTATCTCCGTTCATTGATTCACACACGGGGGCCGAGGCATCACCGTATTGAATTAAAGTTTGTGGAAACATCTCTTAATCACGCCAATTCAAAGAACTTGAATGTGAAAACCCTAGACATCTGAACAATCTATTCTTCCTCAGCAGCAGCGGAGATTGTGTTGGCATTGTTCGTTCCCTGAGTATATACTTGGGCATTCCTTCTAGAACGACCAATCCTGAAACGCAAGCGTGTTATTACAAAACGAGCCATCTGCCGTCTAATGAATACATTTTGCAAGTCATCGGCCACAAGGGCAAAGGCTTCAACATCTGTAAGCACTTGAATAGTTTTGGTTGATCTAGGGAGGTTGGATGAGTTGGGGTCGGCATGATACCAAGAGACAAGTTCTTCTCCGCAGAAGTCACCATCTTTCAGATAAACATTTCGGCTTCTGCGATCATCAGTGTGGATCCGTAGCTTGCCTTTCACTACGAAGAGCATCTCATCAATTGGATCTCCCTCTCGGATGATGCAAGTGCGTTGAGAATGAAACACTGGCTTCACACAATCACACAAATCACTCAATGACGCTAAACTCCAACTTCGGAACTCTTCCACCTTGATACGTGTAGAAGAGCAAAACGAGAATCAGAATACGTCGAATCTTTCAGGAATTGTAAGGCTGGAATTGAAGTTTAAAAGGTTGAGAAATGGAACTTGTAGTGGCCATTTTAGGTGAGAATTACCGAGGTATGCTCAGTTGACCCTAAACTATGCTATAATTATACGAATTCCCACTAAAACATTGTTTAAAACAAAAAAAAAAAAAAAAAAAAAACAAAACAAAACAAATCAAACTCAACAACAATACTCTTCCACTAAAGATGCAATACTGTGTAATGTAATTCTTCCTTTTATAACTGCCCAGGTAATTGATAAAGTAAAAAGACTTTTCTTGTATGAAGAAGTATTATTATTTATAAGTGTCAAGTAGATCTCAATTTTATTAGGTATTGATTTGGGGATTCGCAATTCATTTAGATTAAAATCAATGCATTGCATTAGTTGTCCTAAATTATGACTGTTATTTACTAGTTTCCATGTGTGCAAAACTTGATAAGGAAAGGAAATCAATTAATTATTGACCATAAGATTAGAATTTCCTAGGAGCCAAATAAGTGAGCAACTATAGTCAAGAAACTCACTTTCTCGAGCAGTTTGAAACAAAGTTCGAGCTTGATGTCCTTTGTTACGTCATTGGGAAGATTATTGAGCAAGCTTTCTACATGAACAGTTTGGGTGTTGATGTATGGCTGCGTTTTCTTCTTGACCTGCTTTTGGAGATTTTCAGAAAGCTTATGCAAGTGCATCCACTTCTTTATCTTTCGTTCCTCACGTTTTATTTGATCTGATTTTGTAGTTTCCGACTGCAGATATATGGGTTTTACAAGAAATGCGGTTCTTATATAGAAAAAACTGTATTTCATTTTTAACATCTAAAATCCAATGGAGAGCTAATAATTAACCACAAGAAACATATCCTAACCTGCATCTTTCCAATAAAAAAGACGAACAACAATACTCCAAAAATGATAATGTATATTGTGAATGTGTCATTTAGGAAGCTGTTAGTCGGATTGAGGTTCTGACCAAACGAACTGCAATAGTGTTTGAATTCAAATAAATGAATTAGAAACTATCGCTGCAAGAACTTTGAACGATGAATTTTATACATCACATGGACAAACCTGAGATTTTGCAGGCCCCATCGAATACAATGCAAGAATTTGAGGAAAAAGTCTTTCGTCTCCGCAATATCGGTCTCAAGAGCATCACTAAATAATCCGAAATTATACATGGTTGTATTTTGCATCTTCGTAGGGCAAAGATTATTAAGCAATGTGTAGTTTCCTGAACCGATCACATCACAAAAGAAAGAATGAGGACTGCGTCCAGTATGCGTTTTGTAGGCTTGCGTCCAGCAGTCTACCACTGTATATATTGCCAAGGAGTACCACAAGCCTCCAACTGCCTAAATCAACAGAATGTCAGATGCTGGCAACAAAGGTAAGCATAATTGAGAATACTTAACAATAATGTCAAGCTTGCAACGTTACTATTTTAATATATGCAAATATAGAATACATGCCATATCATATCTGACATTATTTTATGTCCAATGATATGTTAGTATTGAATGATCTTGTGGAGGGAAACGACTTCTCCGTATGTAGCCAATTGATCCAAATGCATGAACTAATAAACAAAGGCTCATTCAATAACAGCATTAAAGATAAGCTTAAATTGTACATGGCAAAAAAAAAAAAAAAGATTGAAATAACAGATCCGAAATGGAATGACATAATAAATAATGGTAGTTGAACTTACATGTGCGGTAAGCCAGTAAAAAACAATGAAACCAATGGCCCATCGAAATAAGGCGCCTGAAGTCACAGTGCATGCCTTCAAAAAAGATAATTGCATTCGTAGACTCGTTGGCAGTACTTGCACAATAAAGGCGTACAACACGGTCCGCAATTTCGTGACTCTCATCCTTTTAGATATAATTAAAATAACGAAAACCTAGAGAATTTATCATTAGAAAGCAGACAACACAGATATGGAAGTTTTACTGATAAAACTTTAGTTAAATACCCACCTAATATTTTTTGAAATATGAAAATAATAAAAGCACGATAAAATTTGTCTTTAATGAATTGTTAAAATTTTCCTTAATAATTTTACATTTTCTTTTTTTCCATAAATCCTCATAATTGACTAAAAGACAAAAGTTTTTGTTATTGTTTTGTCATGCTTTTGCTTATTTACCATTGTTTTTTAAAATATCATACATTTGATCACATGTTATCATTTTACCATCAAATAGTTAACTCTATAAAAAAAATTTTTTTTTTTTGATGACATTGAAGGATTATCAAGGTATTTTAATTTGATAAATTAAAACAATGGTGGTGATTTGATACAAAACAAAAACGACATGTAATAAATTTGATAATATCATAATTTCCCATTGTAAAATGATAGTTTTCCAATAAAATAATACAATTATTTAGGATTATTAAATTGAATATTGTAATTATATGTATTTATTTAATTGATTTAAATAGCTAAATTCAAATGTTAAGAGAACAAGCAACTAAGATAAAATAATTTTCTTAAAACAATTGTAATTGATTTGTATTTTTTAAAATTAATATAAATATAAATATTAAAATAGCATTAGTTTCTTAAGTCATTTATTTTCAAAAGTTTTAACATTGAAAATATTTAATTTTGCAAATCTTTGATGTTTACTTAAGAGGACAAAATCATTTTTCTATATAATTAAATAGTTTAAGAGGTAAAACAATCCTTTAACAAAAATTCTGTAAAAAAATCTATTACGTTTAACAATTTAATGGTAAAATGATAACAATTAAATCATCAAGTGGTAAAAATATAGTTGTCAAAAAAATTTAGTAATAAAGTGATATATTAGAAAATATTAGATGGTTATTTGATAATATCCCAAAACTTTATTTAAAGATTTGTTGCATTGTTTCAATATATGTATGGGCAAATTTTATTATTTTATTATATTTTCTTGTTTTATTCACCATCATCCAAACCCATGTATTTATTACTATATAAAGTGAAAGTAAAGAGGAATAGAGAATCAAACGAATTCTTACCTGTGGGATGGGAAGACAGGCCATGACGTCTATGACGAAGAAAAACAATAACCAGAGCCGTTTGCTTGCATATTTGTCTAAATAAATGCACAGCGTCATAATATGATATATTATTAAAAACAAATCAAAGACCATGGAGAGAACACTAAATGTAATCCCCAAATTTCGGTCCAGTTCAATGCACTTTTTATCATCCTGTATGACAAGAATATAGGAGAACAGAAAATCCAAAGTCATTTTAATCGCAAATAAAATGAAAGCAGTCCAATCCCTATAAGGATGCTGTCGATCGAGGACATTCTTCACTTGATGAAGGAAGCCTTTCGCCGCCTTAATGTTCCTATTTTCTTGAATTTCAACTCGTAAATGAGGATTTTCTTCGGAATTTCCAAGCCAGGATCTCTTCCATTTCTGACTTGTATTGCAAGTTGCTCTCTTGTACCTTCCTCTAAATTCGATTCCTGTGACCTGTGTTTGAATTTGTTCTCAGGTAAGTTAGAGACATGTATCTACATGATCAATAAAAAGAACATAACAATTAGATCGCCCAACATAAAGGATAGTTCTAGTTCATGGCCTTGTCCAATTACATTCATTGAAAGTTAGAACATTAAGAAAATAAAACTAGCTTTGTACCCCAAAAAAAAAAAAGGAAAATAAAACTAGCTCCGCAAAATGTGTAAGCACAAGAGTTACAGTACTGAAAAAAATAAAAGTAACAACTAACTTACATGATCAGCAATGAAAAATCCAAGTGAAGAATTAAACTTTGAAATATTTCAGCAAATTTGACCGAGTAACTTATTGCTTAAAACGCAGAATTGAATTGCCATTTAAAAAGAGATGGACTGTACACTTAAAAGTATTTGACTTGGTCAGTCGTCGTCCGGATAACATATTCTTTGGTCAGGTCACTGTCATTCCAGCTATCCAAAACTCAAAATGACAGTGAAAATTAATTCATTAGAAAATGAAAGGATACCATAATCACCCCTGTCCAATTTATGTGAAATGCTTCAAACTTAGAGGCAATCCTGTCGGACAGTATTATGAGACTGAAAGGCTATGATATGCATACAGCCGGTAAAATAGGTCACCGGATCGTGTTTGTGTCATGTTAGATTTGTATTGTGTCAAATTTAGGTCAATCTAAACACGACCCATTTAATAATCGTGTTAAAATATTAAGACCTGAACTCAACACAAAAAATAAATGGGTTACCCAATAAGCCATTTAATATCTATATATTTAACAAAATTTACATTAAACATTTGCATATTATTATACACACATATACACCCCAAAATATTATACATTTACACTATTGAAGTTCTAAATCTATATAAAATTTTATAAATGAAACGTGATGTATATGTCCATCTTTTCAAAAAAAAAAAAAAAAGAGAGAATCATATCTAATATTTGAGTTTTAATAACAAAAACTGATAGGTCCCAATCAGAGTTAAGATAGTTTAGGGTGAGAATCAAACCACAATTTGAAACAACTTCTCTCCACCTCCCATTCCTTGATCAACTTCTTTTTATACAATCAGATAACAAACTGAAACGAAGTAAACAACTGCACCCGAATCTTTAAGAGACTCAACTGTCCACTACTCCTACATACTGAGATAATTCAGCTTCAATACATCAGTTACATAAAAGAAACGAAATGGAAATAACTATTACTGAATTAACAATGGAAGGGAGTTTGATTGAGCTGGGCTGATTGTGTTATCAGCCCAAGTAACGTGAATTGGGCTTGGGTGTCCGCAAGGATCTCAAATGCTTATAAAAAACTTAGAAATTAATTTAAAATAGAAAATATGATTGTGTCATTGAACAAGAAAATAGGTCAAAAACTTTAATCCTAACCTGACACGAAAAAAAATCGTGTCGACCCGAACCCGACCTATTTAATAATAGCGTTAAATTTGACGACTCATACCCATTTATTCATGTCATGTTCGTATCGAATAATCGGATCGTGTCAAATTTTTCCAACTCTAGATATACAAAAATAAATAAATAAAAAGAAGCAAAAATTATTAGATCCATGGACCATAAATACCACGGGCGAATTTGATTATTTGGGTTCATTACACAATAACACAAGCACAGATGACCATAAACAAATTGCCATAGCCGTACACTCCAACAACTTGTTTATTAGGTTGTAAGTATAATGCATTAGTGATTCCACCAAAATTTTCCAGTTTCCCCACTAGATTTTTTTTTTTTGAAAACGCTGAAATCGGTCCCTGGCAATAAAAATGCATTAATGAGAAATTTAAAAAACGTGTATATAATTTTTGCACGAAAAGAATTAATAAAAAAAATGACACTTACACTCCTATGATTGAGATAAATGATCATACAGATTTTAGGTTTAAAAAAAAAAAAACTCAAACACTAAGACACTTGGCCGAGTGGTTAGAACCACTCTCTTACAATTGTGAGAATAGTGGTTCGAACCCCCACAAATAGTTTTATGTAATTAAAAAAAAAAACCACTAAGATCCTTTTTTAATTATAATACCCTTTGAATATAGTAACTAAAAAATTGACTTAAAATTTTTAGTTAATACAAATATAATATAATATGTATAGTAGAATAATAATATTAAATTATTTTTAACACTTAAAACTGTGTTAAATTTTAAATTATTATATTTATTTTAGTAATATATTTGGATTTATTACAAAGATTTTAAATAAATATTTGGGTTAAATAGATTTTAAAATTAACAAAATAACTCTTTATTAATAATATTAAAATTATCTGTACATAATATTCAATATTATGTTTCTACTTATTATTAAAAATTACTTTAATATAATAAAATATGTCTAATAGATTGTAAATATATAAAATATTTTTTAGATATTAAAATTATTTTTAAATGTATATATTATTATATTTATTCTAATGATATATTTTTTTATTTATTATAAAATATTGTAGTCATTTTTTTAGTCATAGAATTAAAAGATATTATAATAAAAAAGGTCTTGATGTAACTTATTAAAATTTCAGAATTTTTGTGATCTAGATATTAAGATAGATATTACATACTTAAATTAAATGTAAGTACATATGGATCTAGATATTAAGATAGATTTAGGCCTGCTCTAGATCCGTCTTAGATCCGTGCATCGATATCCAAATCCAATCCAAATCCATTTTAAACTGACCCAAATCCAATCCAATTGAATTTAGATCCGTGGATCTTGGGTCAGATCCATTGCCATCCCTGACCAGAAGCACCATCTTTTTCAATTGCTAAAGAATTGAAAGGCAAATGCAATTATATATGGATAAGGGTACATTTATTATGATGACCCTGATGTACGCTAGAAAATAAAGATTACCCAATTTCTTCCACTTTTTTTTTCATATTTAAAACAAAAATAAAAATAATAATAATAAATTACGAAATTGAAACATTTCATTTGTAGATCTTTTTTCAAGAAATTAATTCAATTTTTTCTTGTGACCATTTCTATTTTAAATAAATTAATTCAATTTTTTCACTTCCACTAGGCCAAAGAGTACCTATCTTGACAGTGGAATTGAGCGATTAGTTCTGAAACTCTTAAGTGGTGAGGACGTTTGGAGGCTGGTCGAGGGTTTTGATAGTACGTTCGGGAAAGGGAAAAAAGTTAAGTGGAAGAGAGTGGACTGTGACAATCGTGTGTGGTGGAAGAAAAAATCCATATTCTTTAGTTTAGAGTATTAGAAGCATTTACTTGTGCGTCATCAGTTAGATGTTATGCACATAGAAAAAAATGTGTGTGATAGCATTCACGAAACACTTCTACATATTCCCGGAAAGACCAAAGATGGGATGAAGTCGAGGATGGATCTTGCGGATATGGAAATTAGGGGGAAATTAGCACCATTAGTGGAAGAAGAAAAGCGTACGTTCTTGCCTCCGGCGTGTTACACATTAACTAGGGCTGAAAAGTCAATGTTTTGCAAAGCTTTGAAAAGTCAATGTTTTGCAAAGCTTTGAAAAGTATTAGGGTTCCCGATGGTTATTCCTCAAACATCCAGAATCTAGTCTCTTTAAAAGACTATAAAATTCAAGGTCTAAAATCTCATAATTGCCACGTTCTTATGCAATAGCTTTTACCAGTTGCCCTAAAATGTGTTTTGTCGGATCATGTAAGAAATGCCATCATAAGGCTGTGTTTCTTCTTTAGTAGTTTGTGTGCACCAACGATAGATGTGACAACATTGGATGAATTGGAGTGGGATCTTGTTGTTACGTTGTGCTTGTTAGAGAAATGTTTTCCCCCATCCTTTTTTGATATAATGGTCCATTTAATTGTTCACTTAGTGTATGGGGTGAGGTTGTGTGGCCCTGTGTTTCTTCGATGGATGTATCCTTTCGAGCGATACATGAAAACTTTTAGGGGCTACGTTAGAAATCACAAATTTCCTAAGGGATGCATAGCCGAGGGTTAAGTTCCGGATGAGGCCTTAGAGTTTTGTTCAGAATACATGTCCAACATGGAAACAAATGGGGTCCCATCAGGACATGTTCAAAATTTGTCCATTGAAAAGCCGTTGAATGGTGGTTGTATGGTGCAAGTTGATCAGTCTTCACTAGATGAAGCACACTTGTATGTCTTACAAAATACTCAAGAAGTCGATCCATACATTAGGTAATGTTCTATATCAATTTTAATCGTGTTAACATTAAATTTTTTACTTCCTTCACAAATCTGAAATGCTCTTTACTGTCAATTAATTATAGCGAGCACATGGTGTTTCTAGGGGATTTGCATCAACGTCGTCGTAATGATGTAAAGTGGTTGCAAGATGAACACAATCGTTCCTTTGCAGATTGACTAGAGAATAAGGTTACCAAGATTTCTGTTTTAAGTAGCAAAATTTTACCGTTTTGTTTGACAGTCCACTAAACACGAATATATTTCATTAGGTTTATCAGTTGATAGACAATGGTGTTGATGTCTCACCAATATTGCGTTGGTTATCTGAAGGCCCCTGTCCAATTGTCCACAAACACCCAGGATACGACGTTAATGGATTCCATTGTCTAACACAAGAGCGGGACGAAGATTGAGTAACTCAAAACAGTGGAGTTACTTTAGTAGCTGCAGCAATGCAAGTTTCCATTGCTAAAGACAAGAGACCAGTAACTTCTGACATGTCATTTTATAGAGTCATAGATGAGATATAGGAGCTTGACTACCATGCTTTTAGAATCCCAGTTATGAAGTGTCATTGGGTTAAAAATAACGGTGGAGTGAAGAAGGATAAAATGGGATTTACATTAGTAGACCTAAAACGGTTAGGCCATAAATCAGATCCATTTATATTAGCTTCTCAAGCTAAATAAGTCTTATATGTAACTGATTCAAGTGATAAAAAATGGTCGGTAGTTTGTCATATGCCTAATAGAGGTTGTCCCCATGAAAAAGGTGTTGATGAGGTGGATGATATCATAGAAATCCCTCAAATCATCAAAGAATTACCAAGTAATGATACCAATGTGGATGATGCAATTTATGCAAGAGATGGCAGAGAGGGTATTTGGGTAGATAATTAATATATGTTTCAGTGAGCCTAGAATATATTGTAAGTGCAATCTGATTTTTTTGAGTTTCATTTTATTTATTTTGTAGTCTGATTCTTTGATGTAAATGCCATAATTTGATTTGTTTTTAAATGCATTAATCTGATTTGTTTTTACTTATGTAAATGCCAGGTGTATTATGGTGAAGGATATTGAAGATCACTCAGCTGGTGATGATCTGTCTAACCACTAGCTGATGAGGATCTACCTAAGCACGCTGCTGGTGAGGATATGTATGAGAATTTAGCTAGTGATGATTTATCCGAGCATGCAATTGGTAAGGATATTTCTGAAGACTCAGCTGGTGGGGATGACAAGTCAGATGATGAACATAATGATGGTGCTCAACCAGAGAGTAGTTCTAGAAGTAGAGGTGTTTCAATTGGTGTAAAACAGAAAAAGAAAAGAAAAAGATCTTCTAGACAGTTTGTGGTTAAATATAATAGATTTTGGGTTCCATATGGTGAAGAAGCCAGTGATTTGGCTACTCATGTTGGGGTCCTTGCTCGTACATCAATTTCAATCCTTTAGTCTAATTGGCGTAAAGTTCCGACTGAGACTAAAGATCGGCTTTAGGAGTCTGTTAAGGTAAAATATTTTGTTCATATATTTAACTTAATTATTAATGCAACAGCTGAAGTTAAGTGGTAGAATCAATTGTCTATTTCACTCCTAATGTAGGTTCACTTCAGTCTCTATTCAAGAAGCAAGAAACAAGTTCTACAAGATCTCGGAACTGCTTTTTGAAAGTTTAGGTACTATCTCAAAAGAAAGTATATAAGGCCATATATACATGATCGTAAGAGGCTGTTTAGACCACCATTACAATACAGCCATATTACAAAAGATGATTGGGCAAAGTTTCTAAGGCAGTATTTGTCTGATGAGTTTACAGTGAGTATAAGAAAGATAAATGTGTTTTAAAGGCCTTACATTATTTGTGTGTGTTTAACACCACTTATTTGTGTTTTACAGAAATTAAGTGACAGCAGCAGAGCAAAAAGGGAGATGAACAAGTTCAATCATCGCCTTAGTCGCAAAGGATATGCTGGTTTATTGTAGGAAGTGGTAAACTTCCATTTTGAATAAATACTTTAACAAATTTAAGTGAATTCAATTTTTATCTTGTAAGAAATCAATCATAAGTTACAGAAAGTTTGCTAACTTCAAAACTTAACAGTGTTAAAAAATGAGACTTACCAAAGAAAAAGTGGATAGGAGTGAGCTTAAGAGAGCCCGAAGACTGAGAAATGGAGGATACCATCCAGATGTTGAACCAGTCGTCCAAAAGCTTGTAAGTATAAGAAAAACTCTTCTTGTTATTAAAGACAATGATAAGTTTGAAATCTAATTTTTTTTGTAAGTATAAGAATAACTTAAACTTGCTGTTATACTAGGTGATAGGAAAGGCTTAGTACAGATGATAAAGCAAGATCATGTGGATCAGATGCAAGGTTTGATCTACTTGCAAGAAATTTGGGCAAGTCTCCAAAATCTAGTCATTTTCGAGGAGTGGGCAAATTTGTTACCCCAACTGTGTACTTCAACACCTTCAAAGGACATCATCAAAAGAATAAAGACAAAGAGCATGAAATTTGGATGCAACAAGTTAACAAACAATTGAATGAAATTAGGAATGAATTGAAGAAGACACCCCGTCATTCAGATGTAGGTAGTTCCAACTACCCAATTGATTTTGATGGTGCCAATAAAAGCATGGATGTGGATGCAGACATGGTGGCGATAGCTGAAGAAAAGTTTTTTTTTTTAACTTGTTGTATTTATTTTAAACATTCTATATATATTTTTTAGTGAACTCGTTTAATAACATTTACTAATTAATTTTGTAGGAGGCTGATTCTTTCAGAAACTCACCAAGAAAGAGCAAGAGAAAACGGCTAAACAAGTTCTTGAAAACAAACAAACTGCCATCATTCTAAGAAAGAGTCGTAGACTCCATGCTGATCAGTTGAAGGCAAATGAGGTGGGGAATACAAAAGGCACAAAAAAACACTTAAACTTTGATGCACCAGGACTGCATGATGAGAAACCCCAGATGAACAATCCTCCGAAACCCACTGCCACTACAAGAAACAAGAGCAAAAAAGTTCCAGAACAGCAATTGCCTGCAAGGCGCACCAGAAATGTGGAAGTGAAGCATCAAAATAGGCTTCCAGTGCTTGAACTGTTTGGCACACTATGTGAAATGAAGTTGCCATCTGATGGTTGGCTTCCTTATTTGATTGCTGATGATGTATTTCATTTCAAGGAGTGTAAAGCTCATATCGGGAAGATGGCGTGCAAGGATTTACTATCGATGAACCAGCTAGGTGTAAATCAGATCGAAGTGTATGCAGCGTGAGTGATTCTTTCTTGTCAATTTAATAATGTGGTTTTTTAATGTTACTTAATTCTTTTTAATTTACAGAGTATTATTGTTGTAGGATGTTGCATGAATCATTAACCCCAACAAGCAGAGGAATAAATCAGTTTGGATTCATACGTCCAGCTTTGGTTTCTGTCCAAAATGAAGCAAATGCATTGGCATCCTTTTATAGGAGAGCACGTGGTATTTGTGATCGTTTGATGAAAGCCAAGAGAGGACAGTTCATCTTCATGCCATATAATCCTGGGTAATATTTTTTCTACTTTAGTTAAGCAGCCAGGAAGATATCCTATTTTAAGTTTATAATTAATTTGAATATGTTACATCTTCTGTTATAGAGGTCATTAGGTATTGGTTGCAAATCATAGCCCCACGCTACAATAACATCTTATGTTAATTATGTATCAAAAAAGGAGATATTTTATTTGGATTCAATCCGTGGAGATCCTGCAAATGATTTACGTGAGCTTATTGTAGCGTATGTGTCATTTTCCTTTATTACATAATTAACTTACTGTCAAATTCTACTCAAATAGCTTACTAATAGTTGAACTTTTATGCAGTAACATCTCAATGTTCATAACACAAAAGGGAAATAAGGACAAATGGATGTTTAGTAAGATGATCAAAATTGTGAAGGTAAATTAACTTACCTTAAGCAATGAATATTATTAGAAATTCTACTTTTTCTAGTTGTAAACTTTAAATGGTAATTGATGATTAGGCCCCAATGCAACCGGGTGCTATGGAGTGTGGTTATTATGTCCTCAAGTACATGAAAGACATTATTGATGATATATCTCTCCTGGAAGATGTAAGTTTCATCCTTGACTTCACTGTTTCATCCCTGACTTCACTGTCTTTTTTAAGTAGTGCTTCATTGTTTCATAAGTATGAGTGGTTATTTTGGTGGTTATAAATTCAAAGGAAAGTCCACATATACTGAAGCTGAAATAGATAAAGTTCGTGTGGATTGGGCCATGTGTCTAAAATGCTGATGAGTATTTAATGGTAACTTTTATATATTTCTTCCATGCGGTAATAAGAAGTATTTGTGTCTAAAGTGCTTAATTATGAGTATTTTGCATTTGCAGTTGGATTTTGATGCTTCATGCAAGATATTTCAATTTTTCCTTGGCAATTTGGAACTACAAACATTCAACTTAACTAAGGCAACATTCCAGTTTTCTATAGTCCACAAATTCCAATTTATTTTAGTCTACTTAGAGCTGCAAACTTCAACAGTACCTTTATGGTAGAATTTGGTAGATACCTCGGATATGTTGGGGTTAATTTTATTGAATATCATGGATGTTTGTTTGTGTTGGATGATGTAGTTTGTGTTGGATATGTTGATTTTGTATTTGCCAAATTTGGTTAATACAATTGTTATAAAGCTATTGTAATTCTGAAATTTTATGAAAATATATTTGGGAATTGAATTTCATGTATTTTATTATTTGGGAATTGAATTTCAGGTATTCAGAAATCAAATAAAAATATTTTCAATTTTATTCTAAATTTATGACCGATTATATCTGTCACAAGATACAATGGTTTTAATTTACTCGCCAAAATCTCAATTTTCGCACTAAAATTTAATTTCGCGGCAAATTTAAAATTTACCGGCAAATAAAATTCAAAATATTCGAAAATATAAATTTCCCGCCAATTAATTTATAAATTAATTTAATCAAATTTTTATTTTCCCGTCGAATAATTTACAAATACTATGATAGAATAATGACAGAAATGTATACAATGAGGCGCTCTATCATGCTTCATGACAGATCTTCACTCTGTCACATTAGTCTGACTGCACCTACAATGACGAAAAAAACCTCTGTCATCCGCCCCCCCGATGACAGAAATTATCTGTCAAGATAGGTCTTTTTTCACCTAGTGTTTTAGTTGTATTTATATTTTGGCATTTTTGATGTTACCCTACTGTTTTCATTGTTATTTTAGTTTTGTCAATCAAATGAAGTTATTCTAGTTTTGTCAATCAAATGATATTATTCAAAGAAAATATTAAAAGTATGCTGAACTAATAAACGAACAATTAAATATAAGATTCCCAATTAAATTTAAACAATAAAATTTAAATAAGTTTGAATCAAACATTAATATAAATATAACAGTAAAACAAATATTCCAAATACAGTTTGAAAACAACATAGTGACAGTTTGCAGAAATCAATCAATTATCCTGAGTACATCTACTCCTTGACCTTCGCCTTTCCCTTCACCTTCCCTGCCTAAAAGTGCAGCATATAGAATCAGTTAGCTAGTATGCTACACAAATCAATTCTCGAATATGTACAAGAACAAATATACTAATAATTTTACCTAATTATTGTATGATACAATTAATTTTACAACATACGTGGCCCACTCATTGCGAAGTTGCGAAATATCATCCATAGTGTAGTCATCACAGACCTAGAACTTCAAAAATAAAGCAACAAAATGTATAGATATATTTTTAAATCCGTTCTAATTAACATAAGAAATCTAGCTAATGCAAATAAAGAGTATCACTATAGTAAACAATAATTACCAAAGCAACCTTATAATAATCACTAATTGTCCACATCAACACAGCCCGTAAATTAAAAGTTTGTTTCCTATATGCATCAAACACATCGACACCTACATCCCATAGGGTTTTGAAGTCCTCAATCAAAGGTGCTAGATATACATCTATATCATTTCCAGGCTGTTTAGGGCCAGATATCAGTAAAGACAACATCACAAACTTCCTCTTCATGCATAACCATGGAAGAAGATTATATGTTATCAATGTAACAGGCCAATAACTGTAAGTCATGCTAAGTGTGTTATGTGGGTTAATCCCATCAGATGATGAAGTCGACCGAAGATTTCTCGGCTCTTAGGCAAAATCAGGCCATTTCTTGTCAATTAGCTGTCAAGTCGGTGAGTCTACAGGGTGGCGAAGCTTGCCATCTCTAATTTTTTTTTTTCATGTCATGTTAAGTTCTCAGCAGTTTGCGGTGATTAAAACATTCTTTTAAACCTAGGAATTATAGGAAAATACCATAACACCTTTTTTGGCACCCTCTTTCTAATTTTTTTAAATCCATTTTTTCTTATTTGCCACATAGATGCTCCACAGCTTGGGCATTCACTAAGATTTTGGAACTCATTCCTATAAAGAATGCAATTATTTGGACATGCATGTATTTTCTCATAATCTAAGCCGAATAGCTTCATTATTTTTTTTGGCCTCATACATAGACTTAGGCATACTATTATCATTTGGTAATATCTCATTGAGCACTTCCAATAAAGCTAAAAACCCACTATCAGACCAGCCATAAAGTCCTTTTATATTGTACAGTTTCATCAAACCCGATAGCTTTGAATACTTTGAACCCGGATATAAGGGTTTTTCAGCATCTTCAAGCATATCCTTAAAAGAACTAGGATCTTTATCACAATGCTCAAAAGCATCATGAATCATGTCACCTAAATTACTGTAATCTGGACATTTAAAACGCTAACTTTGTGGCTGGTCTTAGTACTTTGCAAAGGTAGTTTTGGGTCCTCCTCACCATGCCAATTCCAAATTAAATATTTTTCTAGAAAACCTTTTTTAAACAGATGGACATGTTACTAGGTGAAACTTATACAACTAGCTCAGATGGACATGTACAAGATCCCACTAACTATAGCGAAGCTCTATTGGATAGAGATGCTGAACTATGGAAAAATTCTATAAACTAAGAAATGAAATATATGTATTCTAATAAAGTCTGGGAACTTGTAGAAGCACCAAATGGGGTAAAACCTATAGTGTGTAAGTGGATCAATAAGAGAAAAACAGGAGTAGATTGAAGGGTGGAAATGTTTAAAGTAAGATTAGTAGCCAAATGGTATACTTAAAAAAAAGGAATCGATTATGAGGAAACCTTTTCACCAGTTGTTATGCTTAAATCTGTCAGGATTCTTCTCTCCATTGCTGCAGTGTTGGATTATCAAATTTGGCAAATGGATGTCAAGACAGCATTTCTTAACGAACATCTTGAAGAAGACATTTATATACAGCAACTAGATGGGTTCATTAAAAAAGGCCAAGAACACATGGTATGTAAGTTGCAAAGATCCATTTATGAATTAAAGCAAGCATCCCATTCATGGAACATCAAATTTGATCAAACGGTTAAAATGTTTGGATTCATGCAAAATATTGATGAGCCGTGTGTGTACGAAAAAATTTAGGAAAAAGCTGTAGCTTTTCTGGTTCTTTTTGTGGATGACATTCTCTTAATTAGAAACGATATAAGAGTATTATCATCAATAAAGAATTGGTTGGCTGAACAGTTTGATATGAAAGACTTAAGAGAGGCTAGTTATATTCTTGGTATCAAATTGCTTCGAGACTGAAAGAATAAAACTTTAGCCTTATCCCAAACTATTTATATTGATAAGATATTAGCTAGATTTAGCTTGGAAAATTCCAATACTGGTTTGTTATCATTCAGACATGGAATTACACTCTCTAAGGATCAGTCGCCAAAGACACCTGAGGAGAGAAAAAATGAGATGAGTTCACTATGCAGAGGTTGTGGGAAGTTTCATGTATGCCATGCTATGTACTAGACCAAACATCTGTTTTTTAGTAAGAATGGCCAGTAGATATTAATCTAATCCCGGTCCTGAATGCTGGACTGCAGTCAGGCATATAATTAAGTATTTGAAAAGAACGAAGAATTATATGCTTGTGTATTCTAGTGATGATCTCATTCCAGTAGGTTATATTGATTCTGACTTTATACCAGATAACGATTTAAGAAAATCAACTTCTATTTATGTGTTTACATTGGGAAGTGGAGCTGTGAGTTTGAGGAGTATGAAACAAAGTTGTATCGCAGACTCCACAACAGAAGCTGAATATGTGACTGCTTCTGAAGCTGCTAAAGAAGCTGTTTGGCTCCGTAAGTTCCTACAAGATCTTGAAGTGGTATTTGCTGTAACTGCACCTCTAAAACTATTTTATGACAATAGTGGTGCAGTGGCTAAGTCTAAGGAACCAAGAAACCATAAGAAGCAAAAACATATAGAAAGGAAATATCATCTTATAAAAGAAATAGTGCAAAGAGGTGATATAGAGGTTACCCAGATTGCCTCAAAACAAAACTTGGTAGATCCTTTTACAAAGGCCATACTTAGGAGACCTTTTAACCTACACTTAGAATGTATGGGCATGCATGAGTTGCCGCATATGCTTTGAGAGCTAGTGGGAGATTGTTGGGATTATGTACTCTTTAAAGCATTGATTGATTTATTTATGATAAATACATTTTCGAATTAATAAAATATTTGAGATATTTTTTCAGACATCTTAATTGCATAAATATTTTGAATGAGGTCCATTTAATCATATTATAGGTTTTTATATGATCATCATATGGATTTACAGAAGACATAAATACAAGTTATCTTATGATTAAATAAATTGAGTTCACAGTTGATAAATAGAGTTTGACGCTCTATTTAAGTTTAGACTGTAGTAAATTCATTGAATGATTTATCTTAATCATGTATGAATTTACAGACTTAGTTTGACTACATTGAACTGGATCACATATGAGATTTAATTAACCTTGAAATAACTGTCAGACTTATTAAATCTCATAGGCATTGATTTTATTGCAATCTCAATCTTCAATTAATTATAGTTTCATGTTTATGATTGTTATTCCATTTGAGTTACCAATGGGTGCAACAAAGTTACCTAGTATCTTGGTGGGAGCAATTATGAGCAACAAGATTGTGGATTAATAATATAGACTTTGTACAACACAGTTCTTGATGGGTTTTCGGTACTTGATCATAGAATTCTGGCCAGAGTGTGTCAACATAATTAGTATGTTGAAAATGATTATTAGAGAAAGGCAGTAAGTGTCAAGAAATAAGTTGTAATTAAATTGATTGGACACATGAGCGAATCCAGGATTTTAAAGTACCCCGGGATAATTTTTAAAAAAATTATATCGTAAAGTGAACATAACATTTCATAAGTAAAAAATAAAATAAAATACACCTAATAATAGGAAGACATTAGAAGCTTTACCCCAAATAATATTTACTTTAAACAAAATAAGTATATAAAAAATAGAAAATAAAATTGTAAATCGAAACAAAAATATTACTAAAGTTGTACTTTTGCAGCTTCAAACAATATAACTCATCAATTATGGATTCTGAATCAATAGTATCAGCAATTTCTCTTTCAGCATAGACGACCATACAATTCAAAAGAAACTCATTTTCCATCTTATTGTGAAGTGATGTCATGATAAGGCTTATGGCTGAAAATGCATGCTCTGTTCTAGGTTCTATTAACCCCACAAGGTGAATCCCTATGTCTAGCTCTTCACTAATTTTAGATTAAGCATGGCCCTATTGAAATTGAGATAAACTTAACTTGGGAAACCCAATCTAAAACCATGTATTGTCTTGGCTAAATCCACTAAGTCATACTATTTTTATGCTCTTTCCTAGCTTGTATCTACTAAATGCCTGGTCAGCCGAAGTAGAGATTTGCAACAAATAAAACCAAGGCAAAGTGCTATGGCAAATACTAAGCAACAGACATATATATGAGTCAAATAACCATCAAGCTCATTTAAAATCTAACTACTTAAAAGTTTAGCTCATGATGAGTTTTAAAACAATAATAACATGATAGTGGATGATGATGTCATTAAAAACATCATCAAAGAGAGATTTAAAGCAAACAAATACAAAGATAAAGTTGAGATACAACAAGAATGGAAGTGGCACACACCAATCTTAGAGCATCCCTTCTTCTTCTTCTTCTTCTTCTTCTTCTTCTTCTCGATTACTCTTCTGTTGCAGCTCTAAAAATCTCCTTTGAGTCTTGGTTTTGTGAATGACGGCAGCGGGTGATGATGGATTTTGTGAAGATGTTTTGAAAATGATAGTGGATGATGATGGATGATGATGTGCTTCCTTAAAATGAGCCCTTTTATATCTTGGAATTAAGGAAACTTTAAGAGGAAATAAAGACACTTGTCACCATTTGATAACCTAGGACCACATGATATTTTATGTGCTGCCTGCCACTGTTTTGTCTGGACCTGATAATGGCAGTGCAGTAATGACTGTAGCAGGCTTTTTTTGCTGATGTGTGACAAGTTGGACAGTTTTTGTCTTCTGTTTTGCTCTCGGATTGCTGCAGTAATTCCTCCAGCATTCTCTCTAATTCATGCTTGATTTTGTTTGCGTACAGACCACTCTTTTGTCATTTTCTGCAAGCCTGTTACTACAGCAAGTGATCCTTCTTTTGCCGTATCCCTCATCAAACCATAAGCTTCTGGGGTCACCTATAATTATGCATAAAATCATGGCATGAAATGTTCTTCCATACATCACTTTATTACAACTAAAATTAAATAGATGTACATGCGAAATGTAATTAAAAATATAATAAAACTTCACTTTTTACTCTTTAAGTAATGCAAGTTTAGGTCTAGATATATCATGATAACTCTCATTTCATAGAGTTATCAATGTCCGAGACTATAAGTTGGGGAGAGCCAATTTGGTAGCAGGTGCATTAAGTTGGAAGGCCGAATTCGCTGCCATAAGCAAGATATAGGGGGAGTGTTGACTGTTAGAAAGTGTGTATTTACAAAGGATAAAATGGTCATGTTGCACTTCAGGTCTCACTAACATCCCTTCTTTTATGTACTTAAGTCCCTTGCACTTTAATTGTGTGTGTTTTATTATAACTTATGTATTTTATGTATTTTAGGGGGATTCAGGCCATTTCACAATTAACAAGACATCGGACAGCAAAACGGACAGCATTTTTGAACTCAGCACAGTCGAAAACCTTAGGAGGAGCATAAAGGGAAAAATGGCACTGTTCACTTATACGGTTCTATTCACGTATACGGTACTGTTCACGTATACATCACTGATCATGTACGAAACTATTCATATATACGTACGATGATGTGGCATTGACTGTTTATGTGGCGTTGATTAAAGATGTGGCGTTGACTGATGACGTGGCAGTGTATGATTAGACCAAAAAAATGAGCTTACGATAGAAGCAATGCACTTGATCAAGGTTGGTTGACTTTGACGCTGACTAATGACGTGGCAACACAGTATTGGACGAGAAAATTGGCTTAAGTTACATGCTGCACACTGAATCACAATCGCTGATGATGTGTTTCAAGCAGTCCAAGCTTGCCACGTGGCGAATCCTGAGCGTCCGAATTGATTTCATCCAATGGCGATAATTTACTCATTGTATCTATAAAAAGGGGGCTTTCCCCCCCCCCCCTAATTTGACACTCCTGAATCCATTTTTGAGCTTAGTTTTGTAAAATTCCCTCTCCTTCTTGTATTTCTACGTATTTTAGTATAATACCCATTTTACCCCTAGTTTAAATAATGAGTAGCTAATTTTCTTTCAAGCTTGGGTTGAAGGTGAAGTCTCAACATGTTCTATGGGCTAATTTGGTAAATTTTCTTTCTTCTCCCCTCTGATTTATATGGCCATTTGACTTTTCGTCGACAGATAGTAATAATCTTGTTTAGATTTTGTATCGGTACTACTGTCTACCTAGTACAAGGTTATTATTGTTTGGCACGATAAGTGCTTAATACCATATTTATTAGAGTGTGGCTCATGAGGAGTGGAAATCCCCCTCATGATTTAATTGGCACTAATAAGGAATATTAAGCCCATGGTGCATGTTGATGCAGATCCAGATACCCAAGCGCTTTATTCACATAGTTTAATCTCCAATTTAATTTTGCCATTTTAATTTAAATTGTACAATAATCCAAATCACCTTCACAACAAATCAAGTTACCCAACTAGAAAATTAACTCTAAATCTAATTAAAATCCACCTCCTCGTGGGATCGACACTTGTCACCATTAATCTATACTATAATAGATTCGTGCGCTTGCGAGTTCAATAAAATTTGCACAACAGGGAGCTTCTCACTCTCATAACGCAGGGCATAGAGCATGATCCGTTGGGCAAGCAGCTGGTTTCTCTCGCTCAACAGGGGAAAACCAAGCGATTTTAGGTTGAGAATGGTGTGCCCTATACTGAGGGACGGCGTGTTTATGTTTCAAAGTGGGAAAACTTGCGGCAAACTTGATTAGGGAGTGCCGTTACATCAAGTGGGCTGGACTTTTGGGACAAAGGAAAATGCGAGTGTTGCTAGAGTCGGCATACTATTGGCCTCAAATGAGGAATGAGATAGAGCAGTTCGTGCGGACATGTCTGGTGTGCCAACAAGACAAGATCGAGCAACAAAGCCCCACCAGGTTACTCGAGCCATTTCCCACTCCGGACCGCCCATAGGAGAGCATATCGATGGACTTCATAGTGTGTCTTCCGAAGTTCGAGGGGTATGCAACTATCATTGTGGTGGTGGATCACTTCTCCAAGTATGCCACCTTCATTCTCGCCCCTTAGGAGTGCTCAGCAGAAGATACCGCCAAGCTCTTCTTCAAGCATGTGATGAAGTATTGGGGATTCTAAAATCCATCTTTAGTGACTGGAGGTTTTAGACTTAGTTGTTCAAGCATATGGGATGGGCGCTGCACTTCTCTATGAGTTTTCATCCGCAAACCGATGGCAAACGGAGAGGGTGAATGCATTGCTAGAGTTGTATTTTTGGCATTTATAAGTGCCAACCAACATGATTTGGCGAAGGTGCTAGACATGGCCCAATTTTCCTATAATTTGCAGCAGAGTGAGGCTACTTTTGAGAGCTCTTTCGAGATGGTGATAGGATAACAGCCGTTAACACCGCACACACTCATCACAAGCTATACCAGAAGGAGTCCTGCAGCATATAAGGTTGCAAAATCGTGGCATGAGCACGCGAATATAGCTCAAGCGTACTTTGACAAATCGACAAAGAGGATAAAGAAGTGGGCAGACTACAAGCGTAGACATATGGAGTTCAACATAGGGGATTTGGTGCTAGTCAAGATTCTGCTGACACAACACAAGTCTACCCGTTCGGAGATATGAGGGGCCATTTCCTGTCATCAAGACAGTCGGCAATGTGTCCTACAAGTTAGAGTTGCCCTCTTGGCTTAATGTCCATTAGGTCTTCCACGTGAGTTGCTTGAAGCCGTACCATGGAGACATGGAAGATTTAAAGCGAGAAGAATCCAAGCACACTCCACTTGGTATTACAAGGGTGTATGACAAAGAAGTGGATAGCATTTTGGTTGAACGAACTAGTCGGAAGAAGAATTATGCGCCATGCCATGAGTACTTCGCCAAGTGGAAAGGACAGCCAGACAGCGAAGTAAGTTAGGAACCAACAAAAGACTTGTGGCAATTTCAGGACAAGATCAAGGACTTGCACTACGAGTCAACGAGGACATCTTCAGATTAAGTGGGGGTGAATGTCATGCCTTAAGCATTCCAGCAAGCACTAGAGTGTGCCAACAGCCCGAAAGACTCTAGAACCATGGAGAGGCTCTACTTTTATTTAGTGTTCTAGGAGGCTCTATGTAATTATTGAGCTAATTGGTAGTTTAGAGTGTTCTATCCACTCTCCAGACTTTTCCATGTAATCTATAAATAGAGGGGCCTCATTTGCCCAAACACAACACAACAATCACACAACTTTGTATCCCCAAAGCATTGTACAAAGCATTCTTGAGTAATAACAGTTCTTTCCTTCCATCTTGAGTGTTTGAGTGAGCAATCTCTACAACTTTTGAATCCAACAACATTATGAGTGTTTAAGGTTGACTAAGGGCTAAGAGAGTGAGATTTGACGCCTAAGGCCCACGATTCAGCGAGGGATCAAGCGGGTCGTGACACAAGGCAGGCATAAAGCTTCAAGTAGTTCATGTTTCCTTGGTGGCTAAAATATTACTTCAATTAAATTAAACTGAAGGTAACTTAAAAAGAAAAAAAGAAGTTTAGGTTCACACGTTTTTGCTATTGAGATATTGTCATTCCTTTCCTTGGGCCCAAAGAAAAAGAGTAGTGATATTTGACTCCTTAATTTATCTCAATAACCGGCGCCCACTTCTCTATTAACAATATTTATTTCTCGAATTACCCTTAACATCAAAATTTGCCACAAACGCTAAAACTTTCAGTCTCATCTCTAGCATCTAATTAAGTATTTTTAGGAAGAGAATGTCAGACCAGGGCTGGCTTCTTTATTCTTGGTGATGATGGATTCATCATCACTCTTGATCAAGGTTGCAAATTCGAATATTGACTCTTACAAGCCGAATTCGTATTCCAAGCTGTTTGATCCTGAAGGTTGGATTTGGTAGTGCACCGTAGCAGTAGCTGCTCCTGCTGCTGCCAGTAGAGGCGGTGGTGCTGCTGCCCTGTTGCTAGTGTTGAAGAGAAGGAGGGGGAACCTAAGGAAGAAAGTGAGTGTTACTGCTATTGCAGCTCCAATATTTGGAAATGTCAATTTTTATTTCCAAGCAAATTAATCAAACAATGATGATTTTGCAGACTTTATTAAGTGAGTTCATGTTTTTTCAATTATTTTCAAATAGAGATCAGTTTAAAAAAAATCTCATATCCAATTTCAATCAGGCAAATGGAGCGAAGCATCAGCGGCAACGAGTGGACTGAGGTAAGAGCCTTGACCGATTCGTTGGAGGAACAAGGAGGTACTAGTTCGGTGCCGTGTCCACACAATCCGACCCGTTGGCAACAAACCTGCTTTCGTTCTGGTCAGAGAGAGGTTGTCAACGATGGTACAATGCTTTGGCCACTGTGAAGCCCGATTTCATCAGCAAGGAAATGGTCAGGTTCGTTGATTCGTTGAGTAAAATTATTGATAGAAAATTAAACGATGCTTCATTTTACTGGGAAATAATGTTTGAAAAATGTGCTTAATTATCTCCGTTCATTGATTCACACACGGGGGCCGAGGCATCACCGTATTGAATTAAAGTTTGTGGAAACATCTCTTAATCACGCCAATTCAAAGAACTTGAATGAGAGAACCCTAGACATCTGAACAATCTATTCTTCCTCAGCAGCAGCGGAGATTGTGTTGGCATTGTTCGTTCCCTGAGTATATACTTGGGCATTCCTTCTAGAACGACCAATCCTGAAACGCAAGCGTGTTATTACAAAACGAGCCATCTGCCGTCTAATGAATACATTTTGCAAGTCATCGGCCACAAGGGCAAAGGCTTCAACATCTGTAAGCACTTGAATAGTTTTGGTTGATCTAGGGAGGTTGGATGAGTTGGGGTCGGCATGATACCAAGAGACAAGCTCTTCTCCGCAGAAGTCACCATCTTTCAGATAAACATTTCGGCTTCTGCGATCATCAGTGTAGATCCGTAGCTTGCCTTTCACCACGAAGAGCATCTCATCAATTGGATCTCCCTCTCGGATGATGCAAGTGCGTTGAGAATGGAACACAGGCTTCACACAATCACACAAATCACTCCTTGACGCTAAACTCCAACTTCGGAACTCTTCCACCTTGATACGTGTAGAAGAGCAAAACGAGAATCAGAATGCGTCGAATCTTTCAGGAATTGTAAGGCTGGAATTGAAGTTTAAAAGGTTGAGAAATGGAACTTGTAGTGGCCATTTTAGGTGAGAATTTCCGAGGTATGCTCAGTTGACCCTAAACTATGCTATAATTATACGAATTCCCACTAAAACATTGTTTAAAACAAAAAAAAAACAAAAACAAAACAAATCAAACTCAACAACAATACTCTTCCACTAAAGATGCAATACTATGTAATGTAATTCTTCCTTTTATAACTGCCCAGGTAATTGATAGAGTAAAAAGACTTTTCTTGTATGAAGAAGTATTATTATTTATAAGTGTCAAGTAGATCTCAAGTTTATTAGGTATTGATTTGGGGATTCGCAATTCATTTAGATTAAAATCAATGCATTGCATTAGTTGTCCTAAATTATGACGGTTATTTACTAGTTTCCATGTGTGCAAAACTTGATAAGGAAAGGAAATCAATTAATTATTGACCAGAAGATTAGAATTTCCTAGGAGCCAAATAAGTGAGCAACTCATAGTCAAGAAACTCACTTGCTCGAGCAGTTTGGAACAAAGTTCGAGCTTGATGTCCTTTGTTACGTCATTGGGAAGATTATTGAGCAAGCTTTCTACATGAACAGTTTGGGTGTTGATGTATGGCTGCGTTTTCTTCTTGACCTGCTTTTGGAGATTTTCAGAAAGCTTATGCAAGTGCATCCACTTCTTTATCTTTCGTTCCTTACGTTTTATTTCATCTGATTTTGTAGTTTCCGACTGCAGATATATGGGTTTTACAAGAAGTGCGGTTCTTATATAGAAAAAACTGTATTTCATTTTTAGCATATAAAATTCAATGGAGAGCTAATAATTAACCACAAGAAACATATCCTAACCTGCATCTTTCCAATAAAAAAGACGAACAACGATACTCCAAAAATGATAATGTATATTGTGAATGTGTCATTTATGATGCTGTTAGTTGGATTGAGGTTCTGACCAAACGAACTGCAATAGTGTTTGAATTCAAATAAATGAATTAGAAACTATCGCTGCAAGAACTTTGAACGATGAATTTTATACATCACATGGACAAACCTGAGATTTTGCAGGCCCCATCGAATACAATGCAAGAATTTGAGGAAAAAGTCTTTCGTCTCCGCAATATCGGTCTCAAGAGCATCACTAAATAATCCGAAATTATACATGGTTGTATTTTGCATCTTCGTAGGGCAAAGATTATTAAGCAATGTGTAGTTTCCTGAACCGATCACATCACAAAAGAAAGAATGAGGACTGCGTCCAGTATGCGTTTTGTAGGCTTGCGTCCAGCAGTCTACCACTGTATATATTGCCAAGGAGTACCACAAGCCTCCAACTGCCTAAATCAACAGAATGTCAGATGCTGGCAACAAAGGTAAGCATAATTGAGAATACTTAACAATAATGTCAAGCTTGCAACGTTACTATTTTAATATATGCAAATATAGAATACATGCCATATCATATCTGACATTATTTTATGTCCAATGATATGTTAGTATTGAATGATCTTGTGGAGGGAAACGACTTCTCCGTATGTAGCCAATTGATCCAAATGCATGAACTAATAAACAAAGGCTCATTCAATAACAGCATTAAAGATAAGCTTAAATTGTACATGGCAAAAAAAAAAAAAAAGATTGAAATAACAGATCCGAAATGGAATGACATAATAAATAATGGTAGTTGAACTTACATGTGCGGTAAGCCAGTAAAAAACAATGAAACCAATGGCCCATCGAAATAAGGCGCCTGAAGTCACAGTGCATGCCTTCAAAAAAGATAATTGCATTCGTAGACTCGTTGGCAGTACTTGCACAATAAAGGCGTACAACACGGTCCGCAATTTCGTGACTCTCATCCTTTTAGATATAATTAAAATAACGAAAACCTAGAGAATTTATCATTAGAAAGCAGACAACACAGATATGGAAGTTTTACTGATAAAACTTTAGTTAAATACCCACCTAATATTTTTTGAAATATGAAAATAATAAAAGCACGATAAAATTTGTCTTTAATGAATTGTTAAAATTTTCCTTAATAATTTTACATTTTCTTTTTTTCCATAAATCCTCATAATTGACTAAAAGACAAAAGTTTTTGTTATTGTTTTGTCATGCTTTTGCTTATTTACCATTGTTTTTTAAAATATCATACATTTGATCACATGTTATCATTTTACCATCAAACAGTTAACTCTATGAAAAAAAAAATTTTTTTTTTATGACATTGAAGGATTATCAAGGTATTTTAATTTGATAAATTAAAACAACAGTGGTGATTTGATACAAAACAAAAACGACATGTAATAAATTTGATAATATCATAATTTCCCATTGTAAAATGATAGTTTTCCAATAAAATAATACAATTATTTAGGATTATTAAATTGAATATTGTAATTTTATGTATTTATTTAATCGATTTAAATAGCTAAATTCAGATGTTAATCGAACAAGCAACTAAGATAAAATAATTTTCTTAAAACAATTGTAATTGATTTGTATTTTTTAAAATTAATATAAATATAAATATTAAAATAGCATTAGTTTCTTAAGTCATTTATTTTCAAAAGTTTTAACATTGAAAATATTTGATTTTGCAAATCTTTGATTTTTACTTAAGAGGACAAAATCATTTTTCTATATAATTAAATAGTTTAAGAGGTAAAGCAATCCTTTAACAAAAATTCTGTAAAAAAATCTATTACATTTAACAATTTAATGGTAAAATGATAACAATTAAATCATCAAGTGGTAAAAATATAGTTGTCAAAAAAATTTAATAATAAAGTGATATATTAGAAAATATTAGATGGTTATTTGATAATATCCCAAAACTTTATTTAAAGATTTGTTGCATTGTTTCAATATATGTATGGGCAAATTTTATTATTTTATTATATTTTCTTGTTTTATTCACCATCATCCAAACCCATGTATTTATTACTATATAAAGTGAAAGTAAAGAGGAATAGAGAATCAAACGAATTCTTACCTGTGGGATGAGAAGACAGGCCATGACGTCTATGACGAAGAAAAACAATAACCAGAGCCGTTTGCTTGCATATTTGCCTAAATAAATGCACAGCGTCATAATATGATATATTATTAAAAACAAATCAAAGACCATGGAGAGAACACTAAATGTAATCCCCAAATTTCGGTCCAGTTCAATGCACTTTTTATCATCCTGTATGACAAGAATATAGAAGAACAGAAAATCCAAAGTCATTTTAATCGCAAATAAAATGAAAGCAGTCCAATCTCTATAAGGCTGCTGTCGATCGAGGACATTCTTCACTTGATGAAGGAAGCCTTTGGCAGCCTTAATGTTCCTATTTTCTTGAATTTCAACTCGTAAATGAGGATTTTCTTCGGAATTTTCCAAGCCAGGATCTCTTCCATTTCTGACTTGTATTGCAAGTTGCTCTCTTGTACCTTCCTCTAAATTCGATTCCTGTGACCTGTGTTTGAATTTGTTCTCAGGTAAGTTAGAGACATGTATCTACATGATCAATAAAAAGAACATAACAATTAGATCGCCCAACATAAAGGATAGTTCTAGTTCATGGCCTTGTCCAATTACATTCTTTGAAAGTTAGAACATTAAGAAAATAAAACTAGCTTTGTACCCCAAAAAAAAAAAAGGAAAATAAAACTAGCTCCGCAAAATGTGTAAGCACAAGAGTTACAGTACTGAAAAAAATAAAAGTAACAACTAACTTACATGATCAGCAATGAAAAATCCAAGTGAAGAATTAAACTTTGAAATATTTCAGCAAATTTGACCGAGTAACTTATTGCTTAAAACGCAGAATTGAATTGCCATTTAAAAAGAGATGGAGTGTACACTTAAAAGTATTTGACTTGGTCAGTCGTCGTCCGGATAACATATTCTTTAGTCAGGTCACTGTCATTCCAGCTATCCAAAACTCAAAATGACAGTGAAAATTAATTCATTAGAAAATGAAAGGATACCATAATCACCCTGTCCAATTTATGTGAAATGCTTCAAACTTAGAGGCAATCTTGTCCGACAGTATTATGAGACTGAAAGGCTATGATATGCATACAGCCGGTAAAATGGGTCACTGGATCGTGTTTGTGTCATGTTAGATTTGTATTGTGTCAAATTTAGGTCAATTTAAACACGACCCATTTAATAATCGTGTTAAAATATTAAAACCTAAACCTAACACGAAAAATAAATGAGTTACCCAATAAGCCATTTAATATCTTTATATTTAACAAAATTTACATTAAACATTTGCATATTATTATACACACATATACACCCCAAAATATTATACATTTACACTATTGAAGTTCTAAATCTATATAAAATTTTATAAATGAAACGTGATGTATATGTCCATCTTTTCAAAAAAAAGAGAATCATATCCAATATTTGAGTTTTAATAACAAAAACTGATAGGTCCCATCAGAGTTAAGATAGTTTAGGGTGAGAATCAAACCACAATTTGAAACAACTTCTCTCCACCTCCCATTCCTTGATCAACTTCTTTTTATACAATCAGATAACAAACTGAAACGAAGTAAACAACTGCACCCGAATCTTTAGGAGACTCAACTGTCCACTACTCCTACATGCTGAGATAATTCAGCTTCAATACATCAGTTACATAAAAGAAACGAAATGAAAAATGGAAGGGAGTTTGATTGAGCTGGGCTGATTGTGTTATCAGCCCAAGTAACGTGAATTGGGCTTGGGTGTCCGCAAGGATCTCAAATGCTTATAAAAAATTTAGAAATTAGTTTAAAATAAAAAATATGATTGTGTCATTGAACGAGAAAATAGGTCAACAATTTTAATCCTAACCTGACACGAAAAAAAATCGTGTCGACCCGAATCCGACCTATTTAATAATGGCGTTAAATTTGATGACTCATACCCATTTATTCATGTCATGTTCGTATCGAATAATCGGATCGTGTCAAATTTTACCAACTCTAGATATACAAAAATAAATAAATAAAAAGAAGCAAAAATTATTAGATCCATGGACCATAAATACCACGGGCGAATTTGATTATTTGGGTTCATTACACAATAACACAAGCACAGATGACCATAAACAAATTGCCATAGCCGTACACTCCAACAACTTGTTTATTAGGTTGTAAGTATAATGCATTAGTGATTCCACCAAAATTTTCCAGTTTCCCCACCAGATTTTTTTTTATTGAAAACGCTGAAATCGGTCCCTGGCAATAAAAATGCATTAATGAGAAATTTAAAAAACGTGTATATAATTTTTGCACGAAAAGAACTAATAAAAAAAATGACACTTACACTCCTATGATTGAGATAAATGATCATACAGATTTTAGGTTTAAAAAAAAAATACTCAAACACTAAGACACTTGGCCGAGTGGTTAGAACCACTCTCTCACTATTCTCACAAGGTTCAAACCCCCACAAATAGTTTTATGTAATTAAAAAAAAAACCACTAAGATCCTTTTTTAATTATAATACCCTTTGAATATAGTAACTGAAAAATTGACTTAAAATTTTTAGTTAATACAAATATAATATAAAATAATATAATATGTATAGTAGACTAATAATATTAAATTATTTTTAACACTTAAAACAGTATTAAATTTTAAATTATTATATTTATTTTAGTAATATATTTGGATTTATTACAAAGATTTTAAATAAATATTTGGGTTAAATAGATTTTAAAATTAACAAAATATCTCTTTATTAATAATATTAAAATTATTTGTACATAATATTCAATATTATGTTTCTACTTATTATTAAAAATTACTTTAATATAATAAAATATGTCTAATAGATTGTAAATATATAAAATATTTTTTAGATATTAAAATTATTTTTAAATGTATATATTATTATATTTATTCCAATGATATATTTTTTTATTTATTATAAAATATTGTAGTCATTTTTTTAGTCATAGAATTAAAAGATATTATAATAAAAAAGGTCTTGATGTAACTTATTAAAATTTGAGAATTTTTGTGATCCTTTTTCTAAAACTCAGTACCTTCTTTTCTGGGAAAAAAAATTAAAAAACTCAGCCATAGCTAGCAATCTAGAAAATTTAGGTTATCGTTTAAATGGCTATTATTCTTCTTTTCTCTAAAAAAATTAAAAAGCACAGCCATGGCTAGCACCTAGTAATCTAGAAAATTTATGTTACCTTTTAAATGGCATTAATAGCCATCCGAGTACCTCCAAAAAAGAGGCTATCAGTGACGGTTGAGTTTTAAGTTTCTACTCCTGACTTTATTATAAATGAGAGTGTCCCACAAGCAGGGATGGTAATAGGATAATGTAGATTGAATCTACTCTACCTTAGATCTAGATTCATAATAAAAATTAAGATAAGTATCTACTCCAGATCCATCATGGATTCATGTTTTTTGCTCTATATCCAGATCCAAAAAAAAAATAAAGATCTTTATCTTCTTCAAATCCGAAAAAATCTTAAAATCCATCATGACTTATAAAGCTCGACAATAAAAGAGCAATAATTTTTTAAATAGAAAATTAAAGACTAAAATGTATTGATAACAATTAAATTATATAATTTATCTAAAAAATCTAATAAATGTTGCGGCTTATGTTTTTACACTAAAACAAACAAATAAGAAATTTAAAAAAATATTCATAGAAAAGAAAATCGTAGGAGTAAGATCAATGTAATATTCTAATGTCTCATTTATTATCCTGATATTCACGACACACCATCATCATTTCTACAACATTAAATAATGACATATGAGTTAAATATGATTTATTTTCAATGCTTTATTATTTTTATTATAACCATATTTAAATAAATATATGAATAACATTGATAATTTTACCTCATCCACATCCACATCTTTAGAATATGTCAATTTGGCATGTGTTGAAGAACATGAATATGATTCTCAGCATAAAATTAAACAAAAAAGATTATTTAATATAAAATAAAGAATTCAATTACAAACAATCGTACTAGCATCTTGAGCCTACAATTTAAAAAAAGATTAGGGCCGGTTTACACTTAATTATTTTTTTGTCTTTTTATCATTTAAATTTATAAAACTAACTTTTAAGTTTTTAAGATTTTTAAATACATGGTAAATATCACAAATATGCTTTGAATAAAATTTATTATTATTTATAATTACGTAATTATTAAGAAATTTTAAAAATTAAATTAAATTAAAGGTAAGTACATATGGATCTAGAAATTAAGATAGATCTAGGCCTGCTCCAGATCCGTCTTAGATCCGTGCATCGATATCCAAATCCAATCCAAATCTATTTTAGAGACCCAAATCCAATCCAATTGAATTTAGATCGCGTGGATCTTGGGTCAGATCCATTGCCATCCCTAACCACAAGCACCCATCTTTTTCAATTGCTAAAGAATTGAAAGGCAAATGCAATTATATATGGATAAGGGTACATTTATTATGATGACCCTGATGTACGCTAGAAAATAAAGATAACCCAATTTCTTCCACTTTTTTTTTCATATTTAAAACAAAAATAACAATAATAATAATAAATTACGAAATTGAAAAATTTCGTTTGTAGATCTTTTTTCAAGAAATTAATTCAATTTTTTCTTGTGACCATTTCTATTTTAAATAAATTAATTCAATTTTTTCACTTCCACTAGGCCAAAGAGTACCTATCTTGACAGTGGAATTGAGCGATTAGCTCTGAAACTCTTAAGTGGTGAGGACGTTTGGAGGCTAGTCGAGGGTTTTGATAGTACATCCGGGAAAGGGAAAAAAGTTAAGTGGAAGAGAGTGGACTGCGATAATCGTGTGTGGTGGAAGAAAAAGTCCATATTCTTTAGTTTAGAGTATTAGAAGCATTTACTTGTGCGTCATCAGTTAGATGTTATGCACATAGAAAAAAAATGTGTGTGATAGCATTCACGGAACACTTCTACATATTCCCGGAAAGACCAAAGATGGGATGAAGTCGAGGATGGATCTTACGGATATTGAGATTAGGGGGAAATTAGCACCATTAGTGGAAGAAGAAAAGCGTACGTTCTTGCCTCCGGCGTGTTACACATTAACTAGGGCTGAAAAGTCAATGTTTTGCCAAGCTTTGAAAAGTATTAGGGTTCCTGATGGTTATTCCTCAAACATCTAGAATCTGGTCTCCTTAAAAGACTATAAAATTCAGGGTCTAAAATCTCATAATTGCCACGTTCTTATGCAACAGCTTTTACCAGTTGCCCTAAAATGTGTTTTGCCGGATCATGTAAGAAATGCCATCATAAGGCCGTGTTTCTTCTTTAGTAGTTTGTGTGCACCAACGATAGATGTGACAACATTGGATGAATTGGAGTGGGATATTGTTGTTACGTTGTGCTTGTTAGAGAAATGTTTTCCCCCATCCTTTTTTGATATAATGGTCCATTTAATTGTTCACTTAGTGTATGAGGTGAGGTTGTGTGGCCCTGTGTTTCTTCGATGGATGTATCATTTCGAGCGATACATGAAAACTTTTAAGGGCTACGTTAGAAATCACAAATTTCCTAAGGGATGCATAGCCGAGGATTAAGTTCCGGATGAGGCCTTAGAGTTTTGTTCAGAATACATATCCAACATGGAAACAAATGGGGTCCCATCAAGACATGTTCAAAATTTGTCCATTGAAAAGCCGTTGAATGGCGGTTGTATGGTGCAAGTTGATCAGTCTTCACTAGATGAAGCACACTTGTATGTCTTACAAAATACTCAAGAAGTCGATCCATACATTAGGTAATGTTCTATATCAATTTTAATCGTGTTAACATTAAATTTTTTTACTTCCTTCACAAACCTGAAATGCTCTTTACTGTCAATTAATTATAGCGAGCACATGGTGTTTCTAAGGGATTTGCATCAACGTCGTCGTAATGATGTAAAGTGGTTGCAAGATGAACACAATCGTTCCTTTGCAGATTGACTAGAGAATAAGGTCACCAAGATTTCTGTTTTAATTAGCAAAATTTTACCGTTTTGTTTGAAAGTCCACTAACCACGAATATATTTCGTTAGGTTTATCAGTTGATAGACAATGGTGTCGATGTTTCACCAATATGGTGTCGATTTTTGAGTTCTATTTTATTTATTTTGTAGTCCGATTCTTTGATGTAAATGCCATAATTTGATTTGTTTTTAAATGCATTAATCTGATTTTTTTTTACTTATGTAAATGCCAGGTGTATTATGGTGAAGGATATTGAGGATCACTCAGCTGGTGATGATCTGTCTGACCACTAGCCGGTGAGGATCTGCCTAAGCACGCTGCTGGTGAGGATATGTCTGAGAATTTAGCTAGTGATGATTTATCCGAGCATGCAATTGGTAAGGATATTTCTGAAGACTCAGCTGGTGGGGATGACAAGTCAGATGATGAACATAATGATGGTGCTCAACCAGAGAGTAGTTCTAGAAGTAGAGGTGTTTCAATTGGTGTGAAGCAGAAAAAGAAAAGAAAAAGATCTTCTGGACAGTTTGTGGTTAAATATAATAGGTTTTGGGTTCCATATGGTGAAGAAGCCAGTGATTTGGCTACTTATGTTGGGGTTCTTGCTCGTACATCAATTTCAATCCGTCAGTCTAATTGGCGTAAAGTTCCGACTGAGACTAAAGATCGGCTTTAAGAGTCTGTTAAGGTAAAATATTTTGTTCATATATTTAACTTAATTATTAATGCAACAGCTGAAGTTAAGTGGTAGAATCAATTGTCTATTTCACTCCTAACGAAGGTTCACTTCAGTCTCTATTCAAGAAGCAAGAAACAAGTTCTACAAGATCTCGGAATTGCTTTTTGACAGTTTAGGTACTATCTCAGAAGAAAGTATATAAGGCCATATATACATGATCGTAAGAGGCTGTTTAGACCACCATTACAATACAGACATATTACAAAAGATGATTGGGCAAAGTTTGTAAGGCAGTATTTGTCTGATGAGTTTACAGTGAGTATAAGAAAGATAAATGTGTTTTAAAGGCCTTACATTATTTGTGTGTGTTTAACACCACTTATTTGTGTTTTACAGAAATTAAGTGACAGCAGCAGAGCAAAAAGGGAGATGAACAAGTTCAATCATCGCCTTAGTCGCAAAGGATATGCTGGTTTATTGTAGGAAGTGGTAAACTTCCATTTTGAATAAATACTTTAGCAAATTTAAGTGAATTCAATTTTTATCTTGTAAGAAATCAATCATAAGTTACAGATAGTTTACTAACTTCAAAACTTAACAGTGTTCAAAAACGAGACTTACCGAAGAAGAAGTGGATAGGAGTGAGCTTAAGAGAGCCCGAAGACTGAGAAATGGAGGATACCATCCAGATGTTTCGTCCAAAAGCTAGTAAGTATAAGAAAAACTCTTCTTGTTATTAAAGACAATGATAAGTTTGAAATCTAATTTTTTTGTAAGTATAAGAATAACTTAAACTTGCTGTTATACTAGGTGATAGGAAAGGCTTAGTACAGATGATAAAGTAAGATCATGTGGATCAGATGCAAGGTTTGATCTACTTGCAAGAAATTTGGGTAAGTCTCCAAAATCTAGTCATTTTCGAGGAGTGGGCAAATTTGTTACCCCAACTATGTACTTCAACACCTTCAAAGGACATCATCAAAAGAATAAAGACAGAGAGCATGAAATTTGGATGCAACAAGTTGACAAACAATTGAATGAAATTAGGAATGAATTGAAGAAGACACCCCGTCATTCAGATGTAGGTAGTTCCAACTACCCAATTGATTTTGATGGTGCTAATAAAAGCATGGATGTGGATGCAGACATGGTGGCGATAGCTGAAGAAAAGGTTTTTTTTTTTAACTTGTCGTATTTATTTTCAACATTCTATATTTATTTTTCAGTGAACTCGTTTAATAACATTTACTAATTAATTTTGTAGGAGGCTGATTCTTTCTGAAACTTACTAAGAAAGAGCAAGAAAAAAACGGCTAAACAAGTTCCTGAAAACAAACAAACTGCCATTATTCCAAGAAAAAGTCCTAGACTCCATGGTGATCAGTTGAAGGCAAATGAGGTAGGGAATACAAAAGGCACAAAAAAACACTTAAACTTTGATGCACCAAGACTGCATGATGAGAAACCCCAGATGAACAATCCTCCGAAACCTACTGCCACTACAAGAAACAAGAGCAAAAAAGTTCCAGCAACAAAGAATTGCCTGCAAGACGCACCAGAAATGTGGAAGTAAAGCATCAAAATAGGTTTCCAGTGCTTCAACTATTTGGCACACTATGTGAAATGAAGTTGCCATCTGATGGTTGGCTTCCTTATTTGATTGCTGATGATGTATTTCATTTCAAGGAGTGTAAAGCTCATATCGGGAAGATGGCGTGCAAGGATTTACTATCGATGAACCAGCTAGGTGTAAATCAGATCGAAGTATATGCAGCGTGAGTGATTCTTTCTTGTCAATTTAATAATGTGGTTTTTTAATGTTACTTAATTCTTTTTAATTTACAGAGTATTATTGTTATAGGATGTTGCATGAATCATTAACCCCAACAAGCAGAGGAACAAATCAGTTTGGATTCATATGTCCAGCTTTGGTTTCTGTCCAAAATGAAGCAAATGCATTGGCATCCTTTGACAGGAGAGCACGTGGTATTTGTGATCGTTTGATGAAAGCCAAGAGAGAACAATTCATCTTCATGCCATATAATCCTGGGTAATATTTTTTCTACTTTAGTTAAGCAACCAGGAAGATATCCTATTTTAAGTTTATAATTAATTTGAATATGTTACATCTTCTGTTGTAGAGGTCATTAGGTATTGGTTGTTTTTGACGTATCAAAAAAGGAGATATTTTATTTGGATTCAATCCGTGGAGATCCTGTAAATGATTTACGTGAGCTTATTGTAGCGTATGTATCATTTTCCTTTATTACATAATTAACTTACTGTCAAATTCTACTCAAATAGCTTACTAATAGTTGAACTTTTATGCAGTAACATGTCAATGTTCATAACACAAAAGGGAAATAAGGACAAATGGATGTTTAGTAAGATGTTCAAAATTGTGAAGGTAAATTAACTTACCTTAAGCAATGAATATTATTAGAAATTCTACTTTTTCCAGTTGTAAACTTTAAATGGTAATTGATGATTAGGCCCCAATGCAACCGGGTGCTATGGAGTGTGGTTATTATGTCCTCAAGTACATGAAAGACATTATTGATGATATATCTCTCCTGGAAGATGTAAGTTTCATCCTTGACTTCACTGTTTCATCCCTGACTTCACTGTCTTTTTTAAGTAGTGCTTCATTGTTTCATAAGTATGAGTGGTTATTTTGGTGGTTATCAATTCAAAGGAAAGTCCACATATACTGAAGCTGAAATAGATGAAGTTCGTGTGGATTGGGCCATGTGTCTAAAATGCTGATGAGTATTTAATGGTAACTTTTATATATTTCTTCCATGCGGTAATAAGAAGTATTTGTGTCTAAAGTGCTTAATTATGAGTATTTTGCATCTGTAGTTGGATTTTGATGCTTCATGTAAGATATTTCAGTTTTTCCTTGGCAATTTGGAGCTACAAACATTCAACTTAACTAAGGTAACATTCCAGTTTTCTTTAGTCCACAAATTCCAATTTATTTTAGTCTACTTAGAGCTGCAAACTTCAACAGTACTTTTATGGTAGAATTTGGTAGATACCTCAGATATGTTGGGATTAATTTTATTGAATATCATGGATGTTTGTTTGTGTTGGATGATGTAGTTTGTGTTGGATATGTTGATTTTATATTTGCCAAATTTGGTTAATACAATTGTTATAAAGCTATTGTAATTCTGAAATTTTATGAAAATATATTTGGGAATTGAATTTCAGGTATTTTATTATTTGGGAATTGAATTTCAGGTATTCAGAAATCAAATAAAAATATTTTCAATTTTATTCTAAATTTATGACCGATTATATCTGTCACAAGATACAATGGTTTTAATTTACTCGCCAAAATCTCAATTTTCGCACTAAAATTTAATTTCGCGGCAAATTTAAAATTTACCGCCAAATAAAATTCAAAATATTCGAAAATATAAATTTCCCGCCAATTAATTTATAAATTAATTTAATCAAATTTTTATTTTCCCGTCGAATAATTTACAAATACTATGATAGAATAATGACAGAAATGTATACAATGAGGCGCTCTATCATACTTCATCACAGATTTTCACTCTGTCACATTAGTCTGACTGCACCTACAATGACGAAAAAAACCTTTGTCATCCGCCCCCCCGGATGACAGAAATTATCTGTCAAGATAGGTCTTTTTTCACCTAGTGTTTTAGTTGTATTTATATTTTGGCATTTTTAATGTTACCCTACTGTTTTCATTGTTATTTTAGTTTTGTCAATCAAATGATGTTATTCTAGTTTTGTCAATCAAATGATATTATTCAAAGAAAATATTAAAAGTATGCTGAACTAATAAACGAACAATTAAATATAAGATTCCCAATTAAATTTAAACAATAAAATTTAAATAAGTTTGAATCAAACATTAATACAAATATAACAGTAAAACAAATATTCCAAATATAGTTTGAAAACAACATAGTGACAGTTTGCAGAAATCAATCAATTATCCTGAGTACATCTACTCCTTGACCTTCGCCTTTCCCTTCACCTTCCCTACCTAAAAGTGCAGCATATAGAATCAGTTAACTAGTATGCTACACAAATCAATTCTCGAATATGTACAGGAACAAATATACCAATAATTTTACCTAATTATTGTATGATACAATTAATTTTACAACATACGTGGCCCACTCATTGCGAAGTTGTGAAATATCATCCATAGTGTAGTCATCACATTTCTAGAACTTCAAAAATAAAGCAACAAAATGTATAGATATATTTTTAAATCCGTTCTAATTAACATAAGAAATCTAGGTAATGCAAATAAAGAGTATCACTATAGTAAACAATAATTACCAAAGCAACCTTATAATAATCACTAATTGCCCACATCAACACAGCCCGTAAATTAAAAGTTTGTTTCCTATATGCATCAAACACATCAACACCTACATCCCATAGGGTTTTGAAGTCCTCAATCAAAGGTGCTAGATATACATCTATATCATTTCCAGGCTGTTCAGGGCCAGATATCAGTAGAGACAACATCACAAACTTCCTCTTCATGCATAACCATGGAGGAAGATTATATGTTATCAATGTAACAGGCCAATAACTGTAAGTCGTGCTAAGTGTGTTATGTGGGTTAATCCCATCAAATGATGAAGTCGACCGAAGATTTCTCGGCTCTTAGGCAAAATCAGGCCATTTCTTGTCAATTAGCTGTCAAGTCGGTGAGTCTACAGGGTGGCGAAGCTTGCCATCTCTAATTCTTTTATTTTCATGTCATGTTAAGTTCTCAGCAGTTTGCGGTGATTAAAGCATTCTTTTAAACCTAGGAACTATAGGAAAATACCATAACACTTTTTTGGCAGCCTCTTCCTAATTTTTTTAAATCCATTTTTTCTTATTTGCCACATAGATGCTCCACAGCTTGGGCATTCACAAGATTTTGGAACTCATTCCTATAAAGAATGCAATCATTTGGACATGCATGTATTTTCTCATAATCTAAGTCGAATAGCTTCATTATTTTTTTTGGCCTCATACATAGACTTAGGCATACTATTATCATTTGGTAATATCTCATTGAGCACTTCCAATAAAGCTAAAAACCCACTATCAGACCAGCCATAAAGTCCTTTTATATTGTACAGTTTCATTAAACCCGATAGCTTTGAATGCTTTGAACCCGGATATAAGGGTTTTTCAGCATCTTCAAGCATATCCTTAAAAGAACTAGGATCTTTATCACAATGCTCAAAAGCATCATGAATCATGTCACCTAAATTACTGTAATCTGGACATTTAAAACGCTAACTTTGTGGCTGGTCTTAGTACTTTGCAAAGGTAGTTTTGGGTTCTCCTCACCATGCCAATTCCAAATTAAATATTTTTCTAGAAAACCTTTTTTAAACAGATGTAGCCTCACTTGTTCAGGAGTCAAAAACTCCATATTACAACAAGAGGTACAAGGACATCTAATCGACATTCTATTTTCATAATTAATAATGGAAAACTCCAAGAAATCATTAACCCATCATAATACTCATCCGCCAATCTATCACAGAATATCCAAGTTTTGTCCATAACATGTATTTTTAATTGTTCATTTATTACAAGTTTTTAGCTTAATAAGTTTGATTAAATTGCACAAATAACTTCAAGCTTTGAGTATAAAAAAATAATCACGTGATAAAAAAATGAGTTTTATAAAGTGAATATGAGTTTTATAATCATTACTACTAAAAAAAATGATATCTGCAAACTTAGATTAGCCTTTATAAAGTGAATATAAGTTTTATTATACTACTTAAATCTAATCACATGAACCAATTAAAGAATATTGCCCTAAATTGTAATTAAGCATTCATTAGTTTTTCCAGAGTTATAAAACTTTAGAAGATAAAAAAATAAAAATCGAATAAAAATATAATCATTATATATTTCTACTCACAATGTTGCTTTAACTTGATTGACATCACCACCCAAAATCACTTTAAACATTTTTCTTAAATATAGAAAGGAGAAAAAGAAAACAAACTTTAAAATATAACTATTTTATATTAAGACGGGCATATATAACATAATCTTTTACTAGAATATTGACGGAATAATCCATAGTTCTCAAAATTAATACACTACACTCAATAAATATTTGTATAATAAATTAATTTTCAAGCAATTACTCATATGCTCATCATCCAAAATAATTTCTTGAAAGCTTTCAAAGTCTTAAAATAGGGATGTAAAACTTAAATCAATCGGAAACCATAGAAATTAATAATCGGGCTAAAATTCAAGTTAAATCGATTCAATAAAAAAGAAGAAAAGAAAAGACTAACCGTTAAGAGAATAGCCCCACATATAATGAAAAAAGATTTATGCCCTTGGTACTTTATTCTGCCACTGTAAGCCACAGTTGACACATATTTTTTTCGTGAAAATATTGTAAGTTAGCAGATTTATTGCTAATAAGATTTTAATATAAAGCATTGACAATCCGAATTTAAGAATTTGTTTAATTCAATACTATTCGGAATGTTATGAAACTTTCAGAATATAATGAGACATGTCAATGCACCATAAATAAAATTTCCAAGTCATTTGGACAGCTCTACAATACATTATCACATTATTAAACTATGTAAGTCAAAACTGCATATGAAACTATAACAGCAGCAGCAGGTATTTGAATTTTTATTAAATTTAAAATACTAAACATATCAGAATGATACTTTTCAGATTTTAAGTGGACATATAATTCAACAACATATTAAAATTTGAGAACATTCTGACATCGTTAGGCTGTTGTTTGACAGGATCAAAATTAATGAACAATTCTATCAAAAGAAGTTACGTATTGCAGAGGCAGCAAAGTTTGAAAAATCATTAAAAAAAAACTACAAGTTCAATCAAAATGAAATTCTCCAGATTTGAAGTATGCATATAGAAGTTTAGTTTCTCTGAATTTCAGCTTGTTCTGACACTGTTAGACTATTGATTTGCAATATCAAACATGGTACGTACATAATTTCTAATATAATTGGACAGCAACCAACCATATTGAAAAATCCATTTAAAAATCAAATATAAACCCAATCCATTCCAAAATTTCTAGAACTGAAATGTTTACATTAAATTTAGTTTCTCAAAGTTTTAAATCAATAAAAAGTCACTTAGTCATATTTTGAAACAATCACGTTTACAACAACAGTAGCAATCTTCAAATTTTCAGTAGAATTTCATAAATATTAATCAACTTTTCAACTCAAAATCAAGTTTCCAGCAACTTGAATATCATCAATCCTCACGTTTAAAGTAAAATTAGGTTTTGGGTTTCCATACACACCATTAAACGAAATATATAGTATACTAAACACATGATTGTCAATTGCAATTATTCTTTTAATTAATAACTTGCATTTGACCTAAATCCATAATTATTGATTGCACTTATTCTTTTAATTAATAAATTGAATTCGACCTATAATACAACAGAGTTTTATTTATTTTATTAAATATTAAATTACTTTATAAGCAACAGAAACACTAGATTTCCAAACAAGTGCAAGGTCTCATTCGTACTCAATAAACATCAACCAATTAAAACATAAAAACTTAAATAATGTGAATAGAGAACGAGATAAAGAGTTACCGCAACACTGATTCAGACTTTCAAACCCTAACTTTGCCCAAATTCTTCACGACACTTTCTAGGTTCTTTTTAAGGATATTTTAGGTTAAGGATGGCGGCTTTCAAGGTGTTGATGGAGGTAGCTTTCAAGGTAGACAGAGGGAGAGAGAAAGAAGAAAGGGAGCTTGGAGGCCGTGGGATAGATGTTTAACTTAAACAAAAATTTTTAGATTTAAGGTTTCATATACACCATCCATTAAAATGACACAGTATCAATGGTAATTTACTTTAATTTTTAATATTTATTTACTAATTAATTTAAAATTTTAAAATGAAACCCTTGGCCCAGTGGCTTAGCGTTTAAAATTAAACAAGTTATGGCTTAGAGCTCTTCGGTTCGATTCCTAATAGGCACAAAATTAAAATTTTATTTTTTAACTACTAATACCTTAGTGTCATGAATCTCTTCTCTTTAATTTAAAGACAGTATAGCATTAGTAATTTGTGATATTTATCTGTTAAACACAAAAAATAACCCAAATGAATGAAACTACTGACACTTTTTAATAAAGTATCACAAGACAAGTGTCACAAAAGACCATTTTTCTAGTAGTGTGTGAATCTTGTTTAGAAGGAAAAATGACCTAAAGACCTTTCTCGACTAAAGGAATACGTGCAACAGTACCACTTGAATTAGTACATACAGATGTGTGTGAACTAATCAAAGTACAAGCTCGATGTGGTTATGAGTATTTCATCACATTCAGTGATGATTAGTCAGGATACGGTTATGTTTATCTAATGCATCATAAGTCTAAAGCTCTTGAAAATTTCAAAAAGTATAAGGCTGAGACAAAAAAGTAATTAGGTAATAACATAAAGAAACTTTGATCTGATCGAGGTGATGAATATCTCTCAGGAGAGTTCAAAGAGTATCTTTTTGAAAATAGGATTATATCTCAACTAACAGCTCCAAGAACACCACAATGAAATGGTCTGGCAGAAAGAAGAAGTAGAACTCTTTTGGATATGGTGAGATCTATGCTTAGTTATTCCACATTGCCCATCTCATTTTGGGGACTAGCACTAGAAACTGCGGTATACCTATTGAACTTAGTTCCATTTAAGTCAATGCCTAAAACCAAAATATAATTATAGTCAGATCAAAAACCAAGTTTAAAACATATCCATATTTGGGGTTCACTAGTACATGTACTGAAAGTAGAGGCTGACAAAATGGATTCATGTTCTAAGGTTTGTATGTTTGTTGGGTATCCCAAAGGAACAAGGGGAGGTTTATTTCATAGTGCTCAAGACAGAAAAGTAATTGTGAATAAACATTTTATTTCTCCTGAGGAAGACTATTTGAATAACTTCAAACCTAAAAGTAAGGCAATACTGGAAGAAGCATTAGGAGATGATGTTGATGCTTAGATTTCAGTATCTATTACTCGATAGGAAGAAGAGCAACAACATGAAATCATAATGTTATCCCTGAGCAGCAACCACCCATAGAACCTCGTCGTAGTGGGAGGGTAAATAGATTACCAACACGGTACATGTTACTAGGTGAAACTTATACAACTAGCTCAGATGGACATGTACAAGATCCCACTAACTATAGCGAAGATCTATTGGATGGAGATGCTGAACTATGGAAAAATTCTATAAACTAAGAAATGAAATATATGTATTCTAATAAAGTTTGGGAACTTGTAGAAACACCAAATGGGGTAAAACCTATAGGGTGTAAGTGGATCAATAAGAGAAAAACAGGAGTAGATTGAAGGGTGGAAATGTTTAAAGTAAGATTAGTAGCCAAATGGTATACTTAAAAAAAAGGAATCGATTATGAGGAAACCTTTTCACCAGTTGTTATGCTTAAATCCATCAGGATTCTTCTCTCCATTGCTGCAGTGTTGGATTATGAAATTTGGCAAATGGATGTCAAGACAGCATTTCTTAACGAACATCTTGAAGAAGACATTTATATACAGCAACTAGATGGGTTCATTAAAAAAGGCTAAGGACACATGGTATGTAAGTTGCAAAGATCCATTTATGAATTAAAGCAAGTATCCCATTCATGGAACATCAAATTTGATCAAACGGTTAAAATGTTTGGATTCATAAAAAATATTGATGAGCTGTGTGTGTACAAAAAAATTTAAGAAAAAGCTGTAGCTTTTCTGGTTCTTTTTGTGGATGACATTCTCTCAATTAGAAACGATATAAGAGTATTATCATCAATAAAGAATTGGTTGGCTGAACAGTTTGATATGAAAGACTTAAGAGAGGCTAGTTATATTCTTGGTATCAAATTGCTTCGAGACTGAAAGAATAAAACTTTAGCCTTATCCCAAACTATTTATATTGATAAGATATTAGCTAGATTTAGCTTGGAAAATTCCAATACTGGTTTGTTATCATTCAGACATGGAATTACACTCTCTAAGGATCAGTCGCCAAAGACACCTGAGGAGAGAAAAAATGAGATGAGTTCACTATGCAGAGGTTGTGGGAAGTCTCATGTATGCCATGCTATGTACTAGACCAAACATCTGTTTTGTAGTAAGGATGGCCAATAGATATTAATCTAATCCTGGTCCTGAACACTGGACTACAGTCAGGCATATAATTAAGTATTTGAAAAGAACGAAGAATTATATGCTTGTGTATTCTAGTGATGATCTCATTCCAGTAGGTTATACTGATTCTGACTTCATACCAGATAACGATTTAAGAAAATCAACTTCTATTTATGTGTTTACAATGGGAAGTGGAGCTGTGAGTTTGAGGAGTATGAAACAAAGTTGTATCATGAGACTCCACAAATGTGTTTGAATATGTGATCGCTTTCGAAGTCGCTAAAGAAAGTTGTTTGGCTCCGTAAGTTCCTACAAGATCTTGAAGTGGTATCTGCAGTAACTGTACCTCTAAAACTATTTTATGACAATAGTGGTGCAGTGGCTCAGTCTAAGGAACCAAGAAACCATAAGAAGCAAAAACATATAGAAAGGAAATATCATCTTATAAAAGAAATAGTGCAGAGAGGTGATATAGAGGTTACCCAGATTGCCTCAAAACAAAACTTGGCAGATCCTTTTACAAAGGCCATACTTAGGAGACCTTTTAACCTACACTTAGAATGTATGGGCATGCATGAGTTGCCGTATATGCTTTGAGAGCTAGTGGGAGATTGTTGGGATTATGTACTCTTTAAAGCATATTGATTTATTTATTTATGATAAATACATTTTCGAATTAATAAAATATTTGAGATATTTTTTCAGACATCTTAATTGCATAAATATTTTGAATGAGGTCCATTTAATCATATTATAGATTTTTATATGATCATCATATGGATTTACAGAAGACATAAATACAAGTTATCTTATGATTAAATAAATTGAGTTCACAGTTGATAAATAGAGTTTGACGCTCTATTTAAGTTTAGACTGTAGTAAATTCATTGAATGATTTATCTTAATCATGTATGAATTTACAGACTTAGTTTGACTACATTGAACTGGATCACATATGAGATTTAATTAACCTTGAAATAACTGTCAGACTTATTAAATCTCATAGGCATTGATTTTATTGCAATCTCAATCTTCAGTTAATTATAGTTTCATGTTTATGCTTGTTATTCCATTTGAGTTACCAATGGGTGCAACATACATTTGTAGTCAAGGTTACCTAGTATCTTGGTGGGAGCAATTATGAGCAACAAGATTATGGATTAATAATATAGAATTTGTATAACACAGCTCTTGATGGGTTTTCGGTACTTGATCATAGAATTTTGGCCAGAGTGTTTTAACATAATTAGTATGTTGAAAATGATTATTAGAGAAAGACAGTAAGTGTCAAGGAATAAGATGTAATTAAATTGATTGGACACATGAGCGAATCCAGGATTTTAAAGTACCCCGGGATAATTTTTAAAAAAATTATATCGTAAAGTGAACATAACATTTCATAAGTAAAAAATAAAATAAAATAAAATAAAATACACCTAATAATAGGAAGACATTAGAAGCTTTACCCCAAATAATATTTACTTTAAACAAAATAAGTATATAAAAAATAGAAAATAAAATTGTAAATCGAAACAAAAATATTACTAAAGTTGTACTTTTTGCGGCTTCAAACAATATAACTCATCAATTATGGATTCTGAATCAATAGTATCAGCAATTTTTCTTTCAGCATAGACGACAATACAATTCAAAAGAAACTCATTTTCCATCTTATTGTGAAGTGATGTCATGATAAGGCTTATGGCTGAAAATGCATGCTCTGTTGTGGCTGTAGAAACTGATAGAGTCAACGCTAGATGAATTAATCTATCAATCAAGAAATTGTGTTGTAACTTTTTTGTTTCAAGTAATCGTCGACATAACTCAGAAATTGAAGAATCTTTTTGAAAAAGTGGATGAGAAATCACATCAAACTTATAATGCTCCAATTATCTTCTCAAAGCAAGAATCTCATGAGGATAAAACTTCTTAGCAAGACAACAAATGCGGTCCATACCAAATAATTTAAACCCATCGATTAGATCCAAAGCTGAGCTTAGAGTAAGGAGTTCCATAGTTTGCTTTGGGAACCTGTTATTCATCTCTGCCAATTGAAAATCTATTATAGCATTAAATATATCATAGTGATAATGATGCTCAATTGTAATATGATCTTTTTGTTGACAAGAACCTCTTGTACCTTCAATATAACGAACACTCATATCAAGCACACTAATGTCATGCTTTCTACAAAATGATTCCACACTTCTAATAACATCATCGCAACCATTATCTCAAAATTCTTGCCAAAGCCTTTTAGTACTTGTGATATAATTCAACGCATTCAATGTCTAAAGATTTTGCTTGTAATGTTCGGCAAAGAATATCAGAGATTCCAAGAACTCTATGCAACAAAAGTAAAATAAACACAAGCTCGAAGGATTTCATCTCTCTATACGCACCTTTAGCTTCTCCATGCATATCTCTACTAGGTCCATCATTAATCATCTTTCTTAGAACTTCAAGAGTTGCACCAAACATCTCAACAAGCCTACTAACTAAAGTAAAATGTGAGCTCCAACGAGTATCTCTAGCCCTTTGTAAAGTTCGGACTTGATTAGCACCTGTACCAGTCTCAAGCTCTTCTGAAGCTATCAATTCTATAATTTCTCTCTTTAGTAGATTTTAACTTAGAGTAACGTTTGGAAGAAGCATTAACAAAGTTGACAATAGAACTCAACTTGGAAAAAAATAACCACACCTCATGCACTTCTTTAGATATTGCAACTAATACGAGTTGTAACCGATGAGCAAAGCAATGCATATAATAAGCATATGGACAATCATTAAGAAATAGAGATTGTAATCCATTCCACTCTCCAGCCATATTACTAGCACCATCATACACTTGACCTCTTAAATTTTCAACTAAATTATTGTATCGAGTAAGAACATTACATATCTCGTTTTTTAGAGTCGAGGCCTTTATGTCACCAACATTCACAACTTCAAAGCAACGTTCTCTAATAAACCCATCACAATCAATATATCTCAAAATAATAGCCATTTGCTCTTTGTGAGATTCATCAAATGCTTCATCAACAAGAATACAAAATTTAGCATCCCCAATTTCCTCTCGAATCTTGTGTCGTACTTTATTAACAAGAATATTCAATAACTCCTTTTGAATATTAGGTGCTATGTATTGGGCATTTTTAGGACCATTTTCTAACACAACTTTATTAATCTCCTCATTCATTGTTGCTAACAACTTGATTAATTCAATAAAATTTCCACGATTAAGAGAATTAACCGACTCATCATGACCTCTAAAAGCACAAGCTTGTTTTGGCAACCACTTGGTAGCTATTATTTTGGTTTTTAGCCGCAATTTATTCTCTAAAACTTGTTGTGAAGATTGTGCATTCATTCTTTTGTCAATATGTGTAGATGGATCCTTTAAATTGCTCCATTTTAACATGGCGGCATTGTGAAAAGAACCATGACTCCATGTAGTTCAAAAGGACATTTTTTGTCACAAGAAACATACTTCCAATTTTGACAACCATCAACAATTAATGCATCATACTTAGTTGATGTATCATAAAAAAAAAGTATGGAAAACAAAATGCTTTATCTTTTGATAAGGAATACTCAAGCCAAGGAAATTTTGAGAACCAAGAAAATTGAAATCGACGATTTTGCATACCATGTTTAGTCGATGGGTACTTTTGTAGCTCAAGCTAGAATGGTCCCATATTTGTATACGCCATCCGCACATCTTCACATTTGTCAATAGGATAAGTTTTTATTGAGATGCATAATCCGGATCACGTTCTAAATAAAGGGTGTCAACAGTGGATGTAATATCAACTTTCTCAAATTCGGCTTTTTGAGATTTAAGAGAACTTGAGGCATCAATATTACATGGAGAACTTGTTTCATTTGATGATTGACTACCATCTACTTTGGCAAAGAATGAAAGGAGAGTTTTCCTTGGCTTGGGTTTATAGGACATTATAACCTATAAATTATAACAACATGAAATTACATAAGAATTAATAAATTAATTAATAATTAGTATTAAATACAAGCTTAATCAGCATGCTTAAATAAATTAACCAATTAACTTTTGTTCATCTTTTCCATTTAAAAAAAATATTATTAGTGAAAAAATAACAATAATAAGTATTTACTTAAAATGCTCTCTAGCAATTGCCCCAACAATAATATATAAAATTATTGACAAATGCAACCAAGATATGTCCAACAGTGAACAGTCCAAGAGAAATAAATTTAGGCTTGCACAAAAATAGTTCTATAAAATGTAACAGCAATTCAAAATTCGAGGAATATTGTAGAGCAAATCACAAAAAAGCAGCCAATCAAAAAATTCAAAATCATAAATCAAAAATTCAAAATAATATGTAGAGCAAATCAATAAAATCTATAACAAAAAATAATTAATTTATGTAAGTTCTAAAAGCATTGTAGCATAGCAGTAAATTGTAAAAGAAATTGTGAAGGCGAATTGTTGAACTGATGAAGAAATTGAGATCAAGAAGATTAAATGATGAAGAATCGTGAAGGCGAATTGATGAAGAATTCCGAGTGAGGCGAATTTGGAAATTTTTGCTTCTTAGATTGGTAGGTCGGTGAAACCGTGCAAGTGAAGGAAAACTGATGGCATTTTCATAATTATTGATTGATGGCATTTTCAATAATTAATGATTGATGGTATTTTTGTAATTTTAATTAACATAACTGAATTTTGTTTCATTTTCTATACCGGGCTTAGCCCACTTATAGGTCTGTCTCTGATTGAACAGTTGAGATATCAATTTAATTAACGATGTAGTACAAATGATTGTTCAGTAAAGAAATCAATGTAGCATGGGTCGAATTATTATTTGAGAACACTATCTTAGATAGCATACAATTATGGAGGTCAATTCCAATATTTTAGTGGAGTAAATTTAAAATTAAATAATCGGGCTAGTTTAATTACAGGTCTAATTATTATAACCACTATTGTATATACCCATATGATCCTCAGATTAGCTCATTTAATTGACTGCACCACTACTGAATTAATAAGTAAGATAACTAGCTATTTGGGTTAAAAACATAAATATATTATTTGGCGGGAGGCTTCATTTAATATACTTGTGTGTAAGGGGCCTTGTATTATTTTACAAGGTGGGCCCTTATAATAAGAATAAGTAACGACACTTTGCTTTCTCTTATTTTTAATTTAAATCAAATATTGTGATTTAATAAAATTAAAAAAGAAGATAAATAAGGAACATAGGGCTTCCACCAACAGGATATATAAAGGGACTTGGTTATCCTCATAAGAAAAGACAGGAGCCACAATATATAGATCAGAGAAAAGAGAATTTTTCTCTTTGACTTTGAGAGAAAAATCTTTTCTTGCTAGTTACTTTAAACAGTGATAAAGGTATCCACACGTCAAGTACAGATCAAACTTGAGTCATAACTTAGAAGATCGTTAACGAGAAATCGTGATCTAACAGGATTGGTGGTGATAGATCGGGACTTGGGAGTTTAGATTACTTCTGCGAAAAAATAAATATACGATTTATAGATTATGATAATTTTATATGTTGTATGAAAAACGCGATCTTAATATTTCCACTGCAAAAAGTTTTTAAACCAACAGTACTAACATATTTTTTATAGAAATTAATTAACCTTGACAAATCAAGAAAAACTTTATTTAAATAAAAAGCATAATAAGCCAATACAAGTTAGCCGGACGGAATAAGCCTTACCACCCAAAAAAATGTATAGTACTAAAATAGAAAAGAGCCAATGCTGTATAAAAGAAGTAACCAAAACAGATAGATGAAAAGAAGAACAAAGCCAATGAAAAACTATGACTGGGAATATAGAACACTACGGGCCTAACTTAACCTAAAAATTAGCTCAAGAGTTTAGGGTTGTCCAATCCTTTTATACTTAATCCAATTTTAATACTTAACCAATATCGGATATTTTTTCTAACACCCCCATCATGTGCAGGTTAGTCTATTTGACTAGTTATTGTCAGATGTTAAAGTAGCGTGGGTCTGTTGGTGCATGAGTTTGATATCATATAGAAGCCTATAGACCTAACTCAATCCAAAAGCTAATTAGAAACTACAAAAAAACGGATCTTTTGCGGGGAATGTTTGCAGTTGAAAAAAATCTCCCCGCAAATGAGTAAAACTTTGCTGCCATTTTGCAGGGAATTAAATCAACTGCAAGGTTAAAATAAGTATTTACTAGGCAGTAAAAAATAACAAATTAGCCGTAAATATCTTTTGTATTATAACTTGTATATGCTGAAATCGAATTTTAAAAATTAAAAACAAAAACGCACTTTATTTTTTCTTTCTCTCGCTTAGAATTCATTCACTCTTTTCTTTCTCTCAGTAGCTCAGCCATTGCTATATTCACTCACTTGACTTCGATCTCTCTGGTCTCTCTCGCTCGATCTTTTAATTTTAAGGTAAGCTTTCTTGTCAATTCACTATTCTAGGGTTTATGTATTATTATTAATTTTTCATTAATAGAAATTATCAATTTCAGTTTTGCTGTGAGTAAACAATAGAATTGATTTCTGTTTTTCTGCAATTGAATTGATTTTTGTGTAATGCTGCTGGGTTTCCTTTGTGTCATTAAGCAATATGCGTGACTGATTGAAATGAAATTCTTGGTGGTGATAATTTGAAAGAACATAGTCATTAAGCTGCCTCTACCTAGTAGGAATGGAACTTACTGGTTGAGTTATTAGTTATTAGTTTCCTGGCTTCAATTATTTATGCACAAATTTTCATTACTAGAAATTACCAATTTCTAAATAATTGAATGATTTATGTATTTTCTATTGCTAATATTTTTTAGAGTAAACAATCAACTTCATTTGTAAACAATTGAATGATCATTAAATGTCTTTCGTTATATTTAAGTTTATATGAGTTTCATTTGTAAACAATTCAATGCTTGATAAATTGATTTGTCAGGTGGCTTCAATATCAGTTTCAATCCGTCACTCTCAGCTTCAATCTGTCACTCTCTGTCTTCCAATTTTCGAGTAAGCTCTCTCACTAAAATCTTATCATGTCAACTTTTATTGTGTACAAATGCTTAAAAAGAGTTACTACTTCTACTGTTTCATGGTAATCGAACTTAAGTAATTGCTTGTAGTTAAGTAGTGTGGCTACAAATTTGTAAGAAGCCTTTTTTTTCCTTCTGCCAAGCATTTGTACTCTGTTATTCCTAGTAATAATAGTACTTAGAAAGTGGCTGTTGTCATAGCTTATTGCACTTCTCTTGATACGATAAAATAGGATCCTTCTCTTGATGCGATAAAATAGGATCTTTGAAATTGTTAGATCTTTCTCTGTGATATTTCCTGGAAGCTGCAGGTGTCTTCAATCTCTCGCGTTTCAAATCTTCGTAGGGGAAGGATTGCATTATGTTGAGAATTGGGTCATTTTTCATGCTTATGCTTAGGTGTGCCTTGAAGCATGAGGAAAGTTTATCTTTCTAAACGGCAATCTTTATATTAGCTTTTTTCAGTTCTCCTTACTGCATATACATTGACAGGAAGCTTTTTTCATTTATCTGCAGATTTTGGAATGAATTGAACTAATAGTTGATTTGTAATGAATTTTTCAAATTGGTCAGTTGCTGTACAAATTTATTAGAAACTGTGTATGTACCATGTTCGGTGTTGTAAAAGAATAGTCTAATGGTGTCGAAATGAGTCGAAATTTTGAGATATTAAACTTCAATATGTCTATTTAAAATCTGGAAAGTTTCATGGTAATCGAACTTGTGGTTTATTTTTAATGATTTTTCAAACTTTGCTGCTTCAGCAGCAAGTCCCTTTGACAGAACTGTACACTGACTTTTGATCTTATGAAACACTAGCTTAATGATGTAGGAATGACCTGAAATTTTGATATGTTATAGAGTTATATGTGTACTTAAGTTCTGAAAAGTTTCATGGTAATCGAACTTGTGGTTTATTTTGAATGATTTTTCAAACTTTGCTGCTTCAGCAATAAGTCCCTTTGACAGAACTGTACACTTACTTTTGATCTTATGAAACGCAAGCTTAATGATGTAAGGATGACCTAAAATTTTAATATGTTATAGAGTTATATGTGTACTTATGTTCTTGAAAGTTTCATCCTAATATATTGAATATTTTAATTTTAGTAAATCACCTATTTCTGTGTGAAATAAAAAGATGGCTGGAAAATTCTATTGTTCTGTTTGAGGGTTCATCTCTTGAGACCATAGAGAATCAATTTGATAAAGATGGAAGTATTAAACTCAATATTCAATATACATTGATAGAGGTATTTACACAGAGAGGGAGGCTTTTGAAGAATCTATAATTGAAAGAGGCATTTGCTTTATCTAGTCTGCTTGTCAAAGGTAACTAAAATTTTAAGTTTAGTAGACTCAAATATATTAATCTGTACCTTAAATATATTAATATGTACCTTAAATGATTTGACTTGGACAGAAGATTGTTGATGAAAATTAATTGTAGAAGCATATTGTGATTGTCAATTTGACTTATTTTGTTAATGTTTTTAACAATGTATTGTTTAATAGGATAATACGAAGGCATCACAAGAGTATAGGCCACATTGCTTAAGGAAAGTTGGAGAAAGATGGACAGATTGGAAAGCTCGAGTGAAGGCAAAATGGTACACTCCATTTGTCAATGATAAGCGACTACTAACAGTTACCCCTTCTCGAGCTATTGCAGAGCAATGGAGGATATTAGCTGCTTATTGGAGCACTGAAAAATCAAAGGTATGTCTATATCACATTAGTTTATAATGATGTAATGGCTTTTGTTTCCATGAGCAATGAAGATGAATAAATCATGTAGGCATTGTCTGAGATAAATAAGAATAATCGCAAGAAACAAAGACAACTTCATGTGACTTGCCGCAAGTCATTTGCTCAAGTGCGAGATGAGGTAAATATTTATTAATCAAATGGATCAATCAGTTTTCTTTATACGGACATTCATGTGTGAACTTGAGGCTTTTTTCAATGCTTTATTAATCAATTGGATCAAAGAATTTGTTCTCCTGTAAATATGGATATGTTAAGTTACATTTGTTGCTGACCCATATATTGATTTGAAGCACTTTTTGAGAAAAAATATGATTTGTTGTTATTATTATTCAAATGAGGAAAAAAGGAGAGAAAACTGATAGATTGAGCTAGTATATCAAGACACGAACTAAAAAGGATGGAACTATATGAGATAAAGAGAGTGCAAAGATTATTGTAAATATATTATTTTACAGTTAGTTTTTACTTTTTTTCAAGCTATATTTAGTTACTGAAAAAAATTTATGTATACATATCATGATGATAAAGGCCATATGACAGGAATCTTAATGTCTCTTTTGGGTCTTTCTGTATGATTTTGCTTTTAAATTAGTTAAAAAGGAGAGAGCATAATTCTTCTTGTATTTTCTCAGTTTTTACTATACTTGATTTACTGGTTGATGAGCATCCCCAATGTTGCTTTCCTGATATTAGTGGATGAACAAAAATAATTGCATAGAAATAGGAGGCCTCACAACTTACAACAATATTTTCCCATGCTTTCTCGGGCTGCAATAAAGATGTATTTTCACCATGCTTTATGATAAAACAAACTTGTTATTACTGTGCTTTGTAATTATCTTTCTGTGGACTTTATTAATTATGTAGAGTCAATTCAATGAACTTCTATCTGAGATACCTGAGGAACAAACTACTTCTATTAGAGAGGATATATTTGATGATGTGTTGGGGCTTGATGCACATGGACGGGAGTGCATGCAAACAAGTTCTTCAAAGAGTAATAGTATTAAAGAGAGCAGAATACGTGATGAGATACATGCAGAGGTACAAAAAGAGTATGGGGTTGTGATAAATGAATTGAGGTCAAAATACGACGAACTCTTTTCAGAGCTTCTGTTGATTCGGACTCACTTCCAATCTTGTAAATGTGGATGTCAAATCAATTTGGCTAAAAATGAACAGGTATTACATATTTTGATAATTTAGTTTAGTTTATTTGTATATATTATTTATAATAATTTGTATTTATTGATGTAATAGGTTGCGGATGCCTCTAGTGCACACCATGATCATCATGCAACTTTTGGGACAGATGTTCAGGTTGATTCTCCAATATTAGAGGGTCATTGATGACGTACTTGGATTTGTAAGTCAGTTAACTTACATAGCTACCCTTGTTACTATTCAAATCAACTATTTTTTATCTTTTATTCTACAACACTTCAGTTGTTACTTTCTCTTGTCTTTCTTTGAAAATTGATTTGGAAGTGTTGGAAAATTAAAATTAAAAAATCAGATACTTTTTATTACTTTTCCTAGTATTATTGGATTTTGTATATGGGTTTGTTTGTTATTGTTAGTTGTAACAATGTGATTTGATATGTTATAATCAAATAGTTGTTTAGTTTGTAATCTATTCTTTTATTTTTTTGTTTTTTAGGATGAATTGATGATATTTCAGTGGATTGTTGTGTTGCTATGTAGTAATGGTGCTTTACCATAATTGTGGGGCTTGAGTTGAATTATAAAAATCCATCATACTTTTTATATGATACCTGCAGTGGTGCCACTCTTTCATGTTTCTTTGGAGATGATACTTGTAATAAGATTGGATGATGCACTTGGCGTCATATGACTTTGATGGATTTTTAAGGATGATACTATATAGAAAATATTATGTTTGATACAGAAATAGTTAATTGATTAATTTTCAATAAATTGTGTTTATTATCATCACTAAATAAATTGATGCAGCGAAATGAAAAATAAGCTTATAAAATTTGTAGGGAAATCAATCTGGGAATTAAAAAAGGTTGTAAGATTATTTGCAGGGAAAATGTTGGCTATAAAGAGTGGCAGCAACATTAAGAGTGCTTTTGAATTTATTTGCAATGAAATTTTATGGCTGCAAAGTTCCTCGCAAATTCTTTTTGCAGGGGTTCAAATTGACTGTAAAAAAGGCTTGGACTTTTTGTGAGGCTACTTATTGGCTATTGCAACCACCAGTATTTGGCTGCAAAAACATAATTTTCGGCTGCAAAAGAGTTATTTGCTGCCAAAATTGTTTATTTATGGAGATTATTTTTTGCCGCAAAAATCTTCTTTGATGTAGTGAGAGTTTTGAGGATTGTTCAAGTTTTATATATTTAACCTAAGTTCAATACTTAGTCGATGTTCCCTTGCAGGAAAAACCATTAGCATCTTATAAGGCTTCCGATCTCCGCCGTCGGTGAGCTCCACCAGCTAAATTATGACAACCAATACCAAAATTTGCAAAAGTGACTGCTACATTACTGTTCTCCCTGCAGGTGAGGGAAAAATGAAAATTCATACCCTGCTGTCGTGCAAACGGTGACGACAATTGCAACACCGATTGCAAAGGGTCCATCATTTCAATCATTTCTTTTTCTGAATATCATCATTTCAATAATTTAACGCTACAACCCAATTAGTTTATGTTTATACTCGACTGGTGGATGAATTATTTTATGGGTATTTTATGGGTATTCTTCTGAACAATCAAATTTTAGAAAAAATTTATTAACATAAAAAAAGCAAAGCGAATACAAGTCAAGGTGACGTAATGAGGGTAACTTACCCATAAGTTCTGTAAAAGAAGTAACAAAATATATAAGATAGATAAAAGCCAATACCAAAAAATAACAAAATTAGTGAGATCTATAATTGAGGAAACCAATAGCGTCTTTAGAAATAAGGCTTCAAATCTTAATTGGTGGCGGTTCCAGGTCCACCAACTAAGGGTGTGTTTGAGATTGAGGTTAAGCTACAGCACTAAAGTATTTTTTAAACACTAGCTGTTGTAGCATGAAAGTTATATTGATATAATTTTTTACTTGTATGATGAAAAATCTATCATATCTTTAATATTTTTATCAAAATTATTATTTAAAAATTATATTTACTATATACTATTAATTTTTGTTGCATAATTACAATTTTTTTTCCACCTCAATCTCAATCAAACCCTAAATCATGACAACCAACATAAAAATTAGTCAAAATGTCTGTTACAGTATTGTTCTCTCCTTAGGTGTGGGAAAAATGAAATTCATTCCTTGTCCTTCAAATGGGGATAATCGTACAACCGATTACGAAGGATCCATCTTTTCAATAATTTAATGCTACAGCCCTATTAATTTATGTTTGTACTCCACTTAAACATGAATTATATTATGAGTTAAATTATTTGTATTTTAAAAATTATTCTGGACACTCAAATTCTAAAATAAAAAATTATATTCTTAAAATACCATTATATAAACTACTGTCGTAAAGTGGACAATTTTGGTTCACCAAACAAAAATATAATTCTCGTAACAATTTGCTTATCGTCAAAGCTAAGATAAAACTACTTTAACTTTATAAATCAAATTTTTTTGCTTTTTCAGTCATAAGAAAGATATTAACTTTGAATTTTTACTGCTCCCCATAAAAGATTTCATCATCTATTTTTGCTCAAGTTTTTTAATTGATTCCAAGAAATCCCACCATTTTTATCTGTAGCAAGAAACGCATTAACTCATTTGTTATACTGAAAAGTAAAAAACATATTATTAGTTTAATCTTGGAATTTTTTTTTCCCAGCTTCTTTGATATTTAAGAAAGCAAACTCTAGATTTATCTGATTAGCTTCTGGTTCACGATGATAGAGAATTGATGAAAAATTTGTTGAAAAGAATATCCTCTAATAGCCACGTTGAATAAAATAGAGGAAAATTACTTATCATCTATGATCGAACAAATTTAGTTCTTAATTGAACAAGTTTTTTATTGTGGTTTTTTTATTAGTTAGGTAAAGAGAGGAAATAAAAATGTAAAGTGAAAGAGATTTAATTTAAGACAATTTTGTTATTTTTAAGAGTTTGTCGAACAAAAGTTTATTTTTAAACTTTTTAACATACGGGTCTTGACTAAATGAGTATTCATACTGAAAATTCTACGTAGACATTATAGAAAATGTAAATTCTCAAAAGTAAATTATTCAAGAAGGCTTTGGGGACCTTTTTTCTTTTTTTCTTTTTTTAAATTTTACAATACTATGATGGCCATTATATTTACCATATTTACATGAAATAATGGCGAAAATCTTGGCTCATAATTGACTTAATTGAGAAGCTTCAAGATCCTATCTCAAGGATCCTACCTAACGATCCTTCATAATTTATCAATGCACCTGCAGAAGCATCTGCATGGCAGTAGTGGCCACCCATTCACAATTATCATCATGTACATAACTTACAACTACAATTATTGGTTAATCAGTGAGCCATTGGACCCATGCAAGCTCTCACGTTATTCCCCTAATCAACAATTAAACATCAGCCGTTGATCCCTCATCCGCTAACCCTGTTGTCACCGAGGGCCACTGAATTAATATATATTTTCATATTATAAATTATTGCCAATTATATAGTTTCATGTCGCCTACCTGTGTCTATATATTGTGTTAAATCACACCCGAAGCAACCACGATCAAAGGACTCTCAAAAGCAACTTAGGGTCCATGTGGGATTGAGGTGATGTAGCTTTTAAGCTACAGCTGCAGTGGAAAAAAAGCTGTAACTATACAACAAAAGTTAATAGTATATAGTAAATATAATTTTTAAATAATAATTTTAATAAAATTATTAAAGATATAATAGATTTTTCACCATACAAGTAAAAAATTATATTAATATAGCTTCTAAGCTACAGTAATTAGTGTTTACCAAACACTTTAATACTATAGTTTTTAAGCTATAACTGCTCAACTTAAACCACAAACGCACCCTTAATTACTTGCGTAGAAGCTAGCGTATATCTTTTCTGATTTGAAGAATATGGAAACTATTTGTGCAGGTAATTGGTCAGGCCATGTTAAGTTGAATTCCATTTATAATTGTTATATGAATATATGCCTTTATGAACAAGTTTTCTGATTTGAAATTCTCATGTAATAAGGAATAGTCGGAGGCTAGCATCACTCCTTTTCATGGCCGTATTATTGATGATGGTATGGGGAATGACAACCTTGATCTTCTTGTAGTCTCTCAATACGGGAGAAATCCTGATGAATCTGGTTAAGTATAGTGTTAAAGTAAAAAGATGTAATGGGCATCATAGCCTGTAAATTGCGTGAATGCATGTCGGTTTGCTTCAATTAGAATAATAAGATCTAGGGGTGGCAAAAATACCCGCTCGGACCGGATCCGGACCGGAGATGAGGGTGGGCCGGTCCCGGGCATCACTTGAAAAGTCCGGGTCCGGCCCAGAACCCGGATTTTATAAAATAAAATTATTATAATATATATATTTTTCAATAATAATATTTATTTAATCCATTTATTATATATATTAAAATTTTAAACATTTAATGTTCATATTTTCATGTCTAATTTCATTAAAATAAATTAAAAAATTAAAAATATTAAATTAAAAAAATACATATATAATAGTATAAAATATAAAAATCCGGGCTTCAAAACCTGGATAAAAAAAACCTGGCCCGGTGTCGGGTTTTTTAAGCCCGGACCGGGTGGCCAAAAAGCATGTCCGGGCCGGGTCCAGGTATGGCAATACCCGGACCCAAACCCGGATTTTGCCAACCCTAATAAGATCTCTTTGAATTAATATACATAAAAGAGATTTTCATGTTCGGATCCATGTACTTTGTCTAAATAAATAAAACCGTTGTGGTTAGTTTGTTGTTTAAGTTAGTCATGATAATGCTCTCTCTTCTTGAATACCTTCTTGAAACAAACTGCGTTTACTAATTTAAATAGTGCTAGTGAATCCTCCAATGATTTGCAGTTTCTTCACTCTCAATCTTAAAAGAGAAAAAAGAGATTTGAGTACTAACCTTTTCTTTTTTAATAAAAAGCCAATACAAGTCAGGCAGACGAAACAAGCCTTACCCCTAAAAAAATGCATGGTGCAAAAATAAAAAAGAGCCAAGACTCTGTAAAAGAGGCAATCGAAAAAGATAATGCTTTCAATCTCTACTGAAAAAAAAAAAAGGCCACTGAAAAAAAAAAAAAAAGAAAAGGCCAATGAAATCTGTAGTTGGGGAAACCATTAGCATCTTTATGAATAATGCTTTCAATCTCTACTGGCGGTGAGCTCCACTAGATAAATTATGACAACCAACACAGAAATTAGCCAAAGTGACTGCTACCTTATTGTTCTCTCTGTAGGTGAGGGACCGGGAAAATGAAAATAATTTTGTCAAGCAAAATGGTGACGACAATTGTATCACCAATTGCGAAGAGTCCATCATTTCAATATTTTTTCTTTTCTGTTTAATATCACTTCAATAATTTTATACTACAACCTATTTAATTTATGTTTATACTCAACTGCTGCATGAATAATTCATGAGTAGGTTATTTGTATTTTAAAAATTATTTTAAGTACTCAAATTTTAGTGAAATATTACATGCTTAGAATAAATATTATCTAAATTACTGCAAAGTACAATTTTGAATAACCAAACAAAAACATATTGCTCGTAACAATTTGCTTATAGTCAAAGCAATAAGATAAAACTACTTCACCTTAATCAACTTTTTTTCTTTTTCAATAGCAAGAAAGACATTAATTTGGAAGAAAGACACTAACTCTCCATAAAAGATTTTTTTTATCTCGATTCCAAGAAATCCTACCACTTTCATCAGTAGCAAGAAAGACACTAACTCATTTTTGTCATTTTTTCTTGGAATTCTTTTCCAACTTCATTGATATTTATTAAAACAAACTCTAATATTTGTCTGATTAGCTTCTGGTTTATGATAATAGAGTATTGATGAAAAATTTGTTGAAATGAATATCCTCTAATAGCCACGTTGATCAAGATGCAGGAAAAATTACTTTCGTCTATTATCCAACAAATTTAGTTCTTATTCGAACAAGGTTTTTTTATTTTGATCATTCATTAGTCGGGTATAGAGAGAAAATAAAAATGTAAAGTCAAAAGAGTTTTAATTTAGGATAATTTTGTTATTTCTAAGAGTGTGTGTTGAGTAAAAGTTTATTTTTTAAAATTTCTAATATACAAGTGTCTTTAGTGAGAGAGTATTCAAAGTGTGAAAACTTTACACAGACAATAAAAAAAAAATGTAAAATCACTCTCATATTATTCATGTGGGTGGCTTAAAGGCCAATATATACAAGAAAGCTTATAAAATAAAAGGAACATATCAATCACCATGATTTGAGGATTTTTCTCATATTTGCAATACTATAATGGCCATGATATTTTTACCAATTTAGATGAAATAATGCAAAGATCTTGGCTCAAAATTGATTTAATTGAGAATTTTTTAAGATCATATCTCAAGAATCCTAATGTGATCCTCCTTAGTTTATTAATGCACCTGAAGCATCTGCATGGCGGTAGTGGCCACCCATTCACAATTATTATTATGTACATAACTACAATTATGGTTAATCAGTGAGCCATTGGACCCATGCATACAAGCTCACACGTTATTCACGTAATTGAACTATAACCCTTAATCCGTCTTCTACCAATCTACAAGTAAACATCAGCCGTTGATCCCTCATCCGCTGACCCCGTTGTCGCCGAGGGCTACTTGAAGTTTTATTTATTTTCATATTATAAACAATTGCAAATATATATTATATACCTGTGTCTATATATTGTGTTATATCACACCCGAAGCAACCACAATCAAAGGAGTCGCGCAAGCAACAATTACTTGCGCAGAAGCTAGCAGAGATCTTTTCTTATTTGAAGGATATGGAAACTATTTGTGCTGGTAATTCATCAGGCCATGTCAAGTTGAATTCCATTTATGATTCTTATATTAATATATGCCTTTATGAACAAGTTTTCTGATTTGAAATTTTCAGGTAATAAGGAATGGTCGGAGGCTAGCATCGCTGCTTTTCATGGCTGTATTATTGATGATGAGATGGGGAACGACAATCTTGATCTTTTTGTAGTCCATCAATATGGGAGGGACCCGGATGAGTCTGGTTAAGTTTTATGCTACTCTTGTGTGTTTTATTTAATTAAATAAAAGGATGTTATGTGCACCATAGCCAGTCAATTGTGTGAGCGCTTCAATTCAAATAATAAGATCTCTTAGCATATATATATATATATGCCAATACAACAAGTCAGGTGGGACTTAATGAGCTTTACTCTTAAAAAAATGCTTAGTGCTAAAACAAAAAGGAGCCAAGGCTTTGTAAAATAAGCAACTACAATAGATAGATGAAAGCCAGAAACGAAAAAGAAAAAATCAATGAAATCTATAGTTGGGGAAATCATTAGCGTCTTTAGAAATAAGGCTTCAAATCTCCCCAGGTGGCGAGCTCCACTCGCCCTCATGGCTACCAACATCGAGATTAGCCAAAGAATTTGCTACACTATTGTTCTCTATGTAGGTGTGAGGAAAAATGAAAATTCAGATCCTGCTGTCCTGCAAATGGGGACGACCTGCACATGGTGACGACAATTGTACCAACGATTGCGAAGGGCCTGAGGAGGCTCCAAAGAAGCCGTAAAGAGATGATATTACTACAAGCTATTACTCGTGGTCTTAAGTGATTTCTCAACATAAAAAGCTATATGCCTCCAAACATAATGTATATGTCCTCAATACACATTGTAAGGTACATGAACAAACATGAATTTACAGTTCATGAGGGAATTATTGCAATTTGATTTTTCGAAGAACAATTAGATAAATAACGGGAAAAAATGATTATAAGTTTTCTCATTCCAAAAACCAAACCCGTATAAATTGCACATATGACCAAAATTCTTGCCATAACAACATATGGATGAATCAAAAGAACACCACAAACCCACACTGGCCCTCTCTAACAAGCACAACCACAAATTAATTAATGTATAAAAGTAAATAGAATTGAAGCAAGCGCTTAATTATGTACCTCAAAGATTTCAACGAGAGGTTGTACTTCCATTTTAGTAACAAGTGGAACGTTCCTCCTGATGGCATTATGTTTCTTCTAGGATGCATCAGGAGAGAACATGATGTTGTGAAGCGGCCGTACTTGATGAAATTTTCTTATACCACCTTCGAATTTCGATCTAGCTGACATGTCGGTCTTACTGACGGTTATTGATGCTTACAGATAGCTGTTGAAAATTACCATTCTTTAGATCTCTTGTTACTGATTCACCATTATACGAAGACCACAGAGAGATCTCATTCCTATACGGCACGCTGTGATCAAAGTAAGTGTCCAGAATTGCTACACGTTGCTTTGGTGTGCTCATAGACCTAGCCTTTGCTTTGGCAGACTCCGTCACAGCCATATAAGTTGGAAAAACCGGAGAATTTGGGACAGAATCATTACATCCAAATACATTCTGTTTTGTGCGACTAAATGATCTCCTCGGAAATGAAATTGGTGAATTCACACTGTCCTGCGAATCATGCTTCCGTATATGTCTCAGTCCAACGTGTGTAGGAATATATACTTCACTTGGAATCAGATTTTCATGCGATGATGAGTTTAACATCTCTAATTCTTTCCTCCTATATGCCCCAGTATTTGCCCCTTTTTCCAACGTGAAGCTTTCTCTTCTGTTTTCATTGTGAGGTACTGGTTCTTCAAGCATATGAACATTTCTGCTCTCCTGAAAGATTATAATGTTCTTTGTCCAGAGTTGCAGAATTTAGATATAATTACGAGAAGAGAAATCCTTGTGCTTCATTTCATTGAATCGGAACAGAGAAAAATAAATCCTTGTGCTTCATTTCATTGAAATCGGAACAGAGAAAAATAAATCCTTGTGCTTCATTTCATTGAAATCAGAACAGAGAAAAATATTTGAAAGATAGCGTTGCTCAGGTTTATAAAAAGTTCCATTGTTTTGTTGCTTTATACTGCAATCTGTATCCAATAAGCATGATGGAAGCAGACAATTGAGATGAACTTACCCGGTGGGAGTACGAGTACTTCATCATCCGTTCTCTTTTGATAGCAGCTTCTTGCTTTCTTAACCATATGGCTTCCATGTCTTCCTTTGAAAGAATACTGCAATCCCAACTTTTTTGATCCATGAATTCAGGCTGTCCACAGCAAAAATTTTGTAGTAAAGCAAATGAAGGAAACAATCACCAATCACAAAGAAAATAAACATGAATATGCAGCGCATTACATATGGATATGTTGAGTGGCAATTACAAGAAAGAATAGCTCTATATCAGACTACAGGGTGTACCTCAAATGCAATGTTGTTTACCATGGTGTTCTAAGCTATGTTTATTTTTTATTATTTTTAATGCAGGAAAAGTGAATGAAAGATGATTAAAGTTACATAGTAATCACATACAATTCACAGCTCTATTTTCTCAATTAGAGAAGATATCCTCCCAAAAGCAACAATGTCCAAAAATGTGCTTCTTCATATTGTTTCCAAGGCTGTTACACAGCTCAGTCTACTTCTAAAATTACTTTAAGCAACATGAGGAAGCTTTTATCATATATCATATTTAGAGAGGAAAAAATGTCTAAGTGAAAAAAAGAAGCATATCCACAACAGATACCTTTATTTCCTTCTCTTCCAACTCTTCTTTTGACCTGATGAATTTTTTATGTTCACCATATTTGCAAACTGGATCTCTCTTTTCCTGGACTTTCGACTGCTTTACTCCATTGGATGGAAAACACTTCAATGTGGCTATTGCTTGACGTCTTACAGCTCTGCCACGAACGATAGCTTGAAGTCTCACCAGTCCCTTCAATGCTCGCAATGCTTTCCTTGCCTATTTCACTCCCATTCGAAAGTTCATTTTCAGTTACCATATTTGGGTTCTCAATATACATATAAGTAGAATTCAGATTTTAAAATTATTTTTCATAAATGAGCAGCATTTGAGCTCAAACTGATGACCCATGTAGTGTTGTCTAATTTTTAAAATATTAATGCTTTCATTGAGAACCCCAATCAGTTTGCAAAAAAATATCAGACTGTTAGTTCAAGGTCATTTTTGGTAAACTAAATATGGGCCAATATCAGAACTGGAAAAGAACTATCTTAACGAGAAGACACAAATCATAGATACTATAATTCACCTTCTCATTTGTTTTGCCCTTAAAAATGAGATCATCCAAAATTGTGCAGAAGAAATTATTTTCTAAGCTGAAAGTCTTTCTCTGTAGTGCTTCCAAATACACTCATATTATGAACTCTCATTATCATTACTTTAATTTCAAAGCAAAAACAAATCATACAAGTTTAAATGAGATAAAAAGAGCAAGATCCAAGAAGCTCACCAGATGTGCCCTGAAAGTACTTTGAATCTTGATGGCAGCCAAGTTTCGATCTCTCTCAGTTACATGATGGTAAGATTTAGAGGTGCCTATTAGCCGAACAACCTCAGCTGCGGCATGAGCAGCAGCAACAGCCGCCTCAGCAGCAACAGCAGTTGCCATGGCAACATTCAAAGCATGCGTTCTCTGCTCTTCTGTTGCTTCATTCAATGATTTTTGTGGTGCTGCAAGTGCAGGGAATTGGCTAAACTTAGGCCTTCCAAAAACCCATTTCCACCTCTTTGATTTCTGGAGATATTATTATTGATAAAACAAATATTACTACTACTCGTTACTGAAGATTAATAAGACAGCAAGAATAGATCATAATAGTAATAACATTTAATTAATTAGCATAGTGAAACACTGAAACTAAACCTTTTCTGCTTTTGTTCTTGCCTCAGAAATAAAGAGTTTCTTCACCCAACCAAACCAGCACCGATGCTTCCTCATTGAAAATTTACAAAATCATATCAATCAAAATTTGGACACCATATTTCTATCCTTGAATCACACCTTATAATACAAAAACAAGCGTCAGATTCAGAATATATAGAAAATTTCCTAGATTAACATACAAAATTGAGTTAAATTAAGTGAAAGATAAGACACCCTTTTGAGAAACTAACATGATTTAACAATTTAACAAACTTAGAAAGCATTCTGAATTTTTAAAAAAAATACACAAAAGCAAAAAGATGTCTTTCTTTTTCACCTGTCTTAAATTGTGAAATTCAGTGACTTTCTTTTTCCTCAGCTGAGAAGTTACAAATAAAATCTAAAACCATATCTTGACAGTGTCTTTAAAGCACAAACATTACCAAATTTAACACATAATCTCAAAACCAAAAGTAAAATATCTCAATAATAAACCACACAGAGCTCACAGAATCAGTGTTGCTATTCACAGAAAATAAATAAATAAATAACACCGGCACAATTGCAATTCATGACTTAAATTAACAAAATAAATGAAGTAACAAACCTTGATTTAGAAGCTTTTAATCCATGGTGTTGAGAAACAGTTGAAATCCACTCAAATGATGGTCTCTTGAATGCTATATTCAAGTGGGCTGGTTTTTGTTGACTATACTAGAAAGTGAGAGTTTGAATCATAAGGTCGCTCTTCCGAATGAAGCATATGTATGTGGCATTTGCAGGTTACTTGGCGGTGATGGGCAACAGGGCAAGTGATGACTTGTGTCTTATGACTTATGTTCAACTTCCTTGCTCATGGCGGGGTCCCTTTCCCTCTTTAATTATATCTATTTTCCCAACCGTCACTTTCACTTACAACTACTAATGACCGATTCAAATGTTTGTTACCATGAATTTTCTGAATTCACCCCCACTCATTTTCCACTTCTGTCACGTTTTTTGTTATCGATAATATTGTTGTCAATAATAAAAAAAAACTTTAGTGACTGTTACTTATAGATTTTACATCGTTAGTCACACAATTCTTTTACTTATGAATTTTCTCAACTTATTAGTTTGGGACTCATTGAGTGCCACTAAGTGGTCTAAAATAAGTTAATTGGAGTCTAATTTGGTGATCAACAATAACCTTTAAACATGAATTAATGCAGCCCATATTTATTTGGAAAATTGGCACAAGACACTATCATCATGCATGTTCATCAGGTAGGCATGTGGGTTTGTTCCTATATGTGTTTCTTCACTCCACTTTAGAATTTTTTGGGCAGACAGATCCAAATCTGTACTTGCCTTAGTTGTGTCAACGAGAGTTAAGTTCCAAAAATGTCTCTAATTTGGTTCGTGTTAGGCAAAAATTGGTAATTAAACCTTCTTGGTGATAAAATATTACAAAAATCTTTTTATTATTATTATTATTTTTTTAAAAAGGCAGAATCTGTCCTTTTAAGTTAGCTTTAGTAAAAGTATATGTTTGTAAGGCTGAATCTTATCAGTTTGAAACTTGAAAGTACTTTTTCTTTAGGCCCATGTCAATTTTCAACCATAGTAAAAGGGCTCCTTGAAAAAGTCAAGAAAAAGCATTTCTTGTAATCAGAAACTTTTAAGTACTAATTTGTTGGATTAAACAAGGAAGAGTATTCTAACTATACACTAAAAGCTATGATGATTACATCAATGAGGACCCACTATAGGCCATGAGAAGCTCAAGCCATGCATGCATTCAACAACTTAACCAGGTTTTGACCATCAATCTTTCAAAAGAAATAGCAACTTTATTTATTTCTTGCTTTCCAAATTGTAGCCAGCATTGTGAGGGTAATGTGGCTTTTGAGCTGTTAAGGTCCCAAGAAGAAGAGATGACAATGTCAAGACTCATGAATTTAGTGAAACTTTTTCTTAGGTTGCTTTGAGTTGCCTTTATAATATCATCTTAAGGGAAACACTGTAGCTTTCGAGCTGTTCCCTGGCCTCCAATTTAAAGTAACAAATTAACAATGCATCAATAAACTGAGGGTTGTTGTCTTTAATTAAACAAAATTTCGGAGGAAGTGAATGAAATATTCTATCCTTTTATTTTCAACTGAATAGAACTAGAACCATGAATAAATAAATGTTTATCTTATGGTTCATTCTTTGCTTTTTCCTTGGTCTCAAAAGCAGATAAAGAAAGGGTGATGAGAATTCTCTCTCTCAATTCTCATAATGAAGAAACTTTGGTATAAAAAAAAAATATACAACTTAGATCAGCTAATCATCACCCAGTACCTAACTTGTAATCATGAAGAAACAGTAATAAAATAATTGCAAATGCAGCCTGATGCATGCTTTAATTGCTTGTCATGACAGTGAACTACATGTAATTTGCCGAAAACGGAAAATAATTTAAACCACAAAAAATAGTTTATTATGTCATTATGATTACATGCACACACCCCATCTGCAAACATTGATGAAACTCTCACTTTTTATATTGTAATTACCAATAAAAATGAAGATATATGATTGCATTTTTTTCTTGGTTTGTTTTGAATAATCTTTGTTGCCTTTAATAATCTATGCAGCAGCAGCAGACCAAAAGTGAAAAAGGCAAAAATAAATCCAGGGTCCATGCAATCACTTAAGCATGAAGAAGATTATCATTTTTTATTGTTTTACATTGCACAACACTCAGTACATTTGCTTTTCTATTGAGCATTTTACTTTCAATGCATAAGAGTTAAGTTATTTACTCAATATAACTTCACTATGCACAGAAATATCTTCCATTCTTATCCAGGACTTGAGAGAGAACGGCTGTTCCGTTATCTCCAGAATTCTAGCACCTCTAGGCCAATTTCCATAGCCGCCATAACCAGTATGTCTAGCAAAGCAAAGCCACAGATTTTGATAGGGGCAGCACCAGTCCAATCCGTGGTTGTGTCCAACAAACACTGCCTGCATTCCATGTGAAAGCATTATAATTCAATAGGACCCCATTAGCAGCATTAAAGAAAAATAAAAGTCATTGCTTCATTTCAATTTCAATTTCAGAGCCACGCATCTGCATTGGTCCCTACCAAGAGGATAACACAAAAAAGGAAACCGTCTTCAGAACAAAATACAATCTTAATGAAAGTTTCAGCATTCTCATTCAATGGTCATTTTCCACTTTTTTCTTGACATTTCATCATCCACTAATTTCTAATATCTACAATTTAGGTGTGTCAATAACTGTTGCTCATCTCCTCACATTCTAAAACCATTTAAGCTTCGAGTACCAATTCAAGGAGCAACAGCAAATGACAGTATGACACATTTCTAGAAACATTTTTCACAGATGCATAAAAAATTACTTTTCTTCAAGTTTTAAATGGGGTTAAAAAATTTGGGTGTTGGACTGTTGGTTGGTTCAGTAGGTAGGTTTGCATTTAAGTAATATATATAAAAAAATAAAAAAAGATTAAAACTGGGATTCCAAATAGAATATTAAAATCAGTTTGAGAGGAGGCAGCTTTTAGTTTTAGCCTAGGGCAAGTTTATTGCGTAATAACTCCTCATGGATCCGAGTTTACAGAAGCTTGTAACACCACCCACTCGAGACCTTAATTGGGTTCTTATCTTTCCCTACGTAAAAGCTGGGTCAATCAAGAAATATCACGGTTGAGCACAATCAGAGTCATTACTGGAAATGCTTGTAAATGTATTTGCATGTCACATGTGTATCTTGAGTTTCCATAGACATATGGCAGTTTTTACATGCATGATTTAACGTAGGTACTTGTTTGCGTAAATAAGCACTTCCTTTAAGATCTCACCTTGACAGAAGTTCTTTTGACAAGAATTTTCATTATACCCATTTCAGCTTCTTGAGCAGCAACACTTTCCTTATTAATGGAACCCACACAAGGCCTGTGAACTCCAAACCATGGAGCTACCTTCTTATAAGCTTTACTTGGGATATGCCAAAAAACTATCTCAGGAACCCTGTCAAATGATATTTTGTTACATTGAACGGAAAGTAAAGGAAACAATGAATGAAAGAAAATGCAAAATTGATCGAATTGTTTTACTTGAGGTAAATTTTAATGAAAATCAATTTGAATTAAGATAGAAACAGCTCAGACTCAGATAAGTTAACATGTAAACATCCCAAATTTTCAGCTCTTTTCATGATTCTCTCCCTATCTTGGCAACAAAATATCTAAATGAATTAGTTAATTGATATTCAAAACTTTGTTTTGATATATCTATCCTATCTAAAATCCTTCAAATGAATCAGTCTACCTTGAATCAGGATTGATCTCTTCAGCTTTACGTCGGAACCATTCTGCTTGGGCACTTGATATGACTTCAGGGTAGGAGCCACCACCAGAATCTAGAAAATACAAATAAGCCACAGCCATCTGTGTATCATGTGACGATGAGACTTGGAGAACATAGTTGGAGATGCTCGGCCAAAGATCTTTAGGACCATCTTTAGAATGTGATAGCACATTATAATCTATCTCTTTCTTCATCAGCTCTACACGATGTGTGCCTCTAAAACCACACTCTTCTTCTCCTGGCATGGAAATTTTGAACCGCTTAGGAGAATCTAATATCAATCTGCAATTAAAAGTAGATAACATCTTGAAAAAGCATCATCTATTTTGCATGTTATTCCAACTGACTTATTCACAACCATAAAGAAATTCTTTCTCCGTATCGTGCAGGGGAAAAAAAAAACACTTCAAGTCATTATGAAAATTAAGATCATGTAATTCAGAGGAATCTTCATCACAAATATGAAGAATTATGTTAGCAATATTTTGAAATTGTGAATCAGAGTGTCATATTTACGTTCTCTAATTATCTTGACAAATTTCATCTTCGAACGAAGCCAAATATGAGTGCCAAAAACAATCAATAACCACGAATCCAAAATGACATCATTTCCTTCTAATGTTTTCATAGTATCTCATTATGATTTAAAATTGTGTACCACAGTTCAATCTGCAAATGTCCTTTTTTATTATTAATCTATCATTGACAAACCATCCTAAATAAAAATTGATTAGTTTCATTATATAGAGGACATTCAAGGATCAGCCTTTATTTGAAGGTGATACATCACTCATAACTAAAGGAAAGTAATTCTAGGTATATAGTATTAACGAAGCAGATTTTACTTCGACAAGTTTTATTCCAAGTTACAATGGGGCATCACCATATTTTTAAACGCCAAGCTGACCTGAATATGACGAATTCACCGCAGGGCAAAAAAGTTGAGGAATTCCAGAGGCCGAAAACCAGTCTAACGGCCACTCAAATGGCGCATCATCGTGGTTTCCAAATATACTGGCCCATGGTATGCCCCTCAACCTTGTTGGAGAGATTGCTTGATCCCAATACAAGCTTGCATTTGCAATTGCCATGTTGTTGGCCGTAATGATATCTCCCAGGTATATGACAAAATCTGCAATGACAATTCATTTCAAGAAAAGGCAAGTTATAAGAAAGCTTAGTATGTGTTTTGCCTCATCAGGGCATTCATTTTGGGTATATCTTATATCCATTTTTGCAAGGCACTGACTTTTAAGCATGGTATCTTCATATTTGATAACACTATATTACACACTAACAATACACTTCTTCCCTGTCTGGATTTAAAGGAAATTTGATAATACTCAGAGCAATGAGTGAAGACTTTTGTAAAGCAAAGAGGGCCAAACGTGACAAGGGATGGCAAAAACTGGAGCGGGCTCGGGCATGGCAATGCCGGATCCGGCCCGAACATATTTTTTTTAATCATATGGGCCAGGGCATTTTTAACCAGGCTTAAAAGTCAGATTTTATATATTATATTATTATATATGTATATTTTTTAATTTATTTTAAAATTTAAAATTTTATTTTAATAAAATTGGGTTGAAAAATCCAAAATATAACTCTCAATGTACAAAATTTTAAATATATATATAATAAATGAATTAAATAAATATAATTATTTAAAATATTATATATTTTATAATTTATATTTTTTTTAATAAAATCTAGGGTTATCAAGTGAAGCCAAGTCCGGTAATCGCCCGGGTCTGGGCCGTCGAATATTTTTTTACATCCCTCTCGGTGAGGGAATATAATGCTGGAAACATAAACTTGGTAGGCTATAAAATAAATACCATAAACATAAGGGGCCAAATATAGAAAATATACTACATAGCAATTGGAAATTAGTGAAATTCATCAAATTCAGTCCCTCCGTGACATGTTCACCTGGAGTTTCATGATCAAGCACCGTACACATGACTTTGACAGAGTTGACATCCTGGCGTGGGCCCCAATCCGTCCACGCGTTCTCTCCAAAATGCAAGTCGGCGAACAGAGCTATCTTGAAGGGCCCACCTGCTGCTCGCATGCGAAGATGATCATTTTCCGGCGTTGTGCGTAGATCGATGGCCTCTTGGGGCTGACGGAAGGCGAATCCGACGGTCAAAACGGATTGCAAGTATACGTACAGATTGAGCACGGATTGTACGGAGAAATGAGTCAATGACTTGCCCATTTTGTCCCAAGAAGTTCAAGGATATTTAAGTTTGTTTTTAGCTGCGCATAATGGGAGTATATTTCTTGTTTGCCCTTGGCGCTAGGAAACAGTGACAAAGTTACTATAAATTCCTTCATTTGATTATTTTCTTATAAAAAAATTAAAATTTTTAACTCTCCTAAAAAGAAACTATAAATTTTATTATCAAATTAAAAAAAGAAAATATTTTTTTCTTTTTTTGATAATCTTTAATAATACTAAAATATCCCAAAAATTACTGTATGCCTGGTGGACTTTTATTTCCCTTTAAATTTCTCTATAAATTTTTTAAAATTTTTTAAAATTTTTTTCATATTACATGAATCGAGTCAAGAGTCGAGTCGAGTCGAGTCACATTAAGTGATTTTAAAGAAAAAAAAAAGGAAACACAAATTTTTATGCAGTAATTAGAATTTGAAATGCAATCTTTGCTCCAAAATAAATATTTGATTGATAAAACACAATTGTTGATTTATAAAAAGTCATGGCTCTTATTTTATATATATATATAGTCATTTTATAGTGATGGCATCTTCAATTTGTTAAAATAAGGATATTCACTAATAAATAAAAAATATATATTTTAATACATTAAAAATTATATTTTTTTATCGGTAGTATATTAAAATTTGTATTTTTTATCTGGTAGTGGCATTCTTATTTTGTTATTTGTTAAAGTGAGGATGTCTGCTAACAGACCAAAAAACACATATTTTAATACATTAAAAATTATATTTTTTATCTATTGGTGTATTAAAATTTATATTTTTTTGTCTATCAGTGCAGCCTCATTTTAACAAAATTAAAATACTCTCACTGAAGAATTATTATTCTTATCCTTATTCTTATTATTATATATATATATATTATTTTTTACAACACATGGAATATGTATGCAAGTTAAGTAGTCAATGTAACTTGACTATGTACAGCACCATCTTCCATCCTTATCCATGACTTAAGAGAGAAAGGCTTTTCAGTTATCTCAAGGATTCTAGCACCTCTAGGCCAATCTCCATAGCCACCATAGCCACTATGTCTAGCATAGCAAAGCCATAGGCTTTGGTATGGGCAGCACCAGTCCAGTCCATGGTTGTGTCCAACAAACACTGCCTGCAGCATTAGTTCCATGTCAATTAAACATACATAAAATTCAATATGACCCCATTACCATGCATACATACATTCAAACAAATTTAAGCTATTCTAAAATCAGTGGATTATCTAGTTTGTGCCTATATTATGAAAAATTACTTAAAATGTCTCTTTTATATATAATTGTTTCTGTTAAAACATATATAATTATCATCTATTGTTTATGTGTTGCATGTCGTGTTACAAAAGTAACGACAGGCTTTTGAAAATTCATAACCTAATTAGTAATTACACCGCAATCTAACTCACCTTGACAGAAGATCTGTTGAAAAGAATGTCCATTATACCCATTTCCGCTTCTTGAGCAGCAACACTTTCCTTATTAATTGAACCCACACAAGGCCTTTCAATTGCAGACTTTGGGGCTACCTTCTCATAAGCTTTACTTGGTATATGCCAAAACACTATCTCGGGAACCCTGTCAAATAGTTTCTTGCCTCATTGCACAAACACCTTTAAATAAGCATACAATAAATTATTATACCTTGAATCAGGATTGATCTCTTGAGCTTTATGTAGAAACCATTCTGCCTGGGCACTTGATATGACTTGAGGGTAGGAGCCACCACCAGAATCAAGAAAATACAAATAGGCCACAGCAATCTTTGGATCGTGTGATGATGAGACATTCAGGACATAGTTTGAAATACTTGGCCAAAGATCTTTAGGACCCTTTTTAGAATGAGAAAGCACGTTATGATCAATCTCTTTCTTCATTAGCTTCAGACGAGGTGTGCCTCTAAAATCACACTCTTCTTCCCCTGGCATGGAAGCTTAGGTGAAGCATATATCAAACTGCAATAACAAGTAAATAACATTGTTCATACCTAAACCTATATTAAGCTAGTGTAACTTTTGTTTAAGGAGGCATTATAGGCCAGTGGATCAATTCCTAGATAGCAATAACAGGTTCATAGACTGAGACTTATTAGCATTCTTTGAAAGAGCAGACTAACTTGAACATGATGAATTGACCTCTGTAGGGCAGCGAAGTTGGGGAATTCCAGGGGATGAAAACCACTCTAATGGCCACTCAAATGCTGCATCATCATGGTTTCCAAATACACTGGCCCATGATATGCCCCTGGCTCTTGTTGGAGAGATAGCTTGGTCCCAATACAGGCTTGCATTTGCAATAGCTATGTTGTTGGCCGTAATCACATCTCCAAGATATATGACTAAATCTGCAATGTCATTCGGTTCATTTTAGAATAAGTAGGAAAAAAGTAAGCAGGTGTCTAGAAAGCTTTAATACTAGATGAGAAAATAGAGCAGTCACTTAAACCAATTTTCTCTAATAAGGCAATAGTACAAAGCAGATACAAGCTAACAAATTATAACATAAGATCATATTGTTAAATTTTCTTGCACATAACTGGTCAATTTCAAAATGATGTATATACAAAGAAAGATGGTATAACCTGGAGCTTCATCGTCGAGCACAGTAGACATGACCCGGCTAGAATTCATATCCTGCAACGGGCCCCAATCCGTCCACGCACTCTCTCCAAAATGCAGGTCTGCAAACAAAACAATCTTGAAGGGTTCACCTGCTCGCATCTGTGAATCATTTTCCGGTGTCTCTCCAACAGTCAAGATGGATTGTAAGTATAGATACAGATTAATCAATGATAGCGCGTTCCAATGATTCAATAACTTGGCCATAATCCAAGAGTGAATGGGTAAAAATTTGTTGCTGCTGCTGTTTGTTTTGACTTTTGAGGATTATTAGTTGGTTGGTTACTTGGTTTTAACGGAATTTTTTTTCTTGCAAGTCCAGAGTATATTCTTGGTGGATGTCCAAAATGATAAAAATTACTAAAACAAGCTTTCATTTTTATTATTATTTTTTTCTGGGTTTTCTTGTCGGTTGTTGAGGTTAGAAATGGTAGTTGGAATGTCCTTATCATCTAAATCAAGTCTCATAAGGTAAGTAAAATAGATAAAGATCAGGGAAACACAATTGTACACTTCTTCAATCACAACACTTTTTACAGAATGTTCTTTTCCAGTATATGGATAGGTGTGTAGCTGATGATATACAATTGTTTATGCAACAGTAACACACTAAGCTGCATAATGAATGAAAGAATGTTTATAGAACATAATGAATAAAAAAGACCCTTTTTGTTGCAAGCACTGCAGCATCAATAAACATTCTGCTGAGATTCATGGACTGTCTGGAAAAGGAGTTATGTCCCGGAATACCTGCAATCTGTTTATCCTCATCGTTCCAGATCCAGAGTTAGGGAACTTCAAACCCTTGTTTGGCAGTGGGGATGAATAAAAGTGAACTTTTGGTTCTGGGCTCTGCTGCTGATCGAAGCATAAAGAACGCCTAGCTTTTAGATTTCTTGATGGTAAAGCAGCATTTCTGGATGCTGCATACTTGAGATCAAATGAGTCTTCAAGCTTTTGGCTTAAGTAGTCTATCTGGTTCTGTGCACAAGAACTTGGATAAACTATGTTGGAGTTCACATTTTCGTCTTGCTCTTTGTTTTCATCTTCCTCAACCATGTCTGCCCAACTCTTTTTATCCTTAGTTGTAAAGCAATCCTGGCTTGACTTAGGTTTTTCCGCAATACATTGTTGCAGAATATCTGAATTATTATCAATGCTCTGATCACCAATGGAAGTAATTAATCCCCCTATTGTATTATCAACAGCCACACTGAGTCCTGTAGGCAATGTGGTAGCTGAGTTACTCCCTTCCATAGCCAATTTCTTCTGGTCATCACCATTTCCACAAGTATTCATTTTCTGCATTTCATCCAAAATATACCGTGAACCAGATTCCATTACCAAATGTTTTGTTGCGGCAAACCCATCAGTTTTCCAACAAGTACTTTTCGAGTCTTCATCTACTGCTGGTTGCAGAGGTTGTTTCACTGGTTCATCTTTCACCTGATCAATATCTTCCCATGGCCACCTTGTCCAGTCTTTACTAGCAGGTGAAGGCAAAGCATTTTTAGAGTTTGGCAATCCAATTTTTGATTCATCTTCAGTTGGAACTAGCAGTTTCCCGTTAACAATGGGGATTGCACGTGCTTGCTCATTTTCGCTGGGTATAGCTTGCTCAAATGTCAGTTTGCGGATTGAACTGCCAACTGCTTTCTCTCTCCGTTTTGCTACTCTCTGATCTTCCATATCATGCTCATGTGAGGATGATCTTCTTGGCTGAGTAAATAGAACAGTACTGTAAGTGTGTAAAGTTTTCTCAGATGACTGATTGATATTTGAACTTGCAATTGGTCCCCATCTGTCTTTCCTTTGTTCCCCATCACTGAACTCCCCAAATGGTCTTCGTGGTTGTGTAAATAGAACTTCAAGATTCCTTCTAACGGCACCTGGGGAAACATGTGTTTCTTGGTGTGCAGAACTTACTCCTATTCCCGGTGAGCTACTGCAATTTTTCTTCATTGTACTGGTGAAACCAGATTTTCCATATGGGTTTCCAAGATAATAACCTTTCCTCCTATTATCAACAAACGTGGGTGGAGAGAGTTGAGAAGCGGCCCTTGGTCCAGATGACATAAATTTCAAACTCTCTTTGTCATATCCAAGGAAACTGTGCTTATTCTCATGATGGTTTCTGGAATAGGCTGTTCTATCCTGTTCATTCAGTAGTACTGTTTCCTCAGCATGTCCATTTGCCAGGCTTCTGCTGACACTGAAAGTAGACACATGATGATTTTGACCTTCACTGGTTGAGCAAGGAACTTGAGGATTCGTGTTTCCATTGGCAGGCAATGCAAAAGGTCTTTGGTTTTTCTGATTGTCAACTACTTCCAGCTCAGTCGGTTTTAACACTGATGGTGACTCTAATTCAGTCAGCATTTGAACGGCACGTTCAAAAGATCTAGCATAGGAACTATCCATTTGTCTATTTCCAGCTGAAACTTTTACAGCCTGAAGCAGAGATTTGGCTTCTGTCATCCTGTTCATGTGCATCAAACAGATAGCGAGATTGCATTGCTTGTTCTTGTCTACACCTAGAGACAGAGCTTTCCTGTGACAAATGTTGGAGTTAAAGGGTAAGGTACAACCGTACATATATAGCTAAAAATTCCTGTCAACGAAAGGATTTACCTGTAATACTGTTCAGCCATTTCAAAATTGTTTTGCTGCATATACGCCCATGCCAAGTTCCCAAGTATTCTGCGTTGTTAGGTGTACAAAATTAGATAAATGCAACAAAATATTCAGTGAAAATAAGTGAGAAGAAAGGGAATTATAAGTAGAAGCACAATTGACCTTGATCTCTCTTGTTCGATAGTTATTTGAATCTTCTTTCCTTGCGATCTTGCCATCTTTGTCTTTGCACCACTGAAAGCTACTCCTTCTTCAATGTTCTTCAATTTGTTTTGAAGCAATTCAATCTCTTCTTCAATCCTCCCAGACCTCTGCAAAAACAGCATAACTATAATAAACTAGTAGATCTACACAAAGAGTTGCTTGAAAAGCTATAGAAGAACAATAACATCAACATAACAGCATCACTGCAAGTAATTGGTTCAGCTTTAGTATTGAGTGTTGTTGGTTGAGATTTGACCACACTCATTATACATAAACAAGAAATCAGGAACACAATATTAAATCCATACTTTGCAGCTTCATAATGCACCTTAAATCTGCTTGTGGATAAGGAAAATTAATCTGACAACTCCACTTGTAAGATATACTACCTTTCTCCAAAGCTAGTACCTTATTCTTGAAATAAATTAATAAAGCATGGATTGTTTCATCAGAAATATAGAAAAGACATTGAAATAATGGAGCTAGTGGAAACTCAGAAATTGAGTAGAGGGCACATTTGGCCTTAAAAGAGAATTCTCTCTTCGCAACCAGTTTCCGAAAAATCAAGAAAAATCTTCTTGAATTGAAGAAATAAAAAAGTTTCAATTGCTCCACATTTTCAATACAACACTTTTGTTGCAGAATCTTAACAATTTCTCTCACTCACTTGTGCTCTGCACAAACATGGCTATATAACAATACTTGACTCTGTGAATACATTCTTAATAGTTAGGAGAAATTATAAAATGCAACTGTATCAACCCTTCCTACAATATATTACATTATTCAAAAAGTCCATAGATATTAAACAAGACAAAAATGCAAGAAAAAGGCACGGATTTAACTTAGCAGAGCAAGTTACACAGATTACTCAGTAGAAAAAGAACTCTCATATTTGACCATTCATATCTGTAACTCATATTTTAAACTCCAACTAGTTCAAGATCAGCAAATTAGAAGGAATGACTAGAGAAATATAAGCAAATTATCAAAGGAGAATGATGTTTTACTTTGTAAAGTTCAATTAGGACATTGTCAAGTGACTCCTGAGAATCATAAGGGCAAAGATGACGAAAAGACTTGACTGCCTCAATTGCCTCATCTGATCGATCCAATTGTTTCATCACAACAGCCATGTCTTTCAAGGCACTGTCAACTCGGTCCCCAGCATTAATAGCAGCCCAGAACAAGGAAACCGCCCTGCTTGGATCTTTCTCTATCAACTGTATTTCAAAAAAATCAAAAATTACAAAAGATACAAACAGAAGCAGACTTCCACTGAAGAATTCTAAAACCCTTAATCTTGAACATTTATGCATTCAGCTATTCTTGATGTTAAGCTCAAAAAACTCAAAACTCAAAGTTTCATTTATAAGTCAAATGCAGCAAATATAAAATTTCTCAATTCATTTGTTCTTGTTATCTTGGAATTTTCCTTCAAAAAAACTTAATGACTTAATGCACATGGGCAGGAATCAAAAACAAAAAAGTGCCCCCCGAACCCCACGTTCTTTTTAATAACATTCAAGAATCAAATTGTTGCCAAAATTGACAAATAAACATGAACAAGAATTTTAAGCACAGCCCCGAAAAAAATTAAACAAAAAAATAAATAAATAAAATGATGACTTTTCACCTGAATATGTTTGGCCCTGACATAAGGAGAATCACCGGAAGGCACTTTGTGAATGACATGAAAGATATCACCTTTGTTATTGTTCACCGGTGTTGACATTCTCTTCCTCTCCGACAACGGCGACGGCAAGGACCTTTGCTTCCTCCACGTAGGCGGCGGCGTCGAGAAATTCTTGTCAACGTGGGTCCACATGTTTGGCTTCTTTGACAAAGAAAATGATCCACTACCTTTTTTTCCCGGGAAAATCTTGAAACCCTTTTATTTAATTCCAATCAAATGACTCTTCTGATGAAATTAATCACATTAAAGGCCAATAGAGTGAGTGAGAAAGGAAGGGAACAGGGATGTGTTAGTTTCTTGGGAAAATCTTGAGACCCTTTTCTTGAATACCCGAGACAGTTTTTGGGGATCAATGGGGAAGTGGGGTTAATTTCATGTGGTAAGAAAACCACTTTTCTGTTGCAAGAAAATGATAATTTTTCTTGGAAAGTGAGAGAAAGTGGAGAGAGTGATGATGATCTTTGAGTGAGGAGGTGTGAGTTGTGAAGAAAGAAGACAAGTAGCCGTTATATATAATTGCTAGCCGTTGCCCGTTTGGGGGGTTTTCGTTAACACGGCCACAGGTGTGATTCGCACGTGTTCCAGGCATTAATTTAACCCGGAAGCCCAAACCCGGGAAATTAATATGCCGGTTGGGGAACCCGGATCCGGGCTGCTAGGGTTTTAGGCAATTACACAATTCCTTCCAAAACCGAACCAAAAACCTTGACAAGCTAATTACTTAAGCTTCTCTGCAACTACAACTTAGATTACTTAAAATTCGGGTAAATTTTACGACTAATTCATAATAAATTCAATTTAATTTAATTAATAATCGATCATTTGATTTTCTAACAAATGATTTTATATTAATTTGTTTGTAGGTAAAAAATAAAAAAAAAAAGGTAATTTTGAAGGATGATAGCAGCAGTATCGTGGGTGCCCAAAGGGGCTTCGAAGGCCTTGCCTGAAGAGGCTGAGCCTCCATCGAAGGAAGAAATTGAAGAGATTATAAACAGTGGCGCTTTGGAACACGAAATGTGAGTTTTATTTTTATTTTTAATTTCAAATTTTAATTTTAATGTTGTTACTTTGCATTCAGCTTCGTGTTTATTGATTGCTTATGTTGCCCGTGTGATGGAATTAGTTGATTTAGAAACATAATGAAGAGAGAAATTAGAGATTAACAGCTTATTTTAGCTAGAGATGTTGTTTTAGCTTCAGCAAAAGGATACATTGGTTAAATAATTAAAGTTAATATTTCTGGAAACTCATAGGAATAATCATGAGTTTTCAACCTTATTCTTTTGAGAGGGATTATGTTGGCCTAATCTTGACATTCGTAGTGATATAATGGATTATTATTTTTTGTTTTTTTTAAGGGAAAACTGAATATGTAAACGTAAGGAATTAATTGAATTTTTTATTTATTTATTTTTGCATTAAAGATCGCAATAAAAGGTTGCCAAAAGTAAACACAGTTAAATATAATAATACTATGTAGCTTAGATGATGCTTTATTCTTTTCCATAGGATGACATAGACTTGCACAATGGATACATATATTGATCACTTGTTCGTGATCAAAGGATTTGTAAGAATATTTCAGTGATTATTATTTCGTTGAATTGTATAACATGAATATGTACGAAATTGAACAGTAAAGTATGAATTGTGGTCAAAAATTAGATTTTGGCAGTGGAATGATTGGTTAAGGTTACTATGATTATTTTGATTTGTTCATTATTTTGATTTGTTCAGTGAAGATGATCGTAGTGAGGATGATGATGAAGATATGGAGGTTGAGGATGAGGCCAAGCAGTCTGATGACGTCTCCCATGCGGTAGCTGTCGCAAGTGCACTTGGAAAAACTTCCAAAAGCAAGAATTCAGGGACTAAATTTGATGATATAACTGATGGCTTGAAGGAACTTGACATGGACCATTATGATGATGAAGATGAAGGTAGCTTCAACTGGCAGTTCTTTGATTTTTATTCTTTTATTTCCTTTGTTTTATTTTATTTTGAAAAGAGAGGCGGTAACTCATATGCATGTTAAGTTGGAAGGATGGTTTGTGGGGTTTAAGATGTCGAAGAAGATTAGCCATTTGTGAATGCAAGGCTTGAAGAAATACTAAGATTATATCATAGTTATGTTCCTTGCTACAAAATATCAAATTCATATAAATGCTTCATCTATCTGGTTTATTTCAGGAGTTGAGATATTTGGCAAGGGGCTTGGGGACCTTTACTATGCAAGTAATCAGTTGGATCCCTATCTTGAGGATAAAGATGTAAGCACGACAACTTTCTTTTGTTGCGATTTGGCTTCCATTACTTATTTGGCTTCTGATGCTACTACAACCTCCTTTTAGGATGAGGATTCTGAAGACCTTGAGGACATGACCATTAATCCAAATGATGCTGTCATTGTTTGTGCACGTAATGAGGATGATGTCAGTCATCTCGAGGCACGTAATGCATATACACTCTCCTCCCTCTCATATGCACATTCACATGCATTGAACATGCAATTACCCATGATTTATTTGACTTTAAACAGGTCTATATACTTGAGGAATCAGATGATGGTGATCCGAACCTGTATGTTCACCATCATATCATCATTCCAGCATTTCCCCTTTGCATGGCATGGCTTGATTGCCCACTAAAAGACGGAGAAAAAGGTTAGACATTTGTACTTTATGGCTGGTAATTCTGTTGTATGTGCTCAATGTATTCAACTGCATTAATGCTGGTGGCGAAGCAAAGACAGGAAAAATAAAAAAAATAAAAAATTCTTAGTCAATTTATTAAACTCTTTTTTCTTTTAATTGTAATAATTTCAGGATCCAAACACCCTCGGGCAAAAGATAGTTGGGTTGTAGGGTCAAGGAATTTCTGGATATAAAAAAAAAGGACATTTTAGGTTGCTCTCTTTGATCATTAACTTCATCTTCTCAATTTTATTTTCATCTTTTCAATTTTGGTGATGGGTTGAGAATTGTGGGGATGATACTACTGATAGTATGCTAACTAAGAGAAGGATTTTACAATGTTATATTTTAGCTTTCTCTTTGAGTGAACTCCAATTATTCATGATGATTATGTTGGAAGCATTGCAATATTAGCAATTTTTGTTTTCTACTCAGATTTTATTGTTTCATTGCTTGTTGCAATTGATTTGCTAATGAACTATTTCATATGTTGGCAGGGAATTTTATGGCTGTTGGCTCAATGGAACCTGCCATCGAGATATGGGACCTTGACGTTGTATGTGGATTGTGGATATCATCATATCATGAGTTGATAATTTGACTAAATTATTAATAGGGAGATTATTTTGAAGTCTCTTATCATCTTCACTGTTCTCAGATTGATGAAGTACAACCGCACATTATATTGGGTGGCATTGATGAGGAGAAGAAGAAAAAGAAGAGTAAGAAAGGAAAGAAGGTTGGCTACTATTAATTTCATTCTGTATTTACTGCTCTTCAAACATTCAATTTGAAGCATCATCCTTTTGTTACATCTACTGTGCCTGTGTGAGGTCTTCATTAAGATGACTTTTAAACTTGCAATTTATTGATTGTGTTCTGACCTGCATTTTGCTTTTTCTGATTATGTTATTTTGACGTTTTTATGCAGATTTTAACTTGACTAAGATTTTTAAGAATGCTTGCTACTTGCTTTGCTTGCAGTCGTCAATTAAATATAAAGAGGGTAGTCATACTGATTCAGTGCTTGGTCTTGCTTGGAACAAGGAGTTCAGGTTTGTTCAATGTTCATAGTATAGACTGTTGTTTTGCTTGTTACCGCTTTCATGCCCTGGTGCTTGTTATTGTCCTTAAACCTTTTTTCTCCCATCCTAATCCAAAAAAACCAGGAATATCCTTGCTAGTGCAAGTGCTGACAAACAAGTTAAGATATGGGACGTGGCTGCAGGAAAATGTAATCTCACCTTGGAGCATCATACAGATAAGGCAGGGTTTTACTGTTGCTCCATGATAGATCATTAATTATTGCAGAATAATCTAGGATACTTTTCGGCTAACTTTACGTTACTTGTATTACTAAATTTGCCCGAGTTTTAGTTTCCTACTATTCCTTTCAGGTTCAAGCAGTTGCATGGAATCATCATTCGCCCCAAGTTCTTCTTAGTGGATCCTTTGATCGTTCAGTAGTCATGGTAATTATATATATATATATATATATATATGTACTTATTATATGTAAATCCTTCATAGAAAGCTATCGGTGAAAGTGAAATGAGAAATCAGGATTTTCAGGTTCGTCGAGTTAATATTTTGTTTTCAAATTTGAAGATATTATGTTGATGCCTTTTCCATAAATATGCATTGCAGAAGGATGCAAGGATATCTACACATTCTGGTTTCAAATGGCCTGTCGCATCTGATGTAGAAAGCTTGGCGTGGGATCCACACACTGAGCATTCATTCCTGGTTTATACTTTAACCTTTTATTTGGGCCATCCTCTTGTAGTTTGTTTCTAGTGTGGACTTCTGTGAGTGTGTGCACCTATGTGTGTGTGCTCGATGAAGTCATTTGTCTCAAATGTCTGGATTCTGGTATATATAGGTTTTAATTGGAGAGGCAATAAAATTTAATTAATTTCATTAACATGTCTTCTTAGGTGAGTCTTGAAGATGGTACAATCAAAGGTTTTGATATTCGGACCGCCAAATCTGATCCAGATTCAGCATCACAACAATCAAGTTTTACCCTTCATGCACATGACAAAGCTGCCTGCACTGTTTCTTATAATCCACTAGTACCTAATGTACATTTTTATCCTTTTCTCACTTTTTTTGGCTCAAAATTTTTCTTTGTTATTCATTATAATAATTACACTCATGATTTTCTGCAGCTTCTTGCAACTGGATCTACAGATAAAATGGTAAGTTCTTTCCTATTTTTCTGGCCCTCATGGATCTGTTACACCTGTCTGTATGTGAAAGGTTTCTATGGATTCATTGAGCTCTTCATTTGGTGCAGGTAAAACTTTGGGATTTGTCAAACAACCAACCATCGTGTATTGCTTCCCGAAACCCTAAAGCAGTAAGTGATTCACACGTGTTAATTTTTTTCCCTTAAAACCTTGCAAGTTACAAATGCATTCTGTGAACTTATGATTAACTGGAAACAATTTGAGATGAATTCTTACACTGTTTTGAAATTTTTAGGGAGCTGTTTTCTCGGTTGCGTTCTCGGAGGATAGTCCATTCGTACTAGCTATTGGAGGCTCCAAAGGGAAATTGGAAGTGAGTGCAAAAATCCTACAAATGCTTTCAATTTCAAAACCCTTTCTTTTTTTTTTTTCAATTATGATTACATTATGATCAACGAAATTCCTGAAAATTTTCAGATATGGGATACATTATCCGATGCGGGGATCTCCAATAGATTTAGCAAGTACAGCAAGCCAAACAAATCTCGGTCTGTATGTTGACACGATCAAATGAAACAATCAGGTCAACTGGTGCCTGCATAGTTTTGGAGTTTATATTATATTGCAAATGTTTGATTGTTTTTTTAGTTTCTGTAATGCCTGTTTGAAAATCAAAAACAGAAATACATGGAAAATTGAAAACAGATTTGCTCTTTTTGGATCCTACTATGTTACCACAGTTATACCTTACCACACTTTTTGTCTTTTTCTACCAAAAGCGTAGGATGCTTTCAAATTTAATCAAACGGTTGAAATTAATTATTGGATAATTGAATCAGCCACTGGCGACCTTTACAACCGGTTATGTATTCATTAAGAAGCTGTTAACTGAGCGTGAGTTCCAGAATTTTCCAACCAGCATTTCACGGAAACATCTCGACATTGATCTTTAGGCAGCACTTAAGACTGAAATTGGTTGTAGAGGATCGAATTTGGGGAATTAAAAATTTCCGATCATTAGTACATGAAAATGGCCTCTCACTTGCAGGCAATCGTTAGATCTAATGTAACCCAGTTTCTGAAATTGAAAACAGAGTGAGTTCTTAGGTTAGATTTACCTGCTGCATTAAGGTTCGAAGACGTAGGATAGGTCAATTGTCTGAAACTTTATATTTTTTTCTTTTTATATACATACTAAACAATAAACGATTTCAAAAGAGAAGATTGGCCCAGCGCTCAAACCCCTTGAATTCAACTTATCTGTCGCACCATTTCACCTGTCACAACCAAACCATTTTCAACAACAAACCATTTTGAATATCCACTACAAAATGAGTTCAAAATCTCAAACCAACATGAATGGAACAAGCAAATGGTTTTCTCAGATTTCATTGAAATTGATAAACATGGCATAAGATGTCAGTATTCTTGCAATGCGTGAAAAAAAAACCCAGTTTTATAATACCAAGAATAGCAACTTCATTGATCCACAAAAACATAAAATAAATTAAACTTTTCACTGAGACAAATCCAAAATCAAATAATTCATAATTTCATTGCCAGAAATTTAAAATCACAAGGACCCAACTATCCAAATTTATATAAGATTTCAGAAAAGAATATGAAACCTTCCATGGCTGACAAATTTTTGGCGATTCCCCTCTCTCTCTTTTGCAATATTTTCTTCTATTGGTTCAAAAATTGAAACCCATTAAACCGAAATGCATCGGTGTGAGACGCGATGGCCAACGACGCTTGGTCTTTTGGTCTTCGACACGATAGCCGGGAAGGGAAACTTAAGTTGGAGACTTGGAGGTAGCGACGGATACAATCATTGTGTCGCCGTGCATTTTGAGAGAGGTCAGTAACTCCATTGGTTTTGTTGCAGGGAGATTTACCTGATCTTAATCGATTTCACCAGTCTGATTTAAGACAAACGTGGCATTCTCTACCGTGTTGGATCATTTGTTTTGAAATCCAATGGTTACATAAGATAAAGACAAAATGTGTGGTAAGGTACAACTGTGGCAACATAGTAGGACCCTTTTTTTCCTCAATTTAATAGAAAATAGCTTAAATTTCTTCTTCTTCTTCTCTTTTTTTGTTTTTTTTGTTTTTTTAAATTTGAAATTCTGAGGATTTCTTTTTATGATAATTCTTCTGCTTTATGTGATTAAATCAATTTTGCTCATGTGGCATCCGTTGGACATGTGACACGTCTTCATCATGAGTATATATATATATATATATATATCAAGAGCATGTGATGGATTGATTAAGTGGCAAATAATTGTTTATTATCTTAAAATAAATTGCTGTATTTCTTATGTTGACATTTTGAATTGACTGACTCATTCAAATTTAATAATAAAATTTGATTATGTTCTTTTTTTTATAATATTTATTTTCTTCAATACTGAATCAATTCAAGGTTTCAAAAGTTAACACGAACCAAACCTCCTTCATTTATTTAATTAAAAAAAATCTCCAAAAATAAAGTCGAAATTTCTAGAAAGCTTTCTTGGAATGATGAAAAGGCAAGTTCCATGTCCAAGCAAAGACGCATGTCTTTCATTCCCTCCCTCTTCTCCTAGAAGAAAGTAAGTCATGCTTATGGTCCACTCAAAGGTTGGCAAAAAAGAATGTATATGTGCTCAAAAAAAAAAAAATTGTATACGTAACTCAATTTTTTTTTTTTTTTAAGATAGTGGGTGCATAAATTTTAAATTAATTTCTTAAATTTAAATTTAGATCGCTAGTTAAAGAAAAATATTTGAAATTACATAACGTAGGACTCATCTTTTCATTTTTTTTTTTAGCTTTCTTTCAATGACACATAAATCAAATAATTATTAGAATAAAATTTTGAAAATAAATTTAAGGTGTTAACAAAATTGGTAGAAAAGTACCCAACACTTCTATGCTCTTCGGTTTTTCTTTTTCTTTTTCTAATTGAAAAAATTACTTTTTAATTTTTTCAAATTAATTATCCATTTAATAATTTTCATAACAAAGAGCATATTCAAAAAGTGTCAAAAAGATTGAAAAAGAAATGTTTTCCTTATCGAATAGTTTGCAAAACTTAATATTTCCTTTTCGCTTTTCGGTACGTTTTTCTACTCAATTAATACGTAATCCACATAGTTCACTCCAATCACTAACCTTTCCACGATTTTATTTTAAAATTACCACATTTGCCAACACCAAGCACCAAAATTAATCGGTCGGTAAAGGGCAGATTAGTCAATAAACAAGAATTGGGCCGCAAGGAATTTACAAATATCAGTGTCAGCTTTCTCTCTCTTCCTAGACGTTGTTAAAATATCAAACAGCAACACGACACAGTTTTATCGCAAAGTGATTTTTTTTTTTATAATGAAGGTTCTTTTCGTCATTTCGAGTCGTATTTTTCCAGTGCCACGAGTCAGGACGGTCGCGTCGTGCGGCCGACTCATCTGTACAGATTAGATTACTTGGTCAAAATTGGTCTACCTATCCCATCACTCGCGCGTGTAATATACACTCCAAAACCTCCTTGGCCGTTGCTATAAGGGGCGAAAGATCAACTGAACTTCGCAGTTGTTGAGATCTTTTTAGTTGATAATTTAGTAATTTAAAATATATTTCGACCCTATTTTAATAAAGATGTGGCCACCGAATGGCACCATAAATATGTATATGCTTTTAACAAAAGAGACACAAAAGACAAAAATTTGGACTTAAAAAAGAAAAAAATTATAGGCAATTAGGTAATACTTAGTTGAATTCATGTAAATTTAAGGATTTTTTTTTAGTTCAAAAGGAATATTTACTTATTATACAATAAGTTAATTTTTTTATAGGAAAGTAAACTTTATTTACGGCCACAACGGACAATAATACATCGTCACAAAAATAAAAATATAATGTCAGAATATGCTTAAATATAGTATTTAAGATAACATAAATTTAAAACATAATTTGAGATTTAATAAATATTTAACCTCCGTCAACTTCAAATATTATAAACTCAAACCTAATACAATCCCGTCATTTTTGTTGCTTTACAGTAATAAAATGTGGTGGTAAATAATAAAATTCTGTGTATATATATAGTGAGTTTTCAAATAGAAATCTCTGACCACATTAAAATCAGGGATTAGTTAAAAGATAAAAAAATATATATTTCAATACACCACAAAAAAAAATATACTACATCAAAATTTGTATTTTTTTGTCGGTTAACTTATCATTGACTTTAATATGGTCAACGATCCTTCATTGGAATATTATATTCAAGAAAAATATGCTATAAATTTACTTTGTTAAGTTATTTTTGAATTAATTGACAGCCCATGAAAAATGATGTAAAAATAAGTAATATGATAGTGAGACCCGCTTATTTTTATATGAAAAAGTTATTTTTGTTCTATTTTAGCAAGACCCTGAATTTAAAAAAAGAAAAAAGAAAAAAGGAATAATGAATAAAAAGGTAGAGTGAAATGGAGGTAGGGCACAGCACGCTCGAATTAAGAGCGTGGGAAACGACAAACTTCACTGCCTCTGACGCATTGTCTTTCTTATCGCAAAAGAAGAGTCAGGACTCGGGACCGCTGTACAATTCTGTAATTAAACCCAGAAGCGAGGGCTATAAATACTAAAGTAGAGTATTTTTATGTTTTCGAAATCCTTTCTTCTTTGTTTCGGTTTTCATTAAGAATTTGGAAACGAAAAAAAAAATTTGTTTTAGAAGTTGCCTTGTTGGTGATGATCACCTAGAAATCTCCTCAATTTTCGGCGATTACTTGAACAATCAAAACCATTTTCTTGACCAAATCTTTTATGTCCATCTTCTCATCTCTTTCACAGACCTGCAACTCTTTCTTCTTGTATTTGCTGCTTTTTGGCTTTACTATATAAAAAAATAGATAAATAAATAAATAAAACAAAAGGCATAAGCAGTTAATTTGGTTCTACGTAATTACTTTTACTTGTTTTGTCTGTCAGAAGAGTCCTGTTTTTGTTTGTTCGTTCAAAATGGATAACTGGAGGAGGCCAAAAGGCCAATTTTATCATCGTCATCATCATCAACAAGAAGTTCAGAGCACACAAACAAGATCACATAACAGAAAGCCTCCTCATCATGGTATATTTTAATTAATATATTTTTTTCTAAGATTTTTTGTTTTCTTTAATGAGTTTTTTATCAAATGGGTTCCTCATAGATTTTGTTCTTGTTGCCTCTTTTCTTTTTTTCTAATGATGGTTTTTTAAGATGAGTTTTTACTCCTCTGTTTTGCGAAGAAAGAAACACCAAAAAAAAAAAAAATGGTGATTTGGGTTATAAAACTAAAGCTTATATGCTTAAGTTTAGGTATGAATTATGAAAGATGTATAATTTTGCTATGTGCCTAGCTTTTGTCTGCTTGTTATGGAAGTCAAATATGGGAAATATTTTGGAGTACCAATTATGTGAGATGAATTATTTTGGAAACTTTGACAGGTTACTTAGTTTAGGATGTGAAATGCCTGAATCGGCCATGTTGTAGGTTCCAAGAAATTTTTCCATATTTGTTTGGCCTATTGTTCTTATTAGTCTCCACTTTTGTTTTTTGCTTGTTATATCATATGCATTTTAGCTATATTTGGCATAATTTTTGAGGAATTGTTTCTTATTGTCACTTGTTCAATTTCTTTTCCTTCCTGGCAAATGTTGCTTTTAGTTTTTTGATCCAGTAGTGATACTTTGCCCTGGTATTTTGCTTGGCAAGACAAACCAAAAAGGCCCGTTTTTGGATTTGGCTTGCCAGCAATTTTCCGGGGCAAAATTGCTTGTTGTATTTGATCAAGTGAATACTCTGGCATGCAAGAATTAACTTAATTTTACTCTTTTTCCCCCACCTCCCTGCAGCTAGTTGGCAGCCTACTGTACCTTCCTGGGAGAAAAATTTCTGCACTTCGGTTGGTTCTGTTCCATGGGAAAAGCTTTTAGAAAGCAAGAGGTTTATGTACCTTTATGAAAATGTTGTTCAATGGAATGACTCTGCTGTTGAAGAGGCATTCCACAATGCTAAAACCCGGTTTTGGGCAAAGATAAATGACCTTCCCTGCGACATATCATTGCCTGATCCTGATGTTTATATTGATGAAATTGATTGGAACTCCGACGCTGACCCTGAGCTGCTTTTGGACTTGGAACGGGAACCAAAAGCTACGGAAGAGGTTGATAAAGATCAGAAGGTTGTGAATCTTAATAGCGCTCTCCTCTTGAATCAGTCATTTTCTTGCACTGGATGGGGGGATGCAGAGCCAGAGCAGAACTTCAAAAAAGACACTGACTTGTGTGTGGCTCCTAATAATGGGGACTCTGCCCTGAATGCCAATACTGGTAATGGTGAAAATCCTTGGGAACCCAATGGCAATGAAGCGAGAAAAGATGATGGATGGGGTAATTGTTGGAACAACTCATGTGAATGGAATCAGCATGATAACAATTATAATGAGTGGGAGAATAGTTATAATGAGTCGAGGAATGTCAATTACAGAAGTGGTGGAGATTGGGGAATTTGTGACGGGTATAGCAGGAAGAGAGAAGGCACAGGTTGGAACATGTCAAGGTACAAAACATCAAGATTCCATGGTGATGACTACAATCGTATGGATCGTAGATGGAAGAGTAGAAGAGGATATAAGAGGTCTAATTTTGTTTGTGAGAGGCCATTTCCGGATGGAAAACATTCTCCAAGGCAGTGGAACTCGATGAATTCTTGTGGACCAATTAGCCATAATGGATTTGGCAAAGCAGGAATCTCATGGGGTTGGGAGAAACAAGTTTTGTAAGCCGTTAAGTATATAATACAGTGTAGGTAGTCTGGTTTGTCATTAAATTCATTTGTTGCCCTCTGTCGCAAGTATATAATACAGATGAAACCAATTTGAGAAAGTACTGGTTGTGTTTGAATCGTGTTTAGTTTGTTTAGTAGACTCATCCAAGGTTTTGAAGATTGTTTGATGTATTGGAAGATTTTCATTGTTGTAGTGCCGGGTATCAATGTTGAGTTTCTTTGCTGGCTTGGAAGTCTTGAAAGAGTTAAAGAGGATCAAACCTCATCAAGATGATTGAGATTTTTGGTTTGAGTCTGGAAAGTTTGATGTGTTACATAATTTTGATCGGACAATAATATGAGGTTCTTCTTTCAGTAATTCCCATATATTTTCCCTCTTTACTGCTTAGTATTGTCAGTTTTTATTTTGATGAAGTTAATTAGCTGTGTTGCTTGCTTGCCCTGCAAACTCCTCTGTTGCATGTAGTCAACATACACAAATAATGTTGGTATAAGAATCAAGTAATATTGGTATAAAAACAAATAATATTGGGTAACATAAAAGGTGAAAGGAATATCATAGAGTTTTAATTTCCTTGTTTTTTTTTTTAATCCAAAATTGAATACTAATTATTATCACCAATTTAAATGTATCAGGTTATTTTTGTTTTCACCATGAGATTAATTATGAGAATTACATTAATAGAGAAAGTAAAAACTAATTGATTTTATTTATTTATCTTTTATAAATAAAATTATGATTTATGACATTCGTTTTATAAAGTTTTATCCCTTTTTTTTATTAAATATTATTAAAGCAAAATAAAGTCATAAATAATTTCATTTAAGGAAAAGAAATGAAAATTTATGTAATTTTATATCATCAAAAAAAAATTTTTTTTTTACAAATAAATTTAGGGACGGACCAATATTAGTTATTTTGATATAGTTATAAGATAGATAAATCTAGCGGAGAATCACCAATTATACCACTGGAATTTGTCCGCTATAAGGACAAGAAAATAGTATTTGTGAATTAATCTACTCTTCACCCTTGTGAACGGGTTCAAAATTGAAAGCTTTTGTTTGCAATTAAATTTGTATATATTTTACCGAGTAATTATATACTTACAAATGTTAACAAAAATAATTTATTTATATAAGATTAAATACTGAGTTAAAACCCCAAATAACATGTCATCAATCAATGACCGACATGTTTTAAGTAATATTTTATTTTTTATATTATTTATGAGATAATTTCATAACATCAATGAATAAATGACTACCAAAGTACTGAATGATTTGAAATATAAAATTTATATCCTAACTATTGAAGCATATATTACTCTTTTTTAACATTTAAAATAATTTTCCTTTATAAAAAGAAGAAAAAAGAAAAAAACATCTAATATCATTTTAAGTTAAGTGTCATCAAATGGCCTCCAAATATTTTTAATATACCACATGCATACACTTCCAAAGAAATATATATGTCTAAATAGACGATTGTACAGTCATAAAAAATTAAAAACAATATATATATATCATCTAGGTTTATACATAATTTTTTAAAAATCAATAAGTTTTTTCATTGAGAAAAATATTTTGAGATTTTTATGATAATGATTGGTGGTTATTGTATAAAAGAAATATATAATTAATTCTTGACTATATATTATTACAAATATACTCGTAATAAAATATTATAGAAAATTCAGTTTAGCTTAATATTAAATCTAAAATTAAAAGGTTATTTAGGTTATAGGTATAAGGGCTATTAGGATAAATTGAAATTAACTCTTTTTTAATCAAAATTTTTTTAACTAAAATAAAGAATTTGTTTTTTTTTAAATTTAACCTGCTGTTAGCAATATTATATGTATCTCTTAACTCATTCAACGAGAAAGGATTCAAATTATCAGAAAACGAACAAGTGAAGTGATCTCCGTTCGTCAGTTTAAGGTAACGTTTGTTTTGTTTTCTTTTTCTTCTTCTTCTTTTTTTTCTTTAATTTGGTTTCTGAATTCAATAATCGGCATTTAGGGTTTTAGAGACTCTGCTTTATGTCTTGTGGGAAATTAACTGAGAACTCAAAATTCTTGAAAGGAAATTAATGCCTGAACTAGTTCTGATTTTAGGGTTTTGATTTCACTTACATATTTTCTTTAAATCCAAGTATTATTATTGGTTCGCACTCTCTTGTGCGTTATCTGTTTGATGCTTTGTTCCTGTCTTTGCCAAAGCATGTATTTGTTCTGGCATTGCTGTTTTTCAATTGAAACTGCTGTTGGTTTTAAACTTAGGAAATTGAGCTGCAATAACTGACTACCCCTTTTTGAGTTTACATTTTTCCAGTCAATTGGGTTTGATTTTACCAGTGTCTGATACACACGTGCACACGTGCTTTTCTAGTTTAACCTATTAGTTCTTTTGGTTAGGTTTCATGGCGGCTGAAGAGGAAAACCCCGCATCAACTTCACTGCCAGTGTCTTCTGCTTCAGTGCCTGATAGTCAAACACTGATATCTAATATTGAAGCAACTCCACCTCAACCGGTTCAGTCTATTATCCCACCAGTTATCACACCTATAGTTCCAGCAGTTGTGCCTCCTATTGCTCCGATACCCACAATTCCACCTCCTCAAGTACCTGCTCCATTAGCACCACTTCCTGTACGCCCCCCGGGCTTTAAGCCTCCAGTGCCAGCACAAAATGGGGAGGTCAGAACTAGTGACTCCGAGTCTGACCGTGATGACACTGGGCCAACCCGGGCATCTGCAGTTGAATATGAGATTTCGGAAGAGAGCAGACAGGTGAGGGAGCGACAGGAAAAGGCAAAGCAAGATCTGCTTATGAAACGGCGTGCTGCTGTGCTAGCAGTGCCTACTAATGATATGGCTGTCCGTGCTCGACTTCGTCGGCTTGGAGAGCCCATAACATTTTTTGGAGAACGAGAGATGGAAAGACGGGACAGGCTGCGGATGCTTATGGCAAAGCTGGATTCTGAAGGGCAGTTAGATAGGCTGATGAAAGCTCATGATGAGGAGGAGGCTGCAGCAACTGCCGCTGAGGCAGATGTTGAGGAAGAAATGCTTCAGTACCCCTTCTATACTGAGGGGTCAAAGGCTCTCTTGGATGCCAGAATAGATATTGCTAAGTATTCTATCGTGAAGGCAGCAAGGCGCCTACAACAAGCCCAGAGGAGAAGGGATAATCCTGATGAATCTATTGATGAGGAAATTGATTACGCTCTTAAAAAGGTGGAGAGTTTGTACCTTGATTGCACGGAGTCTGGTGATGATCGGCCACTTTCTGGTTGTTCCTACTCACATGATGGGAAACTGCTTGCTACCAGGTATCTCTCTCCTCTGTTCCCCAATATATTTATATTACACTCCTCTAGACATCAATTACTTTGCAATATTCGGATGAGGCTTGTCATGTTAAGCAATATATTGTTTCCACATGAAGCACTGACTTTTGTAATTGAAAGAGCCAACTTGTTGCCTCAGGAGCCCACTTTTCTTGGTTCTTGGCATGAGAAGCCGCTCTGATTATTTCTATTTCTCACATTATTTGAACATTGCAATTTCTAAATAAGGCGCCAACCATTGGATGTATGCAGTGGTTGACATCTGGATATCAAGAAAATAAAAAAGTCTGGGCCTAAGTAAAATCTTATTATTATTTTTGTCTATAAATAAAGCATGTAACTCTAAATAATAACCCCTTAAACTCTTCTAACTACTTGGCTGAAGAATCTGGAATACTGCCATGTGCTTCTAGTTAAGAAAACAGTTTCTTTTTTGTATTTGAACGATTGAACATGATGAATCTGTTGAACTAGTTAATATGTTTCTCTTCTTTTGGTGTTGGGGGATACGTGTTCAAGTTTCTTATGGGATGTTCAGCTGAAAATTGTGACTCACATTTGGTATTGATTATGGCTTTACATCAGCACGAAAAGAGTCCACTACAATGCTATTTGAGAGTAATTTGACGTCTTTCCTTGTTTTTCTTTTGTTAGCTCCTTGAGTGGAGTTGTTAAGATATGGAGCATGCCAAGATTGCAAAAGTGCTCTGCCTTGAAGGGTCACACAGAACGTGCCACTGATGTTACATTTTCGCCTGTAAGCAATCATGTGGCTACCTCTTCTGCTGACCGGACAGCAAGGTTGTGGAACACTGATGGATCTCTCCTGAATACTTTTCAAGGCCATCTGGACCGTCTTGCTCGAATAGCCTTCCATCCATCAGGGAAATACCTGGGGACAACCAGCTTTGACAAGACGTGGAGACTGTGGGATGTAGATACCGGAATAGAGTTGCTTCTTCAAGAAGGGCATAGTAGAAGTGTCTATGGGATTGCCTTCCACCCTGATGGATCTTTGGCAGCTTCTTGCGGACTAGACGCTTTGGCACGTGTTTGGGACCTCCGTACAGGGAGAAGTATTCTTGCCTTGGAAGGCCATGTGAAGCCAGTGAGACTTCATTCATTTTCAGTTCCTTCTCTTTTATAAGGCAATCATGATTTTATTTCATTTTATGCTGTTGCTTTGAAATATAATCATGATTGAGATGTATCTGTGCTCTCCTTTTCAGGTACTTGGTATCAGTTTTTCACCTAATGGATACCATCTAGCGACTGGTGGTGAGGATAATACTTGTCGAATATGGGACTTAAGGAAGAGAAAATCTTTATACGTCATACCAGCACACTCGAATCTCATATCACAAGTGAAGTTTGAACCTCAAGAAGGATACTTCTTGGTGACAGGATCATATGACATGACAGTGAAGGTGCATTTGCTTTGTGACACAGTTATTATTTTTTTAAGAAAATGGATTATTTGAATTATAAGTTCTTTGTATATGCCTCATTTAATCTTATATATTTCTTTTCCAGGTTTGGTCTGGCAGAGATTTTAAGCTTGTAAAATCCTTGTCAGGACACGAGGCAAAAGTTACTTCTTTGGATATTCATCCAGGTATCTTCTATAGCTGTGAAAATTTAAGTGTATACCTACCTTTGCCTTTCATCTTTTCCCACATTTTCTTTTCTTGATTGATGGATCAATCAGCATGGTTGAGAGATTTTGTGCTGCAATACACTGGTGTTACACATGTTTACTTTTTGAAGCATGAATTGTCTGTCTATGATGTATTTGTTCTATGATGTATCTTTAACTAAAATTTCCTGTCATATCTTATTGATTGAAGCTGGTACGATTGTGTTTTGATGGACAAATCAATTAGAAATGACCATGAGTTACTGGCTAGTGCTCAAGGTTTTCATATAGTACAGAATACAAGTTTTATTCATTTCTTTCTCAATCAAAGACTATTTTTATTACTCTTCTTTCGATTATGTTTTTCCTCTTCAACTATTCCATGATTCCATAACTCTTTCCTTTTCTTCTCCTCCTATCTTCTGTGCTGCAGTATCCGTCTTTTTTATTTTTAATTAATTAATTTTTTTAACTCATTGGGTAACTTTTGGACATACTTTAATTATATTGGCAGATCCTTGAAATCTACTGATTCCTGGTAGCGTAATGAAAATTGGTTTTCAACATATGGTTTGATATTGATTGCATCCTACTAGCTGTATTTGTTAGGGCAAAAATGTGTTGACACTACTGAGGAATTAAAAATTAAAAGAAGCAATTACAGGCTGTTAATATATTTTTGACATGTTTGGGAACCTTGCAAGGAAATTTACTTATGATTGCTCGATAAGAACATGCATCTAAAATAAGGATGCATCCTCTGAGAATATAGAACTGTTGCATCTAAATTTTATGCATGTGCATGGGGTGTCAAGCTTGTGATCTGCATTATGTTGACTTCTATAACTAGTGTCAGGGTTTTTATGGTGGTAGGAGCATATTAAACTATGAAAATTAAACTTTACATGGGTACTTGAAAATCTTATTTAAACAACAACATTCAAAACAATTAAGTTCTGCAACCGTCAATATATATACTCTTCCATTGACAAATTTGATCCAATATCATGTCTCAACATAGTTTTTTGACTGTTGCTGTGTACTAGTTGTAGTAAAAGCTGGTTTAAAACATTGTTTTTTTCATACACTAAAAATTTGTCTTTTGGCTGTGCTGGAGAACTCATTCTCAATTTATGCTTCTAATTTCTAGAATTATATTCCTTCTTATTGGAGTTTGTGATATTTTTACATAGTATTAAAAGTTGGTGCAGTTGCAAATTATTCTTATTTTAGCATGGCTAGTCAATGTTGTACATTTTGTGCCTGAGTCAACAGGACAATCTTTCTGAATGCATGTTATTCGATGGCAGATGAACAATCTATTGCAACCGTCTCACATGATAGGTGGATTAAGCTATGGTCAACCAGAAACAAAGGAGACGAACATGCGATGGATGTTGACTGAGTTCCCGTGGTCTTTAACCTAGAGATTCCTCATTTTGTCTTCTATTTATTAGCTTTGAGATCATTTCTTTGACGGCAATACACCTAACCATGGTCTTTAGGTGAGAGATCGTTGCATGCAGCAACTGAAACGGTCATTCTCGCTCTTTTTTTTTTTTTTTTTTTTTTTTTTGAGCGAAGTTACTTATTACTGTTCCTTGTTACTACTACTTTTGTTTGTATATTTCAAAATATTTTTGAAGTTATTTGTGGTCAATCTTGAATGCAATTCAGCCTAAGGGAAATTTCCAGTGTAGTTCTAAATATACATTACAATAGTTAAATCCAAGATGGGGGTTGATGAAATGATATTAAAACCATTTTGTAGCTATAGCTTATCCAAGTGATTCATAACAATAATGGTGAATGATTTCTTATTCATAACAATAATGATGAAATGATATAGCTTTGTTATTGGAAATTTTCATGTACATACATACCCAATTTAAATTGCTAACCAAGTTAGTTGTGTAGTTGACATTAGTGCGCTAGTATTTGCACCCATTATGTGCCAAGCTGGATAGTTAACATTATATCAAAATTTCGAATTAGCAGTATCTGTTACTAGGGAAAATATCAGTCTCAATAATCAAGGTTAAAAAGAAATGAAGTACAGAGCAGTATGAAGAAACAGGGCAGAGTACTTGGTTTAACATGTTTCCTGCAACATTATCTCCATGTACACCATGATCACGCTATGGAGCTAACAATAAGTTCGGAAATTTTAGCAGTAAACACATAATCTTCAAAACTGCTCTCGGCATCAATATGTAAACTGTAATTGGTAAAACACTCACAGAAACTAATAAGATGTTGCATCATCTCTAGGGATGTCAAAACGTCAATCACGGGTCTCCATGTCTCGAGCAAAAAGTGTAATTTGATATTTCTGGCTGTAAGATTAATCTTTGTATAGAGAAACAAAAAATCATATGGTACAAGATACCCAGCTAGCTCAGCAAAAGTTCCCCGATGATAACCAAAGTGTTAAACCAAGATATTTCCTTGGATACTGCTGCTTCATTTATACCAGCCAGTGAGGAAGTACCTCAGCATAAAACATAAGCAGCATGCAATAGCCTGTTGAAACATAAATACATTTAGGAATACGAGCGATCATAATGAACATACAAAGTGACAAATGCAATAAATCAGCACAAGTGGAATACACGTGCACAGACAACATTATATAAAAAGATGACAATTCTATCTTGAATGTAGCATTTGTGGCTCAATCAGATTTTTAGTCTAATTCTAGTTTGTACTAAATATGTTAATGACACATATAACTGAGTAAAATCAGTTGGTCCCATTATTACAAGTTTAACCGGTAAAAAATCATTATATTCAAATGTCCGGAAGGCATGTCTGAATTAGAAAGGAAAAGTTAGCCGGTCCACCAACATTTTCATATATTGCATGGAGACACATGTCATTCCTTTAACATGTAGCCTTGGAGGCTGATCGGTAACATCAACCGCAGGAGAATCTGAGGTTCGGGAATTTTCGGATTGCAGGCCACCAAATCAAGTAGCGGAAGAAATCACTAAACTAGGCACTTAGATTTAAGACTACAGATGTACAATGCATAAGAGGTAACTGGACATAAACAAGATCGATTTACCTGAAATACAAGAAGTGCTGCACAAAGTGACTCTTCTGACATCTTGCCAAACAGTCTTAAGAAAAAGTTGACAAGTGTTCCGTCATTTGTTCCAGTCAGCAGCCCGGTCCGGGGGTCGAACCTGAAAAGTTATAGCATGAAATATATTGGTAAATGAGTCCCGTAGATACCAAGAATAGTTCTTTGAGTGTAATATTCGAGCAAGAGTTAACAAAAAACTACCTAGGGAGACGATGCCGCGGGCATTTGACAAAACCAAAAAGCTGATGAAACAGAACTGCAAATTAGATGCCTTCCATATCTAGAATAAGTTAGACGCTCATGATATGTGCATGTGTGAGAGAGGATTTATTAGTCAAACCTGAGGAACTGAGAGGAGAAAGTTCAACACTTGCGGTAGAAAGAAAATCAGGAGTGTCTCACTATCACACAGGAAAAATAAAGAAATCAGTAACCAGATAATCATAAGCAGTGTATACATACAGATAAAAGACTAAAGAACAACAACATTAATTGTAGAAGGAGACTCATACAGCAGAATCTCACAATGGGAGAGGATGCTTAAAATCAGGTGCCAAAGGAGTATGAGATTACATAATGTGTACAAAATTCTATTCAAAGGAACAACTCATGTAGGTTCAGGGAACAATGAAATAGTTTTCTGAACAATTCGCTCAAACTAAATTAGAAGGAATAAGTCTTTTATGCAAGGTCAAAATGTTCTTTAGTCGAGCTTCAAAATGTTCTCAAGTAGAGCTTAGTTCCATCACCACATTCCAAGTCTATGTTTGACTAAAGATTATAGATATATTCATGTGCATGCTCATGCAATAACATTTATTTCTTCCATCTTATACCATTTACAATAAACCAAAAATTTCTAAGGTCCAACATCACTTTAGCAAAAGAAATTCTAAGTTTTCGAGGGAACCTTAAGAATCTAATCCTGTTAAAGATTTTTACATATGAAGATCTAATTTTGTGTGTGAAAAAAAAAAATTCCATAAATATTTTAAAAAAAAAAATTTCCCTACATATTACTAAGTTTATTTGTATGATGACTAATAAACAGTGGAAGGAGTGGAGATATCTTAGTAGACACACCTGAAATGGCCTAGAATTCCCACTACAGCCATTGTCATTCCGGCAAAGTACGTGTAGGTATCTCCAACAAAAACAGAAGAAGGATACCTAAAGGAACCAACAACAAAGAAACATTGAAGTCTTTTATACATTAAGACAGAACTAGTAAAAGAAAAACACTATTCTTACCAGTTATAAGAAAATAAAGCCAAGGAAGTGGCCAATAAGGGTTGAACAAGATAAATAGAGAAGGCATGCGCCTGTTTATACTCAGGATCCAGAGAAGCTCCAATTTGCATGATATTATGTAACAATATCTGTAATTTGCTTTGTGTCAGATTCCATATGTAATTGGCTTAATACTATATTACCAGATTTATGCTTACAGCAGATGCAATCACGACAGTTTGACCAACTTCAAGGCCATTCAGTCCAGCATGGATATTTATGGAGTTTGTGCAAAACACAGCCAAAAGAAACATATAAAGTTTATATATCCAACCTGTTCCATCAAAAAAATTATTGTAAGTTTCAGCTAGGAACCAAATGTTATTACATAAGAGTAAACATATAATGGAATTGGACACCAAGATGACAATCTACGTCCAAATGAAGGAAAAAGAATAAGATCATGACAATGAAACCAGGCAGACCCCATTCAGGTGCCAAAATACCAACTAAAATAATTTTCTATACTAAATTTTTGCACTAGATATTAATGATCCCATGAAAACAAGCATCCATATTCAAGATTCAAGTACGTGTTGTGAGATCAAGAGCTGAAGCAAATGCCATTTTGGAATTATCAAGTAATTTTTCATTCTAATATGGCTATTGCGACTTTCAAAAACTGAAATCATACCTAGATTCAAAATCTCAAGCCCAACATAAGGAACAAGAGGCTTTGGTATAATAATAGAAGTGTGTCCAGCATATGCCATCAACAAGGGAAGAGCAGCAAATGATGGCAGTATTAATTTCCTGCTCTTCACACGTACAACGAAGCACAAATAAAAGGCAAGGTGTGAGAAACAAATACTTCCAACAAAGTAAAAGGCTTCTAAAAGTTTTTGAAATCTTGGGAAAAAAACTGAATACTACTCACACTCTCCAAGGCACATCAAGGACGTCATCTACAAATCCAAGCAAAAGCATGAAGCAGATGGATGCTAATGCTGCATTGTACTCGACAAGCCACTGCAAGAAGGATATAGTCAAAACCTTAATCTCATCAGTTCAGAATATGCACACGACTTATATACATGGACTTGCAATTACAGTCTCCATGATTTGAGTTTAGTGTTAAGTAAAAGATGAGCTCGACTAAATAATTTTTTGAAAAATCAACTATGTTATGACTGAAAATAGAAAACACAAATCGGATAAAGAGAAAACTAGTGCACCAATAAGAGGAACCAAAATAAGAAATGGCATTTCCTGAAAATGACTGCTTAAACCAAGTAAAATTTAGCATGAAAAAGCTTAGTTTCAAGAAGCATTCATGTGTCTCTCACAGATATCCTTCGGATTTTTCTGTTTAGGCTGGTGAGAACGTTAAAGGTCAGCATCTACACACTTACCATTTCTATGGCAGACTACTTTTTTGTTTTAATTATATCTTTTGAGATTTGACCAGTTAGTAAGGAAAATGACAACAAATAACTTGAGTCATTGACCACAACAAGTTAGTCAAACCATTAATGGATAGTGAATCATTAAAACTTAATTCAAGCCTATGAAATGGCAACTAATTTTGGTTAGCTACACAAACCCAGTTCACCACATTGCTTAATCTAGGATCATGATATCCAATAGATCATAAACCAAGATGTCTTTTCTACCTCATCCAATAATCTTTCCATCCTTCCTCGTCTTTCCAGCTACTTCAATCTCTTTGTCTTGAAAGATGTTACTATTGCTACTACTAGCCTTCCCTAACACAAGAAAACCATCATAGCTTCTCTCATAGTCGTCATTGATACTACTGCTTATGGCTCAAAGCATATAAATGCTTTCTTAGTTTCCCAAACAACCATATAAACATCCATTCCACCTATATTCATCATATATGTATCTACCTCCACGACCTGCTTCTGTACCACAAAATGTGGTTGACAATCTAGTTGGTTTAATAAGCTTCTCTCAGTGTATGAAGGGTTAAGATTGATCGATTACACTATGCAAGCAGTTCTCCACTAATCAATGCTGCTTAAACTGCTTATAATCCATAGAAACAAAAAATAAACCTCTACAATAAGCCCTATAATATCATTTTTAGCGATCCGTACTTTCTCCGCAATGGCAAACTATGTAATCTATGAACATTATCATCCCGATATTCATAAAGCCTTCTATGAAGATCTGACTTTGGAATATTTAGATGGCCATTTAGGAGTCTTAGGACTATATTCATTGATCATAATAAACTAAATAAGTATAAAGACGAAAAAACCTACAATCATGAAAATAACTTCTTGTTTAAAAATGATACTTGAATTGAACAACAAACTGATGAAAATATGAGCTAGAAAGTGTTGTGACATTGTTGACTTACATTTGAATCTGCTGTGAAGTTAAAATACTGAAATAAGATTGCCAAGACCAAAAAAACAGCCCCAACAACAATACCCAACGACTCTGGCCTGCAGTACGTAAAACAAGATTATGAACTAAATTTTGAGAAAATAAGATAGTAAAATGAGAAAACCAATTCACAGATCAATGTCTGCCAAAAGAATGGTAACTGAAAAAAGAAACAAGCTTGCAGCACACATTTGCTTCAACAACATCATGGCAAATTGAAGACCTCACTTAAGCTCATAACTAAAATGAAAGCAAGCACTTACATTGAACAAAATAATGTTCAGTCTTCGAACTCAAATTGAATCAATCAAGATCACATCTAGGAATTAAAGAACATCCATTTTAGCAATTTGATCAAGAACCAAATCAAGCACAAAACCGCTACGGAATTTGGGGAAAAAAAAAAAACAAACCTGACCTACTTCATTAACTTCACCAAATCGCAAAACTAATCGTACCAACTTCACAAAATCACTCAAAAACCAAAACCCAAATGAAATGAAAAAAAAAAAACTCACACTTTAATGGTGCCTTGAGGGGTGCCCTTCTTATTGATATCATAACCAAACAAGTTTCTTCTTAAGACGTATCTTGAAGCAACGGGTATCATCTTCTGGGTGATAAAGAATCCAGCGAGGCTGAGGCCGGCATTGATGAGAATGGATCTCTGGAGCTCAGATTCAATCTTGAAGTGATAAAATAACAAGTAAAAGTACGGGATTGAAAAGAAAAGACAGAGCTTGAATATTAAACCCGATTTTGGTGGGGCGATTGGCGGGTCAGCATGTTCTTGTGCTGTCGGAGTTTCGGATTTCGATGTATCTGTTGCTGTTGCCGTTGAAGAAGCTCTCTTGCGAGCTGCCATGCTCAAATTCTGCTTCTCGCAGATTTTATTTTTAATTTCAAGGCTTTGCCTTGAAAATGAATTTTATTTACTTTCTATTTTATGCTTAAAATGGGCATTATTATTCCTTCCTACGTGTCCAAACGAATTGCATCTCTCTATGAGAGTAATTGTGCCAATGAAATTTTGCCAGCTGGTAAGTTGAGACACGTGGAATTTACGATAGATTCCAATAAATGCTTTTTAGTCCCTCTGAGTCTCAATATTGTAAATTATACCACCTGATTTCCATAAGTTTTGAAATTTATCCCCATGATTAAAGCACAAAAGCGCACACAAATTAAAGGCACGTTAACAAATATTGAACAAAAAAATGCATGCAAGAAATCAATTAGAAAGAATTGTTTTAGATTACATGTGCACCAATTTGAGGCTAATTAAGAAAATTTTCAATCAATTAATATACATAAGCAAGTCAATCGTAAAATAATTTTTGGCCTGGCTCGTTCATCTCTTCTTCTTCTTCTGCATGCATGCATGTAAGTGTCACATGCATGCAAGTATCAATAATCTGTAATTGTAGTTTACTTAGCCTTGTTGTCAGGCAATGATGGTGATGGTGATGGTGATGGTGCAGAAGGATTTGGAGGCGTTGCTTGTGCTAATTGTTTCAATTCAGGAATATCAGGATTCTTTTCTAATGCTTCTAAGAATTGTGGCAATGGGCTCTGTGCTAGTGCTTGTAAGGCTGGTGACAATGGTGGATCAGCTGCTCCAATATTAGGATTCCCTTTGTTTCCTATTGTTGCATATCAAACACACAAAAGAAGAAACAAGAGTCATTAATATCCATGTATATATATATATATATATAGACTAAAAAGCATTTATCTTAAATTTTACGCTTAGAAATGCAAAGAAATAGAGATGTGGAATGAGACATTGCAAAGAAATAAGGATGAGAAAATGAACTTACTGCTAAGGAAACCTCTCTCAAGGCAGTTACCGCCAAGTGAAGACATGCATCTCATGTTGCACCAAATATGGCATGTCAACGCATCTTTTCTAAAACCATATTTACAATAATCGAGACATTCATTGTATTTCCGATTGCCTTCCGCCATTTGGAGCTCATTGCTCATCACAACCATAATTAGTACTGCTGCAAATATGCACCAAACTGAGCCACTTTTCATGTAATAAGCCATTTCTTGATCTCTTTCTAGCTTTCTCTTGTTAAAATTCTCGATCAATTTATTATCGATTGTTCGTGCTTAATGTATCATTTATGAAGGTATATATACATGTTTACAAAAGGCGTAATTTTAGTTGTCAAAGAGTCAAGCTGGTTCTGTTGTGATTACAGCTTGTGTACGTAGTTTTATTTAATTCTGGTGTGGTTGTTTTTCTAATAATTGATCAATTCTTTTCTTAGCAGTTTATGGTTCTAATTAAAATAGAAATTGAGTAAAATTCGTCAACAAATTATCTTAAAATAATCCTTTACTTTATTTAATATTTGATTTTACAAGTAGATATTGACGACGATGGTTAATATAGTACATGTAACGAGGTCAAATCCTTATAAATTGCTGGAAATTAAGAAAATCTAATTAGTTTATAATAGAATAATTTTAACCCTAACCTAGTTCATAAAATTCAACTATGGTAATTGTATATCAAGTAAAACCAATATATGCTTAGTTAGTCTACAATTTCCTACAATTCAATAATAGCGCTCCTCTTTCGATCACCAGGAAGGATAAACTAACAATGAATGTGTTATGATGGTGATTCCACAGCAGGCTTGCTCAATAAAGAATTGAATGTAGAAAGGGGATCTTAATCCTAAACTAAAGGAAAAGTCCATGACCCCTTTTTAGAGTAAGCGTATAAATAGAAGTCGAATTCCAACAAAATTTTGATATGTTTAAATTACATTTTTATTTATCCGTTGTATATAAGTCAATTTATTTTGAATGAAATTAATTATAAGTCAATAGATTTACTTTCAATTATCTTCACTATTCAACATGCTGTCTATAATTAACATGTTAATATCGCACAAGCCACTTACTATCTGTAATTGACATGTTATAACAACGGACAAGCCACAATGCATTGTATTTTGGGCTCTATTTGGTATTAAGATGTAAGTTTTAAGTAAGAAGGGAGATTGTCAATTTCTCCTTACTGAAATCAATATATATCATTTACCTCCTATTATTTTTATTATAGACAATAACCCAGTTGACTGCATAATTTTATAATATTATCTTTATTTTTTTTGTACTTTTTGTTATAATACCTTATTATTAATTTTTAGTTATAAGCTGCATTTAATGTTAGCTGAAAGACTGTTCCTGATGGCAACGTGTCTCTCTTTGAGCCAATTAGGCTTTTGAAAAAGCTAACTCCTCTATTGGTGGGTCAGAGTTCAACTAAGTTGGTTCCCTTTCTCACTCTTGGGGATGTAACCGTTGGAGAGATATTTTGAGGAAATTCCTATATCATACTAACGTGCAGCAATTTTGATGGAGGCGTTGTCAGTATTACAATGGTCCTCCATCAACATATAGCAACCATATGGCATTTTGGGAGACATTCTCTGCACTTTCTTGCTAGTGCCCTAATGTGTAAGTACGTGACACTGACTGCATCAAATGTATCTACAATACCATAAATTGATTTGGCCACTCTTGGGGTTTCTCTGCTGTGAGATGGTTCAGTAAATTTTGTTTTTGTTGTTTATTAGATGTAGTAAGATGGGTCCTCTGGTCTCTTGTAATTTCATCTCTCTCAAATGCATTAACTGTTTGGTATTTGTTTCTTCGCAGGATATGGAATTAGATATTTTTATTATGACGCTTATGTTGTTTTAAGAGTAAAGGTGTATTAGGGACTGAGCACTGAGGTGTTGTGACTTTGAATCCACAGCAAAATCGCTGGTTGGTATAAATCAGACACTTTTGCTGCTTTTGTTTTTAAAATTAAGCAGAAGCACAATAGTTCCAAATTTACCCTAATTTCAGTTTTTTGTGATTTCATTTCAGATTGAATGCCGTGCTTGCCATAGGTTTATCTACCATGGGGAAGAGGTATTTTGTTCAGTTCGTGGTTGTGGAGGAGTGTATCATTTTATATGCGTGCAGAAAAGGCTTGGGATCTCTAATCCAAGAAATTTCAAGTGTCCACAACATGTAAGCATAATGATTTTCTACATTATGATAGTCTTCTTTTTTCTTGAATATTCCTATAACATACTGTTACTGCCTTTGCATATTGTAATTGCCCATTTCCCAGTTGATTTTCTTGTGATATTTTATATATGATTCTGATTTAATTTTTATTTTATGTCATGAATTTATGTCATTCCTAATAAATACTTGCTCTGTCGCTTATGTATGGGCAATCTTCTTGTCAACAAGCATGATTCATTTGCCGACCGAGGTCACAATGGCGATGTGCAGGCATCCTACTAAATGACTGCTATATGAGCAGGTCAATTTCTTCTTTCCTTGGTAATGCATGCTTGTTCTTTGGCCTTTCTGACATCATCTTGTGATTCTTGTGGTTATAAACCTTGCCTGCCATTTTCCTATCAAAATCATAGAAGGGCTATGAAGTGGCTGCTGTTGTAAACTTATGATGAGCTCTTACTCTGGAAGCCATAGCTTTATTCACTTGTAATATCAAATTGATAGTCACCTATGTGCAACTTTAAACTGAAATATCATAGACTACATTTGAGCCTCATTCTTTTTTGTCTCTTTCTCTTTTTGGATCGGAATTGTTAGATTTCTTTCTCAACTAAGATTTTTCAGATTTAGAATTTAGATATGCCATATCATGCGCTTGATGAACTTTGAGAGCCACACATTGACTATTGGCTAAATTTATTAGGCTTCACAAATTCACTTACAATTTCATGGTAGGTGGTAAACATGATCATAAACAATTAATTCAAATTTTCACAATGCCATTAAGTCTCTAAAAGAAACTTTAGAGGCAATTTAATTGTCTGCACTGACTACCACTCTTAAATTTTATATCTTTATTTTTTGAAAAGGACTTGTCAATCTCTTGTTGTGATATTGCAATAACGAGATGAGAAATTTGTCATGTGATAGTTTTAATGCTTCTGCTGAAACTAAGGTAGTTTTTTTGTGGGTGAGAGATGTGAATAAAGGATTGAAGCTAGATTTCTATCAGCCTATTAGTCAACAGTTTTGCTATTTACACCGGGTCAAACCTCGAAATGGGTTTATTTGCAATATTTTCTAGATTTTACCTAAAGTTTATAATTAACTTAACTGTTTGTACCCTGAAATTTCTTCTATTAATCAAATAGGTCCTTTTTGTAATATTTGTTGAAATTCTTATAATTAGTTGCTAATTTTCAATAATCGGACAATTTGTCCTTCCATCTCTTGAACTTCTATTTTTAAAATTTCGCAAACTTTTAATAATAATTTTGTATAAATTTATATGATTATCAAATTCATAAAGATCTATTGGTTCTATATTAGAACCTGCATTAATAATTATTTGTCTTTCTTGAGACAGGGACCAAATCTTTTCTTCTAACATATTTATGTATACTCCTAAGCTATTTTCTCAACTTAGGTACATTTCATCCATGCTTTCACACAAATGTTGTAATCTAAATTCTGCATTTTGAATTAAAAATTTATATTATTGTTATTATTGTTATTCATTATGGACGATTTTGAGTCATGTTATTAGTTCTACACCTATCTTGAATTACTTCAAGACTTGTTAAAATAGATTCTATTAATGCTATCCTATTTTCTTCTTCAAAGGCATCAAATATATCATATTCATCTTCAGCATCTATTCTAGTCATATTTCTATATTGAATTTTCATGAGATTTAAATGATCTTTAATCATAGTAATTGTATAAATAATTTGGTATTCTTAACTAAAATCCAGATTATCTATAGCGTTTAAAAACTTAATAACAGATCGTTCCATGTTTTTAGAATTTGAGCTAATTTTATCACTTCCAATCTTATATTATTCAAGAAAATAACCAAGGCTCAACATGCTTCCGTTTGTTGCTAAAATTTAAGAAGATAGTTCAAGGTTACTAACCAGTGTCATATCTCTCGGGATTCTGAGATATGTTCGCTAGTTGCCTCCAACCATAGAGAGGTCCATGGTCAGCACTGTCATAGCTCCACACGTCCAGCAAGATCGCCTCGGCGACTGTTCCACATGGCCTAATGCAACACACTGCTCCACGGCCTAGAAGGATTTGTCTGAGTGCTTTTCTTGCAAATGTCTCTGGAAGAGTGCTTAGTAATATGAAATCTTCTTCGATTAGCACAAGTGCTGGCATATAAAGTACTTGATCTGTTTCTTAAACTATATAAGGTGGAAGATAATAATTTCACTCAAAAGGATTTATTTATTTCATAACTGGAGATGATTACAGAGAAAGGATTACAGAAGCTTTGAAGGTTAGAGACGGCTACAAAGTCGATTGCCTCTCTCCTTCTTTCATCGTTTTATTTATATCTTTCAAAAGATAAGATTATATGATTGGATTACATCATACGTGGTACATTTTTAGGAAGCTTTGGGGATTCTCCTCAGATAAAGTGATCTCTCCTCCATATCCTTTCTTGACATCTGTCTTTTGTAGCAGCCAGCTACTGTATGGCTAAGATAAAAATTCTGAAGTTTATCCTTTCGACTTCTTATTTTGAATTATTGAGCTTTGTCACGCTGGCATCTTTGAATTTTGTAGTGGACCCGTCACATGCCTATTATGAGTTCTTCATCTATTGACATGTTTTCTTCACTGGACCCATCTTTAGATTTTCCGTAACAAAAGCCACAATCATTTTGATGTTTTAACACCTTGCATATTTTGCCTATTATTGTTTTGACTCCACGTGATTTTCATATATTGCTTTTTTCTTTTTAACAATGGCCTGTTTAGCTAAATATTGTCCTTTCTGCTCATTGAAAAGATTAAATGTTCTTTGGTGGTCTCATAGAGCCACACATTTGCTTTGCTTATCCTTTCAAGTTGTTCGTTAAGGACTTTCATCCCTATGGCCCGTTTGGTGGTGAGTGCTCTGGGCTCGAATAATTCTGGATCATAATCATTGTAGACCTGATCTAGATTAATTGTTGGGCAAACTTTTTTGCTACTAACCCAATTTGTATCATATGCTGTGCCGGAAACCATATGTTATCATCATACTCAGGGCAAGCAGAAAGGAATTTGACAAAAATGGCTTCTTTTGTTCTGCTTATCTTTTTGAGTTCAATGGCGGCTTCTTTGATCTTTTCAGGAAGAAATTCAAGTTCCTTGAAATTTTCATATGTATAAATAATATTAAGAAATCCATAATCAAACATATCTTTTATCATTTTAGGATCACTTCCTAAAACGAAATTAATCGTTGGGTACAACCCTGAATGATCCGGTATTATAGCATGGCTAGGACGAATCCCATAGGCTATTTTACCAATTCTTTTATATTCATAAGCGTAGTCATTTTCACGTCCACTTTTAACATATTGGGGCTTTAAACTCTGTGAAGAGCTTTGGGAACCCTCTCCCTTCATATACTGTTCTTTGAGATCATGAATTGAGAGGAACCTATCTGGAATTAGGATCTTTGTATTCTGTGAAGAACACTGGGCGATCTGACCCTCATTTTGGTCCTTAAAATGGACCCTTTTTAGCATTTTGCTAATAAATTCTTCTGAAGTTTGTACTTCTGGATTATTTTGCAAACTTTTATCGGGGCAAAGTTTGCTCAATTCTTCTTGGGCAGCATCAATCATAGCAAGCCCATCATAAATCAATTCATTGCCCTTGAGAAGCAATTCTTAACCTTCGGAGCACATCATTATGCCCTTCATTATTTTGGAAAGACTTTTATCCATTATATTCCCTGCTGAGAAAATCTGCAATACAATTGTTAGATCCTTTAATATACTCAATTAAAATCATATTCTGCAAAGAATTGCTGCCATCTAATTAATCTCTTATATTGAGGGAGATTAGGCAATTTATTAAATATAAATCCTTTAACTTGAGTATTATCATATCTGACTTTAAATTTCTTTGGTAATAAAAAGAAAGTAAATTTAGCGATTCCATTTTTAATAGCTAATAATTCCTTTTCATTACTATGATAATTCTTTTATGCAGGCTTAAATGTTCCGCTAGTATATCTACAAATCTTTTCTAGATCTGTTTTTAATACTGCACCCCAGTGCGTATTAGAAGCATCAGTTTCAAGAATTAAATTATCACTGGCAGTAGGGAATCCTAATCTTGGTAGATTTTTACATTTTTCTTTTAATCTTTTAACTACTTGAGTATGAGATTCTTCCCATGATGTTGTATTATTCTTTTTCAATAATCCTTGTAAAGGTTGTCTTTCTTTTGCTAAATTTTTTATGAAACCTTCAGCATAATTAAGACATCCTAAAAAGTTTTGAATTTGTTCCTTAGATTCTAATTTATCGGGGAACAAATATATTTTTTCAGAAATATGTGGTTACATTTCTATTCCTGTTTCATCTATTATTAATCCTAAAAATTCAATCTTAGGTTTCATTATTTCAGCTTTCTTTTTAGAAAGTAATATTCCATGTTTCTTACATCTTTCTGCAAAAGAAATTAAATGAGTAATATGATCAACTTTATTATTAGAGAATATTAATATGTCATCCACATAAACAATGCAAAATTCATGAAATTCTTTAAAAATTTTATCCATTCTTCTTTGAAATATTTGTGGTGCATTTTTTAATCCAAATGGCATTACAATCCATTTATACTGTCCCTGAGGTGTACTAAAGGCAGTAAGTGGTATACTATCTTCTTCAAGCTTAATTTGCCAAAAGCCAGATTTACAATCAAATTTGCTAAATATTCTTTTATTAATTACAGAGGTAATTAATGTATCTTTGTGAAGTAAAAAGTATCCATCAAATTTGGTATATTTATTTAATTCTTTATAATTAATAACCATACGAGCTTTTCCTCGTTTAATTTCCACATGATTCCTAACCATAAAGGCAGGGCTACTATGTGGACTTTTCGATTATCAGATTAGTTTGAGATCTAAGAGTTCTTTAATTTGTTTATCAAATTCTATTCTATCTTCTTACCCATATCTCATAGGCTTAACTCTTATAATAACATTTGGGTCTTTTAATTCTATCTTGGCATAAGTTTTATCAATTTTCCATAATTGAATTGGATTTTCACCAAAATTTTTATCAAGTTTTTCTAAAATTTTTTTATAATCAGATATAATTTGATTAAATTTGATATTAAAATCAACACGCTGACTGCGGCGAAAAGAAAATTTTGGGTAGTGCGCCGGACGGGATTATAAATCTGTGGTGTGGTAAGTGTATGATTACAAGGGGTTTTAAGAGTAATTGCTTCGTTAGTCATTATATAAATGAATTGACGAAGGAAATTAACCCCTAAAAGGATATCGGCACCCATATAATCATATGACCATAATATTGGTATCCTTAGAATATAATCGTTGATTTGTATTAAAGTTTTTATTCTACATGTTCCTAGAGAAATTTGTTCTCCATTAATTCCTTTTCCTGTTAAATTCTTGAATTAGCTAGGCTAACTCCTAAACCCGTATCAATTAAAGCATGGAACCATTCTGGTTTATGCTTATAATATGGTATTATCACTTTTATATATACTATAAAAGGATTAGACATATCTTGATAGGGTTTGTTTAATCCCTTCAATTGTTATTGATATTTCTTCATCTCCTATGCAGTAAGGAGAGAAATTTTCAAGGAAGTTCATTCCTAACAATAAAGGACTTATATCTGATTCATATTCTGGTTCTATGATAAAAGGAAAGATAAATTCTATTCCTCTAATTTTTAATGGTATTTCACTGTATTGGGTTAATGTTTTTCTTTCTCCATTATACCCTACATAAGTATGTGGTTCAATTAAAATCTTTCTATCTAAATATTTAATCATCTTAACATCTACATAAGATTTTGCAGCTCCCGTATCTAGAATAGCAAAAGTCCCATGCCATGATTTTCCATTATTATATTCAATTTTGATTTTTAGCTTTTGATTATTTTTTCTTACTGTTGTTAATATTTCTTGTGATGATGGTATCATAAAAGGACTACATCTTGTAGAACTTTGTGTTCCACTTAAATTTCTTGGTATTGATTCTCCACTTCGTATAATTATTCTTCCTTCTGGTGTATATTCTATAGGCCTGGAGGTATTTCCTTTAATCAAAGTGGACTGACTCCTTAAATCCATTTCCCATTCCACTGGGGGTAGATCAATTTCTCTTAATAATTCAGGGGGTTGTATTTTTCCGACTTTATTAAAGAGTTTGTCTATTTCTATAAATTCTTTATCAGCGAACATTTCACTGTTAGCTAAATTTGTTAATGCATATTCTATGGCATAGGTTATGCTATATGGATATGATCCATCATGCATTATATCAAAGTATTTAAAATCATGATATAAAGTTAAAGCTTTATTTATATTTTTATCTCTTAGACTTATAGAATATTTAGGGTATATTTTAAATATTAACTTTTTATAATTAAGATTTCCTTGGATTACTCCAAGAAGTGCATGTTTTCTATCTTTTATTCTATTATCTAGTACAGCAAGATTTGTTGGACTATCAATTCCTTCTTTAAAATGAGATTTTATCATAATTTGGATTCCTCCAATATGAATATATCCAATTTTATGCCTATCACTAGGTCTAATTTTATTAATTTTTTCTTCTATATCAGATTTTAACAACAATGGTATATTTGTATTTCCTCTTACATACCTAATGTCAATTGGCTCCTCTCTTACAGTGGCACCAAAATACATTACATTTTTTCTTTTAACCATGTTAGCTATTCCTTGTGCTAACCTATTGACTAAAGTCATAGATGTTTCTAATCCTTTTTTATTAATCTTGAGATATTGTTTTTTATCAAAGATTAACTCTTTATTAAAAGAACCTTGTTCTTCTATTTCTTCATCCTGATATAAATCTTTATTATCTATTTCTTCAATACTCATTCTGCTTCTGAAGTACTTAAACTTACATCAGTCAGATAGTATATGCTATCATTTTCACTAACATCCTCACTATCATTGATTAATTCTAATTCTTCAAAACCTTCAAACATTTTAATGTTTAATCTCTTTTTCTTAGGACACTCATTTGCATAATGTCCTTCTTCATTGCATAACCAGCATTTACATTTTTTAGGCGTTTTTGCCTTAGATTTTCTATATTTGTTCCTTTTAAAGAACTTTCTTTTATATTTATTTTTCTTGTAATAATTTTTATTAGTCTTGAAAAATTTCTTCTTTTTAAATCTTTTCTTATGTTTATAAACTTTTTCAGAACATCCAAATCTTGGAGGTTCTTCTAACCTCGAACAACATAATCCTCGATTTTATTTTTTCATTAATCGTTTCTCTCTTATTTCGGAACACCACTGATTTACTCTATTTCGAGCAAACCTAGTTCTACTTCCAATGGTATCAGTATTGGTAGTATCATCATATTCTTGGCTATATTCTTCCATAATCTTTTTATCCCATGGGTCTGGTATTTTCATAAAATATAAACTATTATAATATATTTTTGTATTATCTTCTTCTCTAAATTCACATTTTTAATATAGTTCTTCGAAGCTACATGTGTATGCTTCTAAGTAGCATATATCACATATTTCAAGCCTAGTTAGCTTTCTCATATTTTCTATTCTTTTTCTTTCTAATTCTTGCTGATAATCGGCTTTCCAATCTTCTCCTAAGAATTCTCTTCTTATTTCACTTTCAAATCTTGTTAGGATTTGTTCTTGGGATTCATTTTCATTAGGTTTTCCCCATATAATACTTTATTTTTATTATTAACACTTAATCCCATAAACCATTGCGCAGCTATTCCTGCAAAAGAAGTTTTAAGGAATTCAATGCTATTATGTTTATTTAGATTATAAAATACTAATGCAATCTTCATGGATTTTACCCAAGTAGTTATCATTTTATCTCTATCTTTGACACAATCTAAGTCTAACCATATACCCTCATGATTGATGGGTCTTTCTTGATATTCTCCAGGTGTTTTATATTATCTCTTAGGTCTTCTACTTGGCCTAAAATATTGACTTTGTGATCTTTCATTTTCGTATGTTGGTATTTCTTCTCTAGTATAGGAAGCTATATTACTAGATTCACCTTGTTCAAAGACTCGTGGTTTTGATTCATTCATTTTTAAATGTTCAATTCTTTTTTCAATATCTTCCAAATTTATGAAGACATTATCATCTTCTTCATCTGTTTTAGATTCTTCATTATTATTAGATAATTCTTTTAATCCATTATCTGCATCTGCACTTAACATTCTTAAACTTATTAATTTTTCATTTCCTTTTATTTTGTTAAATATTGGCCTTACTATAGGTTGGATTTCACTGCATTTCTTTTCATTAAAATAAATTATTTATCTTGTAAAATTTTATTCTGTTCTTGAATTATCATAAGTAATTCTTCCATATTATTATCAATTCTTTGTACTTCAATTTTCTTGTAATTTTCCATATATGTTTATGGCAAATTTATTACCAAGTTGTTCAACAATTTTTTCTATTTTACTTAGTTGGCATTCTATCTTATTCATTCTTAGTTCTATAGAATTCTTATTTATTATATCTATAATTTTTTGTTTTAATAATTCCAAGTTTTCAATTTTATTTTCGTTTATTATTTGTTTAATATGTTCAAATTCTTGACTCATTTGACTTCCTAATATTTTGATTTGATCTATATTTTTATCATTAACGTTTTTTATTTCTAGTATTTCATTAGCACTTTCTATATCATTTATGCTTAAATTAGGGTTTCCTAATTTATTTAATAAATATAGAGAAATCCAGTTTAACTGGTTTCCTAATTTATTTAATAAATATAGAGAAATCCAGTTTAACTGGTTATTTTTTCACATGTCGGAATCATTTACTAAATCAAAATGTTGAAATCTTCCATATGTGTACCTCTTTGCCTAAACCTGCTAGTTTCTGTATTTTGAGAAATTATTAATGGGTCAGGTAATTTATCCATTATACCATCTGCATAATATTTCATTACTTTCTATTAGATATTTGTGACATATAATATCTTTTATTTCTTTTGGAATATAATTCTTCTCTAACCCTTTATTTATTAGGCAGAGTTTATGCATAAATAAGTCTTCATATCCTAGTAACATATTACTAGAAGGGTAATATTTACTTCTAATTTTTTTATTATTCCAATTATATTCTTCTCTTTGCTTAATAGACAAAACTCTATTATAATCTATTATAAGATCTTTATGATAATCTTCAACAGAATTAATATTCCACTGTTTCCAAGAAAAATTATTTCTAGAGACTTCTATCCTTATTTGATCTAATAAGAGCGGATCTATATTTAAATCTCTTCTATTTATTATTATTAATTCTCCAATTCTATATTCTTGAGCTTTTGATAAATATAATTGCATTAACTGTTTAATCTCTAAATCTCTTCTTTCTTGTGAATAATATTGCATACGTTGACCAATCTTTTATTCTATAGTGTTACTATCAATTAATAAATTATATCCCTTAGGATTAATATTATAAATAATTAGATCATCTTCCATTTTTAATTATTTATACCAATTTAATTGGCTCTGATACCAGTTTTGCGGAATCAATTCGGAATCAATTCAATTAATTAAATAAATCAATTTATTACTAAATCAATTAATTACTAAATATAGGGTGTGAATGAATAAAATTTTTAAATTTTGAAAATTTTTAATTTAGGGATTCTCGGGGCCAACTATGCTTCGGGGCTTTTAGCTTTTTCCATCAGTCAATAATACCAATCCCATGAGATGTTTCCATTTGCAAAATTGTGATTGATTTTTTTTTTTAATCTAATTCCTAGTCTCCTTGCACCTGCTTTCAAGTTGATGTCCAAAGGACATTTGCAAATATATTAGAGGGGGACAAATTTCTTGTACGAATCATATAATTTTTACCAACATAAAATTGATGATAACTTTTCATGGGATAACATAAAATTGATGATAACTTTTCATGGGACTGTTTGACCATTAATATTTAGAATAATCTAGCCTGCTCATATGTTCAGGCAAAAAGAATCAAATACTTTCGAGCGTGAGACATTGTAACTATTAGGGGTGGGCAAAATATCCTATTTGACAAGACCCGACCCGATCTAATTCAATTCGAAAATAAATTGGGTTAGGTCGGATCGAATGAAGGGAAATATTCAATTTGGTTTTAATTTGCCAACCCGATCAGATTGTGATTGGATTGGATGAAACCTAATCCTATCCGAAAACTCGATCAGGTTGGCTACAAAAAAAAAAATTGAAAAAAAAAATATAAAATGCTTACAGCTTGCTCACTCACAAGCACACACGCCAGGCACTACCACACAGCCACGCAACACACACATGATGAAGCCTCCCTCCTCATTCCTTAACACTCATTCTTCACTCAACACTCACTCAACTCAAAAGCAAACACAGACAGAGGGCCACAGTTGACACCTGATCGCCGATAGTCTCAAGTCTCTCAACCTTAACTTCTCAACTCATCTCGCTCTCAACTTTTCAACTCATCAAACAACTTATCTTTTTTTTTTTTTTTTTGAGAAGAAGCAACTAATCTTTGGTTTGACACACACACATCCGAAATGAAAAAGAAAGCGGCAACCCAATTTTGCCAACGAAATCTACTGCTCCTCCATGCACTGCGATCAGATCTACTGCTCCATGCCTCCACATCAGCAAGTTACTCCAAGCTCATCTGAACCCGGCAAGCAGCAACCCAAACCTGAATTTTCCTTTCAAAATTTGAAGCTTCCGTTCCATAATCCATGGTATATAACTATATATATAGTTGTAATTTGTAAATCACTAAATTCTAATGTGTATTGTGAATTGTGTAATATATTATATATTATTATATTATATGTTAAATTTTTAATTAGTTTAATAATATGTAATATGTAATTATGTATTGTTAAATTTTAATAATAAAATCAAGAAAATTCATGTATTGGTTTTTTTTGTTAATTGTTACTAATTGCTTTTTTTTTTTTTTTTGTATGAATAGATTAAGTAGATTAAATATTAAAATTAAATATTGTGTTATATATGATATGTGCTATGTGCTGTAGCAGCTTCAACTTCAACAAAAATTAACTAATTTAATCAATTAATTGTATGTTAAGTCCTTAAGTAGTAAGTACATGTAATGTGGGCATGAAATTTAATGTTTTATAATAAGAATTAAGATATAGATATGCAAATAATATTTATTCTGTGAAATGAATAATTGGATATTATAAATTAATTAATCATTAATTTCTTACTTTTCCATTATGAAGTATGAATAATTTTGGATTTTTATATATAGTTATACACCTAATCAATTAATCATATCAAAATATTACGATGAAAATGTCGAATTAATTCAGTTTCATAAAATTAAATTAATAAATATTTGAATTGATTTCTAATTAGAGTTTGTTAATAATATTTTATGTTTTAATTTTTGAATTAATGATTACTAATTGTTGTTTTGTATGTTCAGATGTCTAGACACTCAAGATCGAATATGATAAGTGATGATGAAGAAGAAAGAATACAAATGGAAGGAATTCGAAAGGGAAAGGAAAAGGCAAAGTGGAAAAGACCACCAGTGAAGAAAAGATCTGAGACGTGGAATCATTACACTTTACTTGAGGACAATCCAAACAAATGCTGGTGCAACATTGTGATAGACAATATCAATGCCATTCAATGCTTGATGGGATTACAAATATGAAAAATCATATAAAAGTCTGTGGTGCATACAAGACATTTCGGGAACAACAAGGTGGAAGTCAACAGAATTTCACATCTGAGGGGGGTGAAGGAAGTAATATGGTTTTGGCTAAAGGATGGAGTCAAGACGCTTGTAGAAGGGCAGTCACTAAATGATTATTATAAGTGGGTTGCCACTTAGTTTTGTAGATAACAAGGGGTTTAGGCATTTCTGCAGTGTAGCTATCTTGCAGTTTGTTATGCCATCTCGAAGAACTATTGGTAGGGATGTTATGGACTTATTTTTGGAGGAAAAGACAATGTTGAAGAGTTTGATTTGTAACAACAAGCAGCGAGTGTCTCTTACAATTGATTTATGGACTTCCTTTCAAAACACGAGTTACATGGTGATCATAGCTCACTTTATTGATAATGACTGGTGTTTGAATTAGAGGATTATCATTTTTAGCTTGGTTGAAGATCATAGAGGGAAAACGATCGGCAAAAAGATTGTAGCTTGTTTGCATGACTGAGGGATAGAGAGGTTGTTTGAGATAACTATTGATAATGCCACTGCAAATGATGTTTATGTTAATTATGTCACTAAGCAATTGCTTGCTTGGAGGAATGATGATGCACTTGTGTTGGCGGGAGAGTATATGCATGTACGTTGTTGTGCACATATTTTGAATTTGATTGTTGTCTCAAGGTTGAATGAGTTGCATGGTAGTGTTGCCCTATTCGAAATGCTATGAAGTATGTGAGATCTTCCACCACGAGGTTGCAGACATTTAAACAATGTGTTGCACAGGTGAAAGACCTGAAAGGAACTGTCGTTTTGGATTGTCCTATTAGGTGGAATTCCACCTATTTAATATTAATTACTACGTTAAAGTTTCAAGTGGCATTTGATAGAATGGCAGAAGTGGATAAGCCTTATGAGACATACTTTCTGGAGAAAGAAAATAATATTACAATGGTGGGCTTGCCTGGACCCAAGGATTATGAGAATGTTGAATGAATTATGAAGTTTTTTAGGGTATTTTATGATGCTACATTGTTGTTTTCTACATCTTTGAATGTGACTTCTAATCTTTTTTATGATACTATTGGCTTAATTGAGAGCTCATTGACTGCAATACAATTCAGTAAGGATCATTAGTGATGTCAAAGGCTTATAATATGAGGGATAAATTTGATAAATATTGGGAGTCCACGGGGTAGATAAACAAAATATTGATTGTTGCCTCCATTCTTGATCCTCCATTTTGATAAACAAAATAAAATGGACTTTGCTAACATATCTTTGAGCTCATTTTTGGCACCGATAGTTCAAAGATTGAAAAAATGACCAAAGCAATAAAAGACTTGTTAAATGACCTTTAATGCATATAATGCATTACGCTCTACAAGATCGATGTGTACTGAGAGTGCTCTCGGTGGCAGTTATAGTGCTACAAGTTCTTCTCCACATGTTACAACTGAGATTAGTTTTATGGAGGTTGCTAGTGGTGAAGGTGATGACACTTTCCAAGTTGCTCGCCCTTTCCTTGGATATGCTAAAAAGTTTTCTATTAAAAATGAGGGCAAGAAAGTAGCATCTAAGGTCGAAAGATATTTAGCTAACCTAGTGGAAGATCCTAGCAATCTTAAAATCAATATTTTGCTTTAGTGGAAGGTGAATGAATTGAAGTATCTAATATTAGAGAAAATTGCAAGGATATCCTCATTGTTCCTGTTTCCACAGTGGCATCTGAGTCTGCCTTTAGCATTGGGCATTGTGTTATTGATGAGTATAGGAGTTCTTTGACCACTGCTATGGTTGAGGCATTGATAGGTACCGAAAATTGGTTGTAATCTAAACTTTTTGCCAATCTTGTCTACAACATTCACGATGAGATTAACGAGCAAATGCTTCATATAGAGCTACATGAAGGCACATTTTTCTCCAACATTAAATACATAATATATTTAAAATTATTATAATTCTATAAATGACATCTATATGTACTTAAGTTACTTACTAACTTCATTTTTTTTTTTGGCATTTTAAAGAGTTTGAAAGATCACAAGCTTCAATGGTAGAAACGGTGAGCGCTGACATTAGTGATATTGATATTTGAAAAGTAACTCTAAATACAAATTATTATTCATAATTTCATATTATAATTTTATGATGTAATTTAGACTATAATTATAGTCTAAATAGTTTTAAGTTTTAAGTCTAATTGTAATATTGTAATTGTTTTAGTTAGGCAAGTTGAAGTTGGTAGAATGGTATTGCCAAGGATTATTTATTAACTTGGTGATGAATGCCATAAAATAAGTCATGATTGACTTAATTTTTTTAATATTTAATCAGGTATATATGTTTTTTTTTATTCAAAGAATTTGCAAAATATGTTATATGCTAATGGTATAATAGAAATTAGATAGATTGTAACAGTTCTTTTGCCTTCAACTATTGGTGCTCTTTCTTTACTCAAATATATAAGTTTCACTATTAGCCAATAGCCTTTGAATTGGAATTCAAAATTTCAAATGGTAGTTAATAGTTATGGTTTGTCCAATTAAAGATATAATTTATATCATATAAATTGGGTTTATTTATTTGTGTTTGTGTTTGATGTGCCTTTATTTGCAATGCAGCTTAAAGAAAGTAGTTACTACATATAATTTCTTCAATTCTTCTCTAGGCGATCGATGCTCCAACTTGGAGTACAAGAAATTGAAGTTAGAACTTTTCAAAGTGCTTGCTAGGAGCAGAGGAAGAAGTTATTAGTGTTTGTGTTTAAACTTTAAACTTTGGTATGTTTTGGACTTCCTGATTTGTGTTTTGGAAACTAGTTAATTATGTTTAAACTTAGACTTTGTGCTTCCAGGACTAATATTTGGACATTGTGCTTTGGATGAAGACCATTAAGTTTGGACTCCGTGTTAATTTTAATTTTTATTAAGTTTGGGCTTCGTGTTAATCTTAATTTTTATTAAGTTGTTAATTTTAATTTTTATTCATTTGATTTCATAGTAGTTTACTATTTTTATTGGTTGAAAATTAAGAAAAACAACTCAAGCAATCTAAAAAGCTCAAAATAAGGAAAAAAAAAGCTCAAAATTGACTTGATTTGACCCGAACCCGATCTAATCCTATTTCGCTTGAACCAAAATGACATGAATTAAACCGAATTAACCTGAACCTAATTCGAACCTTTTCTTATCCGAACCTAATTCGAACCAAACTCAATCCAAAATTTTGATCCGATCCAATCACTATTGGATCTCAAACTCATCAGACCCTATAAGTCTTATTGGGCCAGCACAGTATTTTATGTGAACAAACATTCGGAGCAAGTTCGAGGAAAAAAGAGATTGGTGATTGACTACAGAAGCTGAATGGTTGCCTCAGGTTAAGAGTTTGGGTTGAGTTCGGATGAAATTTCACCAACCTGATCAACCCAAAATTCGATCGGGTTGATCCGAACCCAACCCGAACTTGAAAATGCCCGACCCTAGTAACTATCTTACAATCTCTTAACTACTTTTGTTGAGGTTTTATTTCTCCCTTCTTATTCATTGATTAGGCTGGCTGACAGGACTGATATATTCGTTGAATGAACAGCATGAAAGGCAATGTGTGTCATAGAAGTCAGATTTTTTTGCACTTTTATTAGAATAATTGTCATATCTTATATCATTTAAACTTATTATATTAATAGTTCAAGATACATGAATCATATATTAACTTGCCCATTTAGAAAAATGATGATGCATGACTAAAGGAGGCTAAGGGTAGCCAATGACATGGCTCTCAAACCTCCCACTATCTCTTCTTTCTGCATGACAATACGTATACTTAGGCAACTTTTTTAATTAATCCAACATTTAACTAATCACTATCTAGATCATGTAGGTAAAAAGAGGTGAATGAATTGATATTGCTAGTTATTTTATAAGTTTATCAGAAAGTTCTCTATATGCATTTTGTTTGCTTGTAGTTGTCATCGGAATTGAGATTGCTTGTCAATGTCAGATCTTCCGTATTGTAATGTCGATTAATCTTGTACAAAATAAAATTTGGTAATATTTTTTTTGTGCATTATTATGTATGATTTATTTTAAGTTGTTTGTTTATGCTATTATATATCAGTTGTATATTTTTAAAATAATTATTATGGTTGATTTAATTATATTCTGTGAAATTTTAGGATACTGGATCATGGCTCTTGGAGGTTCTTGCCGATCACGTTCAGTAGCAGTTGTACAAGCACATGATGGAATAGCTGCACCAACTAATTCATTGTCTATTTCTAGCTCTAACACAACTCTTTGTATTTTATTTAGTCATATTTTATCTTTTTTATTTGTCTCATGTCATTTAAAATTATTAATATTATTTTTTTCTGTAGGTGCTAATACTATTGATGATATTATTATTATTATTATTATTTTTGTAGCTGCAAATACTAAGAAAAACAAGAGATCCAAGTCAAGAGGCTTAAAACTTGACAAGCGCATTCACCAATCCCAGGCACCATTGCCAATTGAGTTTTGTGATACAATGAATGTGCCTATTGGCGCTAATGCAGCGGCATAGGCTTATGATATAGTGTTATTCTAAGGAAAATTGCTCCATTAAGGGCGAAGAAATGGAAAGATGTGCCAGAAGCTCAAAGGATACTAATGATAGATGATATTGCCGTACTATTTTATTTCATTTCATGTTTATTAGTTAATGGTTTGTGTAGTCTTTTGTTTTTTGTACAAATTGAATGTTGGTAACATTTGTAGTATTTTTTCATTGTTCGCATTGCAGAGAAAATTTGTCATTGATATCCATAATCCAATCATCATAAACTACTTACTAGATAATTTGGCGAAGAGGTTCAAGAATTTTCGTTGACAATTGAAGAAAAAGTTTGAACAATATCATACAGTTGAAGCGGCAAAGCGAAATCCACCTAAGGATCTTCGTCATAAGCAAGTAGAATGGGAGAGTCTTTGTGATTATTTCTCAAGTGAGGCATTTAAGGTACAATTTTAATATGTCAATTGCTAATTGATGGTGGAATTCTTATCTGTAGTTTCTATTTGTTGGCATTGTTTTTCTATGATATTTTCTAAACTATTTTTACTATTGTTCTGCAATTTCTACACTAGAGTTAATAATCATAAATTGTTGGTTTCTTTACAATTTCTATACTAGAGTCTGAGTACACATGTCTGGAGACTGGAGGTAACTCTAGATATTTCTATTATCCTGTTTGTAATATGCATTACCCTAAATGACCGCCAGATAAAGGTATAGCAATTCATATGCCACATTTCAGGGAAAAATTGAAAAAAATAAAAGAGTAATAGTTTTGAGTCTCTTTTAACTTTTTCCCTTTTTGTTTATTGCTCCATTAGAATTAATCTTATTTTAGTCCAGTATTTGCTTATCAACTCAATCAAAAGAAAACAAAAACAAAAAGAAAGAGAGATGAGATAGAAAAGCATTGGAGACAGATAATGAGAGAGCCCTCTTTTGAATTTTCACTTTGAACCAAATGGAGACCATATGTAATGGTTGCTTCCCTTTATTTTAATTGCCAGAGATCTAGAACTAGAAGAGTCACGTATAGTTTTTATAAGTTTGATTAGACCAAAGACGTAAATATTTCCAAAAAAAATCCAGAGAAAAAGACTAACACAAGATGCAAACACCTTTTTCTTTCTCGCCTAGTGACACACTATTGTTGACTTTATTCAATAGGATGTCAGTGCGCAAGTGTACACACAACAAGTAATATAATAGTTAGTATAGAGTTCGTCTCCACAGGGATTGATGTTATAACTCTTGCTATAACAAGTCTATTCAGTGCAATATTTAATAATTTAATGAAAGTAAATTAAAATAAATTGAGTCAAAATTGAAATAAAATTAAATACTAACAAACTAAGAATTAAAATAAATCAGACGTCAACACAAAGAAGTATTCAATGGCTATTAGGTAGTTGGGGATCTAAACTCACTTAATGACTATTGACTATTTACCAATTTCCGTTCAGTTGCTACAGCATCGACTACAGCACCGAGCAGATTCCTATTGTATCCCCATCCTTTGCCTGTTGGATTCTTATATCTAAATGCAACCTAACAGTGATCAATTGTTAAGCCAACTTATAAATGTAGCGTTACACGCACTTGGATCTATTTACCCTACAAGGTAAATCCCTATTTCTTCATTAATTCTAGATTAGATATGGCGCCACCAAATTGATGATAAATCAATTAAGGAAAAAAATCCAATCTAAAACCATGCATTGCTTTGATTCTTTCCACTAAGCCGTCCCTGTTGAGGATCAAACCTGGATCAAACCTAGCTTGTATCCCTAAATGGGTGATTAGCCGAAATAGAGAATTAAATTAAGCACAATCAAAACAACATGCTACAGCAGAAACTGAAGCAACAATACTGTAAGTCAAATCATCATTAAGCTTGTTTAAAACCCAACTACATTAAAAATTAGTTCATGCTTAATAAATAAATAAAAATAAAATTTTGTTCAGCTATTGAAACCATACTTAAAATAAATAAAACAAGAAATAAAAGATTCAAAGAACTAAATCCCCAAGAAGTACTCTTGTAAGTAGCAATCTGCACTTGTTCTCCCTTTTGTTTCTTCACGGGTTCAGCCCTTGAATTGTTCTTTTTCCTTTTTTTTCTTGTTATGCACAGAAAGAATTTTCTTGTGTATGTGACGGCTCTCCCCTTCTCCTTTAAAAAACATGCTCCTTTTTATATGTTTAGGGTTTTCCAAAAAGACAAGGAAATCTCCATGTATCATTAGGATTCTAAGAAAAGTTCTTTGACTATTATTAAGATTCTAGGAATATATATCATTATATTTTCCTAATCATGGAAGATCTTTTCCTTTATATTAATGCATGTCACGTTTGCCCCATTTTATCCACCAAATAATAATCAGCCGTAGAGAAATTAGTTGCTTAACCCGCATAAAATCGTATCTGTCTAGTTTTTGCATGCTGCAGGATCTGCTGCAGTAATGATTGCTGTAGCAATACCTTCCTGTAGCATCTTCTCTACCTCAGACTTGATTTATCTTTTCTGTACATCAGCTTTTTTTCATTCTTTGAGGCTCTATTGTTACAACAGTCATCTCCATAACATCTAAGCCTTTTGGTCACCTACAATAATGCAAAAAATTAGAGCACAAAATGTTCTAAAACATATAAAATTATTAAAACTAAACTTAAATAAATAATTATGCAAAATGCAACTAGAAATTAAATAAAAACTCATCATTAACTCTCTAAGTAATATTAATTTAAGCCTAAAAATGTCATGATAACTCTCATTTCATAGAGTTATCAGACATCATGCACCTTTAAATCTTTAATAGGTGGATTCATTTTAATTAATTTGTGAACTCATGCCACCTTTTCCAAAAAGAAAAAAAAAGTTCAATACAAAACATTAAATGTATATTGATAAATTATAAAATTTGAATAGGCCAAAGTTGATTGATTTATAGTTGGAGATTGGTACATGTACTCCTTCCATTCATATGCAGGGCTGCTACACATACCAATATTCGTGACTCTTTCATATTACATGTCTCTTGATTGTTTCATATCCATATTCTTGACTCTTTTATATTAATTATAAAGTTGTTTGTTTATCCTTAATTTACATGCAAGGTTCCGTAGATGAAGTTCAATCTCTCTGTCCACTACTCTCACAAAAATTTAATAAATATAAATGTTAAACATTAAAGCATAATTTCTCCAAATGATTGATTAATGTTTATAATAAAATATATCTTTGAGGATTCTTTCCATGGAGCGTTTCTGTGTAAATATTAAAATGCAACTACTCTATTAAAGCACTTAGGAAAATTGAAGTATATGGCTAATTTAGGTGCTGTACATTATTGTAAACTTTTTGTTCACTTCATTTTTTGTTTCTTTTGTGGGTAATTTTTTCTAATATAGATTAATCTATTATGAATATTTTTCACTATTGTAAAAGCTGTGCAATTATATAAATAGCTGGAAAATGAAAATTCATTTATTTGCTAGTTTTGTTGGTTGACATCACACATAATATGGCTTGTAGATGAATTGATTTTAATGTCTTTTAATGACTTATTAGAACCTAGGTCATCTAACCCACGTTACATGATTACATTGATTTCAAGTAACAATTGCCAACTTTGTTAAGTAATTTAATGCTTAAAAACATGTTTTAACCAAATCAATTACAAAAACAATAAGAAAAAAACAAGCAAAATCATAGTAAAATGTCTTCTGTGCATCGTGGTGGATTGAAGTCTCATGCGCAACATCTAAATGAAACGGTACTTGAAATGATGGGGACTTTGTTTTAACTTTTTCTATTATGTGCTTGTATCATGTTTATAAATATTGAAATGCTTTTCTTTTGTATTGGGAAGATGGAAACACTTGGAGAGTCTCTTGAGTTGCTTGCTTTGTTCCAAAAGATGTTCTAGAGTGAGGCCAAAGGATGGAGTAATATAGAAGCAAAAACTAAATACGTAAGTTATTCCAATTTATTTGTAGAAATTAAATTTACATATTTTTTTGAACTAAAAGTATATTTGGGATTGAGGACATGTTTGCTTAAAAAATTCAATTAATTTTTCATTCTTGCTTTGCGTTATCATTTTTCTGTTCAATATTTGTACAAGTGCTATCGATCTTGCTATTTACTATTTGTTTATTCTTAGTCAATGGGACTTATTATTCAATAAGCTTGTGTGATTCTCTTTCTTCTGTAGATGTGTTTAATATTATTTTTAAAGGTATATTAATTATTCAACTTCTAATTAATTATGCAGGACCAAATGATAGAAATGAAGGAAAACTCCAATATTGAGGAAAATGTTGAGGCATTAATTGATAATCAAAATTTTGAAATTGTTTTGAGAAAGAAATCCAATTTTGTGATGAAAATGATAGGTCCTTCAAAGTTAGCATTCAATGTAGCATTTTCCCAACAAAATCATGAAATGGCGAAGAGGATTAAGGAGCAAGCAAAAAAGATTGAGGAACAAGATAACAGACTGCAGGTAGTTGAAGATTTCATAAAATTCATGAAAGAGCAACCATCGTCTTCACTTACACCTTCTGTTGATCTCGAATTATTTGATTCTTAATCCTAATAAGACATGTTCAAATACATCTACTATGAAATCCTACTTTTAGGTCGTTCATAGTGATTTGTGACATTTATATTTACATTTATTTGCCAAGAACTGTATTTATTTGGATTTCAATGTCATGCTTTGTGTTTGAATCTTTTGGATTAACAATAAAAATTTTAAAGTCTTTTGTATGGTAGTCTCATTGTTGTTGGTTTGTTTATTAATTAATACACCTAGTTTTTAATAGTCACACCAACTTTTCTAGTAAAATGTAATTAGTTACAACATAATAAACTACATCATCCTTAAAAATAATGTGAGACAATATTACTTGTCATTTGAAACGAAAGTAATTGTCTTGAAAAAACCTTTTTTGAATCTAAATTTTTTTCGTCATTAGATATCAATTTATGTAGGTCGTCGTGAATGCTTTCTTTTAATGATAATTTAGAGTAGTTACTTTAACTCTTAAGATACGATATAAATAATCGTCACATAGTAAAATATATTGTAGTTAAAAATAATGTGAGACTATATTGCTTATCGTTTGAAAAGAAATTAGTTGTTATGGAATAAAAATTTTTTGAATCAAAATTTTTTTGTCACTAGATATCAATTTATGTGACTACAATATGTCATTATGGATGCTTTCTTTTAACGACGATTGAAAGTATTCATTTCAACTTTTTGGATACGGTATAAATAGTCATAAAATAATAAAGTATATTGTAATTAAAAATAATGTGAGACTATATTATATATATTTTGCAATCAAAGAATCTGTCACAACCTGTTAATTTTTCTTACTAAATATTGTAGTTGCGAATGCTTACATTTTATGACAAGAGATAATGGTCACTGAAAATGTTTTGATACAATTTAACTAGTCATGAAAAAGTAAAATAAATTGTCCTTAAAATAAATTTGTGACTAAATTAATTACCAATTGTATATGCTAAAATTGTCACAAATGACAACTACTTGGGATGCTTATGAAAAGTCGTGATATGCAAACTTCAAAAACGAAAAAATAGCGTTGCTAATTGTATCTTTAAATCTCTAAAATGACAATTTTTAGTAATCGTTGCGACTATATTTACATAATCTTGAGACAAATATTATAGTCACTATAAATCGCACATTGTAACAAATATGAAGTGTCATTGATTGCATTTTTAAATCTCTAATTTGACAATTTTGAATACCATTTGTGGCAATTTTAACTTAATTTTAAGACAATTATGTTTGTCACAAAAACATATTTTTAACATTACCAAAATAATTTTGGTTGCTAGAACCTTTTAAGACAGTTTTTCTATGACTAACGTGTGACGATTTATTTTTTGTCATAAAAAATATAAAGTGACTAATTTATTTTCTTTAGTGTCTAATTTTTTTAATAAAATATCATTTTTCTTGTAGTGATATTTAAGCCCGACCCCGACCCTTAACACTTAAATTCAAGTCAAAGCTTGAAAATTTTGGCCCAGGTCAATTAGGCTAAAAATAGAGTCGATTTTTTTTTTCATCCTTGTAATTATGTATTGCAAACTGTCTTATAAGGGTAAACCTAATTAAAAGTGATCTATTAAAGTTTCGATAATTTTAGCTTTAATGTATCTGATAAGGTATAGGCCTTTAATGTACAGAGACTTAAGGCTAATTTCTATTTTTATGATGGGCTAAAGTAGAAATACCCAAGGATAATAGGAAAGCTTCTATATAAGCGGTTACGGTCCCCAGGTCACACGTAACATTTTGTTCTTTTTTGATATCCCATCATTAGAAACAGAAAAATGAGAAAGTTAAAGGATTCTCTAAGAAGATGTGTTGATCTGGAAGGCAAACCACACGGATCTCTAGAGTAATTGGTCGTTATGGATTCAGGTACGCTTCTGCATATTCAATTATTGATTTTTGATGAACAGCATGAATGTTCCTGAATTTTAGGTGATGGTTTTCACCAAGGATTTATTGATAACGTAAAGAACTAAAAACTTTTGATTCTTTCAATTTTAACGAGAAACACTTTACATCATATTCTAGCATTATGAAGTGTTTCCTAAATGTCTTTCTTCCCTTACTGATTTAAAACGTAGAGACATTTGTGCATCATTTAATTATTCAATTAAAGATTGATTGAAAACTTTTCAATCAGGAAAAGCACATTCAAGATTGCATCCAGCATCATTTGAATGAGGTAAGGCTCAAGGATTTAATTTGATGGTATGTTGTAACAATTAAATGGAGCTGCTGATTTATCTGCTCTTAAAATCCAAGTCCTTGGAGTTTATGATATGATCCAGAGTGCACATAGCATTAAAGATCTGTTGCTCATTCCAGAAGGGCCAATTATGAAAGCGCAAGCTAAGAAGATCAAGGAAGTAATGCAAGGATTTTTTCAAGCTATTTTAGATGAATTCAATTCAAATTCAATTTGCAAGAGACCAATATTGAAGATGGGCTTGAAAGAGGAGGAATCAACCTTAGTATACTTGATTCGAGCTAATGAGGTGGTGAGCATAGGAGAGGATGATTTTTGAAGTAGAACAAGGGCTAGAAAAATAATTCTAAATCTGTAGTTACATTCCTTATGTCGAGATTTTCGAAACGGCGTATTGTGGGTCCAAATCTGCCAAGTTATGGCCCGTTTAAAATCAATGGCTCTGCAGGCCACAGCCCTGCGGGTTCAGGCTTTAAGTTTAGGGTTTTTTCTTATTTTTAAGTTAAATTACAGTTAGCCACCTTATATAAACACTTTTTTGTGTTATTTTGAATAGACTTTTGACAGACTTTTGACAATCTTGAGTTTAATATTGTTAAGAGGATTTTCTCAACTTGTTCTTGAAAGAACTTTCGACTTATCAAAGGAGTTGCTAACCTTTTTGGCATCTTATCTAGCAATCCGGGTTCTTGAGACTTAGTTTCTCAAGGGTTTGGATCTTTTATCCAAATTCTAACCATATTGGCTTTCTTAGCTTCTTATTAATCTAGTTGTGGGTTTTTCTAGTGAGATCTAGAAGGGTTCTCATCAATTTGTATCAAAGCTTAGGCACCAAGGTCAGATTCATTTATCTTTATTGATTTTCTGTCTTGTTTTAGATTTTTCATGCTTGTTCTAGTATTCTAAACAAAACAAAAAAAAAAACTCATGAACACTATCGTAGGAACAGTGACTTATGAACAGTACTTTTAGGATTTTCTTTTAATATCAATTTTGCATCCTTGTGGTTTATTTTCTTAAATCCATAAATTTTACTTATTCCTTTCTCTAAATTCATTTAAATTTTAGTTATTTAGGGGTTTGTAAAAAAAAATGATTATAAAATTTTTTTTATAATAATAATAATCATATTTGGTGATCTTATTTGTTTCTTTGTTTTTCTATTTTTGTTTCTTGTTTTCTTGTTCCTTTGTTTCTTGTTTTTTCATTTTTGTTTCTTGGACTGTGATTGTTAGAGGGATTATACTTTGGTGCTTTCCCTTGATTAAGTCATTAGTTATTAAAGAACTTGACTGAGAAAATATAAGAGTGGTAAAAGGCAAGAGCGTGTGAGCACAGCTTTAAGTAAAAGCCTATTTGAGTGTAAACACGAGTGGAGTGACATCTTGAGTGAAGACACGTGAGGCTTGCGAGGTTTATTACTTTTTTTCTCTATTTTTCCTAACATCTCTTTACAGTTGACTTCAAACAACTACTATGGATGATAAAAGTGAGGCTCAACCTTCCACGGTAGACCTGGCTTTAACTTTGAAAGCAATGCACCATGCATTTGAGAAGATGAATATGAGGTTTGATGAGATAGAAAACCAGTTAAGGCAACATGGAGCTGCCATTAAGAGTATTCAGAAGGAGCAAACTAGTAGAGAGTGTAACGGGGCTAGACATGATGAAGCGAGACATAATGGGGAAAATAATAGGCCTACATATGAGCCTATGGATGAGTAAGAGGCAGAGAATGAATTTTGGGATGATCGAACATTCAAAGTAAATAGGGATAGAGTGAGATATAGAAGAGGTAGGCAAGATAGTGATGGTGGAGAGATGCTAGAGTTGATTGATGCTAGTGATGATGATGAAGTAGAATATCATGCGAAAGGTGATGATGAATTAGAATATCATGCGAAAGGTGAATCCTTAGTTGCTAGGCGTGCTTTGAGTACACAAATGAGTGTTGATTACATGGAGCAAAGAGGGAGAACATTTTCTATACTAGATGCATTGTGAATAATAAGGTGTGAAGTATGATAATAGATGCTGGGAGTTGCACCAATATAGCTAGCACTACTGTTGAGTGTTAGAAAGTGTGTATTTATAAAGGATAAAATGGTCATGTTACACTTCAAGTCTCACTAACATCCCTACTTTTATGTATTTAAGTCCTTTGCATTTTAATTGTGTGTGTTTTATTATAACTTATGTATTTTATGCATTTTTTCGGAATTTAGGCCATTTCATAATTAACGAAACATCGGATATCAAAATGGATAGCATTTTTGAACTCAGGACAGTCGAAAACCTTAGGAGGAGCATAAAAAAAAAATGATACTGTTCACGTATACGGTACTATTCACGTATACGGTACTGTTCACGTATACATCACTGATCGTGTACGGCACTATTTATATATACGTACAATGATGTGTCATTGATCGGTGATGTGGCAGCATTTGATTGAACAAATGATGTGGCATTGACTGCTTATGTGGCATTAACTGCTTATGTGGCGTTGATTGATGATGTGGCGCTGACCAATGACGTGGCAGTGTATGATTGGATCAAAAAAATGAGCTTACGATAGAAGCAATGCACTTAATCAAGGTTGGCTGACTTTGATGTTGACCGATGACGTGGCAACACAGTATTGGACGAGAAAATTGGCTTAAGTTACATGTGACACACTGAATCACAGTTTCTGATGATGTGTTCCAAGCAATCCAAGCTTGCCACGTGGTGGAATCCTGAGCGTCCGAATTGATTTCATCTAATGGCCATAATTTACTCATTATATATATAAAAAGGGGGCTTTCCCCCCCTAATTTGAGACCGCGGAATCCATTTTTGAGCTTAGTTTTGTAAAATTTTCTCTCCTTCTTGTATTTCTACGTATTTTAGTATAATACCCATTTTACCGCTAGTTCAAATAATGAGTAGCTAATTTTCTTTCAAGCTTGGGTTGAAGGTGAAGTCTCAACATGTTCCATGGGCTAATTTGGTAAATTTACTTTCTTCACCCCTCTAATTTATATGGCTATTTTTACTTTTCGTCGACAGATAGTAATAATCTTGTCTAGATTTTGTACCGGTACTACCGTCTCCTTAGTGCAAGGTTATTACTGTCTGGCACGATAAGTGCTTAATACCATATTTATTAGAATGTGGTTCATGAGGAGTGGAAATCTCTCTCATGATTTAATTGGCACTAATAAGGAATATTAAGCTCATGGTACATGTTGATGCAGATCCAGATACCCAAGCATTTTATTTATATAGTTTCATCTCTAGCTTAATCCTGCCATTTCAATTTAAATTTTAAAGTAGTCCAAATCATCTTCACCACAAATCCAACTACTCAACTAGAAAATTAACCCTACACCTAATTAAAATCCACTTCCTTGTGGGATCGACAATCGTCACTATTAATCTATACTATAATAGATTCGTGCACTTGCGAGTTCATTAAAATTTACACAAGAACTACCCTTATAGAGAAGTTAGGGTTACCCTTGTTAACGCAACCTAGGGCTTATAGATTGAAGTGGTTAAATGACTGTAGAGAGGTCAAAGTTAAGAAGCAAGTATTGGTAACCTTTACTATTAGGAAGTATAGTGATGAGGTGCTTTGTGATGTCGTTCCTATATATGCTGGATATTTATTATTAGGAAGGCCATGGTAGTATGATATAAATGTGACATATGATGGGTTTAGGAATAGATATAACTTTGTCAAGGATAGGAGAACTGTGATGCTTGTTCCTTTAATCCCAAAAAGGTCTGCGAGGACCAAATAAAGATGAGGGAAAAAGAAAGACAACACAAAAAGAATGAGGCCGAGAGTTATGAGAAGAAAAATAAAGAGAGTGAGGCCTATAGTGAGAGAAAAGAAGAAAGTGAGAAAGAGGGAAGAGTAAAAACGAACTTATTTGTACGAGTGGGTGAGATTAAGAAAGCATATAAAGCAAGCCATTTCATGGTTTTGCTCATGTTCAAAGAATCATATCTAACCTTTGATGACATTAATCCTTCTCTTCTTAGTGTTGTTACTTCTTTGTTATAGGAGTTTGAAGATGTGTTTCCTAAAGAAATGCCTATTGGCTTACCCTCTATTAGAGGCATTAAGCATTAGATCGATTTCGTACTAGGACTTGTCATACCCAATAGACTGGCCTATAGAAGTAATCTTGATGAGACCATAGCGATAAGTTACCAAAGATAACTACACCACCAGATTCTCACTTGACATGCATGGCACTTATAAAAGGCAATCAAACCACGTGCATGGCACTTGCGAAGGCAATCAATCCAGCTCAAGAATTGAATAGCAAGAATCATATTCAAAATCGCATCGAGACAGCTCAAGATTAGCACAAGGTTAACGCAAAATCATTGACAATTTGATTATAATCAAATCTCTTGATTTGTGTCAATTATCTATGATGATTTCTTCAAGAATTATTTTTTCCTTACTTTTTTTCCTTTTTTCAGTTACTCCGTGGTGTATATATAATGTAATACTGTGCATTTTAAAATTATTCAAGAAAAGGAAATACAAAAGTTCTTTTCCTAATTCTTGCACTGTGTTATTTCTTTATGTGTTGTCTCTTCAATCCTTCCATCAATGTGCAAGTTTGGTCTCCACCAAACTCACCAATCAAAATTACCTAGTATGAAGCTTTCATATTCTCCCTTTGATATACAGCCTTGATCTTGAACATCATATCACAGATGCTGAAGCTCCACCCAAAGCCTTGATGGAGGATGGAAAAGAAATTACGAACCCATAATTCATTGCTTGGAAAACAAACGATGGATTACTCATGATTTGGTTACGAGGTATGATGACTGAAGATGTGATAAACATGATAATCGGCATTCAATCTGCTCATGAGATCTGGCTTACCATCGAGGAAAGCATGCTGCCCGTAACAAAAGAACAAGAGTCTTGGTTGAAAGACAACCTATATTCATTTAAGAAAGGCTCTTCAAAACTTGAAGACTTTCTCAAAAAATTCAAAAGCATATGCGACAACCTCAATGCCATCGGCAAGCCAATATCCGACGAAGATAAAATCTTTCAACTTACCTGTGCTCTTAGCCCCAATTATGCTGACTTCAAAACAGCGATGCTCACTAAGCCACCATATCCAACTTGGAAGCAATTTATACTAGCACTTCAGAATCATGAGCAAACTATAATTGACCAAAGAGAAGACATGGTTCCTAACCAAAATCAAGCCTTTTTTGGTGTGGCCGTGGACCAAATCAGCAAGGAGGACGGGGAGGATATGGTGGAGGTTCCTCTAATAATGGTGGAAGAGGAAATGGAAATCAGAATTACAATCAAAAGCCAAACTATCCAGGGAATCAACCTCAAAATCATCACCCCCAAAACTATCGTTAAAAGCCAAACAATCCTAAAGAAAAAAAGAGAAATCAAGTTGAGAAAATTGTGTGCCAAATATGCGGCAAACCAAATCACTCCGCCGCAATTTGTCTTAATAGGTATGAATATTATTACCCTAATGATGAAGTGCCTCAAGCGCTTGCTGCGCTCAATGTCAATGATCCAAACGATCAGAATTTTTATGCTGACTCAGGGGCCCCTTCTCATATGACAAATGATCCATGTGAACTCGATAAAATTTCCACTTATAATGGTAATGACAGGATTTTTGTAGGAAATGGCCAGAGCCTAGAAATTTCCCATATTGGCGACATCTCCCTAAATAATGATAAAACGGGTTTAAAGTTAAAAAATGTTTTAGTTGTCCCTAAAATAAAAAAGAACTTACTTTCAATAGGACAACTAGCCGATGATTATAAATGTAAAATTGAATTTAACTCACTTGGTTTTGTTGTTAAGACTCAGGAAAACTAGATTCTAGCAAGGGGCTATAGACAAGGCAACTTGTACGCGCTAGAGGAAGGAGAAGAAGCAGTATTTTTGGCAATAAAAGGAGACATGGCAGATTCAGTTTTGTGGCATAATAGACTTGGACATCCAAGTTCTAAGATGCTGCAAACTCTATATAAAAATAAAGAGATTACTATTTCTAGTTGGATTACGACACCTAGCGTTTGTGCATCATGCCAACTAGGGAAAAATTGTAAACTCTCATTTAAAAAATACAATAATATCTCTATGTTTCCTTTACAAAAAATTCATTGTGATTTGTAGGGACCTGCTCCTATTAATTCTAGTCAAAATTACCGTTATTATGTTTTATTTGTAGATGATTGCTCAAGATTCTCAAGGTTTTTCCTTTAAAAAGGAAATCTAACTTTTTTGAATGCTTTTGAAAATTTTAGTGACAGGTTGAAAACCAATTTGATTGAGCTATAAAAGTTTTCCAGTGTGATGGTGGAGGTGAATTCAGCTCTTTAATCTTCCAAAATCATCTACAATAATGTGGCATCATCTAACAAATTTCATGTCCTTATACTCCAGAGCGGAATGGGGTTGTGGAACGGAAACACCGCCATATTGTAGAAACGGGCCTTATGATGATGTTTCATGCATCCTTACCGACAAGATTATGGGTTGATAGCTTTCTAATCGCTGTATACTTGATAAATCGAATGCCACTAGCTACTATTGGCATGCAAAGCCCTTACCAACGTTTATTTAACAAAATACCCAATTATAGGGGTCTTAGAATTCTTGGTTGTAGGTGTTTCCCATATTTACGGGATTACAGTAAGACTAAGTTTGATAAAAAATCTTATCCATGTGTGTTTATTGGATATAGTTCTTTATACAAGGGATATCGTTGTCTGAATCCACAAACAAATAGGGTCTACATCTCCAGGCACATTATTTTTTATGAAACCATTTTTCCTTTTGCTAACAAGAAATCGCTTTCTACTGCATTATAGGAGCCAAGCGAAATTGCAACTTTTCCTTCCATTGATGATTGGCTTACTTGCACCAAAAAGAAAGGAACAATTACAGAGAGTTTAAGTCCAATAGTCACAACAACATATATGGTTGTTCCTTGCACTACAGATTTATGTCAAGATAACACACTTGAACAACTACAAAATGCAAATGATCAACTTGAGACAAATAACGCCTCTGACTTCTCTATTAAATTCCAAGAGCAACCAAATACTGCTGCCTCAAACTTGCAAAGCCATAACTCTAAAGCCACTACGCCATCATCAGAACCACAAGAGTCATGTTTGCAGCAACTGAAAGATTTCCCAAATTTGAACATCTCTCAATAGCCTAAGCCTCTTGAAATTTCTTCTCATGAAGACTTCCCAGACATATCAAATAGACTTTTCGTTGAGTTACCCATTCAGCATACTGAAGTCCCACACCCAGTGTCTACAAATACACATCTTATGCTTACGAGGCAAAAGCTAAAACTCAATCTAAATCTTGCTCTACATGCCGCCAAAGTAGTCCCAGCCGAGCCAAAGACACTAAAAACTGCCTTAAAAAATCCTTTATGGGTTGCTGCAATGGAGGAAGAATTAAAGGCGCTACATTATAACAAGACATGGTCATTAGTTCCAAGACCAGAAAATACAAATGTTATTGGCTCAAAGTGGGTATTCAAAATAAAATATACTGAGGATGGATCCATTGACAGATTTAAAGCTCGATTGGTTGCAAGATGTTTCACGCAAGTACCCGGTATTGATTTCAATGAAACATTTAGCCCGGTAGTGAAAGCAACAACAATTCGCTTAGTGATTGCTATTACAGTAAGTTCGAGATGGGTAATGAAGCAACTGGATGTTCGTAATGCTTTCCTCCGTGGAAATTTGAAAGAGACTGTGTATATAGAACAGCCCCTGGCTTCTTTGATAAACATCATCCTAACTACGTTTGCAAGCTTCATAAGTCTCTTTATGGACTTAAGCAAGCTCCTCGTGCTTGGTTTGAATGTCCTTCAAAAGAGTTAGTTAAACTTGGCTTCTATAGTAGTAAAGTTGATTCCTTTTTATTTATTTTATTATCTAGCTCAATGTTAATACTAATTTTAATTTATGTTGATGATGTGATCATTACAGGGAACAATCAAGAAAAATTGAATCTATTATAAGAACTTTGAGCTGTAATTTTTCTCTAAAGGACTTGGGTGAACTCAGCTATTTTTTTGGGCATTGAGGTGAAAATATTTAACCATAGGGTTTATTTGACGCAGGCCAAATACACAAGGGATTTTTTGGCCATAACACACATGCACTAGTGTTCCCCAAGTGCCACACCAATAGCAATCAAAACCACTCCCTTTCCAAATGATCATAAACCTGTAAATCCAACAGAATATCGTGGAATTGTAGGCAGCTTACAGTACCTCACATTCACTCAACCAGACATCACTCATGCCGTAAATAAAGTTTGTCAAAAGTTTCAAAACCCAACGAAAGCGGATATGAAAGTTGTTAAACAGATACTTCAATATTTAAAGGGAACAATGGCTTTTGGTATACGTTTTCTCTCTCAAAGTTCTCTAACTCTTTGTTTCTTTTCTGATTTGGATTGGGCAGGTTGTCCTGACACTCGCAAATATAAAAAACTACTCTAAACAAGATTGTGTATAGTGATTGAGCAAAGTCGTGTCCGCAGAGATCGATAATTATTTAAATCCTTTTTAAAATGAAAATGTAAAATTGGGGAATTGTTAACAATAATGAAAGTAATAAGAATGCAAATTAAAAGTGTAATTCAAAATGAGAAAACTCTGGTTGAAGGAATTAACTCAGCTTTGATTCGACTACTGATTATTGGTTATAAATCATTACTACTTATGAATAGATCAGTTATAACTACTGAGATGCTCTAATAGCCAATCTCATAACCAAGGTACGACCGTTGGTTATTTTCCTAATCAATAGATTACCCTAGATACGAAGATAGGATTTAATCAATTGACAACCTGAAAAACTAGAGAGACCTAAATCCTAATCAACAAATGCATACAATGGTTCATTTAAACTAGATTGTTTATTCTCATAACACAACGTACTGCTATGCTATTTGCCATAAACATCAAAATCTTCATACGATGAATCTTTCAATTGGCAATAGATTAAGTTGATAATTAAATAGTGGCTAATTATCTAATTAACAAACATAATCATGACAATAATTTAGAGAATAAGCAAATACTCAAAAAGCAATAAAACAATTAAAGCATAAGAAAGATCTCACAGTAATGGTGAATCAAAGCTTCATTAACCTTCAACCAGAAAAATGAGTTTAATTCCGTATGGAGAAGAGAGAAAACCCTAGAAAATTATTATTCTCTTTTTTCAATACTCTTGAATTTGCGTTCCCCCCTTTGTAATTCACGTGTTTCCTCTTTTATAGTTTTCCAAAAAAATAAAAATACTAATATCTAAAATATTATCTAAAGATTTAATTCAAAATTACAATAGTAACAAAAAGATAAAACGTGTAAAAATAAAAACTTCAAGTCCTCAATTGACAATACGCGCCCACGTCTTATCAACAAACTTCTTTTGAAGATAAGAATTTCTCCAGGAAGATAATTCATCCTCAAACATCATCTTTTATCTCAATTTAGCACCAATCAATATAATTGCACCTACAAAAATAAAGGGTAAGTAAATCACTATTATTAAGTGCAAAACATCGATATTAAGGGGAGTAAACAATACAAAACTAGTGCATAAAAATGCACTCTAACACACTCGCAAAAGCACCACCGGTTATTACGTTTACCTTGGTGCAAATTGCATTTCTTGGAGCTCCAAGAAACAAAAAGCCATTGCTCGATCCAGCAGCCGAATATCGATCTATGGCCGCTTGCGCTGTTGAACTGACTTAGATCACTTTCTTCTTCAAAGACATTGGTCTTCATGCACTAACACCACCCAAGATTTTATGTGACAACACGAGCGCAATTTACTTGACAAAGAATCCGTGTTCCATGCCCGAATGAAACACATTGAAATTGATCGTCATTTCATACGAGAAAAGGTCTCCGCAGGCTCTCTTGTCACGCGATACATTTCAACGAATTCACAGATTGCGGACATTTTCACAAAGCCTTTGAGCAAGGCATTGTTCCTAAATTTTTGTCACAAGCTCGGCGTCCATTCTTTGGCATGGCCCAGTTTGAGGGGGGTTGATAAGTTACCAAAGATAACTACACCACCGGATTCTCACTTGACATGCATGGCACTTGTAAAAGGCAATCAAACCACGTGCATGGCACTTACAAAAGGCAATCAATCCAGCTCAAGAATTGAATAGCAAGAATCACATTTAAAACCGCATCGAGACAGCTCAACATTAGCACAAGGTTAACGTAAAATCATTGACAATTTGATTATAATCAAATCTCTTGATTTGTGTCAATTATCTATGATGATTTCTTCAAGAATTATTCTTTCCTTATTTTTTTCCTTTTTACCGTTATTCCCTGGTGTATATATAATGTAATACTTTTCATTTTAAAATTATTCAAGAAAAGGAAATACAAAAGTTCTTTTCCTAATTCTTGCACTGTGTTATTTCTTTACATAGAGCTTCGAAGGCAAGTCATAGAGCTGATGAGCAAGGGGCACATGAGAGAAAGCATGAGCTTATGTACAATACCAGCGCTATTAGTACCAAAGAAGGATGGAAATTGGAGAATGTGTATTGATTGTTGAGCCGTCAATAATATTACGGTAAAGTATCGCCATTCCATTCCTAGGTTAGATGATATGCTGGATGAATTGCATGGAGCCTGTTTATTTTCTAAAATTGATGTAAAAAGTGGTTATCACCAAACACACCAATGCAATCCCATGTGATGAGGGGAGCCAAACACACCCTATTTACACAATCAACTTGTTTCTGTCGCATAAATTCCTTATAAATCCAATCTTATTCTCTTTCAATGGTAGAAAAACAAAGTTCAAAGCACTTCTTGTCAAAGTCTATGTATCCAAAGAAATATATATTTGTCAAAATATAGAACGGGTCAGATTTTTTCTATAAGGCTCGTTGTGAAGAAATGGATGGTTTGGATTTAAAAAAAAAAAAAAGTGAGAGCACATGAGATGCTTTTAAGCCGGATAATCACCAAAATATTTCAGGTTTATTCTGGCAAAAGGTATGCATTATAAACTCAAGAAACGGAAGTATTAAGATAAGGTTTCTTTTACTATCTAATTAATTCATGCTAGCAAACCTCTCTTGGTTTTAATTTCTTTGTAATTTAACAGACAATGAATATGGGTCGGTACAAACAGGTGTATGTGAGCATCAACTTCAAATAAACCTTCTTTCAGTTTCGCACAAAGGAAAGAGGATCAGCAAACGGAGGCTCCAAAACTTGTATATTTCCGACACCTCAGAAAACTTGCAAAATTTTATATGTACGTCTAATAAAAATTAGATCCATGAACAACCATTATGTTTAATAGTTTATGAGATCCAGACTCCAAAAGAAGTTCATTTTATTTTTCTTAATTACTTTTTTAATATATATAATGGATAAACAATTGTGTTTAATATTTAATTATTGCTTATTTTTCTTAAAGAAATCCATGAACAACCATTAATTTTAAAAGTTTATTGCTTATTTCATTCAATAAACAAAAGAATGTATAATTTGCAACTTTGCAATTTGAGATGAATATTGTTAAAAAGTTTAATTTAGAGATTATTCTACACAATCACATATTGTAAGGACATTTAAACATCAAATTAAACTCACAAAATAGTTTACATTGATAATGATATATTCCCTTAAAAATATTCCTCGTCCTATGCAGTAGTATCAATAACAAGAAGAACAATGGGGAATTCGAAATTGGATTCCATTACACCTAAATATTGAAGAGAGAAAAAATAATAATAAATGTGAATTTGGCTCAAAATCAATAAAGAGAAACCAACGTATCAAGAATAGCAAACTGATTCCCTTTAGTTTTCGGCATCATTGCATTGAAGAATAAACAAAGAAAATCGACAACTATTTATTGAATAAAATAAGCGCGCGCTAAAGTTCCGTTTAGTCCATAACCCATCAATATTAAATAAATCAAATTTAAGATTTTTAATACTCATTTTGAATAACTTAAATCGGCTTCCGAGCACCACTATATTGATGTAGTTAGCTACTTAAAGTGGACAATCATGTAGTTAGCAAAGATTAATTTCTGGGGCGAAAACATATAAACAAACATTATCATCTAATGTGCCTTATTCTAATTGATTACCTTAAATTTAACAAACGAATCACACATATGTACTGGGCATAACATAGAACGAATGTTACATGCAATGATGCACACATTAATTAATTTGTACAAAAAATTAATAATTCTTTTATTTCGCTAATTGATTTGGGAAAATTTAAACAAAATTACAGAAAAAATCAGTAAATCTTAATCCACTACTACTCTAAAACTTCATGCTGTTGCTACGACATTGCTTCCATCAATCTTTCTCCGCCGCCTTATAACAATGACCCAGGTTACTACTTCCAAAATAACGGCAATGGCTCCCAAGAAAATAAGACCACAAGCATACACCAAGCGCCAAATATTCAAAAGGTTCAAAATATTAAAACCCTCAAAGATGTTGAAGATGCTTAATATAATGATAGCGTATCCAACAGAATGGTGGTAAATATTCCACCAAATTCTGTACTTGTGCTCCTTCTTTGGTCTCAGTTTCAACGCAAGAACCTGAATGAAGCCAAGAACAAGAAGTAGTATCCCAATAGTCCTGTGAGTAGAATGTTGAATGCCATGAGATTTGTTGCCAAGATAAATTCCTGTCCCCGCTCCGGCGATACCAAGTAAGTAAGCCGAGGATTGGCATATGATGTGAGCATAAAACCAAGCAGGATCAGCTGATTTGAAGACCTTCATGTACCTGGAAGTGATAGCACCCACTGGCATCATGAAGCCCCAACTAACCGCGTTTATGATTCCATGAACCTGCTTGAATCGAAGAGTACTCGAGGTTCCTCCTTTGGTTGCCGTAACTTTCCCGGAAAGAAGATCCAAGGCACCCATTGATTTGACATTGTCGCCTCTTAGAGGATGCATGCCAAGATGATTGTCACCACGCAATGGACCTTCTTGCCACACGTGGTTCACTGTGGTCATGTTCTTTGGAAGCACTATTGTTGCATATATTATCATCTCGTTATTGGAAAAGTCTGCTGAAATCTTGGGAACCTGAAAGTTTCCCTCTTGTAAGTTGGTGCCATAACTCATCACCGGCGATGTGTATGCCTTCAAGATTCCCTTAGGGTTACTGTAGGCTACAAGAGACTGAGAGCCGACCATGCCTTTACCAGTAGGGTTTATAGCCCACGCAACCCATCTGGTTGGTTGCATGCCTACATGACGATAAGCCACGTCGACAGAGCCGGTTGCATCGTCATAGCTCCAGTGTAGAAACGAATTCAAAGCTTGCAAATCAACGCATGCACCGTATTTGTTGTTGTGGGTGGTGAAACGGTAATCATCACATGTTTGAGTTGTTTGAGCGAATGAAGAAGATGAAGAAAGCAAGAAAGTGAAAAGCGCAATCAAGAGGATTCTCTTCATGGATTTGTTTTGGAAGGTTTAAAGACAGAATCTAATTTTTGATTTCATATAAGCAATCAATCTCTTGCTACTGCCGTGTATTTATAGTAAATAGGAAATCTCAGTTCCTTATGAACTTGAGTTTCCTGTTCGTAAGAGGAATAACACCCACATGGATTAGGAAACCTCACTAGGAATTCTTGTGTGTATAGGGAACTAGAATCGGAAATTTCATCAATATATAAAATTACATATATATGATTTTGCAGGGCCTGTGGTGTAGACGCGTTACACGTGTCTATATTTCACAATGACACAAACATAAACGAAATTTTGATAAATATATTAATCTTGATCTTGAAAGGAATATATGAGATTGTTAAATTAATATTACAAAATTTTATTAGGTTATCCAGTTTCGATTTTTTTTACTTGTGTTTTTCAGGACTGTAATGCTATTGTTGATTGTTTAGCTAATTTCGACATGCAATCCTCCAAGCATGCTTAGTGGCAACTTCCGCTGATATACAGAGTAATCTTTCCAAAGAAGTCAAAGGCTTTCCCAATTATAGGTTTAATTGAGATGTGTGGTGACTTTTTCTATATGTTCTCTCATTGTAATAGTATGATTGATCATTCCTTTTGTCCCCTGATTTCTTATATTTTCATTTCAATATCAACAAGTATGCCTTTACAACGAGGCTCATTCATAAGAAAATAATATTATAAATTTTTAGAGTTTCCTTCTTTCAATTAAATGAAATTATTTTTAAATAAAAAAAATGATCTGATCTTTTTATTTAAAGACAGGCAGGGTTCCAGAAAAAAAAAAGTAACAATATTGTAAAAAAAAAAAAGAATGAATAAGGGGTAATTATCATGTTATACGGTTGCTTACGAATAAATGTGGTCATAGGATGGAAATTTAATGGGTTTTACAAAAAAATATCTTGACACAATTGGGGTCCCATCTTTAGCCTACTTCGAGACCGCATTATTCTCTAAAGCAACAAGGCCCCAAGATTTTATGGGATGGACACATTGTTGACAGAAGTTGGATAAACCAAATACATTCAACTCATGTATAGAATAATAGAAACTAAGAACATTATTGCAGGATCAATTAGCAACTTATTCCTGGTTTTTTGGAGTCACAATATCACCTTAGATTGGTGTCCGTCAAAATAGAGAAATTGTCAGTTTTTCTTACTAAATTCAATATATATCACTTAATAATAAAATATTAATAAAAGTGAACAAATGAAAAAGATATTTTATTGTGGTCGGAAAAAGTAGAAGCCCCACCCGTATTAACATAGGGAAGTGAAACTGAAGGCATGATCTAGGAATATTGATATGTATATTTTATAAAATCAATAAAATAATAATAATTACTTTTTATCCTTCCTTCAGTGTTGCTGATTCACCGGTTCTTATCTCTTTCAAAAGGGGTTAATAAAAAAAATTACCCTTTACCGTTATTATAATAACCAATAACCACCCAGTAGCATGGTTTACAGTATTACCCTTTTTTTCATATACACTTTTATTCATATTTATCATAAATTAAATAAATTACAACAATGGAAATTAATATACAAAACTTTAAGTACTAAAAATAATAAAATATACTTTTCAGGTGTGAAAAAAAATTAATAACACATTTTTCTTAATAATTTTCGTTATTTTTTAAATATTTTTCTTATAATAAATATATATTCTATATTCCAAAGATAAATTATCAAACAAATGACTATTGACCCCTATTTTCCTTTAAATTTTTTATACTGAAAGATTTTTTGATATTATAAAAATTAAAGAGAGTAAGTGGTATATATTGATTTTATTAAGAAAATTGACAATCTCTCGTGTGATTGCAGCGATGAGATAATTGACCGTATTAATAATATAGAATTTAATAAAATCCCATAAATTAATGATATAGACTATTTTACCCCTTCTCCATTGGTTGTGTCTATATCATGATAAGAACCCACAAGAGAATTCCACGGGATTATGCCATTTTATAGGGCCTGTGAAGTTAATTAAATCGTGGTCAAATGATGTTGCTGGCTATATGTGTGAAATAAGCATGATCTTGAATTGTCTATGTTGTGGTCCACTGATTGGATTAATGAATCACACAAGATACTAGCCATAATATACAAGCAATGATGCACAAATTAATTAATCTGTACAAAAAAAATTGATAATTCTTTTATTTCGCTAATTGATGTGGGAAAATTTAAACAAAATTACAGAAAGAATTAGTAAATCTTAATCTACTAATACTCTAAAACTTCATGCTGTTGCTACGACATTGCTTCCATCAATCTTTCTCCGCCGCCTTATAACAATGACCCAGGTTACAACTGCCAAAATAAAGGCAATGGCTCCCAAGACAATAAGACCACAAGCATACACCAAACGCCAAATCTTCAAAGGGTTCAAAATATTAAAACCCTCAAAGATGTTGAAGATGCTTAATATAATGATAGCGTATCCAACAGAACAGTGGTAAATATTCCACCAAATTCTGTACTTGTGCTCCTTCTTTGGTCTCAGTTTCAAAGCAAGAACCTGAATGAAGCCAAGAACAAGAAGTAGTATCCCAATAGTCCTGTGAGTAGAATGTTGAATGCCATGAGATTTGTTGCCAAGATAAATTCCTGTCCCCGCTCCGGCGATACCTAATAAGTAAGCCGAGGATTGGCATATGATGTGAGCATAAAACCAAGCAGGATCCGCTGATTTGAAGACCTTCATGTACCTGGAAGCGATAGCACCCACTGGCATCATGAAGCCCCAACTAACCGCGTTTATGATTCCATGAACCTGCTTGAATCGAAGAGTACTCGAGGTTCCTCCTTTGGTTGCCGTAACTTTTCCGGAAAGAAGATCCAAAGTACCCATTGATTTGACATTGTCGCCTCTTTGAGGATGCATGCCAAGATGATTGTCACCACGCAATGGACCTTCTTGCCACACGTGGTTCACTGTGGTCATGTTCTTTGGAAGCACTATTGTTGCATATATTATCATCTCGTTATTGGAAAAGTCTGCTGAAATCTTGGGAACCTGAAAGCTCAAGTTTCCCTCTTGTAAGTTGGTGCCATAACTCATCACCGGCGATGTGTATGCCTCCAAGATTCCGTTAGGGTTACGGTAGGCTACTAGAGACTGAGAGCCGACCATGCCTTTACCAGTAGGGTTTATAGCCCACGCAACCCATCTGGTTGGTTGCATGCCTACATGACGATAAGCCACGTCGACAGAGCCGGTTGTTTCGTCATAGCTCCAGTGGAGAAACGAATTCAAAGCCTGCAAATCAACGCATGCACCGTATTTGTTGCTGTTGGTGGTGAAACGGTAATTAGTACATGTTTGAGTTGTTTGAGCGAATGAAGAAGATGAAGAACGTCAACAAAGTGAAGAACGCAATCAAGATGATTCTCTTCATGAATTTGTTTTGGGAGGTTTAAAGACAGAATCTAATTTTTTATTTTGTAGAAGCAATCAATCTCTTGCTACTGCTGTGTATTTATAGTAAATAGGAAATTAAATCTCAGCTCCTTGTGAACTTGAGTTTCCTGTTCGTAAGGGAACTAGAATAGGAAATATATATATATATATATATATATATATATATATGAGGCGAATCAAGACCCTCCTAAAAATACTCTTAATTTTATACTTATTAGTATTCATTGGATTTAAGTTAAATCAATGGTAGAGATTTATTAAAATTAAGTATACAATAATTTTTAATATTTTCTCTCTCCGTCTGGACCCATCCCAAATCTTTCTCCTTCATATATTTTCTCTCTCCTTTTGCGCCGTTCTCTTTTCCTCTCTCTGCTTCTCTTGTTTTGTTTGTTTTTTTTTTTCCTCAGCAAAAAATTCCTTTACTCTCCAAATTCATCTCACAACTCTTTGTTTCATGCTTGGCATATCCCTTATATTTATGCTTATACGTTATTATTATTATTATTATGATATTTTTTCGTGAGGACATAGAAAAGGACCTTCGTCCGACTAGGGAAAAGCTAATTCGCATGGCGCTGCTTCTTGGGAGTGATTATACTGAAGAGATTAGGTAATTAACTGTGACAATTTTGGCGTTCATTATGTTAGTGCAATGCAGTCTTGTAAAACTTGGATTTTATAGAAGTTTCTTTTCATGTTTAAATTCGTTTTGTACTATTATTTAAAATTAAAAAAATTCATTTTGTGTCAAAGCCCAGGAAATAATATTCTACTAGTTTTCCACTTACAATGGTGGAAGTTAAAATGCTAATCTTGCATGGTAGGTAGTTCAACTGACTTTGCTTATTAGTTATTTGGATTTCAACGGGAGTACTTTAATTTCAAAGATTTCAGCGAGAGAAAGGAGATCGATGAAACAAAGAATTGTCAGATGAATTTAGAGAGAGTAAAGAAATTTTTGGCTGAGAAAAAAAAAATGCAAATGAAACAAGAGAAGCGCAGAGAGGGAAAGAGAACATGTGCAAAAGATGAGAGAAAATATAAGAAGTAGAAAGATTTGGGATGGAGTCCTTACGAAGAGAGAAAATATTAAGAATTCATGTATATTTAATTTCAGTAAATCTCTATATCATCGATTTAACTCAAATCCAATGAATACTAATAAGTGTAAAATTAAGAGTATTTTTAGGAAGCTCTTGATCCGTCCCATATATATGTGTATATATATATAATTTATCGATATTATAAAATATACATATCTATAAATATTACACATTTACACTATTAAAGTTTTAATTATATGTATGTAAATAATATTATATGTCAATGCCATAAAATATACATGTTTACCAATATTTTATATATTTACTTTATTGAAGTTCTAAATCAATATAAAATTTTATAAATGAAATACTGTGTATATGTCCATCCTTCCAAAAAAAAAAAAGAAGAGAAAATCATGTCCAATATTTGAGTTTTGATAGCAAGAACCTATAAATTAATTTAGAATATAAAATATAATCAAGTCATTTATCGGGTAAATTGGTCAAGAACTTTAACCCTAGCCCGACACAGAAAAAATCGTGTCAACTCGAACCCGGCTCATTTAATAATCGCGTAAAAATTGACGACCCATACTCTTTTATTCGTGTCGTGTTCATGTCAGGTAACCAAATAGTGTTAAATTTTGCCAGTTCTAGCTAAGAGTATGATTTGAGTGTAATTTATTGGGAGCTGTAACTAACCTTAGTAAAGTATTTAACCTAAGTCTTAGTAGTTACATGATAAATTTAATTTTGGCTAAATCTCCCTCTCCTTTATTTTTGTTTATTTTTTAATCTTTTTATCTTTATTAAAATCCAAATAAGTGGACAGTTAAATAAAATTATTTAAAAATAACTCAATTACTGGTGGCCGAGCAGCCCAAAATGTCTCAATACAATCTAGCAGCCCCACTCGCGGCATTCTTTACGCTATACTCGGTGGCCAAGAGGTATCATTAGTCATGGATAGCACTCACATCAATATTGTATAGAATCGTTATCTGAATATTACATATACCAAAAGTTTAATGGAGTAGAATGTAATAAGACCCATTTGTGAGCATTCTCATTTTACTTTATATATTTTTAAGTTAATATGATTAAATTAAGTTTAAAAACTAAAAAAATAACAATTATTCAAGGATCGAGGACCCTCGAGGATTCCCTATTATTATTCAGGGAGTGAATGGAGATCCCCTCAAGCAATTCTGACGGATTGGGAGGGGACTGAGACATATGCATAACATCAGGGATGGGTACGGGGATGTCAGTCCCCTTCCCTTCCCTCCCTATTACCATCCCTAGAATATAGAGACCATTAAACTATAGCATAATTATTACCCAAATAAACTTTTACACAATAAGGCTCCGTTTGAGATTGAGGTTGGATAGGTGTAGCTTAAAAGATACAACACTAAAGTGTTTAGTAAACACTAGCTGTTATAGCTTGGAAGCTAATTAAGATGATTTAATTTTGTACTTGTATGATGGAAAATCTATGATATCTTTGCTAATTTTGTCAAAATTATTATTTAAAAATTGTATTTGCTATATTTTAATAACTTTTATTTCATAGTTACAACTTTTTTTCCAAAACAGCTGTTACTTAAAAGTTACATCATTTTAATACCAAATAGGGCCTAAGTCATAAGAGATGTTACAATATTGCTATACTTGAAGAATAATTATAGACATAGCAAAATTTTATTCCAAATACTGTGGCATATGATGTATAATATATTAATTAAGTGGTTGTTGATTTTTCAAAAACTTTAAGTGAATTAATGACATTATCTCACCAATGAGTAAATGACTGTCACATCATTTTCGGATAAATTTTCGGATGTTTAACACTACTCTTACTTAAATAGTTGAAATTTATAATTTTGTATAATAAATGATGTGTTAATTTATCAATGAATGATAATTAATCTTTTAAAATAAATAATCAATTCAAAATGAGATTTTCCGGCGACGACGTGACAAAGAACTTGACCATGCGTGCATGGCAATCTTTCAGAGCGAGCATCACAAGTTCAGCACAAGATGCATCAGTTACCTTCTCTTTTGGACCAAAACCTGTTTCAAATATTTCATTGCGACGAGAATACGACAACTTGTTTGAGCAATTTTTTAAGTAATTATTGTGATTAGTGTTTTCTTGAGCAAAACATGACGACATTGAGATCATCATATTATCATCATCATGATATTGATGCCTAGGAAAAAGGTTGAAGTGACCAATAATGAATTCTTTTTAACAATACTCATCATCTTGCTGCTGTAGATATATAACACTAGTATATCAACAAGCCAATGCTATGTTAACACTTAACATGGTTGATATTTGTACAGCCTTCCAAATTATACTAGCAAGCATTATTCTCTATAACCTACTGTCTAGTATATCAACAGTCGTGATCAAGCTAACGTTACTTCTTTGTAAGTAGTATATGTCAATATTGTGGATTTGGTGAACTTCATTTGAAAAATTGAAGACAATGTGATTATAATTACAATTGAACTGTTTACATCACATAGACCAGCAATTAAAGTATTGCTTCATAAAATCAGTAACAAAGCAGAGATCAACAGTGAGATCAGAATGCCCACTCTTCTTATGATTTCAGAGAAGTGCATGTCAAGACTCTACCAAGGAGTTGATCCACTCTTCATACACAACAGCTGGAAATGTTCTGTCGTCTTCAGCCGCATATAATGGCCTACTTTGAATGCACTCATCAACATGTTCACGGTCCTCTTTGCAATAAGGTTCCGTCACTTCATCAAGTTTAGATAAAAGCTCTTCAACATTAAAAGTAAGGCTATCAGGCATTGGTAGAAGCTCCTCTTCAGATTCGACAAATTGCAAAATGTTATTGGTGCACGGTAACTCGATTAGCTGGTTTTGTTGAACGAAATATGCCTTTTCTTCAGCCCTTTGCTGCTTATTCCGAACGCCCTCATCAGCACGAATCTCAGTACAATCAATCTCTATATTCTGATCCAGACTGGATGAGTACTTTTCCACATTACTTGTATCAGAATCTTCGGGCAATGAGTACTCCATCTCCCCTTCAGATTCCAAAATCAGCGCAATGTTGTTATTGGAGCCTGGGATGTCAATTGCTTGGCTGTGATGAACAAATATTGACTCCTTTACAGCCCTCTGTTGATTATTTAGAATGCTCTCATCATCGTGATCGTCCACAGAATCATGTTCTAGAATTTGAGCAAGACTAGACATGCATCCTTCAACGCCAAATGCAGTAGAATCTTCAGGCAATGAGTGAGTTATCTCCCATTCAGTTTCTACTGGTTTTAGACTGCTACTTGAACATGGTGACTGGCTTTGTTTAACCAAAACTGATTCTTGTTCAGCCCTTAAGCGTTTACTTTGAAAGCACTCACCATCATGATCAATATTGCTGTTGGAGGTTGCTGCCACTTTCAGCTTTCTCTTACAACCAGAAGCCCTCCTACCTGAGTCATTCTTCTCAATCTCACCGACTTGTTCGGACTTTCTTGACTTCTTACCCAAATTGGCCTTCTCTATGTGCTGCTCGGATTTATTCTTTTTGATGCGGCAGAGAACAAAATCGAGAGCTTTATACGAATATTGTGGCCCCAACAAAGATGGATTAATAGTATATTCATGCATGATCCACCCCTCATTTTCTTCTGCATTGCGGCTACTTTCATACCGGAACCTTTTCTTGAACCCTAATACGTGATCATCAGAGCCACGAGCGAGAACAGGCTTGGCTGCTTCCTCACCTTGCCAGGAACCAGAACCAATCTTTCTGTTAAATCTTGAACCCTTAGGAGACACTTTCTTTAATTGAGTGAAAAAATAGAGCGCTTGATTCTCCAGCAATTGGTTTCCTCCATACAATTTCCAAATATTCGAAGGTTCATCATCGCCATATAGATTGCAATCTCCAATTGGAATATCCTCACCATCTTCATAAAGAAGAGGGTTTTCAATAATCTTGTTGAAGAGGTAGTACTCTAAGAGTTCTTGTTCTGTTGGATAGAATCTAAACCCTACGTGAGGCATTATTGTGTTGTTGATTTTTATGGATAATCAATTGATTGAAATTGAGAGGATTAGAGATGGATTTAGAAAAATTTATGGTGGGCAAATTGATTGAAGAAATAACGGGAAAGAAATTAGAAAGCAAGAATGAAATTGAAAGGATTTGAGACTTTTATAGGTAAATTGTTAAACGAATGCATGAAGAAGAATAATGGAGGAGAAAGAAAGCAGAATTTGGAAGCTCTATTTCGTGGAAACCAAGTAGTGAATTTGATTTTAGGGTTTTGGAATCAGAAAGCAAAGATTAAAATTTTGGTGAGATTTTCGGTGGATAAATTGAAGAACAATGGAAGAGATATAGAAAGCAGAATTTGGGAACTATCAGTTACTTGGAAATCAATTTGTATTAGAAATTGAAACCGACTATATAGCTTTTTGCTATCCATATTGAATTTATGGTTTTTAGGGAACTTGGTATTTAATTTTGTTGCTTGCACAGTAAGAAAATACGTGAATTTCGTCACATTTGGGCGCTGAATATCCGTTAACATACGCACAAACATGACTATGCTTGATTTTGATTGTACATTTATGCATGAATAATTCAGAAGACCCATTGGCGTTCACTCTAGCATGATCATAGGGCCTTTCCATGAAGCCTAAGTTATTGAAGAAAATTGCTCCATACGGAATACAACTGATTCGGAAATAATTTGAGTTATTGCTTTGTTTGTTCAACTTGCATTTATATGCTAGTGAGGGAACTGGTTTTTTTGAATGTTTTGAACATGAGCTTCCCAAAATTGCTTTTTAGATTGGCTTTATTGATTTGTATCTCTACGCTGAGAAATTCTATAATAGATAAGAGATGTCATGTCAGTCATACAATAAACAAATGATGTTATGGCATGTGTGCATTTATTTTGAAAAACCAGCATACAATTGGTGGTTATATATGCTCAGGTAAAATATTAGACACTGTCATGTTTTGCTATTGTACAAAGATAGGTGAATGCTAAGGATTCAAATTATAAAATTACTTTTATGATTATAAATGATTTAAATATCAAATGTCAAGGTTATATTTATTATCACAGATGAGTTTCACCTTCGTCCCCTCCAAAATATGAACCAAATTCTTGTTTTATATGAGGTGTTCGAGGGTTTATTCTTAGACATTTTTATTTGAATAGAAAATGCCCTTGTTATCTAATATATTGTTTTAAAAAATAGAACATGGACATATGAAAATGATTATTCTCATAATAAATCATCCTTTTTTACGTTTTCTTTATTTCAAAGGTAGAGGGTAGGCAAAGTTTGTATCGTTTTTATCCCTTACCTCCTTAGGATTTGATGAATTTGAGTGACTAACAAAATAAAACTACTTGAAAAGCACTCGTCCAGCCTTGGGACCTCATCCTTTTTAGATCAATGATAAAGCTGTATTCAAATTAAAACAAAAAAGAAGAGATAGTAAGACTAAAGAAAAAATTCTCTAGTAGAAAAACGATACTTAAACGTTCCCAAGCATAAAGTCAAAATTTTTTTCCTCAACTATAATTTTTTAATGATATATTTTTTCAAAGGTACGTAGGTAGATAAAACCAAATCCAAGGCAGAGGATGGAACATATAATAGAGTCTGGTTGGATGGTAAAGTGTATGATAAAGTTGAGATATGGGCAAGAAGAAAAAAAGGTCCCAAAAGGGTAATCAATTAATTACATATGTGGTCTTAAATTGGTACATAAATAAACAAGTAATAATTATAATATTTGTATTTTGGTTCTAACTACTACATGCAACCGAAATTCCCGCCCAAACAATTAGAAGAAAGAAACCCAGCCGCTATTGACCGAACCTTGACCAGTGCTTATGGCTTCACCGGCTACCGGTAGTGGTGGTTTGCCACCGTTGGAACCTCGCCCACACGTTGGCAACCTCTCCTCTGACTGGCAGCCACCACCACTTCCACCATCTTGGCCAAAACAACAGCCACACAATCGACAAACTTCTCCACATCTGACCATCACTGCCGCCGCACATGTTGCCGTAGATGTTGACTCCCAGTTGCTTGAAATCCCATCGTTGGCCCACCCCGACACCCACCAGCCACCACTGACGTCTCAATTGCCAAGATCACAAAGTCAGAAAAACCTTAGTTTGCGATCTTGTTAGTGAACTGCTGCCGCCGCATTTACGGACACCATAGGCGGTGTTTCTGAAGACTGTGATCATCCACATATAGACCTTGAGCCACTGTATGGTCATTTCCACCAGCAACCACCGATATCATCTCATACAGCCCAAAACCCTATCTAGCACCTTTTTGAAATGAATAACACTCTTACGCAAGTTATCTTAAGCAATGCCAGGGGCGTTTCTTAGCCACCTGTTACTCTCTGTACCACCACACTGCTACCCTTTGATCACCAGCCACACCCAACCAGGCCTGTGACATTTACAAATGCAAACCCTAGTCCCAGTGATGTTTCGTTTACGGCCCACCCCTCGTCGTACCTCCATGGAGCCTCGATATATACTGCCGTGACATCCTCCTTTAGCTGATCTGACACTCTTGCAATACCCCTCCGGATTGTGTCACTGTTGATCACATCCCTCCTCAACCCACTACTCCCTATGTAAAACCTTTACGGCCCCGGCATTCAACCAACAAGCCACTTGTTCGTGGCTATAACCCCATTGCTAACGAGAACCCCTCTCGTGTGATCACTAAAATCCATTACTCCACCTCAAACCCACCAAACCTTGGGCCCTCCAACACCCCTGAGCCATCATATGCTTTTAAATTCAACCCTGTTAACATCCTTAATCCTAATGCCACTTCTAGACCTCCAAAACCTTTGTTGATGCCACGGCTGGTTCTACAGCTCATTCAATCCCTTTTAATCTGGTTCAGTTACATAGAGGTGAACTTCCCGCTCTTTTCTCTGCTGAGGAAGTTTAAGATATTGCTGAACCTTTTAAACTGGCTTTTGTTCGTAAGTTTTCATTTGGTCACCCTCCTATGGATGTTATTAGGAAGTCTTTGTGTCCTTGCGCTAAAAGGAAATTATTAGGTTTTCTTACTTGATAATTAGCATGTTTTGATTAAGTTAGAAATAGAGGAAGATTATTCTAGGGTATGGGTTAGGCAGTCTTGGCACATTAATGGTAGGGGTATGTGTGTTTTTAAGTGGTCTACTGATTTTTTATGCACGGAGGAATCTCTTGGTGTGCTTGTATGGGTGTCATTTCCTTATCTACCTATCCACTTTATTCTTTGTAAATCTACTTTATTTTCTATTGCTTCTACTGTTGGTACTTCTCTGCATGTTGATCATTATACAACTTCTTTGAATAGGCCTTCTATTGCCACATGTTTAGATTGGTGAGGGTGATTCCGGTTTTTGTTAGGATGTTATTTTTGAGCCATTTCTTGCCTATTGTACTTCATGTAAGCATTTGGGCCACTCTGCAGACGGTTTTTTAGTGGCTAATCTTAGGCTCAAGATGCCCCAGCAATCTATTGGCCATGTTTAAGGTTTAGGTGTTAAGGATAACGGCAAAAAGCCATTATTTGATGCAGATCGATTTGCAGCCTAGGCTTCTATTCCTCAGTATGTAGTTATTACAGACTATTAGCTTTAGAGGCTTAGACTCCAGTCTACTTTGGTTCAGGGTCAGACTTTAAGTTCAGCTGAATAGTAGTCTCTTTCTGGTGAGACAGCTAGGCATTTGAAGACTGATGGCACTGAGAGTGCATCTGGATGCTGGGATTCCTATTTCTAATGATTAGATTGCTGACATTGATTTGGTTTGCTAGGTTCGACCTAATATTGATTGTATTGATGATGCAGATGTTTTTAGTGCCCAACGGATGCCTCCAAATGACATTACTTATTTGTAGATAGGTTTTAACTCCCATTGTATGTGATATCCCCGAGTTAGATTTTGATGGTGGTGCAGACCGACTTAGTTCATTCTGTTTAATATGAAATTTAGCTCATGTAGGGAGTCTGATGATAACGATGGATGATTTTTATCTAATCTTGAGGGTGCACACACTCCTATAAAATCTAATGCAGTGATTAATAGCTTTGATGAATAATGGGTTGCTAGTTCTTTTAGAGATTTTCCCAAGTCATTGGTCATAAGTATCATAACACCAAGAAGCATATGGCGGCCTCTAAATCTCCCCTTACCAATGATTAATTCCATTATATGGAATGTTCAAGGAATTAGTAAGGCCCTCTACGCTCGTAGGTCACGAAAATTAATTCTAATGCACTGGTCGTCATTGGTTTGTATTTTAGAGCCTTTTTTAGATGCTAATAGGTTAGAGTCACTAGGGTGTGTCTTGGAATGGAGAGGGTTTTTTTTTTCTTAGTCTGGAAAGATTTAGGTATTTTGGCCTTCCTTGCTCTCGGTAGAGGTGGTTTAGGATGCGAATCAGGTGATTCATTTTTGGGTTAGCTGTTCTTTCTTCCCTAACCTTATTTTGATTTCTTATGTTTATGCTAGTCGCTTTATTCCTGATGCTCATGATAGTCCTTGAACGGTTGGAGGGATTTTAATGTAGTCTAGTCCTTGTCTGAGATATCTGATGGTCATGCTCAGCCTTAGGCTGCTTTAGATGTGTTTATTTTGGCATTGTTGGCTTGTGGTTTGGAGGATGCCTGATTTGTTGAGAGTTATTTTACGTGGACTAATAGGTATACATGGCGGCACCATGATAGAATGGTATGTAACTTCCAATGGTCTTATTTGTTTTTTATTTTCAGAGTTTTTCATCTGAACTGTACGACCTCCAATCATTCTTTGTTATTGTTGTCATGTGATAGGGATTTAGCCAGAGGTTCGACTAGATTCAAGTTTCTTCACGCTTGGCTTAAGTATACAAGTTTTTTTGATATTGTTCTATAGGCTTAGTTTGCCCTGGTGCTGGGTTCTAAGATGTAGGCTTTTCAGCAAAAGCTTGTCCGTCTTAAGCTCTTCTTAAAAGCTTGGAATAAGCATGTTTTTGTTAATTTTTTTTAGCGTGTTGATGAGGATAAAGAGGAGGTGGCTCAGACGGAGTGGCATTACGATATATCTGGCTCATGCTAGGCTTCAACATGCTTTACTATGTGAGAAAATTTTTATAAGGTAGCAATCTAGGTTCGATGGGTCTGGAAAGGGGATGCCAATACTTCATTTTTTCACGTGATGATTCGAAAGAAGCGTTAGCTGTTCCATGTTTATAAGATTTAAGATGCTTCTTCAATGTGGATTTTTAGACCTGTTGCTGATTCTACTGTCAAGTTTTTTTATGACTTTTGGTCAACAGTAATGGTCAATTTTAGCCGACTAACTTTGATTCTATCCCAGCTCTAATTACAGAAAAGGATTATACAGACTTATGTAGGGTGCCTGACATGGAGGTTCTTCACCAGGTGATTTTTTTCTATAAATCCTTATAGTGCTCTTGGACTAGATGATTTTTATAGCAGATTTTATCAAGCGTGTTAGGATATCTTTGGTATTGATATGCTCACTGCTGTTTTAGATTATTTTAGTAGTTCTGCTATGCCTCGAGCTTTCAGAGCACTTTATTTGTTCTTTTGCCTAAGCAAGACCTCCCTGCCACTTGGGAGGATTTTGAACCTTGACATCTTTATAATATCAGTAATAAGATGTTAACTAAGTTACTAGTCTTATGATTGTCTACTATACCACCACATATTATTTCTTCATACTAGGGCGAATTTGTTCCTAGTAGGGTGCTGCTGTATGACAATATTTTGTTGGTTCATAAGTTGGTGTATGATATTAACCACCATACCTGGAGTGGTAATTTGATTCTTAAGTTAGATATGACTAAGGTTTACGATAGGATGTCTTAGTCCTTTTTTATTTTTTCTTTTTTTACTAATGCTTTGGTGTTTTAGTTTTTTCAAATGTTGGGTGTCTTTGATTAGGTGAGCGATTTATGGGCCTTGATTTCATATCCTAGTTAATTGGGTGATAATTCATGATGTCATGAGATTTGATTGTAAGTCACTAGATGTTACCCTCTCCATTAGGTGCTCTGCACTTGCGTATTGACAGTTAATTTTCTCTACCCGAACGATGAAGTTAGTTTCACTGGGTATGACCACAACTTCTCCTGCTTTACTCGTACGATGAATTTCCTAACGAGTATAAGAGTAATTTCCCCTAGGTACTATTTGCTATAGTTTTTTCATGCATGTTATGTTTCATTTCATGTTTGTTTATGCATTGCTTTCAATGCAGAGTTATGTCAAACGATCAGATTTTTTTTATTTACAAATTATATCCCCTCACTGAGCCACGAGCTCGCTAGTTCTTATTTATCACATTTCCATTAGGTTTTCACAAGATTCCATGAAGCTTAGTTTATGATAAGTTGAGGTTAGGCCAAGACATGTAATACTGCATGTTTTGTATTTGAGACGTATGCCCCTATGTTTATAATAGAGGCATGAGACTACTTTTATATATATTCATGGATTAAATTATGTTATGAGCTCTAGCTATGAGAATGAGAAAGGCAATATAGTGATTATTGTATGATTCGTCTCGGATCTAGTAGAGTGATCGGGGTAGGTCGTGTCACTTCCAAAATAAGATCCACTGAGTACTTGTAGTTTCTCATTTTGGTTACTGTAACTTTCTCATAAAGAAGATCCAAAGTACTATTGAGTTGTGTATATTTTTCCAATAATTATCTTGCTCAAAATTGGCCTCAAAATAGCCACTTTATGTTATTTACCTCAAGGGCTTCCTTGTTGGCGCAACTGCCAACAACCTGACACCAACGGCTGCCATTGCCGCCAGCCATAAAACCTTAAATTTGAATATAAACCTTAAACCTTAAATCCAAATTAATTTTTTGAATTTTATAATATGCATTTTGACCACCAATTTGTCATTTAACTCAATAATGCCGGAATTCTTAAATTTGAGAACACCAAAGATTTAATCATTAATAAAAAAATAAAATTCGATTCTCAATGATTCAACATGAAGAGAATATTAATAAACCTTTGGTGAAAACCATCACTTAAATTTCAGGAACTTTCATATTGTATCACCAAGAATCAATAACAGAATATGCGAAGTGTACCTAAATCCATAATGCTGAATTATTCTCCAGATCTGTGTGGTTAGCCTTCTAGATCAACATGTTCTTTTAGAGAATCCTTTAAACTTCTCTTTAAACTCTCTCTAATAATGAGATGTCTAAAGAAAATAGAATATTACGTTTGACTTGGGGACCATAACCACTTATATAGATAATTTTTCCTATTATCATCAGGAATTCCTATTTCAACCTATCATAAAAATAGTAATTACTCTTTTAGTCTCTATACATTAAAGTGTTAAGTATTTGAGTCTGTTATCGTTTGTTAGTTACTCATGCTGATGTGGCTAATGACTTAGCATATTCTGTTATAGTTTGTTAGAGTGATTGCTAGTCTTGTAATCAGCGAACAATGTGTGTAGCCTGTGTAGAATCTTCCACGCTCAATTATAAATACTTTTATTTTTCAGAATCATTTTCAGATGAATAATATAGAAAATTCAATTTACAAAGTTCTCTGTTTTCTCTTCTAATTTTCTCAAGAAACAAACAGATTTGCGATATCTTACAAACTTTAATTTGGAATCAGAGCTAGTGATTTCAAGCTTTAATGGCTTAAGTTAACTCAAACTCAAACAATTCCTCATCAATTTCATCATTTTCTTTTACTGCACCAATCAAGCTTGATCGCTTCAACTTCATGATCTAGAAATCTGAGATCATCAGTTCGTGCAAATCATTGACAATTTGATTATAATCAAATCTCCTGATTTGTGTCAATTATCTATGATGATTTCTTCAAGAATTATTCTTTCCTTATTTTTTTCCTTTTTACCGTTTCTCCCTGGTGTATATATAATGCAATACTTTTCATTTTAAAATTATTCAAGAAAAGGAAATACAAAAGTTCTTTTCCTAATTCTTGCACTGTGTTATTTCTTTACATAAAGCATCAAAGCCAAGTCATGGAGCTGATGAGCAAGAGGCACGTGAGAGAGAGCATGAGCCTGTGTACAGTACCAGTGCTATTAGTACCAAAGAATGATGGAAATTGGAGAATGTGTATTGATTGTTGAGCGGTCAATAATATTACGATAAAGTAATGCCATCCCAGTCCTAGGTTAGATGATATGCTGGATGAATTGCATGGAGCCTGTTTATTTTCTAAAATTGATTCAAAAAATGGTTATCACCAAACACACCAATGCAATCCCATGTAATGAGGGGTGCCAAACACACCCTATTTACACAATCAACTTGTTTATGTCGCATAAATTCCTTATAAATCCAATCTTATTCTCTTTCAATGATAGAAAAACAAAGTTCAAAGCACTTCTTGTCAAAGTCTATGTATCCAAAGAAATATATATTTGTCAAAATATAGAACAGGGTCAGATTTTTTCTATAAGGCTCGTTGTGAAGAAATGGATGGTTTGGATTTTTTTAAAAAAAAAGAGATAGCACATGAGATGCTTTTAAGCCGGATAATCACGAAAATATTTCAGGTTTATTCTGGCAAAAGGTATGCATTATAAACTCAAGAAACGGAAGTATTAAGATAACGTTTCCTTTACTATCTAATTAATTCATGCTATCAAACCTCTCTTGGTTTTAATTTCTTTGTAATTTAACAGACAATGAATATGGGTCGGTACAAACAGGTGTATGTGAGCATCAACTTCAAATAAACCTTCTTTCAGTTTCGCACAAAGGAAAGAGGATCAACAAACGGAGGATCCAAAACCTGTATATTTCCGACACCTCAGAAAACTTACAAAATTTTATATGTACGTCAAATAAAAATTAGATCCATGAACAACCATTATGTTTAATAGTTTATGAGATCCAGACTCCAAAACAAGTACATTTTATTTTTCTTAATTATTTGTTTGATATATATAATGGATAAACAATTTGTTTAATATTTAATTATTGCTTATTTTTCCTAAAGAAATCCATAAACAACCATTAATTTTAAAAGTTTATTGCTTATTTCATTCAATAAACAAAAGAATGTATAATTTGCAACTTTGCAATTTGAGAAGAATATTGTTAAGAAGTTTAATTTAGAGATTATTCTACACAATCACATATTGTAAGGACATTTAAACATCAAATTAAACTCACAAAATAGTTTACATTGATAATGATATATTCCCTTAAAAATATTCCTCGTCCTATGCAGTAGTATCATAACAAGAAGAACAATGGGGAATTCGAAATTAGATTCCATTACACCTAAATATTGAAGAGATAAAAAATAATAATAAATGTGAATTTGGCTCAAAATCAATAAAGAGAAACCAACGTATCAAGAATAGCAAACTGATTCCCTTTAGTTTTTCGCATCATTGCATTGAAGAATAAACAAAGAAAATCGACAACTATTTATTGAATAAAATAAGCGCGCGCTAAAGTTCCGTTTAGTCCATAATCCATCAATATTAAATAAATCAAATCTAAGATTTTTAATACTCATTTGGAATAACTTAAATCGGCATCCGAGTGCCACTATATTGATGTAGTTAGCTACTTAAAGTGGACAATCATGTAGTTAACAAAGATTAATTTCTGGGGCGAAAACATATAAACAAACATTATCATCTAATGTGCCTTATTCTAATTGATTACCTAAAATTTAACAAACGAATCAAACATATATACTGGGCATAATATAGAGCGAATGTTACATGCAATGATGCACACATTAATTAATTTGTACAAAAAATTAATAATTCTTTTATTTCGCTAATTGATTTGGGAAAATTTAAACAAAATTACAGAAAAAATCAGTAAATCTTAATCCACTACTACTCTAAAACTTCATGCTGTTGCTACGACATTGCTTCCATCAATCTTTCTCCGCCGCCTTATAACAATGACCCAGGTTACTACTTCCAAAATAACGGCAATGGCTCCCAAGAAAATAAGACCACAAGCATACACCAAGCGCCAAATATTCAAAGGGTTCAAAATATTAAAACCCTCAAAGATGTTGAAGATGCTTAATATAATGATAGCGTATCCAACAGAATGGTGGTAAATATTCCACCAAATTCTGTACTTGTGCTCCTTCTTTGGTCTCAGTTTCAACGCAAGAACCTGAATGAAGCCAAGAACAAGAAGTAGTATCCCAATAGTCCTGTGAGTAGAATGTTGAATGCCATGAGATTTGTTGCCAAGATAAATTCCTGTCCCCGCTCCGGCGATACCAAGTAAGTAAGCCGAGGATTGGCATATGATGTGAGCATAAAACCAAGCAGGATCAGCTGATTTGAAGACCTTCATGTACCTGGAAGTGATAGCACCCACTGGCATCATGAAGCCCCAACTAACCGCGTTTATGATTCCATGAACCTGCTTGAATCGAAGAGTACTCGAGGTTCCTCCTTTGGTTGCCGTAACTTTCCCGGAAAGAAGATCCAAGGCACCCATTGATTTGACATTGTCGCCTCTTAGAGGATGCATGCCAAGATGATTGTCACCACGCAATGGACCTTCTTGCCACACGTGGTTCACTGTGGTCATGTTCTTTGGAAGCACTATTGTTGCATATATTATCATCTCGTTATTGGAAAAGTCTGCTGAAATCTTGGGAACCTGAAAGCTCAAGTTTCCCTCTTGTAAGTTGGTGCCATAACTCATCACCGGCGATGTGTATGCCTTCAAGATTCCGTTAGGGTTACGGTAGGCTACTAGGGACTGAGAGCCGACCATGCCTTTACCAGTAGGGTTTATAGCCCACGCAACCCATCTGGTTGGTTGCATGCCTACATGACGATAAGCCACGTCGACAGAGCCGGTTGCTTCGTCATAGCTCCAGTGTAGAAACGAATTCAAAGCCTGCAAATCAACGCATGCGCCGTATTTGTTGTTGTGGGTGGTGAAACGGTAATCATCACATGTTTGAGTTGTTTGAGCGAATGAAGAAGATGAAGAAAGCAAGAAAGTGAAAAGCGCAATCAAGAGGATTCTCTTCATGGATTTGTTTTGGAAGGTTTAAAGGCAGAATCTAATTTTTGATTTCATATAAGCAATCAATCTCTTGCTACTGCCGTGTATTTATAGTAAATAGGAAATCTCAGTTCCTTATGAACTTGAGTTTCCTGTTCGTAAGAGGAATAACACCCACATGGATTAGGAAACCTCACTAGGAATTCTTGTGTGTATAGGGAACTAGAATCGGAAATTTCATCAATATATAAAATTACATATATATGATTTTGCAGGGCCTGTGGTGTAGACGCGTTACACGTGTCTATATTTCACAATGACACAAACATAAACGAAATTTTGATAAATATATTAATCTTGATCTTGAAAGGAATATATGAGATTGTTAAATTAATATTACAAAATTTTATTAGGTTATCCAGTTTCGATTTTTTTTACTTGTGTTTTTCAGGACTGTAATGCTATTGTTGATTGTTTAGCTAATTTCGACATGCAATCCTCCAAGCATACTTAGTGGCAACTTCCGCTGATATACAGAGTAATCTTTCCAAAGAAGTCAAAGGCTTTCCCAATTATAGGTTTAATTGAGATGTTTGGTGACTTTTTCTATATGTTCTCTCATTGTAATAGTATGATTGATCATTCCTTTTGTCCCCTGATTTCTTATATTTTCATTTCAATATCAACAAGTATGCCTTTACAACGAGGCTCATTCATAAGAAAATAATATTATAAATTTTTAAAGTTTCCTTCTTGCAATTAAATGAAATTATTTTTAAATAAAAAAATGATATGATCTTTTTATTTAAAGACAGGCAGGGTTCCAGAAAAAAAAAAGTAACAATATTGTACGAAAAAAAAAAAGAATGAATAAGGGGTAATTATCATGTTATACGGTTGCTTACGAATAAATGTGGTCATAGGATGGAAATTTAATGGATTTTACAAAAAAATATCTTGACACAATTGGGGTCCCATCTTTAGCCTACTTCGAGACCGCATTATTCTCTAAAGCAACAAGGCCCCAAGATTTTAAGGGATAGACACATTGTTGACAGAAGTTGCATAAACCAAATACATTCAACTCATGTATAGAATAATAGAAACTAAGAACATTATTGCAGGATCAATTAGCAACTTATTCCTGGTTTTTTGGAGTCACAATATCACCTTAGATTGGTGTCCTTCAAAATAGAGAAATTGTCAGTTTTTCTTACTAAATTCAATATATATCACTTGATAATAAAATATTAATAAAAGTGAACAAATAAAAAAGATATTTTGTTGTGGTCGGAAAAAGTAGAAGCCCCACCATAGGAAAGTGAAACTAAAGGCATGATCTAGGAATATTGATATGTATATTCTATAAAATCAATAAAATAATAATAATTATTTTTTATCTTTCATTCAGTGTTGCTGATTCACCGGTTCTTATCTCTTTAAAAAAGGGTTAATAAAAAAAATTACTCTTTACCGTTATCATAATAATCAATAACCGCTCAGTAGCATGGTTTACAGTATTACCCTTTTTTTCATATACACTTTTATTCATATTTATCATAAATTAAATAAATTACAACAATGGAAATTAATATACAAAACTTTAAGTACTAAAAATAATAAAATATACTTTCAGGTGTGAAAAAAAATTAATAACACATTTTTCTTTATAATTTTCGTTATTTTTTAAATATTTTTCTTATAATAAATATATAAGAATTGACGACCCATACCCATTTATTCGTAAAAATTGACGACCCATACCCATTATTCGTGTCGTGTTCCTGTCAGGTAATCAAATAGTGTTAAATTTTGTTAGTTCCAGCTGAGAGTATGATTTAAGTGTAATTTATTGGGAGCTGTGGCTAACCTTAGTAAAGTATTTAACCTGAATCTTAGTAGTTACATAATAAATTTAATTTTGGCCAAATCTCTCTCTCTCCTTTATTTTTATTTATTTTTTAATCTTTTTATCTTTTTTAAAATCCAAATAAGTGAACAGTTAAATAAAATTATTTAAAAATAACTCAATTGAACTCTTGGGAAGTACCAAAATTGTAATTTGAACACATTAACCATAAATTAGCGGAGTTGACTTAGCTTCAATATGAGACCGTTAGAGTGCATAGATTGCAAAAGATTCTCACAATTATTATACTAATTAATTTTACAAATTCCCCATCGGTATTGCAAAAGATGCATACAATTATACCAATGTTAATAGCAATATTAATAATGACATTGACATATATCTAGCTATGCATTAATTAAAAAAAGGACTTATCATCAAGAGTCAATATTGCACCCTCAGAAAGCTCCATTGAATCCTCTAAAAATAAACAGCACAAGAGAATGGTCCGCTTTAACAAAGCTATTTGTGTTCACCGAAATCCAATAAAACATAGCTGAATGCCAAAAACATGAGTAATTTTAAATTTTAAGGGCTCAATGCAAAGCAAAGTGAAGATAGTAGGGATGGTAAAAATTCCCACAGGATGGGGAGGGTATCGGGACGATTTTATACTAAATTCTTATTCATTGAAAGTATGGGGATGATTTTTTACCGAATTCTTAATCAGGGAAGTGACGAGAATGAGATGGAATCTCCATCCCCTACCCATTTCTCCATTTCTCTATTCTAATTTTTAATTTTTATTTTCTAAAATTATTAGAGAATAACTAATAAATTTAAATTGTTAATATTAAATATTAGTGTAAATAACAAATATCAAAATATTTATACAAATAATATAAATATTAATTAGTATAAAAACTATAATGTAATTAGACTTAACCACAGCACAAAGCCTACAATATCATAAGCTCACAATCTACAAATCAAACTCTAAGCCATTCTCTCACAGTCTCGCTCATCCTTTCCAAATTATTCGTGCCATAGCCAACACCTAGCTCGTCCTCATCTCATCATAGCCCAGTAGCACATCATGGTGGCCGAGCAGCCCAAAATGTCTCAATACAAGCCGGCAGCCCCACTCGTGGCATTCTTTACGCTATAGTCGGTGGCCAAGAGGTATCATTAGTCATGGAAAGCACTCACATCAATATTGTATAAAATCACACTATTTGAATTCATGTTTGAAAATTATTATCTGAATATTATATATACCAAAAGTTTAATGGAGTAGAATGAAATAAGTCCCATTTGTGAGCATTCTCTTTTTATTTTATATATTTTTAAGTTAATATGATTAAATTAAGTTTAAAAACTAAAATAATATCAGTTATTCAAGGATCGGGGACCCCTCGGGGATTCCCTATTATTATTCAAGGAGTGGATGGAGATCCCCTCAAGCAATTCTGACGGATTGGGAGGGGACTGAAACATGCATAACATCAGGGATGGGTGCGGGGGTGTCAGTCTCCTTCCCTCCCCTCCCTATTACCATCCCTAGAATATAAAAACCATTAAACTATAGCATAATTATTACCCAAATAAACTTTTACACAATAAGGCTCCGTTTGGGATTGAGGTTGGATAGCTATAGCTTAAAAAATACAGCACTAAATTGTTTGGTAAACACTAGCTGTTGTAACTTGGAAGCTAATTAAGATGATTTAATTTTGTACTTGTATGATGGAAAATCTATTATATCTTTACTAATTTTGTCAAAATTATTATTTAAAATTTGTATTTGCTACATTTGACTGACTTTTATTTCATAGTTACAATTTTTTTTCCTCAACAGATGTAGCTTAAAAGCTACATCATTTCAATACCAAATAGGGCTTAAGTCATAAGAGATGTTACAATATTGCTATACTTGAAGAATAATTATAGACATAGCAAAATTTTACTCCAAATACTGTTGCATATGATGTATAATATATTAATTAAGCGGTTAATGATTTTTCAAAAATTTTAAGTGAATTAATGACATTATCTCACTAACGAGTAAATGACTGTCACATCATTTTCGGATAAATTTTCGGATGTTTAATACTACTCTTACTTAAATAGTTGAAATTTATAATTTTGTATAATAAATGATGTGTTAATTTATCAATGAATGATAATTAAGGCAGATGTCGCATCATTCAAAATTCAAATCCCCTATAGTATTAATCTTTTAAAATAATTAAACAATTCAAAATGAGATTTTCCGGCGACGACGTGACAAAGAACTTGACCATGCGTGCATGGCAATCTTTCCGAGCCAGCATCACAAGTTCAGCACAAGATGCATCAGTTACCTTCTCTTTTGGACCAAAACCTGTTTCAAATATTTCATTGCGACGAGAATATGAAAACTTGTTTGAGCAATTTTTTTAAGTAATTATTGTGATTAGTGTTTTCTTGAGCAAAACATGACGACATTGAGATCATCATATTATCATCATCATGATATTGATGCCTAGGAAAAAGGTTGAAGTGACCAATAATGAATTCTTTTTAACAGTACTCATCATCTTGCTGCTGTAGATATATAACACTAGTAATTTACAACTGTTAATTTCTCGCAATATGTAAATCTTACAATTATATATATGGTGCCTTTCCTCATCACAAGTCTACGTTACAGACGTTTTGGGATTAGTTATTGTTAATTTGAATTAAATGTGTTTAATTAATGCATTCACAGTTTGTAATTATTTATCTGATAGTGCTTAACTGCTTATCGGATAAGTAACATTTCTGTATTGAATTTCAATCATTATAGTCATAATTCAGTCATCTTTACATGACTTAGATCATTTTCATTTTCACTTTCCCTTACATTTCCCATTATTTTCCTAAGAAATAAACACAAACATAGAAAAGTTCTTTCACTTGCCAATGCTGTGTTGACACTTAACATGGTTGATATTTGTACAGCCTTCCAAATTATACTAGCGAGCATTATTCTCTATAACCGACTGTCTAGTCTATCATCAGTCGTGATCAAGCTAACGTTACTTTTTTGTAAGTAGTATCTGTCAATATTGTGGATTTGGTGAACTTCATTTGAAAAATTGAAGACAATGTGATTATAATTACAATTGAACTGTTTACATCACATAGACCAGCAATCAAAGTATTGCTTCATAAAATCAGTAACAAAGCAGAGATCAATAGTGAGATCAGAATGCCCACTCTTCTTATGATTTCAGAGAAGTGCATGTCAAGACTCTACCAAGGAGTTGATCCACTCTTCATACACAACAGCTGGAAATGTTCGGTCGTCTTCAGCCGCATATAATGGCCTACTTTGAATGCACTCATCAACATGTTCACGGTCCTCTTTGCAATAAGGTTCCGTAACTTCATCAAGTTTAGATAAAAACTCCTCAACAATAAAAGTAAGGCTATCAGGCATTGGTAGAAGCTCCTCTTCAGATTCGACAAATTGCAGAATGTTATTGGTGCACGGTAACTCGATTAGCTGGTTTTGTTGAACCAAATATGCCATTTCTTCAGCCCTTTGCTGCTTATTCTGAACGCCCTCATCAGCATGAATCTCAGTACAATCAATCTCTATATTCTGATCCAGAATGGATGAGTACTTTTCCACATCACTTGTATCAGAATCTTCGGGCAATGAGTACTCCATCTCCCCTTCAGATTCCAAAATCTGCGCAATGTTGTTATTGGAGCATGGGATGTCAATTGCCTGGCTGTGATGAACAACAAGTGACTCCTTTACATCCCTCTGTTGATTATGTAGAATGCTCTCATCATCGTGATCGTCCACAGAATCATGTTCTAGAATTTGAACAAGACTAGACATGCATCCTTCAACACCAACTGCAGTAGAATCTTCAGGCAATGAGTGAGTTATCTCCCATTCAGTTTCTACTGGTTTTAGACTGTTACTTGAACATGGTGACTGGCTTTGGTTAACCAAAACTGATTCTTGTTCAGCTCTTAAGCATTTACTTTGAAAGCACTTATCATCGTGATCAATATTGCTGTTGGAGGTTGCTGCCACTTTCAGCTTTCTCTTACAACCAGAAGCCCTCCTTCCTGAGTCATTCTTCTCAATCTCACCGACTTGTTCGGACTTTCTTGACTTCTCACCCAAATTGGCCTTCTCTATGTGCTGCTCGGATTCATTCTTTTTGATGCGGCAGAGAACAAAATCGATTGCCTCATGCGAATATTGTGGCCCCAACAAAGATGGAATAATAGTATATTCATGCATGATCCACCTCTCATTTTCTTCAGCATTGCGGCTACTTTCATACCGGAACCTTTTCTTGAACCCTAATACGTGATCATCAGAGCCACGAGCGAGAACAGGCTTTGCTCCATCCTCACCCTGCCAGGAACCAGAACCAATCTTTCTGTTAAACCTTGAACCCTTAGGAGACACTTTCTTTAATTGAGTGAAAAAATAGAGAGCTTGATTCTCCAGCAAATGGTTTCCTCCATACAATTTCCAAATATCCGAAGGTTCATCACCGCCATATAGATTGCAATCTCTAATTGGAATATCCTCACCATCTTCATAAAGAAGAGGGTTTTCAATAATCTTGTTGAAGAGGTAGTACTCTAAGAGTTCTTGTTCAGTTGGATAGAATCTAAACCCTACGTGAGGCATTATTGTGTTGTTGATTTTTATGGATAATTAATTGATTCAAATTGGGAGGATTAGAGATGGATTTAGTAAAATTTATGGTGGGCAAATTGATTGAAGAAATAACGGGAAAGAAATTAGAAAGCAAGAATGAAATTGAAAGGATTTGAGACTTTTATAGGTAAATTGTTAAACGAATGCATGAAGAAGAATAATGGAGGAGAAAGAAAGCAGAATTTGGAAGCTCTATTTCGTGGAAACCAAGTAGTGAATTTGATTTTAGGGTTTTGGAATCAGAAAGCAAAGATTAAAATTTTGGTGAGATTTTCGGTGGATAAATTGAAGAACAATGGAAGAGATATAGAAAGCAGAATTTGGGAACTATCAGTTACTTGGAAATCAATTTGTATTTGTAATTGAAACCGACTATATAGCTTTTTGCTATCCATATGGAATTTATGGTTTTTAGGGAACTTGGTTTTTAATTTTGTTGCTTGCACAGTAAGAAAATACGTGAATTGCGTCAAATTTGGGCGCTGAATATCCGTTAACATACGCACAAACATGACTATGCTTGATTTTGATTGTACATTTATGCTTGAATAATTCAGAAGACCCATTGGCGTTCACTCTAGCATGATCATAGGGCCTTTCCATGAACCCTAAGTTATTGAAGAAAATTGCTCCATACGGAATACAACTGATTCGGAAATAATTTGAGTTATTGCTTTGTTTGTTCTACTTGCATTAATATGCTAGTGAGGGAACTGGTTTTTTTGAATGTTTTGAAAATGAGAATCCCAAAATTGCTTTTTGGATTGGCTTTTATTGATTTGTATCTCTATGTTGAGAAATTCTATAATAGATCAGAGATGTCATGTCAGTCACACAATAAGCAAATGATGTTATGGCATTTGTGCATTTATTTTGAAGAATCAGTATACAGTTGGTGGTTATATATGCTCAGGTAAAATATTAGACATTGTCATGCTTTGCTATTGTACAAAGATAGGTGAATGCTAAGGATTCAAATTATAAAATTATTTTTATGATTATAAATTATTTAAATATCAAATGTCAATATTATATTTATTATCACAGATGAGTTTTACCTTCGTCCACTCCAAAATATGAACCAAATTCTTGTTTTATATGAGGTGTTCGAGGGTTTATTCTTAGACATTTTTATTTGAATAGAAAATGCCCTTGTTATCAATATATTGTTTTAAAAAATAGAACATGGACATATGAAAATGATTATTCTCATAATAAATCATCCTTTTTTACGTTTTCTTTATTTCAAAGGTAGAGGGGTAGGCAAAGTTTGTATCGTTTTTATCCCTACCTCCTTAGGATTTGATGAATTTGAGTGACTAACAAAATAAAACTGATTGAAAAGCACTCGTCCAGCCTTGGTACCTCATCCTTTTTAGATCAACGATAAAGCTGTATTCAAATTAAAACAAAAAAGCAGAGATAGTAGGACTAAAGAAAAAATCCTCTAGTAGAAAAACGATACTTAGACATTCCCAAGCATAAAGTCATAATTATTTTCCTCAACTATAATTTTTTAATGATATATATTTTCAAAGGTACGTAGGTAGATAAAGCCAAATCCAAGGCGGAGGATGGCAAAGGTACGTAGGTAGATAAAGCCAAATCCAAGGCGGAGGATGGAACATATGATAGAGTCTAGTTTGATGGTAAAGTGTATGATGAAGTTGAGATATGGGCAAGAAGATAAAAAGGTCCCAAAAGGGTAATCAATTAATTACATATGTGGTCTGAAATTGGCAGATAAATAAACAAATAATAATTATAATATTTGTATTTTGGTTCTAATTACTACATAGAGCTGAAATTCCCGCCCAAACAATTAGAAGAAAGAAACCCAGCCGCTATTGACCGAACCTTGACCAGCGCTTATGGCTTCACCGGCCACCGGTAGTGGTGGTTTGTCACCATTGGAACCTCGCCCACACGTCGGTAACCTCCCCTCTGACCGGTAGCCACCACAACTTCCACCATCTTGTCCAAAACAGCGGCCACACAAGCGAGAAACTTCTCAACATCCGACCATCACTGCCGCCACACATGTTGCAGTCGATGTTGACTCCCAGTTGCCTGAAATCCCATCGTTGGCCCACCTCGACACCCACCAGCCACCACTGACGTCTCAACTGCCGAGATCACAAAGTCAGAAAAACCTTAGTTTACGATATTGTTAATGAGCTGCTGCCGCCGCATTCACGGACACCATAGGCGGTGTTTCTGAAGATTGTGATCATCCCCATATCGACCTTGAGCCACTGTATGGTCATTCCCACCAGCAACCACCGATATCATCTCACACAGCCCAAAACCCTATCCAGCACCTTTTGAAATGAATAACACTCTTATGTAAGTTATCTTTGCCAATGCTAGGGGCGTTTTTTAGCCATCTGTTACTCTCTGCATCACCACACTGCTACCCTTTGATCACCAGCCACACCCAACCAGGCCTGTGACATTTACAAATGCAAACCATAGTCCCAGTGATGTTTCGTTTGCGGCACACCCCTCGTCGTACCTCCATGCAGCCTCTATATATACTGTCGCAACATCCTCCTCTAGCTGATCCGACACTCTTGCAATACCCCCCCTCGGGATTGTGTCACTACTGATCACATCAACCCTTAACCCACTGCTCCCCATGTAAAACCTCTACGGCCCCGGCACTCAACCAACAAGCCACCTGTTCGTGGCTATACCCCCATTGCTAACGAGAATCCCTCTCGTGTGGTCCTCCAAAATCAGTCACTCCACCTCAAACCCACCAAACCTTGGGCCATCCAACACCCCTGAGCCATCATATGCTTTTAAATTCAACCCTGTTAACATCTTTAATCCTAATGCCACTTTTAGACCTCCAAAACCTTTTTTGATGCCGTGGCTGGTCCTACAGCTCATTCAATCCCTGTTAATCTGGTTTGATTACATAGAGGCAAACTTCCTGCTCTTTTCTCTGCTGAGGAAGTTTAGGATATGGCTGAACCTTTTAAACTGGCTTTTGTTCGTAAGTTTTCATTTGGTCACCCTCCTATGGATGTTATTAGGAAGTTTTTGTGTCCTTGCACTAAAAGGAAATTATTAGGTTTTCTTACCTGATAATCAGCATGTTTTGATTAAGTTAGAAATAGAGGAAGATTATTCTAGGGTATGGATTAGGCAGTCTTGGCACATTAATGGTAAGGGTATGTGTGCTTTTAAGTGGTCCACTAATTTTTTATGCGCGGAGGAATCTCTTGTTGTGCCTGTATGAGTGTCATTTCCTTATCTACCTATCCATTTTATTCTTTGTAAATCTACTTTATTTTTTATTGCTTCTACCGTTGGTACTTCTTTGCATGTTGATCATTTTACAACTTCTTTGAATAGACTTTCTATTGCCACATGTTTAGGTTAGTGAGGGTGATTCCATTTTTTTGCAGGATGTTATTTTTGAGCCATTTCTTTCCTATTGTACTTCATGTAAGCATTTGGGTCACTCTGCAGATGGTTTTTTAGTGGCTAATCCTAGGCTCAAGATGCCCCAGTGATCTATTGGCTATGTTTAAGGTTTAAGTGTTAAGGATAACGGCAAAAAGCCAATATTTGATGCAGATCGATGTGCAGCCTAGGCTTCTATTCCTCAATATGTAGTTATTACAGACTATTAGCTTTAGGGTTTTAGACTCCAGTCTACTTTGGTTCATGGTCACACTTTCAGTTCAGCTGAATAGTGGTCTCTTTCTGGTGAGGCAGCTAGGTATTTGTAGACTGGTGGTACTGAGAGTGCATCTAGATGCTGGGATTCCCATTTCTAATGATTAGATTGCGGACATTGATTTGGTTTGCTAGGTTCGACCTAATGTTGATTGTATTGATGATGCAGACGTTTTTAGTGCCTAACGGATGCCTCCAAATGACATTACTTATCTGTAGATAGGTTTTAACTCCCATTGTATGCGATATCCTTGAGTTAGATTTTGATGGTGGTGTAGACCGACTTAGTTCATTCTGTTTAATATGAAATTTGGCTCATGTAGGGAGTCTGATGATAACGATGGATGATTTTTATCTGATCTTGAGGGTGCACACACTCCTGTACAATCTAATGCAGTGATTAATAGCTTTGATGAATAATGGGTCGCTAGTTCTTTTAGAGATTTTCCTAAGTCACTGGTCATAAGTATCATAACATCAAGAAGCATATGGCGGCCTCTAAATCTCCCCTTACCAATGATTAATTCCATATTATGGAATGTTTAAAGAATTAGTAAGGCCCTCTAGGCTCTTAGGTTACGAAAATTAATTCGAATGCACTGGTCGTCATTGGTTTTTATTTTAGAGCCTTTTTTAGATGCTGATAGGTTAGAGTCACTAGGGTGTGTCTTGGAATGGAAAGGGTTTTCTTTTTCTTATTCTGGAAAGATTTAGGTATTTTGGCCTTCCTTGCTCTCGGTAGAGGTGGTTTAGGATGCGAATCAGGTGATTCATTTTTGGGTTAGCTATTCTTTCTGCCCTAACCCTATTTTGATTTCTTACGTTTATGCTAGTTGCTTTATTCCTGATACGCATGATAGTCCTTGAATGGTTGGAGGGATTTTAATACAGTCTATCCTTTTCTGAGATATCAGATGGTCATGCTCAGCCTTTGGCTGATTTAGATGTGTTTAATTTGGCATTGTTGGCTTGTCGTTTGAAGGATGCCAGATTTGTTGAGAGTTCTTTGACATGGACTAATAGGTATACATGGCGGCGCCAGGATAGAATGGTGTGCAACTTCCAATGGTCTTATTTTTTTTTTTTCAGAGTTTTTCATCTGAACTCTACGACTTCCAATCATTCTTTGTTATTGTTGTCATGTGATAGGGATTTAGCCAGAGGTTCGTCTAGATTCAAGTTTCTTCACGCTTGGCTTAAGAATACAAGTTTTTTTTATATTGTTCTATAGGCTTAGTTTGCCCTGGTGCTGGGTTCTAAGATGTAAGCTTTTCAGCAAAAGCTTGTCCATCTTAAGCTCTTCTTAAAAGCTTGGAATAAGCATGTTTTTTTTTTATGTTTTTCAGCATGTTGATGAGGATAAAAAGGAAGTGGCTCAGGCGGAGCGGCATTATGATATATCTGGCTCATGCTAGGCTTCAACATGCTTTACTAAGTGAGAAAATTTTTATAAGGCAGCAATCTAGTGTTCGATGGATCTGGAAAGGGGATGCCAATACTTCATTTCTTCACGTGATGATTCGAAAGAAGCGTTAGCTGTTCCATGTTTATAAGATTTAAGATGCTTCTTCAATGTGGATTTTTAGACCTGTTGCTGATTCTACTGTCAAGTTTTTTATGACTTTTGGTCAACGGTAATGGTCAATTTTAGCTGGCTAACTTTGATTCTATCCCAGCTCTAATTACAGAAAAGGACAATACAGACTTATGTAGGGTGCCTGACATGGAGGTTCTTCACCAGGTGATTTTTTCTATAAATCCTTATAGTGCTCCTGGGCTAGATGATTTTTATAGCAGATTTTATCAAGAGTGTTAGGATATCTTTAGTATTGATGTGCTTACTGCTGTTTTGGATTATTTTAGTAGTTTTGCTATGCCTCGAGCTTTCAGAGCACTTTATTTGTTCTTCTGCCTAAGCAAGACTTCCCTGCCACATGGGAGGATTTTGAACTTGACATCTTTATAATGTCAGTAATAAGATGTTAACTAAGTTACTTGTCTTGATATTGTCTACTATGCCACCACATAATATTTCTTCATCCCAGGGTGAATTTGTTCCTAGTAGGGTGCTGTATGACAATATTTTGTTGGTTCAGAAGTTGGTGCATGATATTAACTTCCATACCTAAAGTGGTAATTTGATTCTTAAGTTAGATATGACTAAGGTTTATGATAGGATGTCTTAGTCCTTTTTTTTTTTTTTTTGATGCTTTGGTGTTTTAGTTTTTTCGAATGTTAGGTTTCTTTGATTAGGCGAGCGATTTATGGGCCTTGGTTTCATTTCCTAGTTAATTGGGTGATAATTCATGACGTCATGAGATTTGATTGTAAGTCACTAGATGTTACCCTCTCCATTATGAGCTCTAGCTATGAGAATGAGAAAGGCAATATAGTGATTTTTGTATGATTCGCCTCGGATCTAGTACAGTGATCGGGGCAGGTCGTGTCACTTCCAAAATAAGATCTGGTGAGTACTTGTAGTTTCTCATTTTGGTTACTGTAACTTTCTCATAAAGAAGATCCAAAGTACCATTGAGTTGTGTATATTTTTCCAATAATTATCTTGCTAAAAACTGGCCTTAAAATAGCCACTTTATGCTATTTACCTCAAGGGCTTCCTTGCTGGCGCAGCTGCCAACAACCTGACACCGATGGCTGCCATTGCCGCCAGCCATAAAACCTTAAATTTGAATATAAACCTTAAACCTTAAAGCCAAATTAATTTTTCGAATTTTATAATATGCATTTTGACCACCAATTTGTCCCAAACTCAATAATACCGGAATTGTTAAATTTGAGAACAGCAAAGATTTAATCATTAATCAAAAAATAAAATTCGATTCTCAATGATTCAACATGAAGAGAATATTAATAAACCTTTGGTGAAACAAGATTGTGTATAGTGACTGAGCAAGGTCGTGTCCACAGAGATCGATAATTATTTAAATCCTTTTTAAAGTGAAAATGTAAAATTGGGCAATTGTTAACAATAATGAAAGTAATAAGAATGCAAATTAAAAGTGTAATTCAAAATGAGAAAATTCTGGTTGAAGGAATTAACTCAGCTTTGATTCGACTACTGATCATTGATTATAAATCATTACTACTTATGAATAGATCGGTTATAACTACTAAGACCCTCTAATAGCCAATCTCATAACCAAGGTATGACCGTTGGTTATTTTCCTAATCAATAGATTACCCTAGATACGATCATAGGATTTAATTAATTGACAACCTGAAAAACTAGAGAGACCCAAATCCTAATCAACAAACGCATACGATGGTTCATTTAAATTAGGTTGTTTATTCTCATAACACAATGCACTGCTATGCTATTTGCCATAAACATCAAAATCTTCATACAATGAATCTTTCAATTGGCAATAGATTAAGTTGATAATTAAATAGTGGCCAATTATCTAATTAACAAACACAATCATGACAATAATTAAGAGAATAAGCAAATACCCAAAAAGCAATAAAATAATTAAAGCATAAGAAAGATCTCACAGTAATGGTGAATCAAAGCTTCATTAACCTTCAATCAGAAAAATGAGTTTAGTTCCTTATGAAGAAGAGAGAAAACCCTAGAAAAATATTATTCTCTTTTTTCAATACTCTTGAATTTGCGTTCCCCCCCTTTGTAATTCACGTGTTTCCTCTTTTATAGTTTTCCAAAAAAATATAAATACTAATATCTAAAATATTATCTAAAGATTTAATTCAAAATTACAAAAGTAACAAAAAGATAAAACGTGTAAAAATAAAAACTTCAAGTCCTTAGTTGACAATACGCGCCCACGTCTTATCAACAAACTTCTTTTGAAGATCAAAATTTCTGCAGGAAGATAATTCATCCTGAAACATCATCTTGTATCTCAATTTAGCACCAATCAATATAATTGCACCTACAAAAATAAAGGGCAAGTAAATCACTATTATTTAGTACAAAACATCGATATTAAAGGAAGTAAACAATACAAAACTAGTGCATAAAAATGCACTCCAACACACTCGTAAAAGCACCACCGGTTATTACGTTTACCTTGGTGCAAATTGCATTTCTTGGAGCTCCAAGAAACAAACAACTGTTGCTCGATCCAGCAGTCGAATATCGATCTATGGTCGCTTGCACTATTGAACTGACCTGGATCACTTTCTTCTTCAAAGACATTGGTCTTCATGCACTAACACCACCCAAGATTTTATGTGACAACACGAGCGCAATTTACCTGACGAAGAATCCCGTGTTCCATGCCCGAATGCAACACATTGAAATTGATCATCATTTCATACGAGAAAGGGTCTCCACAGGCTCTCTTGTCACGCGATACATTCCAACGAAATCACATATTGCAGACATTGTCACATAGCCTTTGAGCAAGGCATTGTTCCTAAATTTTTGTCACAAGCTCGGCGTCCATTCTTTGGCATGGCCCAGCTTGAGGAGGGTTGATAAGTTACCAAAGATAACCACACCACCAGATTCTCACTTGACATGCATGGCACTTGTAAAAGGCAATCAAACCACATGCCTGGCACTTACAAAAGGCAATCAATCTAGCCCAAGAATTGAATAGCAACAATCACATTTAAAACTGCATCGAGACAGCTCAACATTAGCACAAGGTTAACGCAAAATCATTGACAATTTGATTATAATCAAATCTCTTGATTTGTGCCAATTATCTATGATGATTTCTTCAAGAATTATTCTTTCCTTATTTTTTTTCCTTTTTACTGTTACTCCCTGGTGTATATATAATGTAATACTTTTCATTTTAAAATTATTCAAGAAAAGGAAATACAAAAGTTCTTTTCCTAATTCTTGCACTGTGTTATTTCTTTACATAGAGCTTCAAAGGCAAGCCATGGAGCTGATAAGCAAGGGGCACGTGAGAGAGAGCTTTAGCTTATGTACAGTACCAGCGCTATTAGTACCAAGAAAGGATGGAAATTGGAGAATGTGTATTGATTGTTGAGTCGTCAATAATATTACGGTAAAGTATCGTCATCCCATTCCTAGATTAGATGATATGCTGGATGAATTGCATGGAGCCTGTTTCTTTTCTAAAATTAATTTAAAAAGTGGTTATAACCAAACACACCCTATTTACACAATCAACTTGTTTATGTCGCATAAATTCCTTATAAATCCAATCTTATTCTCTTTCAATGATAGAAAAACAAAGTTCAAAGCACTTCTTGTCAAAGTCTATGTATCCAAAGAAATATATATTTTTCAAAATTTAGAACAGGGTCAGATTTTTTCAATAAGGCTCGTTGTGAAGAAATGAATAGTTTGGATTAAAAAAAAAAAAGTGAGAGCACATGAGATGCTTTTAAATCGGATAATCACGAAAATATTTCAGGTTTATTCTGGCAAAAGGTATGCATTATAAACTCAAGAAACGGAAGTATTAAGATAAGGTTTCTTTTACTATCTAATTAATTCATGCTAGCAAACCTCTCTTGGTTTTAATTTCTTTGTAATTTAACAGACAATGAATATGGGTCGGTACAAACAGGTGTATGTGAGCATCAACTTCAAATAAACCTTCTTTCAGTTTCGCACAAAGGAAAGAGGATCAGCAAACGGAGGCTCCAAAACTTGTATATTTCCGACACCTCAGAAAACTTGCAAAATTTTATATATACGTCTAATAAAAATTAGATCCACGAACAACCATTATGTTGAATAGTTTATGAGATCCAGACTCCAAAACAAGTACATTATATTTTTCTTAATTATTTTTTTAATATATATAATGGATAAACAATTGTGTTTAATATTTAATTATTGCTTATTTTTCTTAAAGAAATCCATGAACAACCATTAATTTTAAAAGTTTATTGCTTATTTCATTCAATAAACAAAAGAATGTATAATTTGCAACTTTGCAATTTGAGATGAATATTGTTAAGAAGTTTAATTTAGAGATTATTCTGCACAATCACATATTGTAAGGACATTTAAACATCAAATTAAACTCACAAAATAGTTTACATTGATAATGATATATTCCCTTAAAAATATTCCTCGTCCTATGCAGTAGTATCAATAACAAGAAGAACAATGGGGAATTCGAAATTGGATTCCATTACACCTAAATATTGAAGAGAGAAAAAATAATAATAAATGTGAATTTGGCTCAAAATCAATAAAGAGAAACCAACGTATCAAGAATAGCAAACTGATTCACTTTAGTTTTCGGCATCATTGCATTGAAGAATAAACAAAGAAAATCGACAACTATTTATTGAATAAAATAAGCGCGCGCCAAAGTTCCGTTTAGTCCATAACCCATCAATATTAAATAAATCAAATTTAAGATTTTTAATACTCATTTGGAATAACTTAAATCGGCTTCCGAGCACCACTATATTGATGTAGTAAGCTACTTAAAGTGGACAATCATGTAGTTAACAAAGATTAATTTCTGGGGCTAAAACATATAAACAAACATTATCATCTAATGTGCCTTTTTCTAATTGATTACCTAAAATTTAACAAACGAATCAAACATATACACTGGGCATAATATAGAGCGAATGTTACATGCAATGATGCACAAATTAATTAATCTGTACAAAAAAAATTAATAATTCTTTTATTTCGCTAATTGATGTGGGAAAATTTAAACAAAATTACAGAAAGAATTAGTAAATCTTAATCTACTAATACTCTAAAACTTCATGCTGTTGCTACGACATTGCTTCCATCAATCTTTCTCCGCCGCCTTATAACAATGACCCAGGTTACTACTGCCAAAATAAAGGCAATGGCTCCCAAGACTATAAGACCACAAGCATACACCAAACGCCAAATCTTCAAAGGGTTCAAAATATTAAAACCCTCAAAGATGTTGAAGATGCTTAATATAATGATAGCGTATCCAACAGAACGGTGGTAAATATTCCACCAAATTCTGTAATTGTGCTCCTTCTTTGGTCTCAGTTCTTCGATCTGATCGAGGTGGTGAATATCTCTCCGGAGATTTCAAAGAGTATCTGGTTGAAAATGGGATTATATCTCAGTTGACTGCCCCAGGAACACCACAACAAAATGGGGTAGCTGAAAGGAGAAATAGAACTCTTTTGGATATGGTGAGATCTATGCTCAGTTATTCATCATTACCTATCTCTTTTTGGGGACTAGCACTAGAGACTGCAGTTTACCTTTTAAACTTAGTTCCATCTAAGTCAGTGCCTAAAACCCCAATAGAATTATGGTCAGGTCGCAAACCAAGTTTACGACATGTTCGTATTTGGGGATCACCAGCACATGTGCTGAAACCAAAGGCAGACAAAATGGATTCACGTTCTGAGGTTTGCATGTTTGTGGGGTATCCCAAAGGAACAAGGGGAGGTTTATTTTATAGTCCTCAAGATAGGAAAGTAATTGTGAGCACACACTTTACTTCCCTCGAGGAAGACTATATGAATAACTTCAAACCTAAGAGTAAGGTAGTACTTGAAGAACTGTCAGGTGATCAGATTGATACTCAGCTTTCAACACCTGTTTTAGAACAGGATGAAGAGCAACAATTTGATCAGCAAAGGATTAGCCCTGAACAACCATCACTCTTAGAACCTCGTCGTAGTGGGAGGGTAACTAGGTTACCAGCAAGATACATGTTGTTGGGAGAAACCTATACGGCTATCTCAGATGAACATGTACAAGATCCCATTAGTTATAATGAAGCTCTAATAGATAGAGATGTTGAATTTTGGAAAAAAGCTATGAATCAAGAAATGGAATCTATGTATTCCAATAAAGTCTAGGAACTTGTAGAAGCACCAAATGGGGTAAAACCTATTGGGTGTAAGTGGATCTACAAGAGGAAAAGAGGAGTAGACGGAAGGGTGGAAACATTTAAAGCAAGATTAGTAGCCAAAGGGTTCACTCAAAAAGAAGGAATCGACTATGAGGAAACTTTTTCTCCGGTTGCTATGCTTAAGTCCATCAGAATTCTGCTCTCCATTGCTGCAGTGCTAGATTATGAAATTTGGCAAATGGATGTTAAGACTGCCTTTCTAAATGGGCATCTTGAAGAAGACATCTATATGCAGCAACCAGATGGATTCATACAAAAAGGCCAAGAACACATGGTATGCAAGTTGCAGAGATCTATCTATGGATTGAAGCAAGCATCCCGGTCATGGAACATTAGATTTGATCAAGCGATAAAATCGTTTGGATTCATTCAGAATATTGATGAACCATGTGTATATAAGAAAATTCAGGGAAAAACTGTAGCCTTTCTAATTCTTTATGTAGATGATATTCTCCTTATTGGAAATGATATAGGAGTATTGACTACAATAAAGAGTTGGCTAGCAAAACAATTTGATATGAAAGACCTGGGAGAGGCTAGTTATATTCTTGGTATCAAGTTACTACGAGACCGGAAGAATAAAACTTTAGTCTTATCTCAAGCGGTCTATATCGATAAGACATTGGCTAGATTTAGCATGGAAAATTCCAAGACTGGCTTGTTGCCATTCAGACATGGAATTGCATTCTCTAAGGATCAATCACCTAAAACAACTGATGAAATAGAGAAAATGAGACGAGTTCCCTATGCGGAAGCTGTGGGGAGTCTCATGTATGCCATGCTTTGCACTAGACCAGACATCTGTTTTGCAGTTAGAATGGTTAGTAGATATCAATCTAATCCTGGACCTGAACACTGGACTGCTGTCAGGCATATAATGAAGTATTTGAAAAGAACTAAGCATTATATGCTTGTGTATTCTGGTGATGAACTAATTCCAGTGGGTTATACTGATTCTGACTTCATGTCAGATAAGGATTCTAGAAAGTCTACTTCAGGCTATGTGTTTACATTAGGAAGTGGAGCTATTAGTTGGAGGAGTGTGAAACAATCTTGTATCGCAGACTCCACAACGGAAGCTGAATATGTGGCTGCATCTGAAGCTGCAAAAGAAGCTGTATGGCTCCGTAAGTTCCTTCAAGATCTTGAGGTGGAACCTGATACAACTGCACCACTTAAATTATTTTGCGATAACAGTGGTGCAGTAGCTCAATCAAAAGAACCAAGGAACCACAAGAAACAAAAACATATTGAGAGGAAGTATCATCTTATAAGGGATATAGTGCAGAGAGGTGATGTAAAAGTTACTCAGATTGCGTCACAGCAAAACTTGGCAGACCCTTTTACTAAGGCCATACCTGGGAAACTTGTTTACTTGCACTTAGAGTCCATGGGCATGCGTGAGATGCCAAATATGCTTTGAGAGCTAGTGGGAGATTATTGGAAAAATATGCTCTTTAAAGCATATTTGTTTATTTATTGTTATCAATATTTTTCTGATTAATAAAATGAATGAGGTATTTTATTCAAGTATCTCTATTGCATTAATATTTTGAGTAAATTCCATTTAATCATACTATATGTATTTATGTGATCACCATGTGGATTCACAAAAGACATAAATACAAGTTATCTTATGATTAAATAAATTAAATTCGCAGTTGATAAATAAAGTTGGGCGCTTTATTTAGGTATAGACTGTAATAAGTTCATTGAGTGATTTGTCTTAATCATATATGAATTTATTGATGTAGTGTGACTGCATTGAACTGGATCACATATGAGATTTAATTAACTTTGTAATAACTGTTAGACTTATTAAATCTCATAGGCATTGATTTAATGTGATCTTAATCTTGAGTCAATTATAATTTCTTGATTGTAATTGTTATTTCATTTGAGTTACCAATGGGCTCGACATACACTTGTAGTCAAGATTACCCGGTATCTTGGTGGGAGCAATTACAAGTATTGAATTTATAGATTGACAATATAGAATTTGTACGACACATCTCTTGATGGGTTTCAATACTTGATCATAGAATTCTCTGGCCAGAGTGTATCAACATATATATATATAAGTATGTTGAAAATGATCATTAGAGAAACCAGTAAGTATCAAGAAACAAGATGTAATTAAATTGATTGGACAGTTGAGATATCAATTTAATTAACGATGTGGTACAAAGGATTGTGCAGTAAAGAAATCAATGTGGCTTTGGTGAATTATTATTCGAGCATACAATTATGGAGGTCAGTTCCAATCTTATAGTGGAGTAGAATTGGAATTAAATAATTATATTTGTTTAATCACAAGCTTAATTATTGTAGCCAGTATTGTATGTTCCCAAATGATCCCCGGGTTAGCTCATTTAATTGACAACACCATTACTGGACCCAAAAGCGAGAAAACTGGCACATAAGGTAAAAATCTTAATTATAATATTTGTTAAGGCCTAATGTGTTATATACAAGTGTGAATGGGGTCTTGTGATATTTTACAAGGTAGTTCCCTAGTTGATTACACATTCTCTCCACTTTTACGTAAGTGGAGAGATAAATGTTTAATTTAAAATATTTTAATATTTTAGATTAATATTATATAATACATGCTAGGGTTTTTTTATAAGCTATTATAATAAGGATTTTTTCTAAAAACAAAAGAGAGAGATCTTTTTTAAAAAAAAATGGTAACACGCCAGTTGCAATTGGGAGTAGTGAAACAGACGCCCGCACGTCCAGTGTTGATCAACTTTGAGTCATAGCCTGGAAGATCGTTTGGTGGTGGATTTGCAGCTTTCGAATATTCATCTTATCATATAAACAAGGTATGAGTTTCTAGATTACTTAATTCTTATATATTATATGAGATCATTATTAAAAATGAGATTTTTATCCTACACAGGAAGCCCCAACTAACCGCGTTTATGATTCCATCAACCTGCTTGAATCGAAGAGTACTCGAGGTTCCTCCTTTGGTTGCCATAACTTTTCCGGAACGAAGATCCAAAGTACCCATTGATTTGACATTGTCGCCTCTTAGAGGATGCATGCCAAGATGATTGTCACCACGCAATGGACCTTCTTGCCACACGTGGTTCACTGTGGTCATGTTCTTTGGAAGCACTATTGTTGCATAGATTATCATCTCGTCATTGGAAAAGTCTGCTGAAATCTTGGGAACCTGAAAGCTCAAGTTTCTCTCTTGTATGTTGGTGCCATAACTCATCACCGGCGATGTGTATGCCTTCAAGATTCCGTTAGGGTTACGGTAGGCTACTAGAGACTGAGAGCCAAGTCGACAGAGCCGGTTGCTTCGTCATAGCTCCAGTGGAGAAACCTGCAAATCAGCGCATGTACCGTATTTGTTGTTGTGGGTGGTGAAACGGTAATTAGTACATGTTTGAGTTGTTTGAGCGAATGAAGAAGATGAAGAAAGTCAACAAAGTGAACGCAATCAAGATGATTCTCTTCATGAATTTGTTTTGGGAGGTTTAAAGACAGAATCTAATTTTTTATTTTGTATAAGCAATCAATCCTTGCTACTGCTGTGCATTTATAGTAAATAGGAAATTAATTCTCAGTTCCTTGTGAACTTGAGTTTCCTATTCCTAAGGGAACTAGAATAGGAAATATATATATATATATATATATATATATATGTGCGTGTGCGTGTGCGTGTGGGACGAATCAAGAGCCTCCTAAAAATACTCTTAATTTTACACTTATTCGTATTCATTGGATTTAAGTTAAATCAATGATAGAGATTTACTAAAATTAAATATACAAGAATTCTTAATATTTTCTCTCTTCGTCTGGACCCCATCCCAAATCTTTCTCCTTCGTATATTTTCTCTCTCCTTTTGCGCTGTTCTCTTTCCCTCTCTCTGCTTCTCTTGTTTTGTTTGTTTTTTTTTTTTCCTCAGCCAAAAATTCCTTTACTCTCCAAATTCATGTCACAACTCTTTGTTTCATACTTGACATATTCCTTATATTTATGCTTATACATTATTATTATTATTATTATGATATTTTTTCGTGAGGACATAGAAAAGGACCTTGGTCCGACTAGGGAAAAGCTAATTCGCATGGCGCTGCTTCTTGGGAGTGATTATACTGAAGAGATTAGGTAATTAACTGTGACAATTTTGGCGTTCATTATGTTAGTACCATGCAGTCTTGTAAAACTTGGATTTTATAGAAGTTTCTTTTCATGTTTAAATTCGTTTTGTACTATTCTTTCAAATTAAAAAAAAAAATCATTTTGTGTCAAAGACCAGGAAACAATATTCTACTAGTTTTCCACTTACAATGGTGGAAGTTAAAATGCTAATCTTGCGTGGTAGGTAGTTCAACTGACTTTGCTTATTAGTTATTTGGATTTCAACGGGAGTACTTTAATTTCAAAGATTTCAGTGAGAGAAAGGAGATCGATGAAACAAAGAATTGTGAGATGAATTTAGAGAGAGTAAAGAAATTTTGGCTGAGAAAAAAAAATGCAAATGAAACAAGAGAAGTGGAGAGAGGGAAAGAGAACATGTGCAAAAGTAGAGAGAAAATATAAGAAGTAGAAAGATTTGGGATGGAGTCTATACGAAGAGAGAAAATATTAAGAATTCATGTATATTTAATTTCAGTAAATTTCTATATCATTGATTTAACTCAAATCTAATGAATACTAATAAGTGTAAAATTAAGAGTATTTTTAGGAGGCTCTTGATCCGCCCCATATATATGTGTATAAATATATAATTTATCGATATTATAAAATATACATATCTATAAATATTACACATTTACACTATTAAATAATATTATATGTATGTAAATAATATTATATGTCAATGTCATAAAATATACATGTTTACCAATATTTTATACATTTACTTTATTGAAGTTCTAAATCTATATAAAATTTTATAAATGAAATACTGTGTATATGTCCATCCTTCCGAAAAAAAAAAAAAAAGAAGAGAAAATTATATCCAATATTTGAGTTTTGATAGCAAGAACCTATAAATTAATTTAGAATATAAAATATAATCAAGTCATTCATCGGGTAAATTGGTTAAGAACTTTAACCCGAGCCCGACACAGAATTGAGTGAAATTGACGACCCATACCCATTTATTCGTGTCGTGTTCGTATCAGGTAACCAAATAGTGTTAAATTTTGCCAGTTCTAACCGAGAGCATGATTTAAGTGTAATTTATTGGGAGCTGTAGCTAACCTTAGTAAAGTATTTAACCTGAATCTTAGTAGTTACATAATAAATTTAATTTTAGCCAAATCTCTCTCTCTCCTTTATTTTTATTTAATTTTAAATCTTATTATCTTTTTTAAAATTCAAATAAGTGGACAGTTAAATAAAATTATTTAAAAATAACTCAATTAAACTCTTGCGACGTACTAAAATTGTAATTTGATCACATTAAACCATAAATTAGCGGAGTTGACTTAGCTTCAATATGAGACCGTTAGAGTGCATAGATTGCAAAAGATTCTCACAATTATTATACTAATTAATTTTACAAATTCCCCATCGGAATTGCAAAAGATGCATACAATTATACCAATGTTAATAGCAATATAAATAATGACATTGACATATATCTAGCTATGCATTAATTAAAAAAATGACTTATCATCAAGAGTCAATATTGCACCCTCAGAAAGCTCCATTGAATCCTCTAAAAATAAATAGCACAAGAGGATGGTCCTCTTTAACAAAGCTATTTGTGTTCACCGAAATCCAATAAAACATAGCTGAATGCCAAAAACATGAGTAATTTTAAATTCTAAGGGCTCAATGCAAAGCAAAGTGAAGATAGTAGGGACGGTAAAAATTCTCACAGGATGGGGAGGGTACCGAGATTATTTTATACTAAATTCTTATTCATGGAAAAGATGGGAATGATTTTTTACCGAATTTCTTAATCGGAGAAGTGACGAGAATGAGATGGAATCCCCATCCCTTACCCATTTCCCCATTTCTCCATTCTAATTTTTAATTTTTATTTTCTAAAATTATTAGAGAATAACTAATAAATTTAAATTGTTAATATTAAATATTAGTGTAAATAACAAATATCAAAATATTTATACAAATAATATAAATATTAATTAGTATAAAAACTGTAATGTAATTAGACTTAACCACAGCACAAAGCCTACAATCCCATACGCTCACAATCCACAAATCAAACTCTAAGCCATTCTCTCACAGTCTCGCTCATCCTTTCCAAATTATTCGTGCCATAGCCAACACCCAGCTTGTCCTCATCTCATCATAGCCTAGTAGCACATCATGTTACTGGTGGCCGAGCAGCCCAAAATGTCTCAATACGGGCAGCCCCACTCGCGGCATTCTTTACGCTATAGTCGGTCGCCAAGAGGTATCATTAGTCATGGATAGCACTCACATCAATATTGTATAAAATCACACTATTTGAATTCATGTTTGAAAATTATTATCTGAATATTATATATACCAAAAGTTTAATGGAGTAGATTGAAATAAGACCTATTTGTGAGCATTCTCATTTTATTGTATATATTTTTAAGTTAATATGATTAAATTAAGTTTAAAAACTAAAAAAATATCAGTTATTCAAGGATCGGGGACCCCTCGGAGATTCCCTATTATTATTCAATTAGTGGATGGAGATCCCCTCAAGCAATTCTGACGGATTGGGAGGGGACTGAGACATATGCATAACATCAAGGATGGGTGCGGGGATGTCAGTCCCCTTCCCTCCCCTCCCTATTACCATCCCTAGAATATAGAAACCATTAAACTATAGCATAATTATTACCTAAATAAACTTTTACACAATAAGGCTCCGTTTGGAATTTAGGTTGGATCGCTATAGCTTAAAAGATACAGCACTAAAGTGTTTGGTAAACACTAGCTGTTGTAACTTAGAAGCTAATTAAGATTATTTAATTTTGTACTTGTATGATGGAAAATCTATTATATCTTTATTAATTTTGTCAAAATTATTATTTAAAAATTGTATTTGCTACATTTTAATAACTTTTATTTTATAGTTACAACTTTTTTTCCACAACAGATTTAGCTTAAAAGCTAAATCATTCAATACCAAATAGGGCTTAAGTCATAAAAGATGTTACAATATTGCGATACTTGAAGAATAATTATAGACATAGCAAAATTTTATTCCAAATACTGTGGCATATGATCATACCGGAACCTTTTCTTGAAACCCAATACGCGATCATCAGAGCCACGAGCGAGAACAGGCTTAGCTCCATCCTCACCCTGCCAGGAACCAGAACCAATCTTTATGTTAAACCTTGAACCCTTAGGAGACACTTTCTTTAATTGAGTGAAAAAATAGAGAGCTTCATTCTCCAGCAAATGGTTTCCTCCATACAATTTCCAAATATCCGAAGGCTCATCATCGCCATATAGACTGCAATCTCTAATTGGAATATCCTCACCGTCTTCATAAAGAAGAGGGTTTTCAATAATCTTGTTGAAGAGGTAGTACTCTTAAGAGTTCTTGTTCTGTTGGATAGAATCTAAACCCTACGTGAGGCATTATTGTGTTGTTGATTTTTATGGATAATTAATTGATTGAAATTGAGAGGATTGGAGATGGATTCAGAAAAATTTATGGTGGGCAAATTGATTGAAGAAATAACGGGAAAGAAATTAGAAAGCAAGAATGAAATTGAAAGGATTTGAGACTTTTATAGGTAAATTGTTAAACGAATGCATCAAGAAGAATAATGGAGGAGAAAGAAAGCAAAATTTGGAAGCTCTATTTCCTGGAAACCAAGTAGTGAATTTGATTTTAGGGTTTTGGAATCAGAAAGCAAAGATTAAAATTTTGGTGAGATTTTCGGTGGATAAATTGAAGAACAATGGAAGAGATATAGAAAGCAGAATTTGGGAACTATCAGTTACTTGGAAATCAATTTGTATTAGTAATTGAAACCGACTATATAGCTTTTTTGCTGTCCATATTGAATTTATGGTTTTTAGGGAACTTGGTATTTAATTTTGTTGCTTGTACAGTAAGAAAATACGTGAATTGCGTCAAATTTGGTCGCTGAATATCCGTTAACATACGCACAAACATGACTATGCTTGATTTTGATTGTACATTTATGCATGAATAATTCAGAAGACCCATTGGCGTTCACTCTAGCATGATCATAGGGCCTTTCCATGAAGCCTAAGTTATTGAAGAAAATTGCTCCATTCGGAATACAACTGATTCGGAAATAATTTGAGTTATTGCTTTGTTTGTTCAACTTGCATTTATATGCTAGTGAGGGAACTGGTTTTTTTGAATGTTTTGAACATGAGAATCCCAAAATTGCTTTTTAGATTGGCTTTTATTGATTTGTATCTCTATGTTGAGAAATTCTATAATAGATCAGAGATGTCATGTCAGTCATACAACAAGCATATGATTTTATGGCATTTGTGCATTTATTTTGAAGAACCAGCATACAATTGGTGGTTATATATGCTCAGGTAAAATATTAGACATTGTTATGCTTTGCTATTGTACAAAGATAGGTGAATGCTAAGGATTCAAATTATAAAATCATTTTTATGATTATAAATGATTTAAATATCAAATGTCAATATTATATTTATTATCACAGATGAGTTTCACCTTCGTCCCCTCCAAAATATGAACCAAATTCTTGTTTTATATGAGGTGTTCGAGGGTTTATTCTTAGACATTTTTATTTGAATAGAAAATGCCCTAGTTATCTAATATATTGTTTTAAAAAATAGAACATGGACATATGAAAATGATTATTCTCATAATAAATCATCCTTTTTTACGTTTTCTTTATTTCAAAGGTAGAGGGGTAGGCAAAGTCTGTATCGTTTTTATCCCTTACCTCCTTAGGATTTGATGAATTTGAGTGACTAACAAAATAAAACTGCTTGAAAAGTACTCGTCCAGCCTTGGTACCTCATCTTTTTTAGATCAACGATAAAGCTGTATTCAAATTAAAACAAAAAAGCAGAGATAGTAGGACTAAAGAAAAAATCCTCTAGTAGAAAAATGATACTTAGACATTCCCAAGCATAAAGTCATAATTTTTTTCCTCAACTATAATTTTTTAATGATATACTTTTTCAAAGGTACGTTGGTAGATAAAGCCAAATCCAAGGCGGAGGATGGAACATATAATAGAGTGTGGTTGGATGGTAATGTGTATGATGAAGTTGAGATATGGGCAAGAAGATAAAAAAGTCCCAAAAGGGTAATCAATTAATTACATATATGGTCTTAAATTGGTACATAAATAAACAAATAATAATTGTAATATTTGTATTTTGGTTCTAATTACTACATGGAACCGAAATTCCCGCCCAAACAATTAGAAGAAAGAAACCCAGCCGCTATTGACCGAACCTTGACCAGCGCTTATGGCTTCACCGGCCACCGGTAGTGGTGGTTTGTCACCGTTGGAACCTCATCCACACGTCGGCAACCTCCCCTCTGACCGACAGCCACCACAACTTCCACCATCTTGTCCAAAACAGCGGCCACACAAGCGACAAACTTCTCAACATCCGACCATCACTGTCGCCACACATGTTGCAGTCGATGTTGACTCCCAGTTGCCTGAAATCCCATCGTTGGCCCACCTCGACCCCCACCAGCCACCACTGACGTCTCAACTGCCGAGATCATAAAGCTAGAAAAATCTTTGTTTGCGATCTTGCTAGTGAGTTGCTGCCGCCGCATTCACGGACACCATAGCCAATGTTTCTGAAGACTGTGATCATCCCCATATCAACCTTGAGCCACTGTATGGTCATTCCCACCAGCAACCACCGATATCATCTCACACAGCCCAAAACCCTATCCAGCACCTTTTGAAATGAATAACACTCTTATGTAAGTTATCTTAGCCAATGCCAGGGGCGTTTCTTAGCCATCTGTTACTCTCTACATCACTACACTACTACCCTTTGATCACCAGCCACACCCAACCAGGCCTGTGACATTTACAAATGCAAACCCTTGTCCCAGTGATGTTTCGTTTGCAGCCCACCCCTCGTCGTACCTCCATGGAGCCTCTGTATATATTGCCGCGACATCCTCCTCTAGCTGATCAGACACTCTTGCAATACCCCCCCTCGGGATTGTGTCACTGCTGATCACATCCCTCCTCAACCCACTGCTCCCCATGTAAAACCTTTACGGCCCCGGCACTCAACCAACAAGCCACATGTTCGTGGCTATACCCCCATTGCTAACGAGAATCCCTCTCGTGTGGTCACCAAAATCAGTTACTCCACCTCAAACCCACTAAACCTTGGGCCCTTCAACACCCCTGAGCCATCATATGCTTTTAAATTCAACCCTGTTAGCATACTTAATCCTAATGCCACTTCTAGACCTCCAAAACCTTTTTTGATGACGTGGCTGGTTCTACAGCTCATTCAATCCTTGTTAATCTGGTTTAGTTACATAGAGGCAAACTTCCTGCTCTTTTCTCTACTGAGGAAGTTTAGGATATGGCTGAACCTTTTAAACTGGCTTTTGTTCGTAAGTTTTCATTTGGTCACCCTCCTATGGATGTTATTAGGAAGTTTTTATGTCCTTGCGCTAAAAGGAAATTATTAGGTTTTCTTACCTGATAATCAGCATGTTTTAATTAAGTTAGAAATAGAGGAAGATTATTCTAGGGTATAGATTTAGCAGTCTTGGCACATTAATGGTAGGGGTATGTGTGTTTTTAAGTGGTCCACTGATTTTTTATGCACGGAGGAATCTCTTGACGTGCCTATATGGGTGTCATTTCCATATCTACTTATCCACTTTATTCTTTGTAAATCTACTTTATTTTCTATTGCTTCTACCGTTGGTACTTCTCTGCATGTTGATCATTATACAACTTTGAATAGGCCTTCTATTGCCACATGTTTATATTGGTGAGGGTGATTCTATTTTTTGGCAAGATGTTATTTTTGAGCCATTTCTTGCCTACTGTACTTCATATAAGCATTTGGGCCACTCTACAAATGGTTTTTTAGTGGCTAATCCTAGGCTCAAGATGCCCTAGTGATCTACTGGCCATGTTTAAGGTTTAGGTGTTAAGGATAACGGTAAAAAGCCAATATTTAATGCAGATCGATGTGCAGCCTAGGCTTATATTCCCCAGTATGTAGTTATTACAGACTATTAGCTTTAGCGGCTTAGACTCCAGTCTACTTTGGTTCAAGGTCAAACTTTCAGTTCAACTGAATAGTAGTCTCTTTCTAGTGAGGCAGTTAGGCATTTGAAGACTGATGGTACTGAGAGTGCTTCTGGACACTGGCATTCCTATTTCTAATGATTAGATTGCTGACATTGATTTGGTTTGCTAGGTTCGACCTAATGTTGATTGTATTGATGATGCAGACTTTTTTAGTGCCCAACGGATGCCTCCAAATGACATTACTTATCTGTTTAAGGTTTTAACTCCCATTGTATGCGATATCCCCATGTTAGATTTTGATGGTGGTGCAGACCGACTTAGATCATTCTGTTTAATATGAAATTTGGCTCATGTAGGGAGTCTGATGATAACGATGGATGATTTTTATCTGATCTTGAGGGTGCACACACTCTTATACAATCTGATGTAGTGATTAATAACTTTGATGAATAATGGGTTGCTAGTTCTTTTAGAGATTTTCCCAAGTCACTAGTCATAAGTATCATAACACCAAGAAGCATATGGCGGCCTCTAAATCTCCCCTTACCAATGATTAATTCCATTATATGGAATGTTCAAGGAATTAGTAAGGCCCTCTAGGCTCGTAGGTTACGAAAATTAATTCGAATGCACTGGTCGTCATCGGTTTGTATTTTAGAGCCGTTTTTAGATGCTGATGGGTTAGAGTCACTAGGGTGTGTCTTGGAATGGAGAGGGGGTTTTTTTTTCTTAGTCTGGAAAGATTTGGGTATTTTGGCCTTCTTTGCTCTCGATAGAGGTGGTTTAGGATGCGAATCAGATGATTCATTTTTGGGTTAGCTGTTCTTTCTTCCCTAACCCTATTTTGATTTCTTATGTTTATGCTAGTTGCTTTATTCCTGATACTCATGATAGTCCTTGAATGGTTGGAGGGATTTTAATGTAGTCTAGTCCTTGTCTGAGATATCAGATGGTCATGCTCAGCCTTGGGCTGCTTTAGATGTGTTTAATTTGGCATTGTTGGTTTGTGGTTTAGAGGATGCCAGATTTGTTGAGAGTTCTTTTACGTGGACTAATAGGTATACATGGCGGCACCATGATAGAATGGTGTGTAACTTCCAAAGGTCTTATTTATTTTTTATTTTCAGAGTTTTTCATCTGAACTGTTCGACTTCCAATCATTCTTTGCTATTGCTGTCATGTGATAGGGATTTAGCCAGAGGTTCGTCTAGATTCAAGTTTCTTCATGCTTGGCTTAAGCATACAAGTTTTTTTGATATTGTTCTACGGTTTAGTTTGCCTTGGTGCTGGGTTCCTAAGATGTAGGCTTTTTAGCAAAAGCTTGTCCGTCTTAAGCTCTTCTTAAAAGCTTGGAATAAGCATGTTTTTGTTAATTTTTTTCAGTGTGTTGATGAGGATAAAGAGGAGGTGGCTCAGACGGAGCGGCATTATGATAAATCTGGCTCATGCTAGGCTTCAACATGCTTTACTATGTGAGAAAATTTTTATAAGGCATCAATCTAGTGTTCGATGGGTCTGGAAAGGGGATGCCAATACTTCATTTTTTCACGTGATGATTCGAAAGAAGCGTTAGTTGTTCCATGTTTATAAGATTTAAGATGTTTCTTCAATGTGGATTTTTAGACCTGTTGCTGATTCTACAGTCAAGTTTTTTTATGACTTTTGGTCAACGGTAATGGTCAATTTTAGCTGGCTAACTTTGATTCTATCCCAGCTCTAATTACAGAGGAGGATTATACAGACTTATGTACGGTGCCTGACATAGAGGTTCTTCAACAGGTGATTTTTTCTATAAATTCTTATAGTGCTCCTGGGCTAGATGATTTTTATAGCAGATTTTATCAAGCGTGTTAGGATATCTTTGGTATTGATATGCTCACTGCTGTTTTGGATTATTTTAGTGGTTCTACTATGCCTCGAGCTTTCAGAGCACTTTATTTGTTCTTCTGCCTAAGCAAGACTTCCCTGCCACTTGGGAGGATTTTGAACCTTGAGATCTTTATAATGTCAGTAATAAGATGTTAACTAAGTTACTTGTCTTGAGATTGTCTACTATGCCACCACATATTATTTCTTCATCCCAGGGTGAATTTGTTCCTAGTAGGGTGCTGTATGACAATATTTTGTTGGTTCAGAAGTTGGTGCATGTTACTACCCACTGTACCTGGAGTGGTATTTTGATTCTTAAGTTAGATATGACTAAGGTTTATAATAGGATGTCTTAGTCCTTTTTTTTTTTTTTGCTGATGCTTTGGTGTTTTAGTTTTTTCGAATGTTAGGTGTCTTTGATTAGGCAAGCGATTTATGGGCATTGGTTTCATGTCCTAGTCAATTGGGTGATAATTCATGATGTCATGAGATTTGATTGTAAGTCACTAGATGTTACCCTCTCCATTAGGTGCTCTGCACTTGCGTATTGACAGTTAATTTTCTCTAACCGAACAATGAAGTTAGTTTCACTGGGTGTAACCACAACTTCTCCTGCTCTACTCGTACGATGAATTTCCCCACAAGTATAAGAGTAATTTCCCCTAGGTACTATTTGGTATAGTTTTTTCATGCATGTTATGTTTGATTTCATGTTTGTTTATGCATTGCTTTCAATGCAGAGTTATGTCAAACGATTAAATTTTTTTTATTTACAAATTATATCCCCTCACTAGTTCTTATTTATCACATTTCCATCAGGTTTTCACAAGATTCCATGCAGCTTAGTTTATGATAAGTTGAGGTTAGGCCAAGACATGCAGTACTGCATGTTTTGTATTTGAGACGTATGCCCCTATGTTTATAATAGAGGCATGAGACTACTTTTATATATATTCATGGATTAAATTATGTTATGAGCTCTAGCTATGAAAATGAGAAAGGCAATATAGTGATTTTTGTATGATTCGCCTCGGATCTAGTAGAGTGATCGGGGCAGGTCGTGTCACTTCCAAAATAAGATCCGGTGAGTACTTGTAGTTTCTCATTTTGGTTAGTGTAACTTTCTCATAAAGAAGATCCAAAGTACCATTGAGTTGTGTATATTTTTCCAATAATTATCTTGCTCGAAATTGGCCTCAAAATAGCCACTTTATGTTATTTACCTCAAGGGCTTCCTTGCTGGCGCAGCTGCCAACAACCTGACACAGACGGCTGCCATTGCCGCTAGCCATAAAACCTTAAATTTGTATATAAACCTTAAACCTTAAATCCAAATTAATTTTTCAAATTTTATAATATGCATTTTGACCACCAATTTGTCCTCAAACTCAATAATACCGGAATTCTTAAATTTGAGAACACCAAAGATTTAATCATTAATCAAAAAATAAAATTCGATTCTCAATGATTCAACATGAAGATAATATTAATAAACCTTTGGTAAAAACCATCACTTAAATTTCAAGAACATTCATGTTGTATCACCAAGAATCAATAACAGAATATGCGAAGTTTACCTAAATTCATAATACTGAATTATTCTCCAGATCTGTGTGGTTAGCCTTCCAGATCAACATGTTTTTTTAGAGAATCCTTTAAACTTCTCTCTAAACTCTCTCTAATGATGAGATGTCTAAAGAAAATAGAATGTTACGTTTGACCTGGGGACCATAACCACTTATATAGATAACTTTTTCTGTTATCATCGGGAATTCTTATTTCAGCCTATCATAAAAATAGTAATTACTCTTTTAGTCTCTACACATTAAACTGTTAAGTATTTGAGTCTGTTATCATTTGTTAGTTACTCATGCTGATGTGGCTAATGACTCAGCATATTCTGTTATAGTTTGTTAGAGTGATTGCTAGTCTTGTAATCAGTGAGCAATGTGTGTAGCCTGTGTAGAATCTTCCACAATCAATTATAAATACTTCTATTTTTCAGAGTCATTTTCAGATCAATAATATAGAAAATTAAGTTTACAAAGTTCTCTGTTTTCTCTTCTAATTTTCTCAAGAAACAAACAGATTTGCTATATCTTACAAATTTTAATTTGGTATCAGAGCAAGTGATTTCAAGCTTTAATGGCTTCAGTTAACTCAAACTCAAACAATTCCTCATCAATTTCGTCATTTGCTTTTACTGCACCAATCAAGCTTGATCGTTTCAATTTCATGATCTGGAAATCTGAGATCATCAGTTCGTGCAAATGATCTCAAAAGTTTCCTTGATGGCTCCAAAGCTTGTCCAAATCAATTTCTTGAAGATGAATCGAGAATCTCTAATACTGCTCCACATGAAAATCTAGCATTCATCACCTGGAAGAAACAAGATCAGATGCTCCTGAGCTGACTTTTTTTTCTACATCAGTGTTGAAATACTCAGTTTAGTGGTAACTTCTAAGACTTCTTTTGAGCATTGGACTAGTCTTTTGGTTTTGAAACTGCAGCTAAAAGGTTCATCTGAAAATGACACTAAACAATCTCAGTAAAGGATCAATGAGCATTACTAAATACTTTTGCAAATTAGGATCTATAACTGATGAGCTAGCAGTTGCAGGAAGTCCAGTTAGCAATCTAGACTTCATTACTCACTTGATCTCAGGTCTAACAGTCGCGATTTATGTTGAGGCTAATGTTCTCAAAATGAGTGTTAATAAAGTTTATTCTATGCTTTTGACTCATGAGGCTCAACTGGAAAGTAATCTCACTTGATCTCAGGTCTAACAGTCGCGATTTATGTTGAGGCTAATGTTCTCAAAATGAGTGTTAATAAAGCTTACTCTATGCTTTTGACTCATGAGGCTCAACTGGAAAGTAATCACACTAATGCGAGTAAAGAAGCTACAATGAACTATGCTGCTAATTTAGTTCAAACTGGAAATAATCAGAGGATGGACTAATAATAACCAAGGAAATTGGACTGGAAATTATGTGAATAAGGGAGAAGGTGGAAATTAAAAATAGAAACTATGGTAATAAGGGAAATTCAGGACCTAATAAAGGCAACTTTGGTAACTATAGTGCTGGTAGAGGAAATTGGAATGGTAATTTTAATTGGTTTCCAAATCAATGGGGAAATCAAGGCAGAGGTGGTGCTGGATTTGCTTCTATTTATAATGCTTTTGGTAAAGGAGGTGGCAGAGGCAATGTTATATGCCAGATTTATTTCAAACATAATCATATTGCTGCTGAATGCAAAAATAGGTTCAACAAAAACTTCATACCTAATGCTTCAGTGCAAGGCTTCTTTTTAAATCAAAATCAGGGACCAAGAGCTGCTTATATGGCTACATCAGAAGGAGTTACTGATCAAGTGTGGTACCTAGACAATGGAGCCACTCATCATCTCACAAATGTTATGAGATGACTCACAAATGTTGTGCAAAACCTGGCTGATGGTAAGCCTTATTCTGGTTCTGAATTGCTAGTAGTTGGAGATGGTAAAGGTCTTTCTATCACTTATGTTGGCTAAACATGCTTTTATACATCTCTTGGTGCTTTATTACATCTTGATGATATGCTATGTGTGCCTCACATCACTAAAAATTTAATCAATGTGTCCAAACTCCTTGCTGATAGCAATATAACAATAAAATTCTCCTCTAATCTTTGTTTTGTAAAGGACAAAGTGAAGGGGACACTGCTGGCACAGGTGGTTGCTAAAGGTGGCCTCTACAAGTTAATGTCTCAAGATGATTCTCTTTCTCATTCTGAAGTTCAATTCTCTAAACCAAGTTTAATGTTCTCTGTTATTTCCAATAAAAGTGTAAACACTTCTTTAGAGTCTGTCAAGTCTGTGTCAAGGGATTTAGTTTCATTCAATAATCATCCTACAAGTTACAATGCTTCAGATTGTATCTCTATTAAGTTGTTACATAATACACCCCAAACAAGCATGCAATGCAAATCATTTTAAAGAAATATCCTTTACATACTGTAAAAACTCAATTTATTCCTTTTTGTGATCCTTGTTAATGTGGGAAACTGCATTGGTTTCACTTCCCTGTAACTGAAATAAAATCCAAGTCTCCACTTGAGCTGATCCATGTTGATCTTTGGGGTCCAGCGTAAATGCCATCTGAAAGGAATTTAGTTCCATTTCAAATAGATGTACGCAATACTAAAATCCTAGAATTAATTAATTAATGACTTAATTAATGAAATTCCTTAAAAGAGTAAAGCCTAAGAAAATCTCCAATATAATTAACATTATTATATTAAAAACACAAAATTAATTTTCGGAAATACTGTTCACAGTTCCTGTTCACGAGACTGTTCATAGTTACTGTTCACGGGTTACTGTTTATCCACATCAAAATTATTAATTTTGCCAAAAACAATAAATTGCAGAAATTAAAAGACACGGAGATTTTTATGTGGTTCGGATTAATCAATCCTACATCCACGAGGCCACTCCTAGTTGACAACCAATTCACTAAGTTGAGATGTTACAACCTATGGATTTACCAAACTTAAGACTCTCACTTATAGTTTATCACCATACAACTTACTCAACCTTAGACTGAATCTGCTTCTCTTGAATAACTGCTACCCTTCTTGATCCAGGATCCTCAAGGCACTTCACAAAATGATCAATAGTGATTCTTCAATTCTTCAATGTCTAGTGATCCAAGATCCACATAGACTCTCCGTAGAGATGAACAAAAATATTCTCGTTACCAGACTTTGAATATAGAAGACAATATAAATAAATCAACACAACTTCATATGCCAAACCCGGCTTCTCTGCTTTATGCTCTATGTTGTGCGTACCTTTAATTGTGAATCACTTCTCTTTATATAGGCACCAGAGTTTCAGAAAAATAGCAAGTCTTAAAAGACTTGGATCTTTCCAAATAAGAAATTCTTTCCTCTTATAATTCCTATAAACCAGAATATAAATAAATCTGATATTATTGCCTTGCTTGTCTCCCAAGGAATGCCTAGAGTATTAATAAATTTCTTGTTTGAAGTTTTTCTTAGCTTGCTTGTCTCCCGAGGAATATCTAGAGCATTAATAAATTTTCTGTTTGAACCAACTTCTGCTCTAAATAAATCCTATACGCCAATTATAGAATCCCACCATTAATTGGCTTGCTAAATTAGACACCCAATTAAACTAGGAAACAAATATTTCTAATGAGGAAACAAGCATTCCTAATAAATTGGAATCTTACTAAATTAGGGAATTAATAATTTGATCCCTATTTATAAGATATGCAACAAATAAAATTTTAATTTAACTAGAATTGCCATAAGATGTCAACTCTATAAATAATGGACCTAACACTATCCAAAGATGGATATATATACTATATCTCCTTTGTAGATGATTATACTAGATATTGTTGGATAGCATTGGAAACATTCAAACACTTTAAACTTCTTGTTGAAAAACAGTTCTCATTATCCATTAAAGCTTTATAGTCAAATATGGGGGGTGAATTTAAAGTCTTTGGCTCATTTCTTAACAACAGGGAATCCATCTTCGATATAGTTGCCCATATACACATCATCTAAATGGTGTTGTACAGAGAAAACATAGGCATATTGTTGAAACTAGTCTTACTCTCTTTGCTCAAGCAAATCTTCCACTGACTTTCTAGTGGGAGGCATTCCATACAACCTCTTATCTGATTAATAGGTTATCTACATTAGTTCTTAATAATGACACACCTTACTAAAGACTACATCATCAGTTACTTGATTGTGAATTCCTTAAGGTCTTTGGTTGCTCATGTTTCCCATTGTTAAGGCCCTTAAATAATCATAAACTTGACTTTCATACACAGAAGCGTATCTTTATTGGCTAGTGTCCTATGTATAAAGGTTATAAATGTCTAGCATAGTCAGGTAGAATTTATATTTCCAGATATGTCAATTTTAATAAGGTTGAATTTCCTTATTTAGAGTTATTCTCTGTTTATAACTCTTCTCCTAGTCAAGCAGATGTTCTTATCACTCAATCCTTCACTCATTTTACTTTTTTAACTTCACAACATCTTGATGACAGTACTATAGCTCGATCCTCTGTGGTGACTTCTGAACCAGCAAGTGCAACTCAACCACAGGTTGCAGCCCTTGAACCAAGTCTTATTCTTATCCATAGTCACCCTGCTTATATTGAACCACCTGAGCATTCCACTGTTCCCTTTCAATCCAAACATCCTATGACCCCTAGATCAAAATCTGGAATATACAAGCCTAAAACCTATCTCACAGCAACCCAAGAGATTGTGCCAACAAGTGTTAAAGCAGCTTTGTCAATGATGGAGAAGATAAACTTTTCACAAAAATCAAACATGGACTCTAGTTTCTACAGACTCAGCAACCAAGGTTGTGGGTAATAAATAGGTATTTAAAGTCAAATACAATCCAAATGGGAGTATGTCCAAGTATAAGGCTCATTTGGTTGCTAAAGGGTTTCACCAAACTCATGGAGTAGACTTCTTTAAAGCCTTTTAGTCTTGTTGTGAAGCCTTGTGCAATCAGAATTATCCTTAGTCTTACAGAAGATGTTTATATGCATTAGCCAGAAGGCTTTCTTGATCCTAGATTTCTCTCACATGTGTGCAAATTGAATAAAGCTTTATATGATCTTAAACAAGCCCCAAGAGCTTGGTATGATCAACTAAAAGGTTCACTGGTGCAGTGGGGTTTCCAAACCTCCAAGTCTGATACTTATTTCTTTATTCAACATATTGGTGCTGATATTTTAATTGTTTTAATCTATGTGGATGACATACTTATCACTGGATCTAATTCTCAGCATGTGAAGTCAATGATAAGAAAACTTAGTTCTACTTATGCTCTCAAGGACTTAGGAGAGTTCAACTACTTTCTTGGCATTGAGGTAACTCTTAGTTTGATTGGTTTGCATCTCTCTCAAACCAAATATATTGGTGATGTTCTCAAGAAAGCACATATGTTGGATGGCAAAAGATGTAATACTCACATGAGTGTAGTTGAAAAAATTGAAGAAGAATGATGGTACACCATTTGAAAATCCTTCACTTTACAGAAGTATTGTTGGCTCCTTTTAATATGTAACTCTAATAAGCTAGATATTGCTTTTTCAGTCAACAAGTTCAGTCAATTTCTTGCTACACCCACTATTCTCCATTGGCAGGCCTGTAAAAGAGTGTTAAGATATCTTCAAAGTACAACACATTATGGTCTTTAGTTTCATCATTTAGGTTCTCTCAGTTTGAATGCTTTTTCTGATGGTGATTGGGGTGAGATCCTAATGACAGGAGATCTATTAGTGGTTATTGTATGTTTCTTGGTAACAATCTAATCTCATGGTCCTTTCACAAACAACATATTGTTTCTAGATCATCTGCAGAATCCAAGTACATGGCCCTTGCACTTGCTACTTCAGAACTGCTCTAGATTACTTATCTGTTGAAAGAACTCAGGATTACTTTGCAACAGCTTCCAGTTTTCATTGTGATTGAGGACTTGGCTAGTAATCCCAAATACCATTCACGCACAAAAGACAGAGAGATTGATCTTCATTTTCTTAGGGATCATATAGCTCTGCATGAATTCTCTATTGCTTACATTTCTAGGTTTGATCAGTTAACAGACATTCTTACTAAGCCTTTAGCTTATGATCAATTTGCATATTTACGTAGCTAGCTTAATGGCCTCCTAATGCCTTAAGCTTGAAGGGGGATGTTAAGTATTTGAGTTTGTTATCGTTTGTTAGATACTCATGCTGATGTGGCTGATGACTAAGAATATTTTGTTATAGTTTGTTAAGTGATTGTTAGCATTGTTATCAGTGAGCAGTGTGTGTAGCGTGTGTAGAATTTTCCACACTCAAGTACTTGTATTCTTCAAAATCATTTTTAGATCAATAATATAGAAAATTTAGTTTACAAAGTTATGTTTTCTCTTCTCATTTTCTCAAGCAAACAGATTTGTTACATCTTACAAACTTTAATTGTCCACACCCTATTAGATACATTAAAGCCCATTACTGAAAGCCTTAGTAGATCACTTTTAATTGGGCTTAATCTTATATGACAGTTCGCAACGCATAATTATTCACATATACGCCTAACGTTGGATTAAGGATCAAACAATATTGGACTAAAGATCCAACACAGACATTCGCACTTGAGTAAGAATCTTTACATCTTACACTACAAGAAAACAGGTAAAAAATGACGGAAAATAACTGTCATAAAAAAGGATTTATGACAGACAGTTCATCCATCATCTATATATGGCCATGTCATTAATTTATGACAGAATATTTTTTGTCATCAATTTCTAATGAAATTTCATAATCATATGTCCGTCACATAATATCTTAATGTGAAAAAAATATTCAAATAAAATTTAAAATTTTTGGCGGGAATTTCAATTGTCATTTGTTAATTTATTATTCAATTTTGACACAAACTTTTTTATGGCAAACTTTATGATGGCTATTTCCCGTCATAGAATTATATTTAAAAAAAAACATAAATATTATAATTATAATTTATTAATGAATTCCTATTTACAGATTTAATTAATTAATAAAATGAATATGGTAAAAAAACTAAAAACAAATAATATTAATTAACATCTATTCACTCCAACAAATTAATTTCAAAAGAAATATATCTAATATCCAATGTAATCACCATGAATACATAATAAAACATCCTAAATTTAAAAAAAATCCCAAATATAAATCAACACAGTTAAATTCTAATTAAACTCCAAGAAAAGCAATTACAATTCCAGCCACCAAGCCAAGTTACGAAACAAAACTTCCAAAGATTAATGGAAATATTCCAACAGCAAGACTTCAAGCATGACTTCCAGCAGCAATACCCTCTTCCAGGGGCAATACTCCAACAGCCATACTCCAACACTCCAACCCTCCAACCCATACACTCAGCAACACTCAAAACCATACCCAACAACCCACCATCTTCCAACAGCAGTCTAATTCCAGCTACGTACCCAGCAACATTCCAAGCCAAACCCAGCAAACCAATCTATGCAGAATCAATCAAAATACCCAATGTTATCAAATGCATAACAATATGCGTAAGCATTACAATATAATCACCTTCAATATTTTTGGAGCATTTATTGGAGAAAACATAACTATGAGAATAAATCCTGTCATCAACATTTAAAAACAATGTAATTTTCAGTTATATATATGACAGATATGCACCACTAACCGTCTAGCTCTGGGCATTGAAAGGATCTAAATTGATATACATAAAGGCTTACCAAATAAAAGGAACTCAATTTTTTTCATGGGAGCAAGTCATGTGTCATTTTTAAGAATCTTAAAAATCTTAATAAATGGAATGAAATGCAAAATACGGAGAGAGTGAGAGTTCTTCAACTAGAAAGATTCAAAACAATGAGCTGAGACAAAGAAGACGAAGGAGATGATAAAGCTTATATAAGACAAAAACTCATTTAAGAAATTTGGAGATACAAGATTGCCTCATAGGATTAAACTAAACCAATCAAAATTGCCTTTTACTTTACATAGAAACAGATGAGATTTAGTGATCTATTAAAATTAAAATACTCAAAATATTGGGATAAAAATTTTCAGAACATAGGTAGACATATTACTATATAACATACTAAAATTTCATGTCATTCTGATATCATTAAGCTAGTGTTTCATAAGATCAAAAGTAAGAGAACAACTCTGCCAAAGGGGCTTCCTATTGAAGCAGTAAAGTTTGAAAAATCATAAAAAATAAACCACAAGCTCAATTACCACGAAATTTTCCAGATTTGAAACACACATATTGAAGTTTAATATATCAAAATTTCATGTCATTCTGATATCATTAAGCTAGTGTTTCATAAGATCAAAAATAAGTGAATAGCTTTGTTAAAGGGGCTTACTATTGAAGCAGTAAAGTTTGAAAAATCATAAAAAACAAACCACAAGCTCAATTACCATGAAATTTTCCAGATTTGAAATAAACATATTGAAGTTTAATATATCAAAATTTCAGCTCATTTCAACATCATTAGACCATTTGTTTATAACAGCAAACATGGTATATACAGAGTTTCTGAAAACTTCGGACAGCAGCTGACCAATTTGATGAATTCATTAAAAATCAACTATTAGTTCCAAAATCTCCAGACTTGGAACATACATATTCAGCGTTTATTACTCAAAATTTCAAGTCAATCAAGCATAGTTTAGTCACATTTTGAAAAAATAAAATTTACCATAACAGTCCATCCAGCAATCCTCAATTTTTCGGGAGAATCCATAAACATTTATGTATATCAACATTTGAAATCTGGATACTGATCTAATTATTAAGGTCAGGCTCATGTGAATTTAACAGAGTACCTATCTATTTTTTCATTTTAAAATATTTTTCATGAATGGGAGGTAAATACATACAAGAGCTATAATAATAATATGAATAATCATGAAATAACTAGTATTTACTTACAGAAAAATAATATGCTATAATATAAGAACCTTGCATCTTATAACATTTCTAGTCTTTGGCGATGTAGATTTGTTGTCCATGATGATTAGCGAAGAACAGCCATGATTAATTAGGAGTAGCACCTGATATTGAACTTAAAAATCTATTCATCTTATTTTTCGTTCAAAATCAAAGGTGCCATATTCACTAATAAACATAATAGTAGAATTTTTTTATCCTTTTATTTCCTTTTTCAGAATCGAAACACAAAATTGAAAACAGAGATGAATATATAGCTACACTAATGAAATCAAAATTATTGATTCAAACCAAAAACATAATGTAAAGGAAATAAAAAAGTGAAGAAATTTTACCTAGGCTCAAAACTGTAGCTCCTGTTCCAACCACCGCACATTGGCCACTGGCACCACCGCTTTTAATCTTTTCTGTCGATCTCCACCACCATAAGAACCATAAAGAGCCGCCCATCAAATCCCAGCCGTAAATACCATTGATTTGCTGTAAAAGTCACCAAATACAACTACCAAACAGCAGCGAAACCTTTCACTAGAATTGAAGCCAAGAATCACCACCGTCGTTCACTATCTTCTAGCGCGATTCACCAGCCACCACGAACAACACATTACTCGTCATTAGCTGTATCTATTTGGATACCTCTCTCTTCCAGCCGCTTCACCTTTCACTGGAATTGAAGCCAAGAATCCCCACGGGCTCTTTCATAACTTTCAATCAAACGCTCATGAATTGAAGAGAGGGCGTCGACTCTATTGCCTATGGGTGGGATTTGAAAGTCGACTCTTTTACTTAGGTTAAATGGTGGTGAATGTAGGAAGTTTGTTCGATCGTGAGTGAGGGCTTGAGCTTCTAGGGTTTCAATTTCTTAGGTTGAGAGAGTGAGTGAGTGATGAGTGTGTTGAGTGAGGTATTTTTACTTGGAATATTTTGTAGTATTTTGCTAAAACTCACCGTTTCGATTCCTTCATTTATTTTTATATATAATTTAAATTATCCATTAAATTATAATACATTGTTTTCTTTTTCTTTTAATAAAATATTAAATCAAAATTTTAGTCAAACACAGTCAAATTAATATTTCTATCATAATTTATTTATAGGAAAAATTTATATCACAATTCTATCATAAATTCTTGATAAACAATAATTCTATCACAAAATTCTATCATAAATTCTTGATAGAAAATAATTCCATCACAAAACCATCATCAATTCATGATAGACCAAAATTGTATCACAATTCGGTCATACTATAATAACATAAATCAATTTACCCAGAATCTATCACATTTATCGTCTAAATATCTATCATTACTTTTCTTATAGTATTATAAATTATCATTGCAAAATAAAATAAATAAACATTGATTCATGCATAGGTGAGGATGTCCATGGCACATGATATTTCATGTGGATGCAAAGTTTACAGCATTGTACAATGCTGTAAACTACTTTATAACATTGATAAGTATGTTTACAGCCATGTAAAGGATTTGATAGCACTGCAAAATACCGAATCTATATCACAAAAAAAAATTGAATGTCTGTACTTAAAAATGATAATATTGTTAAAAATAAACGAGAAATAAAATAAAAAAGAATATACAAAAGAAATATCTGAACAATAGACAAACTACTTAAGAAAGCACTTAAATATAGGCTTCAGGCCTTAATATTAACTTATTATTCCATTTAAATGAGTATAAGAGGCCTCCTCTATTTACAGTCAGCAATTATGGATATGATAAATACAAAGATAATATAAAGATAAAGAAAATAATAACCTAATAATTATCAAACCATTAAGATAGAAATAATCCATTCTAGAATCAATAACTAGAGATGTGGGACCATATACACAACAAATATATATCGTTGAACTAATCAATCATTTCGCTAAAAAAATCTTTTAAAAGAATTATTGACTACAATATAATTTAATGCGGAAATGAATTACCTACGCGGGAAGGGAATTCAATTTCTTATTACTGATTATACAAAGTAATTCTGCGGGTCCAAACAAACTTATTTCCTATTCTAGCTCCCTACACACACAAGGATTCCTAGTGAGGTTTCCTAATCCATGTTGGTGTTATTCCTCTTACGAACAGGAAACACAAGTTCATAAGGAATTGAGATTTCCTATTTACTATAAATACACGGCAGTAGCAAGAGATTGATGGCTTATATAAAACCAAAAATTAGATTCTGTCTTTTAACCCCCAAAACAAATCCATGAAGAGAATCTTCTTGATTGCGCTTTTCACTTTGTTGCTTTCTTCATCTTCTTCCTTCGCTCAAACAACTCAAACATGTACTAGTTACCGTTTCACCACCCACAAAACCAAATACGGTGCTTGCGTTGATTTGCAGGCTTTGAATTCTTTTCTCCACTGGAGCTATGACGAAGCAACTGGCTCTGTCGACGTGGCTTATCGTCATGTAGGCATGCAACCAACCAGATGGGTTGCGTGGGCTATAAACCCTACTGGTAAAGGCATGGTCGGCTCTCAGTCCCTAGTAGCCTACCGTAACCCTAACGGAATCTTGAAGGCATACACATCGCCGGTGATGAGTTATGGCACCAACCTACAAGAGGGAAACTTGAGCTTTCAGGTTCCCAAGATTTCAGCAGACTTTTCCAATAACGAGATGATAATATATGCAACAATAGTGCTTCCAAAGAACATGACCACAGTGAACCACGTGTGGCAAGAAGGTCCATTGCGTGGTGACAATCATCTTGGCATGCATCCTCTAAGAGGCGACAATGTCAAATCAATGGGTGCCTTGGATCTTCTTTCCGGGAAAGTTACGGCAACCAAAGGAGGAACCTCGAGTACTGTTCGATTCAAGCAGGTTCATGGAATCATAAACGCGGTTAGTTGGGGCTTCATGATGCCAGTGGGTGCTATCACTTCCAGGTACATGAAGGTCTTCAAATCAGCTGATCCTGCTTGGTTTTATGCTCACATCATATGCCAATCCTCGGCTTACTTACTTGGTATCGCCGGAGCGGGGACAGGAATTTATCTTGGCAACAAATCTCATGGCATTCAACATTCTACTCACAGGACTATTGGGATACTACTTCTTGTTCTTGGCTTCATTCAGGTTCTTGCGTTGAAACTGAGACCAAAGAAGGAGCACAAGTACAGAATTTGGTGGAATATTTACCACCATTCTGTTGGATACGCTATCATTATATTAAGCATCTTCAACATCTTTGAGGGTTTTAATATTTTGAACCCTTTGAATATTTGGCGCTTGGTGTATGCTTGTGGTCTTATTGTCTTGGGAGCCATTGCCGTTATTTTGGAAGTAGTAACCTGGGTCATTGTTATAAGGCGGCGGAGAAAGATTGATGGAAGCGACGTCGTAGCAACAGCATGAAGTTTTAGAGTAGTAGTAGCTTAAGATTTACTGATTTTTTTCTGTAATTTTGTTTAAATTTTCCCACATCAATTAGCGAAATAAAAGAATTATTATTTTTTTTGTACAGATTAATTAATTTGTGCATCATTGCATGTATATTATGGCTAGTATCATGTGTGATTCATTAATCCAATCAATGGACCACAACATAGACAATGTTAATCTCTCAATTCATCAATCGAAACCTTAAATAAATTATAATTGATGGCTAGGTGAAGGGGCTATCATTGTTACAGTGGTCCCCCATCAACATATGGCAACCTTAAGACATCTGAGACATTCTCTACACTTTCTCTCATTTAATAGGGTGGCTCATGTTCTTTTCTTGATGTATTTTCATTTTACCCTTGCCCTTTGAATTTCCTCTTCATATTTTACAAAGGCCAATTAATCATGCGGCTGCTGTACACGTGTTACGCTCTAATTACATAACCCAAATTTTACCACCAACATCTTTCCATAGCAGGTTGTATTCATGGAAATTCGAGGGTTATGTATTGATGTTATCTTATGCAAATATTCATGTTCGTTTTGTTTGTTACATATCTTAATCTTCTTTTTATGTCTGTCTCCAGGTTTGTAATACCCTCAGATAATTTATGAGATTTTATTAATGTCTATATTCTTAATACGGCCCCTTATCTCATCATTGCAATCACATGAAAAATTGTCAATTTCCCTAATAAGATTAATATATACCACTTACTCTCTACAATTTTTATAATATCCAAAAATCTCTCGGTATAAAAAATTTAAAGGAAAATAGAGGTCAATGGTCATTTGTTTGATAATTTCTCTTCGGAATACAAAATATATATTTATTATAAGAAAAATATTTAAAAATAACAAAAATTTTAAAGAAAAATCTTATTATTAGTTTTTTTATTCACACCTGAAAAATATATTTTATTATTTTTAGTACTTAAATTTTTGTATATTTATTTCCATTGATATAATTTATTTAATTTATGATAAATATGAATAAAAATGTATTTGAAAATAATAGTATTACTGTAAAATCATGCTATTGGGCGATTATTGGTTTTTATGAAAATAGTAAAGGATAATTTTTTTATTAATTCCTTTTGAAAGAAATAAGAACTAGTGAATCAAAAACACTGAATGAAGGATAAAAAGTAATTATTGTTACTTTATTGATTTTATAAAACATACACATCAACAACAATATTCACTTCCAACCGCAACAGAAAATTTTATAGGATCATATCTTTAGTTTTACTTCCCTACATTACTACGGGTGGGGCTTCTACTTTTTCCAACCGCAAAAGAACATCTTTGTCATTTGTAAACTTTTATTAGTATTTTTCATTTGTACACTTTTATGAGTATTTTATTATTAAGTGATATATACTAATTTTAGTTAAAGAATTGGCATTCTCCCTATTTTGAAGAACACCAATCTAAGGTGTTATTTTGATTCCCAAAAACCAGGAATAAGTTGCTACTTGATCCTACAATAATGTTCTTAATATCTATACATGAGTTGAATGTATTTGGTTTATCCAACTTCTGTCAACAATGTGTCCATCCGATAAAATCTTGGGGCCTTGTTGCTTTAGAGAATAATGCGGTCTCGAAGTAGACTAAATATGGGACCCCAATTGCCAAGATATTTTTTTTTTGTTAAACCCATTAAATTTCCTTCCCAGGACCACATTTACTCGTAAGTAACCGTATAACTTGATAATTACCCCTTATTCATTCTTTTTTATTTTCTAACAATATTGTTACTTCTTTTTAAACCCTGCCAGCCTTTAAATAAAAAGATGATATCATTTTTTTATTTAAAAATAATTTTATTTCATTGAAATAAGTAAACTTTAAAAATTTAAAATATTTTCTTTTCATATGAATGAGCCTCGTTGTAAAGGCATAATTGTTGATATTGAAAATGAAAATGTAAGAAATCAGGGGACAAAAGGAATGATCAATCATACTATTACAATGACAGAACATATAGGAAAAGTCACCAAACATCTCAATTAAACCTATATTGGGAAAGCCATTGACTTTGTTGGAAAGATTGCTCTGAATATCAGCGGAAGAAGTTTGCCACTAAGTATGGTTGGAGGATTACAGTCCTGAATAACATAAGTAAATAAAAACGAAACTGGTTAACCTAATAAAATTTTGTAATATTAATTTAACAATCTCATAAATTTCTTTCAAGATCAAGATTATTATATTTATCAAAATTTCGTTTATGTTTGTGTCATTGTGAAATATAGACATGTGTAAAACATCTACACAACAGGCGATGCAGAATCACACACACACACACATATATATATATATATATGGGGGCGGATCAAGAGCCTCCTAAAAATATTTTTAACTTTACACTCATTAATATTCATTAGATTTGAGTTAAATCGATGATAGAGATTTATTGAAATTAAATATACAAGAATTCTTAATATTTTCTCTCTCCGTATAGACCCCATCCCAAATCTTTTTCCTTCCTATATTTTCTCTCTCCTTTTGCACGTGTTCTCTTTCCCTCCCTATGCTTCTCTTGTTTCGTTTGGTTTTTTTTTTTTACTTAGCCAAAAATTTCTTTACTCTCTCTAAATTCATCTCACAATTCTTTGTTTCATACTTGGGATGGGTCTATACAGAGAAAGAGAAAATATTAAGAATTTTTGTATATTTAATTTCAGTAAATCTCTACCATTGATTTAACTCAAATCCAATGAATAATAACAAGTGTAAAATTAAGAGTATTTTTAGGAGGCTCTTGATCCACCCCCATATATAGTCCTTCTCTAGCGAGGGCATACAAAGTGAGGATGTTTACTAAAATATAAAAAAATACAGATTTCAATAAATTAAAAACTATATTTTTTTGTCTATTAGTAGCATCCTCATTTTAATAAAATGATGATGCCCTCATTATTATTATATATGTATACATAGGTATACATATATGTATATATATATATATATATAAAACGCTGTGTGCAAATGTTTGATGTAAATTTTGTTAAATATATTGATATTAAGCAGATTATTAAGTAATTCATTTATTTTCTGTGTTGGATTAAGGTCTCAATATTTTGACACGATTATTAAATGGGTTATATTTAGATCGACTTAAATTTGATACGATACGAACACAACCCGATGACCCGTTTTGCCAACTTTACTCTTAGCTTTTGAGGGGTACCAATAGCACCACTCTTTAAATTTTAAGTTGTCCATAAAACTCTTTTTTTTTTTTTGGAAGACTGAATAGACCTTCAGTAAGTATCTTAAACAAATCAAAATTTCCTCTTTTATTATTATCTTCTACTCTTACTATTAACCCCCCATATTTATTTTGCTTTTACATGTTATTGAAATAAGTCTCCAAATCAACCGCCGTTTGAAATCTTGACCTTTGGATTTGGCTTTATCTACCTATGTACCTTCGAAAAAATATATCATTAAAAAATTATAATTGAGGAAAAAAATTATGACTTAACGCTTGGGAATGTCCAACTATCGTTTTTCTACTAGAGAATATTTTCCTTAGTCCTACCATCTATGTTTTTTTTTTTTTTAGTTGGAATACAACTTTATCATTGTTCTTAAAAAAACAATTAATATTTATGAGTAATCTAAATAGTAATAATTAAAAAGGAGGATGAGCCCCAGGGATTGCAAGAATGTTTTTCTAATAATTTTATTTTGTTAGCAATTCAAATCCTAAGACAGTAAGAAATAAAAATGATTTAGGCTTTGCTTATTCTTTTACCTTTGAAATAATAATAATAAAAAAAGTTAAAAAATTGATTTATTATGAGAATAATCATTTTCATCTGTCCTTATTCTTTGAAGGGCAAAACTTAATCTTTTAATTCCGTAAACAAAGCTATTTGAATATCACTCGACTCTTTAATTGCTAATTAATCCATGTACAAACTGCAAAGGCAAAGCAAATTAACAACAGCTCATAATATCCACAAAACGTTTCTATTGACTTGTGAGAAAACAATATTAAAGGCGTGCTATCTTGTGAGAAACATTATTTCTAAGTGATCAACAACAGCAGGCAACATGACTGATCCTCTAGTAAACAGCTACTTGTTCATGGCAATAACTTTGGTCCTGGGCTTCATGATGAATGATTTCACCAGCACAGGCATTTGCTCTACAGTGCGAGGATGAATCCACGGCAGCGGCACCATCACCATTTTTCAATGAACTTACCATACCAAAAGATCAGAATTTCCTACAGCGTTGCACAAGCAGCTTAAACAAATACTGTCTCAATGAAATATTAGTATCTAGTTTGTCAGATTATGGTCTAGAGCCGTCTAATGTGTGTTGTGGCGAACTTCTTATTATAGGAAAAGAATGCTATCAAAACTTGGTCAAATTCTCTCTCATCGTCATCGCCACTGGGAGAAGGTTCCAAGATTTATCAGTACAGCGAGCATGTACATCAATTCTGCAATCACGTTGTATGAATAAATCAATCTAGTGCTGTTAGAAGCAAATGGTTGAATTAATACTCTGCTTTTTTATTATGAAAATAAATTTTCATAGTTTTTGAATTCAACAACCCATCTAAATAGTGAGCTTTCAGAAATGAAATTCTAAAAATAAAATCAAATAATTTTGAAACATATCTTACATGTCAAAAGTATTTCTTAAAAAGAAACATATAGTGCTTCAAAATATGGACTGTTCTAAGTCTGTTCTAGGTCAAATCAAAACTAACAGCAGCAAAGAACCGAAAAGGTCAATTCTAAACTTAAAGGAAAACTCCTCCACAATGGGGGATATGTGCTGCCTCAAAGGATCGTTACTTTTTCCTGAACTCTTCCTCAACTAAGCAAAATTGAACACACCTTACACACCGCATCTTGAAATCGTCTACACTATTGCTGCTGCTCATAAATCTGCATATAAGCCTCAGAAAGAGCGACCATTTGAGGAAGAGTTTCTGAAACATGCAAATCCTGCATCTCATACCTGAAAACATGGATTGCAAACATCTCAGTTCACGTTATTGAGGCATTTTCATTCAAGTCTATGGAAATCTCTAGAAAGAAATATGACCATAGTTCTTCTGACTTCCGCTGTACAAAAACCCTGTAGAATCCCTCCTCGGGTTTACCATCATGAACGATGTTTGCAATTAGATCATACTTGGAACGCAGTTTCTCATTCTCTTTTGGTGTTGGCAAAGGTATGTAGTCCTTCAATTCCAAATTTTTCACCGGAAAGTTGACTGGAAAGCAACATCAGTGAGCATCAGTTAACACTAAAGCATTAAATCAAGGCAAAGTTGTAATGGGTAAGATTTTCAGTCCTTTGACTCATCATATGCACAAAAATCAGATTTCAAGAAATGAAGAACTTACCCAATGTCGGGTTCTTCTCCACAAAGAAGTTATTCTTCGTAAAGCGTCGCATGTGAAGGATCATGTATTTTGGTAATCTTGTGACGCGGTATCTCATCCTTGCCACATGTGGTCGAACAACCTCTGTTACTGTTTCCCCATCAAACTTCTTCAATATGTTAAATAATGGAACCTAATAAAGAAACCAGGATTTAGCCCAAAGAAACATTATTGCAATGTTAGAGACAATTCATTTCCTCTTGCAGCTTATCCTTCATAATGCCTACCCATGGATACAGATATTACAGCACATAAACTTCCAAGTTCAAGATTTATTTTTCCATTTTGTCTATCTAATACAAACAGCTTATGACCTACGTCCATCTATAGATCATTTTCATACAACACCTCTGCATATGAGTTTATATTATGACGATAAAAATATATTTAATCTAGCGAAATTCAAAGGCACAATCAACACATGAAAAAAACAAACTTTCTGTTAATTTTAATATCAAAAGCTTAAGTGTATCCAATACCTGGGGAATAATATTTTTCTCCATCACATCTTTGAAAAGAGGTGGTGGGGGCAAATCCAGACCAAGCATCAAGAATGGCATCCTAGAAGTTTCTGTAGTGATGTTATCATGATCACCTCCCCCATCTGAACCTTTTTCAGTATTCTGGTCATTACTGCTCTCTTTCTTCTCAGTGATGGCATTTTTAGGAATCTCCTTCACAACTTCCAGCTCCCCCTATCAAACAAACTTATGTTTTAGAAAAGCACAACTTAATTAAATGAGGAACAAAAGCAAGGACATTACGACCAACAAACAGGGGTAGAATAAAACAAACCTGAAAGCACTCATATATGATGCTAGTATTTTTCTTCGTATTTCTAAGATCTGAATGCAGCGTGTTAAGAAGCCATGACATGAATTCTACAGGGTTAGACTGTGCACCTATTCGAAACCGTTTCTTACTGGCTTTCATAACTGCTTGCAGAAACTCATGTGGGCTAACCTGTAGATGGAAGAAATTCATGAAGACTATACTTTCAAAAACCATAACCTCAGTGTAACTAAACTATAATTATACCTGTCCTTTAAAGTTTCGAGCATGCCAAATCTTCCTAGTGAGTTCTCCAAAACGATGAACAAGTGGAGATTTACAGTGCTGGTAATTTTCAGGGATAAGGAAGAAATTCCTTAATGGAGTAACTCTCATTAGAGATTGAATTGTGACATTCACAAAATCAGTCTCCTTGATGTTATTCAGACCCACCTGAAGATTTGCCAGAATAGATTATGATTAGCAGCAGATAATGACCAATATTAGTATCTTATTGCCTATCAAAGAGTGATGAATTGATATCTTATAGAAATCTAAGTGTGATGAAATCGATTTTTTGCAGCAGTATCAATCTATAATAAAAAAACAAATAAGTACCATTCCAGGAAGGTAGTCCGAACCATCCAGAGCCCTAGACCATAGCTTATTTTTGTCAAGCTGTTCTACTTGATCCTTGGTAAACCTGCATACATATTAGTCAAATAAGTATGCTTGAAACTGGATACTTAAATATATTTGAGTACAGTAATATGGCACTAAGTAGAACCTATCCATTATGCAGAATCTCCAAGAAAGTACACTAGTCCAAAGCATCATGATGTAGATCCATATAAATGTACACACATTCTTCATGCACATAAACACACATGCAGGAAGGAGGTGCAAACAAAGGCAATACCTTGGGTTTAGAACATGCCGAATATCATCCAGCGAAGGGTCATTAATTTCATACCCATCAGGAAGGCAATAAACTTTCTCTGTTCGAAGATTGATGTAGACATGGTGTCCCGCTTCCAAGCTATGAGTATATGCATGAGATTTCTGCCCTCTTCCTTGGTAATACTTCCCACAAACCAAACACGCATACACATTTAAGTTTGAAAGAGAAACAGAGCAGAACTTCTCAAAATCAAAATCCAAAACCTGCAAGAAATTAACAAGATTTCAAAATTTCATTCAGAAATAAGTAATCCAACATCACTCAACCAGTTGACAATTAGGTGAATGCACTGTCAAACATATGAAAAATGAAAACATTCACTTTCAAAGTACATAGATATCTTCTTTTCGTAAATAAAAGCAACATAACCTAGAAAAAATCTATACTAAAATATAATCTACCATGCACAAGATGAGATAGGTACCTGGCGATTAACCGTATCAAGATAAGGGCAATCCCTCCGTACTTCAACAAGTCTGCTTCTCTTCCCTTGACCATATCCATTAGCCAAGTCATCCTCATCCTCATCCTCATCCTCATCCTCATCATCGTCTTCACCCCTACGACTATTTTGTCCAAAGTCTGCTCTACTATCTCCACGGCCACCATATTCCTCCTCCTCATCGTCATCATCATATGTGTTAGCCAACGGCAAGAGAGGGTTCTCAAAACCCAAACGAGGAGGTGACGGAGACGACTGCTTTGCCACTTTCACACTCTTCGCGTGCCCGTCCTCATCAGCACTACCATTATCTTTCCTCTTCTTTGTCATCTCCTTTACCCTTTATTTTTCCCCCCAATTTCACTGTTTCCAACAAATAGATTATCAATCCATCGCCCATTTCACAAAAAATAACTAACAAACACAGTAGAATACTCCTATCAGGGCAAAATATAAATTTAGCTTCCAATGAAAAAATTACTAACTCCAGTTCCTAAACTTACCTGAAAAATACTAACAGTTACAGTAGTTTAAAGTATGAATTGGCAGATTCCGGTTCGTAGAAGAAACAAAAGCACATAAACCCTATGTTTTTTAGAGAGAGAGAGAGAGAGAAACTGACCTAGGACGGCGAGACCGACTGCGGCTGAAGGACGACGACGGCCGGCGAATCCAAGTCGTGAGCCTCTGAAGGTAATCTACGAGTTCGCGAAAAGAGCTAGTGCTTGCTAGAAATTTCCGCTGAAAATTATTAAAAAAAAAATGAAAATGTAATGACGATTTTGTTTATTTATTTTTTAAAAGGTAATGACGGTTTTTTTTGTTTTTTTAATCCCCTTTTTCATATTCCACCGGTAGCCATCGACTTGTTTCCTTTCCTAGTTCCTACAAGCAGAATGGGCCTCATGGAATTGAAAGTTTTGGACAAAAGGCCTGCTTTTGAATTTTTTAACATGGGCTTAAATGCCCATTCGCAGGAAAAAAAAAAGCCCTGCGTAAAACCCATCTTTTTGTTTTTTTTTTTTGTTTAGGAGTGATACTATTAGCAGCTCGTTAATATCCTTATGAAACCCCATTTTACATTAACAGCATTTTTACAGGATAAAATTACATAAAAATACAAATACAAAATTAATTAAACCCAAAAAAGATAAAATTATATAAAATTATGAATAAAAATTTAATAACACCCCAATCCACGTTATTTCTTTTATATTATATATAATCTCTTCACTGTTCAAACTTACACATCATAAACTCCTTATTTCCAATATTTAATATATATTGGATTCATTTTTTTTTCAATTTCAAAATGATTTGAATTAATTAAAAGAAAAGGCGTAAGTAGTTTATCAAGTCTTTATAAAAAAAAATAAAAACAATAAACTTTATTAAGTCTATTGAATTTTCTTCACTAAGTGGGCCATGATTTTTTACAAAAAAAAATATAATCAGAAATTAAAGGCAAAAATAACAAAAATCCTAATAAAGTAATTGATTGCCTTTGAAGAATTAGTAACAAAAAGAAATTAAAATTTGATTTTAATTAAATTTATTTTGTCCTTTTATGTAATTTTAACTAAGAACAAAGCTATAAAAAAGAAAATGGGTTTCAAGTGAGTACTTGGGAGGTGCCAATAGCACTACTATTTGTTTAATAGAATTTTATATACTTTTTTTTTGTTATATCGTAATAGCAACTGAGGCCCTGTTTATTATTGATACAACTATTGTATGTATATATATAATATTATGAAATAAAAGTTAATAGTTATAATAAATATAACTTTAAATAATAATTTTAACAAAATTAATAAAATTATTATAGATTTTTCATCATATAAATATAAAATTAAATGAATTTAACTTAAAAGCTACAACCGCTCAACCTTAAATCCCAAATAAAACTTCACTTCACTCCTGTCCCATATGAGTGAAAAGCAAATAGTAGACCTCTTATTGATGATCCTTTTCTACAAATAGAAATTTAAAAAATTCATAAAAATAAACAACAAAATTAAAAATATGCTTATTCTATATGAATTTTATATTTGGCCCCCTCATTGTTTACATAATTTTCATATAACCTACTAAGTTTTTTAATTTATCTACCATAATCTTATTGTTGGCCTATTTAATTTTACAGTTTTGATGTCATAGAAATTACTGAGTGCTAATCTAACCAAGAATCCTAATAAGCTATTAAACTATATTGTTTAATAGTATAATTCCATTGCAATATTAAACTGACTTAATAGCTTTTTCAGACTTTAACAAATTCCGAATTCTAAATTAAACATTTCTATATAAACAACTTTATAAAAGATTAGTAGAACGATTTATATTACTCAAGTAGTTAAAGTTAAGCCTCTGCGAATCATAATCATTGTCTGTTTCTCAATGAAAGGCACTTGATTACACTTATCAGATACATTTCCCAACTTATCATGCATAAAATTGACTATTCGAGAATGTGGAGAGTGATGCTTCCGCATCCTGCCTGGGTTGGAAGCATGTGCAACAACAATCTTATGCATATCTCTCACTCTCAGGCAAGCAACCCTGCTTGCATATTGCGAAGAGCTAACATCATTCCTGAATATCAGACAAATATTCCTCAAAATCTGGGAGTTAACAATCACAATTTGTAAAGTTCAGAAAATGGCTAGAATCCCAATGACCAACACTGTCAAGTACAGAAATACTAGTGTCCATTCCAGTGCTTCCTAACTGAATATTTCCACTGGATCTGTACAGAGTTTCCGACATATTCAAAATTTTATCGCCGACAAAATCATATCAATACTGGGTAGGAGATTGAGACGAAGCATTATGCTTACCATGGTCACAGTAACATAATGGGGACAACATGGTGACCTGTCTCAGTTTCCTGTCATCATAGGTACTTCTCTTAAGTTGGGAATAAAGATTGACACCAGATAAACCTACCCTAATTGTCCATAATAATCGGTTTCAAAGCTTCTTGAAGAACTAGAGCTTGAGAATAAGGCCAATTGGAGAATGATCGCTACCAGTAACATCAGGAAGAATGTATGAATCATGGACATTGTCAGCTAGAGATTCTGATACTAGGAAGTAGTCAAGCCGCCACCCTGTTTCATAAATGGAGTCAAAAGAGAATAATACGTATTTAAATTTTGACAGACATTAAATTAAGAGCATTTCGAGGCACAGAAATTATGCTGAAATGGAGAACACTTGAAAATATGACAGTATCTTACAAAAGTAGAACACAGCAATCGAGGGGCAAACATAGGTACTTTCTATAAACAGCTAGAATAGTCAAGGTAGAAGTTCTGTACCTCTATTGGTTTTGCGCCCACCATGCCTATAACCCCAATAAGTATAGCCTACAACACCAGGATGTTGCGCTCTGAAGGTATCTACAAAACCTTTAGATAAGAAGTTTGTGCCAAAAGATTGTCTTTCTTCATCTGTGAAGCCAGCACTTCTTCTATTTCCCTACAAATTGATGCAAATATTAACAAGCAACACTTACACTTAAAAGTAGAAGTGAGTTCTTAAATTGTGACAGACAGCCTGCAGTGGCAAATATTCCCATGTCATCGTAGTTGAGGATGCTATTTTGTTCAAGTCTTAGGTCCTAGAAGAAGAAGATTAACTTGCGGCTTCAAAATTTTAAATCACTTACAGCAGGGTTATAAATGTCTATCTCTTGATGAGCACAATTAAGATCACCAGTCAAAATGACAGGCTTCTTCCTTTCCAGCTCCTGAATCATGCATATGAAGCATCATAAGCATCAAGGCACTTCAAATATCTAACTATTTCGTGAAGAAAAAACACCATGTCAATATATATTACATCCATTAAAATATATATATATATTAATAATAAAAGAAAAAAGAAACAGAAGAAGTTGCGCACTGTTGGAGGCCGTGTGTTGCCTAAAAGATGTGATTTTTTCTAAAAAGCAACAAGTTACAACTACATGAGTCATTAAGGCTTATGTTCCTAGAAAACGATACAGAAACAAAAACACACACACATAAGCACATCATCTCTCCCTAACATGAACACATATTAGTAGCCACAGCTTCTAGTAACTTAAAAATATTGTATTTATAAAGAAGTATAAAAAAATAAAAATAAATAAATTATAAAGAGAGAGAGAGAGAGAGAACATACTTACTTTCACATAGCTGCTAAGAGATGGATCCCATTCTGTTATTCTGTATGACTAGAATTGAAAGCAAAGATATCAGTAAAAAAATCTCTTCAAAGAATATAATGGAATAGCAACATAACACAAGATGCTTGAGCTCATCACCAGCCTTCTCAAGCCATCTCCAGAGTTTGGAACATAGCAGCTTAATAGAAAAAATGAATCAAACTCTGCTGTCACCAGCCGTCCCTCACCGTCGTGATCTGATATGCCTAGGCCATATGTGACTGAGAGTGGTTTTATCTGCCCAACAAATGTTACAAGCTTTAGAACGAAAACCATTTAATAAGCAAAATCATCACCAAAGTAAAAGAAATAGTTGCAATGCAAAAATCAATCAGCATATAGTTGGACAGCATTGAGGGGGAAAAAAATATTTTGTTCAAGAAAACAGCCTCCCTGCTCATACTGCAGCAGAGATGAAGATTGCCACAAAATTTCGAACAAGTGAGAAAACTTGATTTCTAAATATTAAATCTGGGTATTCAATTATAAAAGTTCATGGAAATAATAAGCATACCCGTGAGATAATTGCAGTACCAGAATATCCAAGTTTAGAAGCGCTACATGTCCAGAAGCTATTCTCATAACCATCTATGAGAGACTGTTTGATTGATTCGACATCTTTTTCCTGTTTGCAACATTGAGATGCATTTGATACCACAAAGAAAGCAATTGGCAAAAGAAACATCATTACACCATTTACACACTGTTGCTACATGTTCCGCAAGTTTAGATTAAGTACGTGACAAGAAGTACTGGAATACTCACCTGCAGTTTGGTTTCTTGCAAGCACAGTACATCAAAATTTTCCCTCTGGGCCAGTTGCAGTGCAGAGAATCCCTCTAACTTCAGTAATGCTCTTAACCCATTGACATTCCAAGACAGAAGCTTCAAAGATTTTGTACCCTCTGCCAGAGGGGGAGGCCTCATCGTTCTAGGGTTATAAGCAATCCATCCCTTTTGAGGCTTCTTATGCGCAAGCATTGTCCAAGGTTCACTTTGGACTGTTGGCAGAGTAACTGCATTATCAGAAGTAGCCACTTCACTATTAATATGTATACCCAATATTATTTCCTTTTAATCAAAAGGACCCCTGCCTAGAAACATTAACCAGGTGTCTATGCTCCGGATAAAACCGAAAGAACTCAGATTAACGACGACTTAAAGGCATGTAAAATAGAGAAAGAGTGAATTTTAAATTAACAAACGATGCCAAATGATTATTAATAAAGCAAAAGTTCAAAATAATAAAGCAATGAAAACTGTATACATAAATTCTACCGTACCTGAAATCTTATCAGTTTTGACTGAGGTTTTAGCATCAACTTCAACAGTTTCATCACCAATTGGTGATTGTTTAACCTTTCTCTTACTTTTTTGGAGTGCAGAAACTTCCGGAACAGAGTAAATTTCTTGAACATGTTCCTCATGAGAAAACTTCTTAGCCTTCCTCTCCACTGACATACTTTTTGTATTAGCCTTCCTTTTTACCGATATACTTTCAGCAGGAATGGAGGATACTCGTTCCATTTCCACATGAGAACTTCCACCTGCACATAGTAGGAACTTCCAACCTTTAAACATAAGCAACATAGCATTGAACCAAAAGTGATTGAGAGAACAAGGATGAGGCAGAACAAAGGTAAAACAATCAATTAAGATTAAAAAAATTAATTCTTCTGCTCCATTCTTAATGGAAATGACATGAAATTATGTAAAATACTGGAGAACATTGAACTTCGATTCTCTAGTAAAAGAGTTTACCTTCCATCTTCTTCTCAAAATAATCCTTCAGGGCAGATACTAGATCACGTTTAGAACCTTTAGCAGGGACCCCAATACTCCTGATGATTAAGAATGAAATAAACATACTAACAAACACTACAAATAGAGGTGCAATGTACTATTCTGCCCATCAAAACCATCCACTCAATTGATTTCATCCTCCAAAACAATTTGAAGAACTTTCACTGACTATTTAAGATGAAGCACAAGAAATGCAAGTAATAGAACGAAGCCAATAACTCAACCATTTCAAGTTAATTGCATGTATACTAGTTTGTCATAACGCTTCCAGAACAAAGCAGCCCCTCTCCATATCTCAGGCACCCCTAATTAAACCTAAAATCTGAACACACACCAGACATAAATTGTGTGGTTTTTCTGAAAGTGATATATATATGATACAAAATTTTTAACACTTATGAGGAAGAACGGTCAAACACCAAATTCATATCTTTCTGAATGTTGAGCCTTTAAAACTTTGGCTTACCTCAATGTAGTTCTGAGTTCTTGAACAGTCATGACCTCGATTCTCTCCGGATTATCCTTTATTCTCTGAATTCTAACTTCATCATTTTCTACATCAATTTCCTACACACCAATTTACAGTTAAAATTTTCCTTAATTACTCCAATTGTCTCACTATCTTCTTGTACACTAATTAATATCAACAGTGACTCTGTACACAAACCCACAAAACAATGAAACAAGTTAAAACAATCAGCAACAAAAATCAAAACCATGGCACACCTTTGGGCTCAAACCCACTAATCCGTTCAGCTTTTCATTTTCTATGCTATCGAAGGACGATGCCGGTTTGGATGAACTTGCAAGATGCCGTTTAGGCTTCATTGTTCTGAAGGAGACAAAGGTTCCAATTCTAAAATTTCTTGGAGTAACTGCACAGCTAAAGAAGAAAAGAGATATATTAAAACAGACAAAAAATATAAATTTCTTTAATTTAAAAAAAATGATTTTTTGTAGAATAATTGAAGCTGTCATGAATGGACACAAATACCACTGTACCAGTGGATGAAGAGGCACAATATTTTGAATCGATAAAGCTGATTACCATTTAATCCCAAAACAAAAATTAAATCTGATTACTGAAAAAGCAAAGAAAGAAAGTACCCAGTAGGAGTAATGAAAGCTTTGAATCCTAATTGCAAGACTTGATTCATCTATCAAACTCAAAACCGGGTGCCGCTTAGCATTAAGCACGAAGAAGGGAGCCAAAAATGTGACTCAATCCCAAAAATAAGAAATATAAAGTGAAATTACCTATATACCCTTCAATATGATACGACTCATTTTCTCAATTCTACTTTTTATGGATCGTGTGTCAGACTTATCCCAGTCACAATTTTTTTTTTATTCTTATGTTTTTATTATGGTAATTTGGTCATGTGATGCTTGGTTTACTACGATATAAATTTGCTTCCATAATATATATAGAGGTCTAAAAGTCTAGAATAAGATATAAAATAAATATAAATCTCATCAAAATAAAAATATGTTACTTGTAGATTTTTAATTCATCTTATTTTATCAAAAATTATTAAATGAAAAAATCCAAATACTTTTATCTATTTGATAATAAGTAAACATAACAAACTTCTAAACTCATAAAATTAATTTTATAATAAATGTTAAAGAGTAATGCTAGATATCACAATATACAAATCTTAATTTAAATTTCAACTGGTATAGTATTTATTCATTTAATGATGATTAAATAATTTTATAAATTATAAAATATATCATCCAATAAATAATTGGGACTGAAGTTAAGATTAAAATATTAATATTCTTAACATTATTGCTCTTCTAAAAGCTAATTAAATATCTTTAGACAAGTTAAATCCTATAAAACTTATGATATTTATGTTAGTTTACTTGCTCTCTTTATTACTTGAGGCTGTACCTTTTTGTCTTTTTATCCAACTATAATTTTGAAGTTAAAAATCCTCAATACATAATATGTATTGTAGGTAGAAGCCGGTAGCCCTAATCCTTCCCCACTAGTTTAAATGCTAAATAATCTTGTCACCATAAATGACAAAAATTTTATTGTCCATTTCCCCAGTTAAAATGAAATGCACAAATCAAAGGAGGATGCAAGTTTCAAAGGACAAGCTTTTCCAATAAGGGATTTGCAAATAACAAGCAAATACTAGGTTCCGCAATCCTTGATAAAAGGAAAAGGATGTTAAAAATATATAATTAATTATGAGATAACAAATATAGATCAAATAAAATTTGATACAGTAAACACAATACTGCATATTATAAATCTGTACGAAACAGGTTAATAATGCAACCAGCAAAAAATAGATAAATAAAAATAAATTAAATTAAATTGCGGACAAACCACAATTACAACAGAGTAGCGAATACAATAATAAACAGAATTTAATAAATAAATTAAATTTAACTAGTTAAGGAAACAACGAGCAAACCCGGAACAACGATCGAAATTCAGAACAGTGATTGGTGAGCAGTGCGTGAACAATGCGTGTGAACAGTAGACAGCGAACCAACAAACAAGCAAACAGCGACTAGGGACTAGCAAAATTACGGACAGCAACCATTAAAACAGCAAATTACGTGCAGTAAAAGAACCCGAGGCCTGCGACAGCAGTGTCCTTAAAACAGATTGACCGCCTACTTGGTGCTTTAGGATTAATTGGTCTCTGTTTCCTAGCACACAACGAGAACGAATTTCGTCGTTAGCACTAAAGCAAAATTTCGGCGAACCACAACAGTGCCCGAACTCTCTCAAATGGACGACAAAACCAGAGGAGAGAAAAGATGATTCGTGTGCGGCTATGTTTTTCTCTGTGTTATTAAAACGAATGGAAGAACTGCCTTTTTATAGTGAAGGATTCTATAACCCTATCTTGTCAAAAATAAATTTCGCAATTAAAATTAAAAGGAGTAAAAACCGACCCATGTGAGCCTGAGTGGTTTGGGCCGATATTCGTGTACGCAGGACGTGCATACGCACATGAGTTCAGCCAAATCGGGCCGATTTTAGGTCCATGATTTGCACCCCCCTGCACAGGCGCGCGTGGAAAGAGTCTCTATCCTTGGTATTCTTGAATACCCATATATGTGTAAACATATATAAACCCAAATCCCATGACTTATTTTTCCCATGTGGGATAAGTCCATTTCCTTTTAATTTTCCAACATCAATGGTGCATATTTGTGAGATAATTTATCATTCACATGACCATCATTTTGGGCATATAATATACCGAATCGAAGTCTTCACGGAGTACTTTCTGAAACCTCCAAGGCTTTTCACTTACGTTAAGTGGGTCCCACTCAAAATGTGGCCCAAATGTGGCTTACTAAAAGCTATATTTTCCAACAATCCCCCACATGAATGAAATTACCAGCAAAATAGAAAACCGCTAAGTTTTGACATCAAAACTATTTTTGACCGTAATCGAGTTCATCGGATCGAAACTTGCATAAGATAGGTAGGTGTTACCCTTTGAACCTTCCTTTGTGAAAATATATTTACCTTACTGGCTGATCAGTAGACGCGATATCTTTGAACTGTTCTGCCATTAGTGTAAGCGATGATACATTACACACAGGAATTTTTCCTAACACTGTTGAGTTCTCATTGGTATGTTCATTTCGGCCTTGAACATCTACTTGGTTTCGCGAGAGTTTCTAAGAATTATGCCCTCAACAATTCCCTTTGAAGCGGCCCCTTCTCTCTCACATAGGTGATTTCTTAATTAAGAGTAAATGACATTACTCCGCTCGGATTTCCGACGCATAAGAATCATTAAGAGCGTAGCTCAACCTTACCGTTTATAATATCACTGTTTTATCATAGGAATGGACTTGAGGATAAACCCCCACAGGAGGGTAACCCCAACATTGATCCAAACTAAGTATTATACAATTAGGTTGTCCCTTTGAACCTAGATCTTGGGATCTCCAGTCAACTAGGTTGGGTTTCCTTTGTATTAACTTTTAATTCCTTGGTATTAGTCCCATTCCCTTCGATGACTTCTCTACTAATTCTCGATTTAACCCTTTGGTTAACGGATCCGCAATGTTATCTTTTGACCTTATATAGTCAATGGATATAACTCCAGTAAAGATTAGTTGTCTAATGGTGTTGTGTCTACGACGAATGTGTCTAGACTTACCATTGTACATGTTGCTCTGTGCTCTTCCAATAGCAGATTGACTATCGCAATGTATGCATGTTGTAGGCACTGGCTTTGGCCACTTTGGAATGCCCTCCAAGAAATTCCGAAGCCATTCTGCTTCTTCATCGCATTTATCTAAAGCAATAAATTCAGATTCTATTGTAGATCTAGCGATTACTATTTGTTTAGAGGATTTCCATGACACTGCTGCACCTACTAGTATAAACACGTAGCCACTCGTAGATTTAGAATCTTTCATGTCTGATATCCAATTGGCATCAGTGTATCCTTCTAACACTGTTGGATATCTTGTGTAGTGCAGTCCGTAATTACGAGTGTATCGAAGATACCTAAGTACTCTTACAATAGCTTTCCAGTGATCAGTTTCTGGATTACTCGTATATCTGCTGAGTTTACTAACTGTATAGGCTAAGTCTGGTCTTGTACAGCTCGTTAAATACATTAGACTGCCTATAACTCTAGCATATTCTACCTGAGAAATGTCATCTCCTCTATTTTTCGACAGATGTAAATTTATATCAAGAGGAGTCTTTGTCTCAGCAGTATCTTCTTTATTGAATTTTCCAAGAATTTTATCTACATAATGAGCTTGACTTAAAATAAGTCCTTTTGAAGTTTTTGAGATTTTAATTCCCAAAATGACATCAGCAAGACCCATGTCTTTCATGTCAAATTTAGACTTCAATAAATTTTTGGTATATTTAATCATGTTATCGTTGCTTCCAACAATAAGCATGTCATCCACATATAGACATAAAATGACATAGCCATTTTTTGTCTCTTTAATATAAACACATTTGTCACACTCGTTGATCTTAAAACCACATGAGGTCATTGTGTGATCAAATTTTTCATGGCATTGCTTTGGTGCTTGTTTCAAGCCATATAGTGACTTCACCAATTTACAGACTTTCTTTTCTTGTCCTTGAGCTATAAAGTCCTCTGGCTGCTCCATGTAGATTTCTTCATTTAAATCTCCATTAAGAAAGGCTGTTTTTACATCCATTTGATGTATCTCTAGATTGCACAAAGCAGTAATCACTATTATCATGCGAATGGAATTTATTCTCGTGATGGGAGAATAAGTATCAAAGTAATCAAGGCCTTCTCGTTGTCTGTAACCTTTAATTACGAGTCTAGCTTTGTACTTATCTATTGTACCATCCGCTTTCATTTTCCTTTTGAAAATCCATTTGTACCCTAAAGGTTTACATCCTGGAGGAAGGTCTACTAACTCCCAAGTATGATTTTGCAAAATGGATTCAACTTCACTGTTAATGGCTTTGAGGTTCCTTGAAGCTTTGAGGTTCATCTTCCAGTAAATAAGTCATAAAATCTGAACTAAAAGATTTTTTGACTCTTGCTCTTTTACTACGTCTGACCTCAACATCTTGTTCTTCTTCTTGCGCTTCTATTTCTTTTTCTTGTACGTTTTCTTGTTCTTCATCTAGACTATCTTCATTGATAGCCTCATGAGATCGTTTCAACGCACTTGAATTAGAATTGCATGGAAACACATTCTCAAAGAATGAAGCATTGCTTGATTCTGTTACCATATTCTTATGAATATCTGGTATTTTAGACTCATGCACAAGAAATCGATAAGCACTACTGTTATGTGCATATCCAATGAAAATGCAATCTACAATTTTAGGTCCTACTTTCACCTTTTTAGGTGGAGGGACCGCAACTTTTGCAAGACACCTCTACACTCGTAAGTATTTATAAGAATGTACTCTTCCTTTCCACAATTCATAAGGGGCTTTGCCTTCTTTCTTTCGGGGTATCTTATTTAAAAGATAATTGGCTGACAATACAGCCTCTCCCCACATATTCTGAGGTAACCCAAAACTTATTAGCATTACATTCATCATTTCTTTTAAGGTACGATTTTTCCTCTCTGCAATCCCATTAGATTGAGGAGAATAAGGAGCCGTTATTTGATGAATGATTCCATTTTGTTCATATAGTGCTTCAAATGGAATAACATACTCACCACCACGGTCACTCCTTAGTTCTTTGATCTTTCTGTTGAGTTGATCTTTCTGTTTATTTTTATAGAGAACAAACTTCTCTATAGCTTCGTCCTTACTTTTCAATAAATACACATAACAATATTTTGTGCAATCATCAATAAAGGTAATAAAATATTTATTATCACTTCTTGTTTGAATGGATTTAAAATCACATATATCTGTATGGATTAAATTAAGTGGTTCAATGACTCTTTCAATTGACTAAAATGACGTCCTTGTTAATTTTGCCTCAACACAAGTTTCACACTTATGTTTTGAATCGATTTGGAATTTAGGGATATGCTTCATGTTAATCAATTTACGTAAAGAATTATAATTAACATGTCCTAATCTACCATGCCACAGATTAGGAGACTCAAGCAAATAAGCAGAAGAACTAGCTTTATTAATCTTTGGTTTAACAGTCATTACATTAAGCTTAAAAGCCCATCACTGACATAACCTTTTCCCACATACATTCCATTCTTGGACAAGACTACCCTGTCTGACTCAAACACCATCTTGAAACCATGCTTGTTCAAAAGCGATTCAAATGCCAAGTTCTTCTGAATCTCAGGTACATACATCACATTGTTCAGAGTCAGCTCCTTGCCAGAAGTCATCTTCAGAACCACCTTCCCTTGACCCTCAATCTCAGATGTTGCTGAATTCCACATAAATAGTTTCTCTTCATTACTAGCAGCCTCAAATAAAGAGAACATCTCTCTGTCTGAGCACACATGTCTGGTAGCTCCTGTGTCAATCCACCATTCCCTCGGATTTGAGCCCACCAGGTTCACCTCTAATACCACAGCTGAGAGGCTTATATCAGAAACATCTTGAGTGATGTTTTCCACCACATTAGCCTCTCTCTTCTTCTTTGGCAATCTGCAGTCTGAAGATTTATGGCAAGATTTACAACAATTGTAGCACCTCCCTTGGAACTTAGTCTGCTTCTTGGAGACTCCTCCTTTAGGACCCAGATTAGAACTTTTGTTCCTTTTGTTTTTATTATTCTGGCCATGCTCTACAACATGTGCTTTAGCCATATAGACTACACCCTTTTTCTCAGCTGTTCTATTAACTTACTCAACGCGAAGCTTAAGAATCAGCCCTTCCATGTCCACTTCCTTGCGCGTATGCTTTAGATAGCTCTTGAAATCTTTCCAACCAGGAGGCAGTTTTTCAATAGTAACAACCACTTTGAAAGTTTCAGGAAGCAGCATTCCTTCAGCTTGGAGTTCAGATAATATGAGTTAAAACTCTTGAACTTGACTCATGACAATTTTAGAGTCCACCATTTTATAGTCAAGGAAGCGGCCAACAATGAATTTCTTTGTGCCAGCATCCTCATTTTTATATTTGTGTTCCATGCATCAATTGCACTAGCTAGCTGAAAGTCAACCTCACCCTCATTGAGCTTTGGAGCGTTCTCTTTCAAGAATCTCACAAGGTTAAGCGTAGTGAGGTAGAAGAACATCTTCTGCTGCCAACACTTGAAATTTTGCCCATTGAATTTCTCTGGCCTTTCAGCATGACTCAAAAGGATTGGCGCACTCACCACAGAGGTGACAGCAGCAGGGGTCGTTATTGCCCTATTCACTACAGAGGTGACAGCAGCAGAAGTCGGAGTCACCACAGAGGTGCCAACGACGGTGCTGGGTACAGTTGGAGGTCCATCAGATGTCATCTCACCACGTGCTGCAAATAGTGAACAGTGTACGCGAACAATAAACAGTAAATGGTAGATAGCAAACTAACAAACCAGCGACTAGCGACCAGTAAAATAGCTATCAGTAACCAGTAAAACAGTAAATCGCATGCAGTAAAAGAACCCGAGGTCTGCGACAGCAGTGTCCTTAAAGCAGATTGACCGTCTACTCGGTGCTTTAGGATTAATTGATCTCTGTTTTCCAGAATACAACAGCAACGAATTTCGTCGTTAGCACTAACGCGAAATTCCAGTGAACCACAACAGTGCCCAAACTCTCTCAAATGGACGACAAGACCAGAGGAGACAAAAGATGATTCATGTGCGGCTGTGTTTTTCTCTGTATTTTTAAAACGAATGGGAAAATTGCCTTTTTATAGTGAAGGATTCTGTAACCCTAGTTTGCCAAAAATAAATTTCATAATTAAAATTAAAAGGAGTAAAAACCGCCCCACGCGAGGCCGAGTGATTTAGGCAGACATTCGTGTACGCAGGACGTGCCGGCTCACACGAGTTTAGCCAAATCGGGTCGATTTTAGGTCCATGATTTGTACCCCCTTGCACAGGCGCGTGTGGAGAGAGCCTCTATCCTTTGGTATTCTTGAATACCCATATATGTGTAAACATATATAAACCCAAATCCAATTACTTATTTTTCCCATGTGCGATAAGTCCATTTCCTTTTAATTTTCCAACATCAAGGGTGCATATTTGTAAGAAAATTTCTCATTCACATGACCATCATTTTGAGCATATAATATACAGAATCGAAGTGTTCACGGAGTACTTTCCGAAACCTCCAAGACCTTTCACTTACATTAAGTGGGTCCCACTCAAAATGTGGTTCAAATATAGCTTACTAAAAGCTATATTTTCCAACAAAAGAACCTATGTAATTCTCTACAGAAGCTGAACTATCTAACAGAAAGGGGAGTATTGTCTAACAAATCAGAGCAGACGTAGATTTTCGGAACCACCCCTCAGCAACTTTCTTTGTTTTAAATAGAACAGCAAAAATAAAAAGTTTCATTGGGGAGTTTCCCCTTCCACACCATCAGCTTTTATTTGCTTAGAATTAGCTGGCTTCTCCAAGACACATCCTGTCATAGGATCATAATTGGCTCCTCTAAGGTCCTGTTTGAGATTGAGATTGTGTAACTGTCATAGATTGACTAGACATATATCACAAGGTCCACCTTTGTGTCCCATTACAACCATAGAGGGTGGGGGTAGTAGCCCTGTCAAAAGAATACGTTGTACAGCGTCAGAGGGCTGGGCACCAACTGATAGCTAATACCTGCAAAAAAATTAAAGAAAAACTTAATTGGACATAGATAGAGCATTGAGATGTTTGATGCAGTTAGTTTATATTACTCGATGTATGGCAATCATCAAAGTTATCAGAAAGCTAATACAAATGAAAAAATGTACCTTATTTCCTACTGCATGGATCATAAATTGAATGACAATTTAAAAGGATTCATTTTTATTTTGGCACGTGCAAGGCTTACAATACTAACAAAGAGAACTTGAGGACAACATTAAAATTCTTGTATGATCAGGGGCGGATCTAGGATTTTAAAGTACCCCAGGCTAAATTTTAAAAAAAGTTATATTGTAAAGTGAACACAAAATTGATGATTTTGCTTACCATGTTTAGTTGATAGATACTTTAATATGGGAATAAATTAATAAGTTACGACAATCTAAGTAATGAAAAACACACATTAGAAGATTGAAACTCTCATTATAAGAATAGCCCAACTGTGCATCTTTATTGATAAGAACACATCATTTTATTTAGTATTTACCAAGTACATCATCAATAAATTCTCTATAAATTTCAATGAGTAATGTGGCAACGCCATTGACAGAAAACTTGGAGATGAACCAAACAACCACACGGGAAATATGAAGCCATATTTGTTTGTTGGCTAATAGTGAATCAGGGCAAAAATGTTTCCACATGATGAAGAATGAGATTTGATTGACATTGATGAATAATGGTGAATGTAACTCCAGCTTTCCATAATGTTATTTAAGGAAATTTTCAGTAAGAAAACCATGAATGGCATAATTGATAATAAGAATAAGGATGAGTATATTCCTAATTACAATTCATAGAATAATTTTCAGGAAAAAAATTATTCTTTCCAGTTAATAGGGTTTTTCAATGGCTCTTATAAATTCACTTGCTTTTTATTTCCTATTCCCTCTGTCACAACTCTAAATTCACAAATGACATTTTTTCTTTCGCTCAGCTGCCCGTCACTCTTTGCTCATACCCTATGATTGAAATTCTTGCTTAGGAGAGAGTTTTAACGGTTGGCAAGTCTTATTTCCTATACGCTCTATTAGGTTTCCTATTTTGTGTTCTATTAAGAGTTTTATCTTGCATGGTTTTAGAATGTTTTATACCTTTATGCATGAGTTATGATGTGTTTAAGTTGTGTTTAGCACGTTAGTTTATTGTTGAGTCTAACACACTGAATAGTTTCTGGACAGCATGGATATCTTGTAACAAAACATATATTTTAAAATGATTTTTGAGAATAACCTAATCTTTTTGTAAACTAGACATGTAAGGCTTATCGAATAAATTTTATTTTATAAGATTTGACTTTATTTTTTACTTTATATGGATTTTCGAAATAACATTGCTGCTTTGGCAAATTGTGATTTCAGTAGAATGACTAACTTTAAAAATTATTTGGAGTGCCAAATGAACTCGGAAAATTTTGAAATTTTAAATGGAGAATATTATGTGTAAGGTGTTTGAGGTTGTTGGAGGCTTAGAGGTATGGTTACATTATTGCATTTTTCGCGGTAAGTAAATTCATTCCTAGTGCATTGGATATATGTATGATTATTTTGATATTATTATAAGTACATGTGTTTATAGTTCTTTAGAAATCAACTAACTTTTAGAACAAAATTAATTTATGTAATTATTTATTTAAATGTCTTCAAATCTGATTCATATTCTATGGTTTTAATAAATATATTCAATGCCTTTTTATATGTGTAAATCATTCTATTTAATGATTTACTTTTATGAATTCTACTATTATATGTTAAAGTGTAGAATATGTTGCAAGCCATTATGATACTTATATGATTTTATGTTGTATTGGATATAAATGTCTTATTTGCATTTATGAATGTGATTAAATGCTTTGGCTCATTGTCCATAGTTATTCTTATTTTGATCGTATTATATCATATGGGTTTTTGTTCGAGTGTGCATGCGATATTTTGATTTTGAATTTACTTCTAGTCAGGTCACCGAAAGTGTAGGTGATATTATGTGACACACGCAAACCTTTTATTTTCTGTCTATATATGTTATACAGTTTGTTTTTACGATTAATTATACTTTGATATTCTAAATCAATTATGAATTATGTCATTCTATTATAATATGTCATTTTGTAAAACTTATATTTCTAATATATATGTTTTGATAAAAAAGGCTTGCAATACTTTTGGTACCCAATAACTCTAGTGTGTTAGAAATAGTTTTACTTATTTGAGTTTACGGCTCACCCCTCATCATTACTTTTTGTAGATTGAGTAACTTGTTGAGAGGCGCGCTTATCTTTGAAGCTAGAGATTTATTTGTGTTTGCTAGTTGAAAAAGAGATGGATGAATTATTTATCTTCTAAACTTGTAATTTGAGAGTTTTGGGACTTTTGTTATATTTATGGGTTTGGGAGAAAATGTTTAGTATTGGACTTTTGTATTTATGAATTTGTTTGAATAAAATTTGAGGTATGAATTTGTTTTAGGTTTTTGTGTAAGGATTATGATTGTAAGTAACCCCTCTTTAGCATGTGCTCCACAAATGATAGATTTGGGGTGTTATAGTGAAAGAAAGAAAAATGATAATAAATCTTGGAAAACAATGGTGAGTCAAATAAAACTGAATCTTGAAGAATGCTAAATACACAGATATATAGAAAATAACTCAAAGTACAATTGTGCACCAATTCAATACAGAAAAATTATTTTCATTCTATGATTCCAACATAAGTATCATGAAATCAAATGCAAATTTAGTTAGATATTACACCAATTGGTGGTTCAATATCTGTTTTCTAATAAGATACAAGCTATCAGCATCAAAGATCAATGTGGGGGGTGCAGCATCGTAAATTGTAATAATCCAAAAACAATCATTAAAACAACGTCATTTGTGAAGATGAACGCCGAGATGCCTCCAAATGCCTTGTTAAATTAGACAACAACGCTGATTAGTTGTAATACTGCAACCAAACATGCCCCACGTTTATCTATTTTACATGAAAGGATAAAGATAAGCGCGAAGGATTAGATTCCTCTCCTAGCAACAATCTTGAAATTCAAGCTTGTAACAGAACATGGTGATGATCCTTATCACTAGCTAGTGTGCCAATTCAAGACGTGTAAACTATTGAATTGATTGTTCTTGTCTTACAAGGCTGCCTCGGATAAGCAAAGAAGATGAACAAGATATTAGTGTTAATTATTGAATATATGTTGCCAACTCTGTTCCAGTTTCTTCACTTCATTCTGGAATATGCAGTGTGCCTAATATGTTAATTGTTAAGCATTACAAAAAAAAAAGGTGAAGTACAAAAAGGACAACTCTTGGACTTTGAATAATCATGTGTTGCATCTTAACGCATAATATGAAAACCCCAAATAGAGAAGCAAAAATGATCTTCATTACATAGTAGATAGTTACAGATATATAGTTTCTGGATTACACGTAACTTGCCATTTAATTTTCACATATGCTTTTGCTAGGTGAATGGCATGTCACTGGAGCAAATCTTGATTTATTGGAGATGATAATGATGTAAAAGTATGCCAAAAAAGGATCAGTGCATGCAAAAACAGAGTCACTTGACAGTTTTTCATATCCCAGCAGACTCATTTAATATGGTGTACAAGACCGCCCCCGTGACTCTACCGGCATACTAACTATATAAATGATGAGCCGGAGAGAAATAAGAGATCGTTGTAAAGATTGAGGAGATCAAAAGAAAAGGAAAGATATTAAAAAAAAAAGTTTAAGACTTAAGTAATATACATGATTAATTCTATTACCCAAATTCGCAATGACCTCCAATCCGGTGAAAGCTTTTTGGAAAGGGGTGGCTACTGATGTGTAGAATCCATGACTCACCAATGAATTATTAGCTGCAAATCTAAGATATATAGAGAGAGAGAGTCTTCTTCATGCGGACGCCCTCATTTTTTCTTATGCTGACAGACTTTTAAACCTTATGATTTAAAGTGTGGACTGGTTGATGCCTAGCCACAATTTGAAAACGGTTGTTAAATTTGAAATAAACTCTAATTAACAGTGTTAGTCCAACTAAAATACTTAAGATCAGAGCCAATAAATCCCTATTTCACTTTGTTGATTAGTAGTTAATAAATGAAAAAAATAAAGAAGTTAAATTCTATCAATGTAATATTATTGCATGACACATGACATAAGATTATTAAAAGTTCAGAAGAGATCTTATAAGAAGAGAATCCTAATTCAAACAAAACTTGTGATAGAACCATCGATTGATCAGGATCATTAAAGATGATAAGAACCTAATGAACAACTGCAAACCTAACTCTATAAATAAGAAACACAAGGACTTGTGATGGTTTGCCCAAGATTTTTTTGTGAATGATGATGCATAGAGTGAATCAATCATCATGATATTAACTAATTTAAACTTTATATAATTGATTAGCTTTTGATTTGCTCTCTCGTAACGATTCTCTCGAATTTTGGAACTGTACCACCTATCTTTGACCTCTGATGCTGATAGCATGAATCTCGTCAGAAAACGGATATTGAATCACCAACTGGTTTAATATCTAATTAAGTTTGCATTTGATTTGATTTGATGATACCTCTACCACTGGAATTATCAATGAAAGGATTTTTTTTATACGATTGTCTCTAATTTAAATTTCTATATTGAATTTGTACACAATTGTAATTATTTTCTATATCTTGCCTCGAGTCTATAGCCAAACAAACCTGAATTACTAACAAACATGATTCAACAATCAACGGCTTTGCTGCATTATTAATTGGAATTTATAGAGAATTCATTAGCCAGAGAGCCCCTTTAAGAAATATAAAGCAATGTTTCTCTTGCTTGTTCTTCACAAAGAATTTTACTTGCAACCAACACAAAATGGCCCGAGTTAACTTGTACTATGTTAATTTTCCCAAATGTTTCTTTGGAGAATGAAATCAAAATCAACTGAGTAGAAGGTTTTAATGGCAGAAGAGTAGCTTGCACCTATATGCTTTTTTTCCTTCTTTATCTTCACACTTGTATCTGCTTTGAAGGTTGGTGGCCTAGGTTGGCTAGGCATAGCGCAAATCATGACAGCGAGGGACAGCGTGTAAGCAAAAAAAGAACTGCAAGCAAACACTTGGGACATAATGAGCCGTACCCCTCAACGAAGACGAAACATCTTAAAGATGCAAATTAACAAACAAAAGATGACAACTCAAAATCCATTGGCATCATGAGAAATTTGACTGTGAATCATCCAAGATTTGTCACACTATTAGCCACACTATTGACCTCTCTATAAGCATGAGGAATACAAAATAGCATTTGCTTAACCAATTGAAGACAATGCGCGCGGATGAACATTGGGATTATTAAAAAGACAAAGAACAAACACGAAGACGCATTCTAGCCAAAGCCTGTGCCAACCCCTCTCAAAAGCCAATTGCACAATTAGATAAAAGTTGGCTTTGCCTCAGCAATTCTCCATTAAGGGGCCAACAGCCTTTGAGGATCAATATCAAACGGTATCACCAATCAAGAAATCATGGTTACAGAGCTCAAGAGCATGTTACAAGGAACAAATTGGGCGGTTTCTGGAGTCGGGCAAATTGCCCAGTCTTTTCCTGCCAAGCCTAACCGTCTGTAACTAACCAGATACCACGTGATCCACACGTTCTACTCAAGTGACAAACGACGTTCAATGGATAATCACATGCTCTTCACGTGTCTGACTTAATGGTAATGACCGACAGTTCGTCCTTGTCATACGCTTTGCAAACGTCCCGTCGTCTGTAATCAAACGCCAAGCTGGTTAAATATCTAGGAGCAGAACAGCATGTCGTTCTACGAGTTTGAGTTCATCAATTCCAACATAACCAAATTCAACCTGGATGGTTGATACTTGATACGATTTCAATTGAAGCAGAAAACGCTTCAATGAATGATAAGCTGCTCATTAAAGCTTGAAACTTGAAAAGTCTAAAGGGGTTACCGACAAATAAAACTTGAGTTGAGTTAGATAACTAAACCTGATTTAGTCACTACTAGAGTTAGTTATAGAATCAGTTAACAAAAAAATGGCTCCAGCTCCTGTTAGTTAAGAAAACAAACCAGAGTTACTCACTCACTCACATACACATACAATTAGTTATTAAAGATTCAACAGCATTAATTCTCTGCAGGACTCAGCCTCTTTCTTTCATCTTATTCTCCAAGATTCTTCATCATTTTTCTTCCGTTCTTTCTTTTACCATTAATATTCATCAATCATCATCAACTCTTTCTTCATACTTCATCATGAGAGTTTCAGTCTTCAGATGATGTGTTTAAAATTATAACCCTGCTGAAAGCGATTTAAAATTCTGATGCTGCAAGTGAATCTTCTTCATATTCTTATGTGTTGAATCAAATCTGACTGTGTCGTTGAAATTCTGGTTTGGTTCGTGGTAGTGAAAGGTTGGCAATGGCTAAAGGTAATTAGAGGGAAAACTTTTTACATGTTGAATCATAGTACCATTTTGCTTCTTCTTCCTCTATTCTTGTAGATGCAGGGTTTTGTTGAGTCTTTTTGGTCTTGAAGCATGGTCATTCAATGCCGTGGTCCTTTTGGGCAGTTTCTACATGTTTTAGGCAACGATGCCTATATCTGGTGGATGTAGGCCGGGGTCCTCGATTTTAGGAGCATCTTCATATGATTCTTTGAACTAAGCTTTAGCCATTTCTTAGGCATCTGCAATTTGATTGCTTCTACTTAAATTTCAGCTGCTGCTTCATATTATTGGTGTGTATATATACGATGCACTTTTTCCATGGATGCAGTCAAGCATATCTCAGTTTTTTTCCAATCAGAGGTAATTGGTTCATATTTTTATTATACTACAAGGCCTGCATTTACATTGCTGTACACTTTTTTTGAACCACTTTCTATCCTGCAGCCTGCTTGTCATTAGTTTCTTAGATTGGTTGATTTCGAAAGAATGAGATGTCAATATGCAACCGTTAATGGAGAAAGATATATTTTTCTTTACAGAAACTGATTAGAGTTTGCCTAAAGATAGTATCGCAAGTTCGCAACTATTCAAGAAACTTGCAAGGGCTCAGTTTGAAGATGGTAGTAACATTAGATTGGTTGTCACTGAGTAAAAACCGACTAATGATACTAGGAATAGTTGGCCAACCTAAAGCTAATCAAAACTGGACAATCTTTGGCAACTGAGCTCAACATCATGTATCTAAAGCCATACTGTCAACTAAACTGAGCTGGCATTCATGTGCCCACTGCTTTGTTCTACTACCAACACCAGACAAGAAGGTCAGTTAAATATAGTAAAATCAAGAAACTCAGCAAGTATTCACTGAAGTAAACAGCTAGAAGAACGAATCAAATTAGACTGCATTACGAGCAACAGAGAAAATCTGTATAAACAAGCAAAGAAAGAAAGAAAGATAATAGTAAGCAACGACTAAGCAAAAACAACTAAAAGAAACTAGGTCATTTGATAATAATTAGCAAACAGCTACGTGAATTCTAATTTTATCATGGCACAATTCTGCTTCTGGAGTTGGGCAACTTGCCCATATTTTTTCCCGCCAATTCCAACTGCCTCTAACTAATCTGAAATCACGCGTGCCACCTAATTGACGAGCCTAAACGACGTTAGATGCCTTTCGTTTCAAGCGAATCTATTTTTTGGCCCTGTCTGAGACTTGCACTACAAGAAAATAAGTAATAAATGACAGAAAATAACTGTCATAAAAGGGGATTCATGACAGACAGTTCATCGTCATCTATGTACATGACATTAATTTATGACAGAATTTTTTCCGTCATTAATTCATGATAGGTTTTCATAGTCATATATCCGTGTCACAATATTTTAATGTGAAAAAATAATTAAATTCAATTAAAATTTATTTAAATTTTAGCGCCTACTTTTTAAAATTTTTTGGCGGAAAATTGAATTATCATTTGTAAATTTATTATACAATTTTGGCATGACATTATTTATGACAGAATGTGTGATGCCTCTTTCCCATCATAAAGTTTTTATTTTTTAAAAAAAATATATTATACATATAATTTGTTGATGAATTCTTGTTTACAAATTTAATTAATTAATAAAAGAAATGTCATTAAAAAAATAATTAATATTAATTAACATTCATTCAATCCAACAAATTAATTTCTTTTTTCAAAAGAAATAAATCTAGTATCCAATGTGATCGCCACCAATGCATAATAAAACATTCCAAATTGAAAAAATCATTCCCAAAGTATAAAATAATAGTTAAATTCCAATCAAACTCCAAGATATGCAATTAAAATTCCATCTGCCAAGACCCAACAAAACTTCCAAAGTTTAATGCAAGAATTCTAACAGCAAGATCTCCGGCATAACTTCCAGCAGCAATACCATCTTCCAACAGCAGTACAGCACTTTAATTCGAGCCACATACCCAGCAGCACTCCAACTCATTCGTAGCAACCCACCATCTTCCAACAGCACTCTAATTCCAGCCATATACCTAGTAACATTCCAAAATAAACCCTAAGATTTTAACCGATTACAAATAAACCATAAGATTTATATACAAAGTTACCAATTTCCGTTCTTTTTCCACTATAAATTACCTCAATATTATAAAAACATAAACCATATGTATTTAGCTTTTAGATATGGTTGTATATACACCTACAATTGTAGTAAGGACTATAGACATATTTTGTTTAAAGTCACAAATAATATAAGTTTGTTTAAGTGAATATGCTAAATATTATAAAAACAAACTAGATCTATTTATGTAATCCTCAGTAGCAAATATAAATCTGCTAGGGCGCCCAACTATCATTTTGATACCATGGGCAAGCTTTTTATGTTTAGCAACTCTGCAGTTCTCAGGACATGCAGCCTTACTTGTGCACGTCATTGAGCTATACATAGGGCTAGGACTACTAGTGCACTGCTGAACTCGCATTCTAGCTCTATGGGTTCTATGTAATTCATTTTCAGTGAAATTATATATATATCTGATTGAATTACGCTTCTTACCTTGTGCGGCTGACGACGGCAAACGAATCAGCTTCCCTTGCATAGTTTCCCAGACTTTTATAGTACAATCCTGTGAGCAACAAAAGTCGAGATAAATATTAGCAAAAAATATGGGGAAAAAATGCTTGAATGGTAGCTGTTATTCCAGAAACTCCATTTATACTAGAAGGTAAGCCTAGTAAGTTATAAATATTTTAAAGTAAACCAGAGAGTTTCTGTTACAATTTAGGTTAAATCATCTTTGCACATTTGTAACTTCAAAAGAAACTCAGAAAATGAGAAAACAGAGTTTAAAGAAAAGGTCAACCTTGTGTAAATCACTCTATCACCACCCCATTTCACACAAGTCACTGCAAACGTGTGACCGCTAAGACAAATAACAGATTTTCGCAATGAAACATCCCATATACGTGCATCACCATCTTTGTTAGCACTTACAAAGCGACGACAGCTTGTGGTTGATAAACTATCGACAGCACCTTCTCCAAAAAAACAATCTTGCTGGTTGTCAAGTTTTGGTACAAGAAACAATATAGGCAAAGTTTGTGAAAAATACACTAAATTTACAACATGGTTTCAATCAAAAAAAGACTTGGGAGCGAGGAAGGAAGGAAGTTGAGAATATAATTCACCGTTACAGATGATAAATTGTGAGGCTAAAGTTCCAAGCATGCTCAAAAATCTTAAACCGTATAATTTCAATCAATAAGCAAATCACAAAGTGAGTGGGGAAAAAAAAGCCATCAGATTATTTAGTTAAAAGTAAAATAGTGATTAAAGTTGAAATGGCTAGACCTAAGTAGTATGATGATTTAAAACACAAACCTGGTGTGTTGAATCCACAACTCCTCCTTTCTCAATATCTTCAAGAAGACATGAAGCAATATGCTCACCAACATTATCTGGTGGCATCAGCTCTCTCTTCTCATCATATTCAATTTCACCTACTTCACCTCGTGCATAAGAAACTGCAGTGTCAATTGAAATGAAACAACCAGACGTAGTTTCTGCAACCAATGAAATTCCATAACCAGGAGACCTGCCATCAAATTGTTCCTCTTAATTTTAAGAAAAAAATGTGCCTAGAATGTAGAAAAAATAACGTGCACAGCAATTCACCATTTATTTTCAAATATATCTACACAAAGACTAAAATAAAACATATCTACTACAATTAAAGACCATACTTTCCAGCTTGAGGACCAGCTTTATGATCAGTAAAGATGTGAACATCGGGAAGCAGGCGATTAAAGATTCCACGAGCAGCATGAATCATAGTATTTCCAAACTGAGAAGACACTCTGGTTGAAAAGGAAACACCTCTAATCCTTTTAACCATTCCCTCATCGAGCCAGTTAACTGACTGTAAATAAAAAACATACAAAATAAACGAGCTACCATTACATTCTTTTATTCTTAGTATTTTCCAATCTTGTAGCTAGCTTCTACTTTTTTCTCTTCCTTGCTTCTTTCATTTATCTTTTGGTGTTTTGATCACAAAATCAAAGACTCACCATTAACTTATCTACAATCGGGACTGTCAAAATAGCTTCACCTCCACCATGAGGTGGAGAACCACGACTCTCTATCTTCAACTCCAATCCTTCAGAAGGAACTCCAAACCTCTTTAACATGGGTAAGGTAGTAGAACGGAAAGTATCCACACTTGGATCCTTAGGATCATTTGTAATTCTTGAAACAAAGACAAATCATATGTTTCGACTATAAACACAAAACAGAAAATGATGGAATTAATTGCCGTGTCAAGGCCAACATTAGATGCTTCCAAAAGGGTTTCTTTTTGTCTTTCAAATGTAAAGATTTGACTCGCGAAACAGAACTTTAATCTATCTAAATAACTACAAATAACAAAATATCACAAGGCACGGGCCACAATAAGTAACTACCTCTTAGCCTTATAATAATGGGTTTCTTAGCAAACAATCCAACAAGAATCAGTGGCTCCAAGAAATACCCAATAGACCGGCTAATGCCGCAGTCGTGCACTAAATTCCTTCCTCCCATCACTATTCCCGGCTTGCACTCCAATTTTGTGCCTGCCCCATTAACACGTTTATTAAGTAAACATAAATTTTATTATTAGAAAGAAACCCAAAAGCGCAAATTTTTTAAAACGAAAATAAAAATAATAATAAAAAAATTCACCAGTTTCGTTAATTTTGACGACGCAGTCATCGTAGATTCTTCTGAGGAGGCAGAGGAGGGAAATCTCGTGGGGGCGGAGACCGGGCAACGTGTCTTCCCCTCTTCGGCGCAGATGTTATCTATGAGAATAGGAGTGGAGGAGAGCGTAGACAATACCAATCTCTGCCTCAGGCTCTCGCTTCCCTTTAGTCTCTCGTACGTTGTGTTCTTCCCCATTTTGCTTTGCTTGATTGCCAAAAGCAGTTTCTTTGTTAAACCCTAAACCCGTGAACTCAGCCGAATGAATAAACACAGAGTGTCATTGGTTCAGATTTGAGTCGGGTATTGATCAAATACATTGAAATGACGCGAATCGAGAGTGAGGGTTCAAACGGCCGCAAAGTGGTGGCTTGAACGCGAATGTCTAGGGTTTCTAAAGATGATAGGATGAGGCCGCAAGTAATGGCTTCTGTTAAGTGATCGAGTTAATGTATTCCCTTAGAAAAAAATTTTGTATTTTAGCAAAACTGTCTAAACAGTAGCGTTTCAACTTTTCACATTTTTTAATTTAAATTTTAAAATTATTAGTTATCCTAAATTGCACCGTTATGATTTTTTTAATACAATAATACATTAAAATTTGGTCAAACATAGTCAAAATAATATTTCTCTCACAATTTATTGATATAATAAATTTCTATCACGAATCTATCATAAATTCTTTATAGATAAGAATTCTATCATGAATTTATCATAAATTCTTTATAGATAATAATTCTATCACAAAATCATCATTAATCCTTGATATAACTGAAATTCTATCACGATTCTGTCATAATTTTATGATATAAGTCATTTTATCATTAATCTGTCACAAATTGTCTGTCATCTATTACCAATTTTCTTGTAATATTGTCACTTAGCTGTAATGACCGACAGTTCTTCTTTGTCATACGCATCGCATGCGTACAGTCGACCATATTCAAACGCCATGGCTATTAGAGATCTAAACGCAGAATGTCATGTCGTTTGTAAAGTTTACCATGACAGTTGTTGCCTTTCCAATTGAAGCAGAAAAGGCTAGGATGCCATGGCCGTTCAACGATGATAAGCTGTTTATTGAAGCTTGAAACTTAAAAAGTCTAAACGGGTTACCCACAAATTAAACTTAAATTGAGTGTTAACTAAATCTGAGTTAGGGCCAGTTTGGTAATGCTGTAGCTTTTAAAATAATTGCTGTTAGCTGTGCTGTAGAAATAATCAGTTATGAAGAGAATCAGTTAAGTGTTTGGTAAATTTTGTTTTCAAAAGTACTGTGAGTTTTGAAAGTAATTTTGGGTGCTTGGTAAATTTTACTGTTAAACTGCTATAAAAAAGCTAATGACTAAAATAGACATAATATAGTATGAAATTTACTAACACATATAAAAACATGTGCATACAAAAATTTTAATTGTGTATTATAATAATTTAATTAAAAATAAAATTTATATTATATTAATTTTATTTCTTTTATTTTTTTATAATAAAAATTTATTGAAATATTGATTTTGTTTTCAATTTGAATAAGGATAGTTTTGGGTTTAGGTAAAAATTGTAAGGATATGTATGGAATTTTATTCAAGGATAAAATTGATTCTCAAAATCAGAATCTAAAATCTTCTCCTTCCCTGCTTTTCAAAATCAGCTGTAGGAGAAGCTGATTTTGACAAAAGTGATTTTAAATTTTTTGAAGGTATTGGAGCGTGTGTGTTTGTTATCTTTTGAATATATTAATATATATATATATATATTAAAAACCAATTGTTTAAAATTTAAATTAAAACTGTTATACTACATGGTTAATTAAGAGTTTATGCCAAATTCAACAACTGATTTCAAATTATGGCTTACCATCCGTAAAAGGCCGAGTCCACACTTTTATCAAATGCTCAAAGTCCGCACTTAAAAATGACTCTAAATTAATTGATCATTTATACTCTCGATATTAATTTTCTTAGTTTTGCAGCGAATAATTCATTGATGAGCCATGGATTCTACACAACAGCAGCCGCTCCTTTCCATGAAGCTTTCACTGGATTGGAGATCATTGCGAATTGGGGTAGTAAAATAAATCATGAATATTACTTAAACTATTTTTTTTTTTTCTTTTGACCTCCTCAATCTACAACGATCTCTTATTTCTCTCCAGTTCATCATTTACATAGTTAATATGACGGTAGGAGTCACCGGGCGGTCTTATACACCATATATTCCGGGAACAATAACAGTTTCAGCACTGAGAAGAAGGCTTTTATTGCAATTTGTTACGTGGCCTTCGAATGCTTCATGATGCTAATCCCGTTCTTACTTGCTGCGGCACAATGGCACAAGCCTCTGGCAAGTGGTGATTTTTAATTCATTTCCCATGCAATACTAAGCTTCGGTCCTGAGCATGACTTCATTTGATTATATTTCTTTTCACATGATTATTTATTTATGTTATTTACTTTTTTATGTTATCAATAATTTTAGGAGGAGGATTGGAAGAAACTTTTCATCCTTCCCCATCAAGTGCACGGCAAGGCAGAGAATTGCAGGGTATCATTAACTGATTAATTAAGATTAATTTAATTTTTTTAACAATTTTAATTATCATTTAAGATTTGAGTCCATTATAGATTTTAATTTCTTGTATTATTGCAATAATGCATGCTTCTCCAGATTCATTATGTACCTGATTATATGGTGTGGCAATCAATAGCAATCCTCTGTCAAAATTATTTCCATCTAGCTGTTGAACATCTTGTGTACAACACTGCTGGTGGCACCCCGGCTTTCATCTTCGCAAACAGCTTTATTTTTGTGATTATTTTCGGATCGCTGCAATCCGTAGGACTGCACTACCTCGTATTCACCTCCAATGCCGATAGCTTGAATCTCATTAGAAAACGGATACTGAATCTGAATCAGCATTTGATTTGATTTTGAACAATTGGAATAACATAATGAGGAGGAAAGGAATTTTTCCATATTGAATTTGTGCACAATTGTACTAATTTCCTGCAATTTTTATCATTTAATATGCTTTTTGCACTAGTGCTGATCAAATATGAAGAACTGTTTAGTACCTCTGCTTTTGCACGCACTGATCCAATGTTTGGCCCACTTTTACATCATTATCATCTCCAATAAATCAAGATCTGCTGCCGTTACGTGCCATTCACTTCGTAAGAGCATTTAGGAAAATTAAATATTTAACCGTGTACTTAGTTTGAGGATTATTTTTGCTTCTCTAATTGGGGTTTTCATATTATGCATTAAGATGCAACATATGCTTATTCAAAGTCCAAAGAGTTGTCCTTTTTGTGCTTCACTTTTTGGTAATGCTATCTTAGGCAAGTGAAGAAACTGCTGCAGAGTTGGCACCATATAATCAATAATTAATGGAATCAACGCTCTAATATCTTGTACATCTTCATTGCTTTTCACCCATTAATTTCATAGCTATTAAATAGGGCAAAGAATTTCAAATACTTGCTTATGATTTCCTGGTTAACCGAGGCAGCATTGTAAGACAAGAACAATCACAAATTTTATGGATGTTATTGGCTTTCAAAAGTAATGCTGAGCTGGCAGCTTACTCAAGTGTCCTTACACATCTTGAATTGGCAGCTTACTCAAGTGTCCTTACACATCCTGAATTGGCACACTGATGATAAGAATCATCGCCATGTTCTGTTACAAGCTTGAACTTCAAGATTGATACTAGTAGAGGGAATCTAATCGTTTGTACGTATCTTAACCTCTCAGGTAATATATATAAACGTAGGGCTTGTTTGGCTGCAGTATTTATTAGAATTGGTGTACAATTTAACTTGGATTTAAACGCTGAAATTATAACGTATGGCCCAAGTCGATACATTATAGGAATTTTATGCTTATACAAACATCTTCCGCCACTTGCATAAATATATATACTCTATGTATTAACTTTTCTAAGTGTTGCAGCTAATTTCGTTTTGATCAGTAATGGATCCAACATTTCATCAGTCACTCCTCTCCATGAAGCTTTCGCTGGATTGGACCGAAATGCGCAAGAAGGTATTAATTAATTTAGACTATAATTAATTGGTATTCTTTTTATATATTATTTTACTATCTTTCTACAATTATTTTTGATTTCTCCAGTTCATTGTTGGTATATTAAATTCATCGGTGGCAGCCGCCTTCCTGGTCTTGTGCACCATTTTTTCCGGGAAAAATAACAGTTTCAGCACTGAAGAAAAAGCTTTTATTGCAATTTGTTTCGTGGCTTTTGAATGTTTCATTACCCTAACCCTCTTCTTACTAGCTGTGGCACAATGGCACAAGTTCTTGAGGCACTGGCAAGGGGTAATTATTAGTAATATATTTGTTCATATCAGATATTCCAAATCATTATTTATTTATTTTATAAATCCTTAATTAAAGGATGAGGACTGGGAGAAACTTTACATCTTCCCAGATGGAGAGGATTGCAAGGCAGAGGATTGTAGGGTACGCATTATTATTCATTAGTTAATATTTGAGGATGGTATTATATTTAATTTATGTATAAGTCTTAACTAATTAATTAATTCATTCATTCATTCAGAGTATTCAAATAGATTTTAATTTCTTGTGTTGGTGCAATGCATACTTCTCCAGATTCATTACGTTCCTGGCTATACGTGGCAATCTATAGCAATCTTCGTTATCAGTTGTTTTCATCTGGCCGCTGAATATCTTGTATACAAGGCCTCTGGTGGCATCCACGCGTTCAACTTCACAAGCGGTGCTGTTTTTGTGATTATTTTGGCATCAATACAATTTATTATGCTGCACTCTCTCACATTGATCACTGACGCTGATAGCTTGAATCTTATTAGAAAACAGATATTGAACCACGTACCAGTTGGTGTAATATCTAATTAACTTTGCATTTGATTTCATGATACTTGTGTTGGAATGGCAGAATGAAAAGAACGTTTCGGTATTGAAATGGTGCGTAATTGTACTTTTTTCCTATATAGTTATGAGTCTTAGCATTCTCCAATATTCAGCTGTATTTGACCATTGTTTTCCAATATTCACCATTGACCATTGTTTTCCAAAATTCATCGTCATTTTTCTAACACCTGGGGAACGCGAGGTTACTTACAAATCATAATCTTTACACAAAATGCTCAAATTGAGTTATCTCAAATTTTATTCAAACAAATCCACAAATCCAATACTAAACATTTTCTCCGCAAAACTCTCAAACTACAACCAGCAGAACCATTACACTGGGGTTATTGGGTAATAAAAGTATTGCAAGCCCTTTTTATCAAAATATATATTAGAAACATAAGTTTTACAAAATGACATGTTATAACAGAAGTACATAGATTCATAAGTGATTCAGAATATCAAAAGCATAATTGATAATGAAAACAAAATTGTATAATATATATATACAGGAAACAAAATGTTAGCTCATGCCAAATGGTACAAAAACCTAGTAATCTTGATCGTAATGTATTTATCATATAATACAATCAAAATCGGAATAACTATGTATAATGAGCCAAATCATTTAATCATAATCATAAATGCAAATAAGACATTTATATTGAATACAAGATAAAATCATATAAATATCATAATGGCTTGCAACATATTCAACACTTTAACATATTATAATCTAATTCATAAAAGACAATCATTAAATAAAATGGTTTACACATGTAAAAGGCATTTAATATATTTATTAAAACAATAAAAGACAATTTTCAGATTTGAAGACATTTAAATAAATAATAACATAAATTAATTTGTTATGAAAGTCACTTGATTTCTACATAACTATAAAACACCTGTTCTTATAATAGTTCGAAAATAATCATACATATCTTATACACTAAGAATTAAGAATGATCTAAACACATCTCTAAGCCTCCAATAGCCTCAACGACCTTAAACAAATACAAGATATAACTATTAACAACTTATCCCAAAATCTTGAAGTTTCTAACTCACGCGTTTACAAGTCTAATTCTCTCAATTTTTCTCTTAATTGAATAATCAGAATGGCACAATATTACACATAATTATTCTGTACATCTATGGGTATCTCATAAAATATTCAGGATGATCCACTGCCAAAAACATTCTCAAAACTATTTTTTTCTTTACTAGTTCAAAATTATCTCACAGTGCCTTAAATAGTATAGGTTCCAAGATTTTTTTAAAATTATATATTAATTTGAAAATTATCGAACTAAGACTAGCAATACTAAACACATCTAATAGTCTCTGTTTAAAATTTCAGAATTTTCCAAGTTCTTTGGCACTCCAAATAATTTTGTAAATTTGGTTATTCTCTTTGAAATCACAGTTTTTCACTGCAACAATGTTTTTTTTCGAAAATTCATATGAAATAAAAGAATTATGTCACATCTTATGAAATAAAATTTATCCAATAAGCTCTACATATCTAATTTACAAAAGCACAAGGCTCTTATAAAAAAATCATTTTATAGTATATGTTTTATTATGAGATATCCGTGCTGTCCAGAAACATAAGGATAAACTAACAAGACTCAACAATAAACTAACGCACAAAACACTACTTAAACACATCATAACTCATGCACAAAGGTCTGTAACATTCTAAAACCATACAAAATAACGCTCTTAATAGAAAACAAAGATAGGAAATCTAATAGAGTGTATAGGAAGTAAGACTTACCAACCATTAAAACTCTCTCTTAAGTAAAAATTCGAATCCTAGAGTATGAGCAAAGAGTGATGAGCTGCTGAGGAAAAGAAAAAAATGCGTTTGTGAGTTTAGAGTTGTGAAAGAGAGAATTAAGGGAAAAAAATGAATTTATAGGAGCCATGGAAAAACCTCAATAATTTTGGAAAGAATAAATCTTTTCCAAAAATTATTCTATGAATCGTAATTAAGAATATACTCATCTTTATTCTTGTTATCAATTATGCCATTCTTGAATTCCTTATAAAGAATGTCCATAATTAACATCATAGAAAGCTAGCGTTACATTCACCATTATTCATCAATGTCAATCAAATCTCATTCTTCATCAAGTGGAAGTATTTCGCTCTGATTCACTGAGGAAATATGTCTTCATTTTTCCCGTATGGCTGTCTGTTTCATCTCTAAGTTCTCTGGCAATGGCTTTGCCACATTACTCATTGAAAATTATAGAGAATTTATTGGCCACCTCCTTTAGGGAATACGACGCTAAGTGTCTCTTGTTAGTAGAAGGAACTACAGAAATTGGCTCCTGCCACTGCAAATTGAGAACTTCGTCGTTGAAACATTTCTTTTGTCATGTAAGATTGAGACATTTTGGCCATTGCTTTGAACTTTGAGCTTCATACATTTTGGCCATTGCTTTGAACTTTGAGCTTCATTCATTCTTTGATTTTAATTGAATTTCTAGTTTTGTTAGATCGTAAACTTGGTAAATTCTGAATAAAATGGTGTGTTCTTATCAATATAGAAGTACAACTGGGTTATTCTTACAATTGAATGAGAGTTTCAATCTCGTAATGCATATTTTTCATTCCTTAGATTAACGTAGCTTATTTACTCCCGAAGGGGCTAAAATTTTACCTTCACACGCACTTGTGGTTGATAGAGAACTTGCAACGCGCTTGGACCTTGACTCCGGCGAAGTGGATTCCTGAAAAAAACACTCCGACACCCAAGTTAGTGATTGATTAAAGTTCAAAGAGAGAAGAAAGATGAAGAAGGTGAGTTTTCTCTCTCTAGAATGAGCAGTGATATTTATGCCAAGAGACCCATTTTTCTTAGATAGGGGTCTCTATTTAAAAATGATGGGTGACATAAAATTTAGGGTTTTTTCTTGTGCTCTCTTCTTAATGACACGTGTCACCGACCATTATCGTGCACGTGGATGTAAACTTGATCGTAGGGAATTATTCTGCATATGCGTATCTCCGAGTCATTATGACCTTTGGGCGTGGCTTCCTTAGACCAATGGATTGCGGAACTAATTCCCCCTAGCCATCTTTATGAACTCCGGAGGATTTATTCCTTGTGTGTTATTGCCTCGGAATAACTTAAGTGTTATTTTCTCCGGAATAGTTTGCGTGTTATTTCTTCCGAAATAATTCTTTTGTCTATAAGAATGGACACGTGGCATAAATGGTGCCTTTTGAGATATGGCACCTACACTCCCATATCAGATGATTTAGAAAAGAGTATATATATTACGCACTAGACGAGAGGGTAGTGAGTTAAAATAAAAAAATAATGTTGTGATTAGATCATTGGTACAAACCGGAATTTATCATCCGAAGACCTTGATATATTCAAGCAAATCAAGATTGAATTTAACAAACCCTAAATCAAGAAATCACATGCAAGAAACAAGAACCGAAATCAAAGTAAAAGACAAAAAGCAAGCAATTTAAGGGGTTTAACCTTGAGAGGGCTTACATCCACCGTAGAATAGAGCAATGAACTGTCATTAACCACAGCAGTAAAGCATTACAATGAAATAACAAGTTCCAAGGAACGAGGTGAACTAAGTTTGTCCCTCTAACTCTCGCTCATCATCTCGCAATTGTTCACGCACTCATCAGCGTCATGAAATCTGTTATTGGGCAATTCAGAAGCTTCCCCAACTTTCCCGCTCAATTTAACGGCTTCAACCGTCTTGGGCACGTGTCACACAAGTAGGAACTTAAGTTATTCCAATACCAGATGTTGCCGTTTTGCTTTTAGCTGGGCCACGTGCGTTTTACGTGCAAAAAAACTCCGGGACGACTTTTGTTTAATTGTCGGTTGAGCTGATCTTCTACTACAACGACATATCGGAGGGTTATTTAATAGGAAAACGACATGTCGGATCATCATGGTTCAACGGCTTCGTTAAATAAGAATTGGTTGCAATCGGTTAAAGTATCCACTATGCAGTTAGTTAATTAAACCTGAGTTAGTAGTAAATAATAGTCAGTTTTAGAATCAGTTATAAAAGTTGGCTCCGGTCAACAGTTAGTTAAATAAACAAAGGCTGAGTCACTCACAAAATTGATTCAACATCATTCTCTCAAAGATTCAGCCTGTTTCTTTCTTTACATACTACAAAGATTCGTCATCTTTTTTATTTCTTTCTTTCCCCTTTGTTCATCAATCATCAGCACTTTCTTCAATTTCATCATGTGGAGCTACTTTTGCATCATCTTCAATATGATTTCTTTGGTCATGCTATCAGTTCACTCTTGGCCAGCAAACGAAGATATAATCTCTTTCTGGTCGTACCATTTTGTTCCAAGAATTGCGTTAATGATCGTCATCCATGCACTGCTCGGGCAGATAGAGAAATATCCCCTCATCAGATATGGAATAAAGTGGGTCTTGCTCGAAATTCATGAAAGATTGACTCCACCTGAAAAGTGGTTCTTCTGGAGATCATTCTCTGCCATTTGCATAACTGCTATGATTTGCAGCCTAAAAAGTGGTAAGGAGGGAGCCGGCATTAACGCTCGGACGCTGATCAAGTTTCTTGCTCTACACTGTGGCTGGGAGGCGTACAAATGCCTTACTAAAGGAGGCCTAATTAATGGTGGTTTCAAGATTGGTGGACTGGATGATATCATTGCTAGCGTGATTTTCTTGCTTCCTGTGTTGGTTGGGATTGTGGCAGAGAGAGGTTGGGATCAAGTGCTAAAGGTATCCGTTCTTTTTTCTTTCTTGATTTATTTCATTTCCATCTATGCCTGAAAGTTTGCTTTTTCTCAATATTGAAGTTTCCAGTTTGGTTTCTTTAATCTTTAAACATGAAAGCTAGAAACTTTGATAATAAAGTGGGGAACCGATTGTTGGTTTGTTGTGAGAGATAACTGAATGTTGAGGGACTTGAAGTTTCGGAGAGTTAATGTCTTTTTAAGGCTACTTTGTATTCTGTGTCGTGTGACACGTTGCGTCTCGTATTGATCAAATTCTAAGATGTTTAAAGCTGTCTTGAGTTGTATGTGGAACCATTATACACTCTCGTTTCTGCTTCCTCTAAATCAATGTGCTGTCTGCTCTTCTCTAGTTTTTTCAGGATTTCTTTAAACCTTCCGGTGTCAGAGCAAGGTCAATCTCATTCCTATTGGTCGTCGTTTTGGGGAGAGTTTTCATGCCTTAGGCAATGATGCCAATATCTGTTGGACAGAGGCACTCGTATGTTGGTTTTGGGAGCTTCGGTTTCATTTGATCTCAAGTTTCAGAGGTTTCTTCGTACTTTAGGTAGGCGTATTGATGCGTTTTTCAGGCGGATGCAGGCAAGCATGTCTCTGCTTTTTGCCAATCAGAAGCCATTGGTTCATATTTTTGTGATACTACAAGGCTTGCTTTTACCTTGCTGTATATGCAAACGATGTGCTAGTATAGAAGAAACTAATGCGGCCGGCTCTGCCACTGCGAGTTGAGAACATTGTTGATTGACACAATTCTTTTTTTGTCATGTAAATTTGAGACATTTCGGCCGTTGCTTTAGGTGTCAGCTGTGAGCTTTCTTTGATTTTAATTGAATTTTTAATTGCATTTGATCATCTACTTTGCAAATGATGAACAAAATGGTGTGTTCATATCAATGAATGAGAAGTTTCCGTCTTCAGACGAGGTGTTTATCATATTTGACTTTATGCTGATTGACTTAATGTGCCAAGTGATTTGAACATTGGCAAACTATGGCATCTGATCAATTCTTTAGATGAGTATAGACATGTTTCTTTTTCATATTCATACCATCTCCTGAGTAACATTTAGATTGCAAGCTGTTGCATTGCCTTTGCTCTTCATTAGGTGCGGCATATATTTGGTTCATTAAAAGTTGTATATATGTTGTTATGGACCAAAAGTCTTCATTATTCATTCTTAGAGTTACCCAAAGCGATAAGATTGATTGTGCATATGGTAACAACAAACAAGCAATGGTCTTTACTTTTTAGTTCATAATTTAATCGGGAAAAAATAGATAAATAAAGAATGTTTCTTCTCAGTGAAATAGTTAGATAATTGAATTGCCTTGATAAGACTTGATGCTTGTGACAGGTGATCTAAATTGTGGTCATCTAGATAGAGAAATTTGTAAACCTGCTGGAAGTGTTTTAAAATTTTGATTCTGCAGGTGAATCTTCTTCTTGCAGCTAAGACTTAAACAACAATAGTTGCCTCAGTTACGATGACATATTAATATTCCACTGCAGACACTCTGTTAGAAATTAAAGAACTCTCTTCTAGTTTGCTAATATTTGCATCAACTTTTAGGGAAATAAAAAGTGCGGGAATTATTAATTTTTTTCCCATCTCGTTCTTTCTAAATTCTAACCAAACATGACCTTAATACCCTTTGAATTGAAGCAGAAAACACTATAATGTAGAATTAAGCTAATTCTTTTAAGTAGAAATTGGAGGTAGTGAGTCAAAATTAAAAATTAATGTTTTGATCAGACGAGTAATACAAAGCAAAACTAATCACATCAAGACATTGAATGAAGCAATCAATATTGAATTTAAGAAAACTCTAAATCGAGAAATCACATGAAAATTTCTTATATCCTTGTTGAGTACGTGCGTGTCACGTGGCAACTTTAGTAACTCTCCGACGGCTTCTGCTTGTTGTCGGACGTCGGTTGATCTCGTCTTCTTCAATACAAGGAATTAAATGACGACTTCTGCTTGGTATTGGATCTAACATGTATCGAGCGTATGTCTTTTCCTTTATCTGTTTGTTCAGTTTAAAGCAAATTAGATAAAAATTGGCTGTGCGGCAGTTTTCTTACTCCCCAATCCCCATCATATTCCCATTCACTTCTCCATTGAGGATCAGGATCAAATGGTATCACCAATCAAGAAATCATGGTTACAGAGCTCAAAAGCATGCTACAAGCAACAGAATGAAGGCTGTTTCTGGAGTTGGGCAACTTGCTCTGATTTTTCCCGCCAATTCTAACTAACCGGAAATCACGTGATCCACACATTCCACTTAGTTGATAAACGACGTTCAGAGCTCGTCGTTTCGAGCTATTCTGTTCGGGTTACTCACGTGCTTGTCACATGTTTCAGTTAATGGTTATGACCGACAGTTCTTTATTGTCATAGGCTTCGCATACGTCCCGTCGTCTGTAATCAAACGCCATGCCGGTTACACATCCAGTTGTAGAACGGCATGTCGTTCTTAGAGTGACAACGTAACCAAACACGACCGTGATAGTTGATACCTTTTCAATTGAAGCAGAAAATGCTTCAATGAATGATAAGCTGTTCATTGAAGCTTGAAACTTGAAAAGTCTAAGCGGGGTTGCTGACAAATAAAACTTGAGTTGAGTTAGTTAACTAAACCTGAGTTAGTCACTGCGAGAGTTAGTTATAGAATCAGTTTAACAAAAAAATGGCTTCAGCTCCAGTTAAGAAAACTAACCAGAGTTGCTCACTCACATACACGTAAGGTTAGTTATTAAAGATTCAACAGCATTCATTCTCTCCTATATTCAGCCTCTTTCTTTCATTTTATTCTCCAAGATTCTTCATCATTTTTCTTTCTTTCTTTCTTTCACCATTAGTATTCATCAACTCTATCTTCATGCTTCATCATGTGGACAGGTTGGGACTGTTGGATTTTTAATCCAGCATTGTTAGATCTTTAATTCAACGTTGAACTTATATGTGAATAACTATGTGTTGCAGACTGTCATATAAGGCCAAGCCAAATTGAAAATGATCCATCAGGTTTTTTGTAATTTAGACTTTAATGTATTTGATAGAGTGTGAGTCTTTAAAATGTAGAGACTAAAATTGTAATTACTATTTCTATGATAGGCAGAAATAAGAATACCTAAAGGCAATAGAAAAAGTTGTCTATATAAATGGTTATGGTCCCCAAATCACATGTATCATTCTATTCTCTTCTAACATCCCATTATCAAAGAGAGTGCATAGAGAAAATTAAAAAATTTTTTAGGAGAACGTGCTGATCTAGAAGACTAACCATACACTTCAGAGGATAACTCAGCGTTATGGATTTAGGTACGTTTCTGCATATTTATTTATTAATTCTTGGTGATACAATATGAATATTCTTGAATTATAGGTGATAGTTTTCACCAAAAGATTTTATCTAACAAGTTGTATCAGAAACTCTTCATGTTGAATCATTTAAAACAATTTGTGGTTATTTTTTAGATTAAAACTATTAGGAAATTCAGAAATTCTCAATTTTAAAAATAATTGGGAATTAAGGAAAATAAATTCGGATATTTGGAAATTCGGTCAATATATATATGCATTTTTTTTTTCTTTTTTCTTTCGGTTCTTTGGCGATACTATCATCAGATATGTTGTAAAGACTCTCTTGCTTGTTCTTCTCGAAGAAATAACTCCACTTGGAAAGTTGCTTTGCTTGAAATTATTCTCTGCCACGTTCATAAGTGCTGCGATTTCCAAATTACAAAGTCCTGGAGACCTACACAGAGATAGAGACAGAGACGGTGACAGAGACGCTGGCATTTATGGTAGGAGGAAGCTGATCAAGTTTCTTGCTTTACATTGTGCATGGGCAGCCTACAAATGCTTAACTAATGGAGGCCTCTTTAATGGTGGTGGTTTAAAGAAACTAATGTAAAATATGTGCTAGCGTAAGAAACTAATGTAGTTGGCTCTGCACTGAAAGTTGAAACTTTGCAGATTTAAGAATTCTTTCCTTATCATGTAAATTTGAGATATTTTGGCAAATTGCATTTAGTCTCAGCTGTGAGCTTTCTTTCGTTCTTAGATTTTATTTGAATTTGTAACTCTGTTGATAGATAGATCATCATCATCATTGTAAATGCAGAACAAAATGGTATGTTCTTAATTATCAATGAATGAATGAGTTTCAGTCCTTAGATGATGCGTTCAAATTATAACCCGGCTGGAAGTGATTTAAAATTCTGATGCTGCAAGTGAATCTTCTTCTTATTCTTGCATGTTGAATCAAATCTGATTGTGGCGGTGAAATTCTGGTTTGGTTTGTGGTAGTGAAAGGTTGGCAATGGCTTAAGGAAATTAGAGGTAAAACTCTTTAGAAGTTAAATCGTAATACCATTTTGCTTCTTCTTCCTCTCTTCTTGTGGATGCAGGGTTTTGTTGTGTCTTTTTAGTCTTGGAGCATGGTCATTCAATGCCACGGTCCTTTTGGGCAGTTTTTACATGTTTTCGGCAATGATGCTTGTATCTGTTGGATGTAGGTCAGGGCATCTCGATTTTAGGAACATCTTCACATGATTCTTTGAACTAAGTTTTAGAAGCATCTTCATTGATTTTTCTTTCTTTTTTTTTTTCCCTAGAAAAAGCAGTAATCAGCACTCATTGCCAGTTTTTGGTATAGTAAAATGTGCATATTTGAAGAAGAAACTAATGACAAGCAGGCTGCATGACAGAAAGCTGTTGATTAATTTCGGAAGAATGAGATGTCAATTGCAACCAGTTAATGGAGAAAGATACATTTTTCTTTACAGAAACAGAGTAGAGTTTGCCTAAAGCTGGCATCGCAAGTTCGCAACTATTTAGCATTATCACTAGAGAAAAGGAAAACAATTCAAGAAGCTTGCAAGGGCTCAGCCTTAAGATGGTAGTAACATTAGATTGGTTGTCACTGAGCAAAAACTAGGAATAGTTGGCCAACCTAAACCTAATGAAAACCGGACATTCTTTGGCAACTGAGCTCATCCCTCCAGTCTTAAGCCCTGATGGTACCACCTCTATGGGAGCACCAAAGCCTGCCGCAGCCAGCCTCAAATTTTTTAGCATGTGGTTAGAAGGTATATGAGCAATAATGTCGGGAGAAATTTTACTTCATCTTCATTGGCTTGCGAACTGCTGTTCTGAAACTCCACCGATACTGAGACTCCAAAAGAACCAGCATCATGTATCTCAAGCCATACTCTCAAATAACCAGCATCATGTCTACTGCTTTGTTCTACTACCAACAGCAGACAAGAAGTACAGAGTTTTTCGAGCTCTCGCCGAGTCATTTGATGAACCTACACCTCTGCCACCACTGTTACTACTACCCCTTGTGGCACTATTGACTCCACTCCCAACTGCAGACGGATTAATCTCACTTTGGGTTCAATTGTTCCAAATTCTAGTGCTTCTAAGCTGAGTTCAATGTGCTTCTAGTACCCTTGAGCCAAGCGATCTCAAGAGTGACCGAAGAACCTGGCAGCCTCCTTGGATTTTCACTTGAATTTTGCGACATGACAGGAGTACTTGGAATCTCTTCAATACATCAACCACTACTGGAATGCAAACTAGCTTGTGTATTACTATAGTATTATTTTCCGAGGATTTTCCAGCAGTAATTGCAGGTTGAGTTTTCTTCGGCATATCATTTCACTTTTGAACACTACTTAAGAATCTTTGGCACTTCCATAGGGTGACGAGCTAGATGTTTCATGCACGCCAAAATTGTTTGATAGTGATGATTTGGCACCATTTTATTGATTCAAAAAAAAGTTAGCTAATTTCTTACCACGGGAATTACACAATGGAGTATTGCCAAATGAAAGAAAATATACACCCCTTAATGCCGCTGGAGTTCTCTTGGAGTTTCATCCCTATTGTGTAAAGCATCAGATGAACTTTGTTCAGTGTGATTTGTGAAGTGCTTGTGGATTCCATATTCATTGCACCCTCAATATGACTATTGTGAGAATAAATTCTGTTCTGAAAGTGAGAGGGCAAGACTGAATCAGATGCATTATTTCAACAAGTCATACCAATTCGGCTTCGTGTTTTAATTATTTTTAAATGAAATTATATACACCCAATGATATCACATTAGCTTCTCCAATGATCTAGCAACAAAAGGTGCCAATATTCACTGAGGAACAATATCAAATGGTGTCACCAACCAATGATTAATGAATCAAGGTTGCGGAGCTGAAGAGCATGTTACAAAGGAACAAAATGAATAAGATTTATCTCTCTAAAACACTCTCTTCTATCTCAATGACCTGTGAGAAGGGAGCGTGTTGATCAGCTCCTCCTTGACAAGGCTGCCTCAGGAGTCGGGCAACTTGCCCAGATATTTTCCCGCCAACTTTAACTGCTTCTAACTAACCGGAAAGGGTAATTTTTGGATACCTTGAGAGAAAGTATGCATATATTGACATATTGCACCCCGAACGTGTATCATCATTTGAGAACCGCTTGTCGGGTCTGTGAAAATACAATAATACCCTTATTATTATATATTCCAAGAATTGACAAAACCTTGCAAGGAAACAAGTCACATGCACGCAAAGAATTCATCGGCAAATTCACGCAGCCCCCCTTCTCCCCACTACACAGCAAAACCACGCAGCTCCTCTCTCTCCTGCCAATTTGCTCAGGCCCATCTCAGATGTCGCTTCATTCTCCGTTCTCCGTCACTAAGTTAGGAAGCTCCGTTCTCCATTTTGTCTCTGCTCCCTCACTTTCCCTCACTCTATCGACTGGATTATAAGCAGCCCAACTTTTGCTAGAATTTGTAATTACACACATGGTAGAACAATTAATTTGCGTGTTTAGCAATTGTTGTTGCGGAAGAAAGAAGAGTTCTTGAAGGTGGAAAATAGTTCATTTATAAGCAACAAGATTTTCGAAGAAGTGATTTCTTTAATTAATTCTTCTACTTCAATTAATTTGACATTTTCTTAGAATTAACTGTTAACAAAAGAGCATGTGTTCTGTGCAACATTATCTCTCTCTCTCTTCTAAACAAAATCCCAATTCAACAGCTGTGTCTTTAATTACAGACATTGTGGAATTTAAAATCCTTGTCAAGCATTTCAGAAATTAAAGCAATAAATTGAAGCAGCTGAGCTTGAAAAGCCGATTATGTTGGGGGGGAAAGAGAGCAATGCACTGAAATCACTTTATTCACAGAGCAATGCCTGTGGATTTGGGCGGGATAGAGGCCGAGAGAAACATCAAATCCAGCTGAGACAGAATGGAGAACGGAGCTGTGTGTTGAGTGACTGAGACAAGCCTGAGCAGATTGATGGGAGAGAGAGGAGCTGCATGATTTTGCTGGATTTGGTGGGGAGACTTTTTCGATGAACTGCAAGGAAGAGAGAATACTCTATATGTTCAATCGAGTTTGGCGAAGAGAGAATGCTCGGCGTGCTATATTTCGTAGTAATGGAAATTACTACGAAATCACAAATGATTTTCTATGTTTACCTTCCAAAATTCTATTGGTTGTTGAATTGAGGAAGAAATTCCAAGATGCTCGTTCGCTTCTTACAGTGTTGACAGTGCCTTTACAAGTAGTTCTATTGCTTGAAAAATAAAATTTGGTCAAGTCTAATGCCTCCACCACCATTTTGAGTTGCAGATGAAACAAATCAATTAAAAACGGCACCTTCACTTTTGCAATTTTGTTATTACCCTTAAACACCAAACGCCTCTCAAAGGGTGATACACGCCAGGGGTGCTATATGTTAATATATGCATACTTTTTTTCCAAGTGTATCAAGGGCAAACCTCAGGGGAGGTATCCGTAAATAACCCTAAACGACGTTCAATGCCATCGTTTGGAGCGAATTTGTTTTGGCCCTGGCTGAGGTGTGACTACAATGCCAAGAATGATGTCAGGATCTTAAAAAGAGAGCTCGGCTGTCTTTGGTAGCCATTAGGCAGCCTAAGACAACAGGTTTCTTAAATGGTTGCGCTATTTTTTTAAATTAAAAAATTAAATTAAAATAATGTTTTTATTATGAAATTGTGAAAAAATAATATTAATAGTAAGAAAAAATAAATAAAAGTTGAAAGAAAAGTATAATCTTATCATAATTAAGGGAAAAAATAAAAAAAAATTTATATAAAAAAACACAATTTTTTTTTATGTGATATCTCATATTTAACATTAAAATTGTTAAATATATTGTTACTTGTCCCAAGTTTATTATTCTAAATACCCCCGAAAATTTCTTTTCTTGCCCATTTCATGTTTGATATCCATGTTGCATGTTTCCTTCGTACTCATACTTAACCTCAGCTGTTGCATGTTTCATGTAATTTTTTTACATGTAGATTTTGACATTGCATGTTTACATCACATGTTGCATGTTTGAATTCAATTGTTGCATATCTTGAATAAAGGAAAAAATGAGGATTTTCCCACCCATTTAATGTTTAATGTCCATACTACATGTTTGACCTCAGTTGTTCCATGTTTCACGTGATCTGTTACATGTTTACATCGTACTCATGTTTAACCTCAGTTGTTGCATGTCATGTAATTTTTTTATGTGTAAATTTCAAGTTGCATATTTGCATCACACGTTGCATGTTTGACTTTAACTGTTTCTTATCTTGAATAAAGCCAAAAAAATGAGATTTTCATGTCCATTTCATATTTGATGTCCATGTTGCATGTTTTATCTTGGTTGTTACATATTTTACATGATTTGTAGCATGTTTATGTCGTACTCATGTTCAACCTCAGTAGTTGCATATTTGACCTCAGTTGCTGCATATTTCATTTAATTATTTTACATGTAAATTCAATGTTGCATGTTTGACTTCAATTGTTGCATGTCTTGAATAAAACCAGAAAATGAGGATTTTCCCACCCGTTTAATATTTGATGTCCATATTGCATGTTTGACCTCAGTTGTTACATGTTTCACCTGATCTATTACATGTTTACGTTATACTCATGTTTAACCTCAATTGTTGCATGTTTCATGTAATTTTTTTACATGTAAATTTCAAGTTGCATGTTTATATCCAATGTTGCTTGTTTGGCTTCAATTGTTTCATATCTAGATTAAAGCCAAAAAAGTGAGATTTTGACGTCCGTTTCATATTTAATGTCCATGTTGCATGTTTGACCTCAATTGTTACATATTTTACGTGATTTGTAGAATGTTTATGTCGTACACATGTTTAACCTCAATTGTTGCATGTTTGACCTCAATTGTTGCATGTTCCATTTAATTTTTTTACATGCAAATTCAATGTTGCATGTTTACATCACATGTTGCATGTTTGACTTTAATTGTTGCATTTCTAGAATAAAGCCAAAAAACGAGGATTTTCCCACCCATTTAATGTTTGATGTCCATGTTCATGTTTGACCTCAGTTGTCACATGTTTCACGTGATCTGTTGCATGTTCAGTTGTTGTATGTTTGATTTTAGTTGTTGCACATTTCATGTAATTTTTTTACGTGTAAATTTCATATTGCATGTTTGCATCACATGTTATAGTTTGACTTCAATTATTTCATCTCTTGAATAAAGCCAAAAAATGGGATTTTCCCGTCTGTTTCATGTTTCACGTTCATGTTGCATGTTTGGCCTAAGTTGTTGTATGTTTACATCTTACTCATGTTGAACCTTAGTTGTTGCATGTTTAACCTCAGTTCTTGCATGTTTGACCTCAGTTGTTGCTAGAGATGGCCAACGGGCTGGGCGCCACGTGGCAGGCACGAGCGCGGAACATGTCTATACAGCACGGCATGGCACGAGCACGTTTTAGTGGGACACGTGGCACGAAAAAGCAAGCACACGCGCTGGGCCGGGCTCAGAAATTTGGGCACGTGAGCCTTAAAAGCACGATATGATTAGAGATGGGTTAAAGCATGGCACGTGAAAGGCCGGCTATAAGCATGTTTTACTTTTTAATGAAAGTAAATTTAAATTTTATGATTTTATAAATAACTTAAAACTGAATCTTTTAATATATTTTATTAGCGTAAGTTTTTTTAAATTCATTTAATTCTTAGTTTAAAAAAATACTCTAATTATTTTATGTTTATAATTTATTAATGAACTGATGATATCATGATTTTAATAAATAAAATTACAAATATCATGATTTTATAAAATGTACATATCTATATTATTATGGATTATGATATATGACTCTATGTTAGTTCAAGCAAGCAATTAAGTTAATCGTTAAAAAAATATTGTTAAGTATTAAAAAAAGAATTCTAATACTGTAGGGTCTAACTTAATAGTTAGAATTACATTCTCTTACTATTATTAGTTTATTATTATTGAATATGAACTTGAGTTTTGAGTTTTTGATTTTATTGAATTTGACTAAAGAACAAGAACCCAAAAAAGGTACATAGTATATAGAATAAAAAAAAATACGCCAATAGCTTGGCATAGCCTTTTAAAAAAAAATTTTTATCGTGCTTTTTTTCTTAGGCACGGCATGGCATGTGCACCGGGCCAGGCCTAGGCAAAAAAAATTAGGCAGGGCACGACACGAGGTACATAATGGGCATGGTACGGCACAACCACGAGCACACATGGGCCTTCCTTTGATGCTGGCATGGCCCTTCGGCCATCTCTAGTTGTTGCTTGTTTCGTGTAATATTTTTACATCCAAATTTCATGTTGTATATTTACATTACATGTTGAATGTCTTGAATAAAGATAAAAAATGAGAATTTTCCTACCCATTTTATGTTTGATGTCCATGTTGCTGTTTAACATCATCTGTCACATGTATCACATACTATGTTGCATGTTTACTTCATATTCATGTTTGACTTCTATTGTTACATGTTTGACATCAATTATTGCATGTCTTGTGTTATTTTTTTTTACTTGTAAATTTCATGTTTTTTGTTTACATCACATGTTGCATCTTTGAAGTCTGGTGTTGCATGCCATAAAAATTAGAGCCAAAAATTTTTTTATTGCTGTCCTTTTCATGTTTGACGTTCATGATTCATGAATAAAATCGTCTGTCACATATATAAAATGTCATGTTGCAAGTTTAAATCATACTCATGTTTAATTGTTGTTTGTTGTTTTAGGTCATGAAAAATGGCGCCAAACATTTTGAAATTCTTGAAAATGAATTGGTATAATAAAGGCTTATGCATAACTTGTGTTTAATTGTTGTTTGCTTTGTCTCTTTGTCTATTGAGTGCCTTGAACTCGATCTAGCATGGATAATTTTTGTCCTTCAATATCTATGAATGAATTTAAATGTATATTTACCAATTTAACACTAACACATGGTTTATCATCAATTAGGGGTGGCAAAACGAATAAACGAATCGAATTATAAACGGATTGGGTTAAAAATTGATGGATTCGAATTCGATTCGTTTAATAACTTAATATTCATTTATTTTGATTAATTCATTTACTGTAAAAAATTGTACAAAATTAAACGAATGGAATTGAATTTGGATTCATGTAAATTCGTTTAATTAATTTATATAGATATATTTTTTTGCTTTGCAGTCGTGAGCTTCCATTTCATACCACCCCCTGAGGTTTCACCACCAGCCATTGAATTCACCAAAATGACCCAAAAAGCTCAAATTTGGTTTTTTCAATTTTTTTAGTCAAATCGATGGTTTTCAACAAATTAAATATAAGCTATAGGTGTTTTAAGGAAATGTGTAGGTGTAATTGATGGAAAAATTGCCAAAGATGGGTTAATTGGGATGATTTTGTTTCGGCCAAACTAAGGCACGCGTGGAGAGAGCCTCCATCCTTTGGTATTCTTGAATACCCATATATGTGTAAACATATATAAACCCAAATCCAATGACTTATTTTTCCCATGTGGGATAAGTCCATTCCCTTTTAATTTTCCAACATTAAGGGTGCATATTTGTGAGACAATTTCTCATTCACATGACCATTATTTTGAGCATATAATATATCGAATCGAAGTGTTCACGGAGTACTTTCTGAAACCTCCAAGACCTTTCACTTACATTAAGTGGGTGCCACTCAAAATGTAGCCTAAATATAGCTTACTAAAAGCTATATTTTCCAACAAAAGAACCTATGTAATTCTCTACAGAAGCTGAAATGCCTAACAGAAAGGGGAGTATTGTCCAACAAATCAGAGCAGACGTAGATTTTCGGAACCACCCTTCAGCCACTTTCTTTGTTTCAAATAGAACAGCAAAAATAAAAAGTTTCATTGGGGAGTTTCCCCTCCCATACCATCAGCTTTTATTTGCTTTGAATTAGCTGGCTTCTCCAAGTCACTTTGTGTCATAGGATCGTAATTGGCTTCTCTAAGGTCCTCTTTGAGATTGAGCTTGTGTAACTGTCATAGGATCGACTAGACATGTATCACGAGGTCTACTTTTGTGTCCCATTACAACCATAGAGGGTGGGGGTAGTAGCCCTGTCAAAAGAATACGTTGTACAACGTCAGAGGGCTGGGCACCAACTGATAGCCAATACCTGCAAAAAAATTAAAGAAAAACTTAATTGGAAACATAGATAGAGCATTGAGATGTTTTATGCAGTTAGTTTATATTACTCGATGTATGGCAATCATCAAAGTTATCAGAAAGCTAATGCAAATGAAAAAATGTACCTTATTTCCTACTTCATGGATCATAAATTGAATGACAATTTAAAAGGATTCATTTTTATTTTGGCATGTGCAAGGCTTACAATACTAACAAAGAGAACTTGAGGACATCATTAAAATTCTTGGATGATCAGGGGCGGATCCAGGATTTTAAAGTACCCCGGGCTAAATTTTCAAAAAAGTTATATTGTAAAGTGAACACAAAATCGATGATTTTGCTTACCATGTTTAGTTGATAGATACTTTCTGTAGTTCAGGCTAGAATGGTCTCATATTTATATATGACATCCGCACATCTTCACCTTTATTAATTTAATAAGTTTTGATTGAGATGTGTAATCCGGGATCACGTTCTAAATAAGAGGTATCAATGGTGGATGGAACGCCAACTTTCTCAAATTCGGCTCTTTGAGAGTTAGGAGAACTTGAAGCATCAATATTGCATGGAGAACTTCTTTCATTTGATGATTGACCACCATATACTTTAGCAAAGAATGAAAGGAGAGTTTTCCTTGGCTTGGATTTATGGGACGTTATAACTTATAAATTATAATAACATGAAATTACATAAGAATTAATAAATTAATTAATAAGTACAAGCTTAGTTAGCATGCTTAAATAAATTAAGCAATTAAATTTTGTTCATCTCAATTAACAGCAATTCAAAATTCAAGGAATATTGTTGATAATATATTAAGAATACTCCAAGATCAAAGCTATTGGAGAAATACAAGACCAATATGTATGAAGCTAAGAATGAATAGGAGAGAAAATATGGCAATTCATGTCAAGCAAAAATGCAATTGAAATAGATTGAGATAACTAGACATTTTAGTCAACTAAATCAACTCAAATTAATAAATCACAAAACTAATCACAAAAAAAAAAGAGCCAATTCAAAATTCAAAATAATATGCAGAGCAAATCAATAAAATCTGTCACAAAAAATTAATTTATGTAAGTTTTAAAAGCATAGCAGCATACCAGCAGAAAAAGGTATAGATCTAGCCAAAGAAATTGGAAGATCAAATTATTAAGAAGATGAACTGATGAAGAATCATGAAGGTGAATTTTAAAATTTTCTTTTTGTTAGCTTTTAGTGGTGTGTCGCTGAAAGTGAAGAAAAAGTGATGGCATTTATGTAATTAATTGTTGATGGCATTTTCGTAAATTTAAGTAGTATAATTGAATTTTTGTGATTAAGGTTGGGCAGTTCCAACTTTAAAGCTACAGCACTAAAATATTTGGTAAACGCTAGCTTCTGTAGCTTGAAAGCTAAGTGAATTTACTACGATGAAAAATCTATTATATATTTAATAACTTTGTCAAAATTATTATTTAAAAATTATATTTACCATATATTATTAACTTTTATTTCATAGTTAACTCTTTTTTTTTCACAGCAATTGTAGCTTAAAATATATAACACCTTAATCCCAAACAGGGCCTAAGAATCATTCTACTTCCTCAAAAACGCAAAAAATTTCCTAGAAATAATTCTAATTAACTAGTCCTATTAAGAATATAGATAATGTAATTAAGAGCTCCATACTTCGGTTCAACTGGCCATAGTAATCTTACCATTGACCTCTTTCCCATGATTCTAAAAGAAACAACCTTTCAAAAGATAATATTCTATCAACAAAGAAATTATTGCATATAACCAAAGATGAGAACTATCTAAAGCATGCAATAGGATTTTTCTAAGAAATGCATGTAGTTGAGAACATTACGTGATCCAATTTCAGCTAATAGCCTAATAAAGCCGCTGATAATTCAAATGGCAAAGAGATTTAAGCAGTATCAAGGCCAAACTATAGCAGAAAAGTTGGTTTGCTTGATGACTTAGAAAGCCTCTTCAAGAGGAGTCGTGTGGGCAGCTCATAGGCAGGATCAAAATTAAAGATTTTTGACAAGGAAGACCGAACCATCACTGTATCAGTTGTAGATGACAATATGACCGACACATTTGCCTTTAGCACACCAATAAGTACTTAAGCTGAAGCTTCATTTTAATTTACTTACATAGATAGTGCTCATAGGGTGTGTTTGGTTTATGGTATTATCATGTATTAAGCTATTGTTCATCTTATTGTAATACCAAACCAATGTTTGCCAGGGAGTGGAAATGGAATTAAGGGGAATTGCTAATGCGGTTATTAGTCGGGTTTAGCTAATATGGTAACAAACGCATTAGCAGCCCTCTTTTTTTTTTTTTTTTTTTAATAATAATAAATAAATATTAATTTTTAATATAATATAATATTAATTTTTATTTTTTTATTTTTTCATTATAATTATTAATTACAAATTAATAAATTTATTATTTATATTTTAATTTTTATTATATTAAAAATATGCTAAATAATGTATTATTTAATTATATTATAATAATTAATATATAAAATTAATTAATATTTAATAAGTTAATATAGATAATAATAAATACTTAAATAATGTATAAAAATAAAAAATGTAATATTACATTATTTAATTATATATTGTTAATTTTTATTTTATTTTTACATTATAATTATTAATATAAATTAATAAATTTATAATTTATTATTCAATAATATTATATTATATTTTTATTTTTACATTATAATTTATTATTAAATTTATAATTTAATATAACTAATATTAAATACTTAAATAGTATATAAAAATATAATATAATATTACATTATTTAATTATCTTATAATAATCAATATGTAAAAATTAATTATTTTTAATAATTTAATATAAATAATAAATATTATTTTCTAAATATATAATATAAACTAATCACAAAAAAATTAATATGGTATAATTAAAAATTAATAAAATACAATGTAATACCAAACATAGTATAACATAAAATTAATACAGTACAGTGTTGCACCAAACATTGTACAGCATTATTATAATATGATGCTAATGCAATACAGCATAATACAATACACCTGTATTAAAATAATGCAATATAGCATAATACAATACAGTGTGCCAAACACACCCATAGTGTTCATCACATGACCATAATGTGCCTCTAATTCTAAAAGATCTTTCACATTTTCAGTTGAAACAGAAAGTGAAGAAAAATTGAACATAAAAAAACATAAAGCAAAATTTCAAATCATCAGCATGATATTTCCATTCCTCAATCCAGATAATCATATTGCCTTTACCAGTTAAAATAATTAAACTCAAGTACTATCATAAACTACAAGACTTTAGCACTAACAGAAACTACAACTACCGTTTTGCAGTTATATGCTAACCATTAAATAGTATATCCAAATACAACAAACACTTTCGTGTAAATGGTGGAACAGTGAAGTCAATATAACTGAAAAATACCACAAAAAATGGCTTACTTCACTGATCACTCTATCGAATTTAAGGCCCATTCTTTTGCCGCTGTCTTGACCTAAAAAGATGACATCGGAAAAGAATCAGTTTATTGCAATTTCTCTTTCAGTAAAAGAAACATAAACACACTAACCACATAATTATCATCGCTACTAAAAAAAAATGCCTGCAGCAACAAAAGGAAATGAATTAAAAGTGGTACAACATCAATCGCTGCAATGAGTTCAGTGAGCTACATTGCTTCTTCTTCGGACCAAGCCGAAACCCAAATCAACAAAAGTTCTCTTGTAGGGTCCCATATTCTTGAATAAAAAAGATTCCACTAACTGGGTCAGAAGCTCTTACCTGTTCCTTAGTCTCTACATTAATATTATCAAGATCACTAACCTCCAATTTGCTCACCATTGAAATCAAGTTAATTATGTTGCGTTTATCTTATTCAATGATTCTCATATATACTAGTAAATGAAGGAAATTAATAAAGTTGAATTGAAAACTGATGTTAGTAGTAGAACAAGGCAGTAGACGCATGATTCCGGCTCTGTTTAGTTAAAAGTCTGTTAGTTGGCTTATTGGAAAATGGTTTTGCTCTTTTTTCGATTGTATGCAGAAAATAAGCAAGTGCAGATGTCAAGAGTGAACTGATATCATGACCAAAGAAAACAAATTGAAGATAATGCAAAAGTAGTTCCACATGAGGAAGATTGAAGAAAGAGTTGATGATTGATAAACAACGGTGAAAGAAAGAAAGAAAGAAAAATGATGATGAATCTTGGAGAATGTAATGAAAGAAAGAGGCTAAATCTTTGAGAGTATGCTGTTGATTATTGTTGAATCAATTTTTTGAGTGACTTGTTGACAAGATAAAATTTTGTGAGTGACTTAGGCTTTGTTTATTTATTTATTTTTTTTTTGAAAGGCAGGTTTTGTTTATTTAACTTACTGTTAGTGAGCCAATTTTTATAACTGATTCTAAAACTGACTATTATTTACTACTAACTCAGGTTTTGGAGAAAGATACATTTTTCTTTACAGAAACTGATTAGAGTTTGCCTAAAGATAGTATCGCAAGTTCGCAACTATTCAAGAAACTTGCAAGGGCTCAGTTTGAAGATGGTAGTAACATTAGATTGGTTGTCACTGAGTAAAAACCGATTAATGATAGTAGTTTGCCAACCTAAAGCTAATCAAAACTGGACAATCTTTGGCAATTGAGCTCAACATCATGTATCTAAAGCCATACTGTCAACTAAACTGAGCTGGCATTCATGTGCCTACTGCTTTGTTCTACTACCAACACCAGACAAGAAGGTCAGTTAAACATAGTAAAATCAAGAAACTCAGCAAGTATTCACAGAAGTAAACAGCTAGAAGAACGAATCAAATTAGACTGCATTACGAGCAACAGAGAAAATCTGTATAAAAAAGCAAAGAAAGAAAGATAATAGTAAGCAATGGCTAAGCAAAAACAACTAAAAGAAACTAGGTCATTTGATAATAATTAGCAAACAGCTACGTGAATTCTAATTTTATCATGGCACAATTCTGCTTCTGGAGTTGGGCAACTTGCCCATATTTTTTCCCGCCAATTCCAACTGCCTCTAACTAATCTGAAATCACGCGTGCCACCTAATTGACGAGCCTAAACGACGTTAGATGCCTTTCGTTTCAAGCGAATCTGTTTTTTGGCCCTGTCTGAGACTTGCACTACAAGAAAATAAGTAATAAATGACAGAAAATAACTGTCATAAAAGAGGATTCATGACAGACAGTTCATCGTCATCTATATACATGTCATTAATTTATGACAGAATTTTTTCCGTCATTAATTCATGATAGGTTTTCATAGTCATATATCCGTGTCACAATATTTTAATGTGAAAAAATAATTAAATTCAATTAAAATTTATTTAAATTTTCGCGCCTACTTTTTTAAATTTTTTGGCGGAAAATTGAATTATCATTTGTAAATTTATTATACAATTTTGGCATGACATTATTTATGACAGAATGTGTGATGCCTCTTTCCCATCATAAAGTTTTTATTTTTTAAAAAAAATATATTATACATATAATTTGTTGATGAATTCTTGTTTACAAATTTAATTAATTAATAAAAGAAATGTCATTAAAAAAATAATTAATATTAATTAACATTCATTCAATCCAACAAATTAATTTCTTTTTTCAAAAGAAATAAATCTAGTATCCAATGTGATCGCCACCAATGCATAATAAAACATTCCAAATTGAAAAAATCATTCCCAAAGTATAAAATAATAGTTAAATTCCAATCAAACTCCAAGATATGCAATTAAAATTCCATCTGCCAAGACCCAACAAAACTTCCAAAGTTTAATGCAAGAATTCTAACAGCAAGATCTCCGGCATAACTTCCAGCAGCAATACCATCTTCCAACAGCAGTACAGCACTTTAATTCGAGCCACATACCCAGCAGCACTCCAACTCATTCGTAGCAACCCACCATCTTCCAACAGCACTCTAATTCCAGCCATATACCTAGTAACATTCCAAAATAAACCCTAAGATTTTAACCGATTACAAATAAACCATAAGATTTATATACAAAGTTACCAATTTCCGTTCTTTTTCCACTATAAATTACCTCAATATTATAAAAACATAAACCATATGTATTTAGCTTTTAGATATGGTTGTATATACATCTACAATTGTAGTAAGGACTATAGACATATTTTGTTTAAAGTCACAAATAATATAAGTTTGTTTAAGTGAATATGCTAAATATTATAAAAACAAACTAGATCTATTTATGTAATCCTCAGTAGCAAATATAAATCTGCTAGGGCGCCCAACTATCATTTTGATACCATGGGCAAGCTTTTTATGTTTAGCAACTCTGCAGTTCTCAGGACATGCAGCCTTATTTCAGCTATTATCAAATTCTACTTGTGCACGTCATTGAGCTATATATAGGGCTAGGACTACTAGTGCACTGCTGAACTCGCATTCTAGCTCTATGGGTTCTATGTAATTCATTTTCAGTGAAATTATATATATATCTGATTGAATTACGCTTCTTACCTTGTGCGGCTGACGACGGCAAACGAATCAGCTTCCCTTGCATAGTTTCCCAGACTTTTATAGTACAATCCTGTGAGCAACAAAAGTCGAGATAAATATTAGCAAAAAATATGGGGAAAAAATGCTTGAACGGTAGCTGTTATTCCAGAAACTCCATTTATACTAGAAGGTAAGCCTAGTAAGTTATAAATATTTTAAAGTAAACCAGAGAGTTTCTGTTACAATTTAGGTTAAATTATCTTTGCACATTTGTAACTTCAAAAGAAACTCAGAAAATGAGAAAACAGAGTTTAAAGAAAAGGTCAACCTTGTGTAAATCACTCTATCACCACCCCATTTCACACAAGTCACTGCAAACGTGTGACCGCTAAGACAAATAACAGATTTTCGCAATGAAACATCCCATATACGTGCATCACCATCTTTGTTAGCACTTACAAAGCGACGACAGCTTGTGGTTGATAAACTATCGACAGCACCTTCTCCAAAAAAACAATCTTGCTGGTTGTCAAGTTTTGGTACAAGAAACAATATAGGCAAAGTTTGTGAAAAATACACTATATTTACAACATGGTTTCAATCAAAAAAAGACTTGGGAGCGAGGAAGGAAGGAAGTTGAGAATATAATTCACCGTTACAGATGATAAATTGTGAGGCTAAAGTTCCAAGCATGCTCAAAAATCTTAAACCGTATAATTTCAATCAATAAGCAAATCACAAAGTGAGTGGGGAAAAAAAAGCCATCAGATTATTTAGTTAAAAGTAAAATAGTGATTAAAGTTGAAATGGCTAGACCTAAGTAGTATGATGATTTAAAACACAAACCTGGTGTGTTGAATCCACAACTCCTCCTTTCTCAATATCTTCAAGAAGACATGAAGCAATATGCTCACCAACATTATCTGGTGGCATCAGCTCTCTCTTCTCATCATATTCAATTTCACCTACTTCACCTCGTGCATAAGAAACTGCAGTGTCAATTGAAATGAAACAACCAGACGTAGTTTCTGCAACCAATGAAATTCCATAACCAGGAGACCTGCCATCAAATTGTTCCTCTTAATTTTAAGAAAAAAATGTGCCTAGAATGTAGAAAAAATAACGTGCACAGCAATTCACCATTTATTTTCAAATATATCTACACAAAGACTAAAATAAAACATATCTACTACAATTAAAGACCATACTTTCCAGCTTGAGGACCAGCTTTATGATCAGTAAAGATGTGAACATCGGGAAGCAGGCGATTAAAGATTCCACGAGCAGCATGAATCATAGTATTTCCAAACTGAGAAGACACTCTGGTTGAAAAGGAAACACCTCTAATCCTTTTAACCATTCCCTCATCGAGCCAGTTAACTGACTGTAAATAAAAAACATACAAAATAAACGAGCTACCATTACATTCTTTTATTCTTAGTATTTTCCAATCTTGTAGCTAGCTTCTACTTTTTTCTCTTCCTTGCTTCTTTCATTTATCTTTTGGTGTTATCACAAAATCAAAGACTCACCATTAACTTATCTACAATCGGGACTGTCAAAATAGCTTCACCTCCACCATGAGGTGGAGAACCACGACTCTCTATCTTCAACTCCAATCCTTCAGAAGGAACTCCAAACCTCTTTAACATGGGTAAGGTAGTAGAACGGAAAGTATCCACACTTGGATCCTTAGGATCATTTGTAATTCTTGAAACAAAGACAAATCATATGTTTCGACTATAAACACAAAACAGAAAATGATGGAATTAATTGCCGTGTCAAGGCCAACATTAGATGCTTCCAAAAGGGTTTCTTTTTGTCTTTCAAATGTAAAGATTTGACTCGCGAAACAGAACTTTAATCTATCTAAATAACTACAAATAACAAAATATCACAAGGCACGGGCCACAATAAGTAACTACCTCTTAGCCTTATAATAATGGGTTTCTTAGCAAACAATCCAACAAGAATCAGTGGCTCCAAGAAATACCCAATAGACCGGCTAATGCCGCAGTCGTGCACTAAATTCCTTCCTCCCATCACTATTCCCGGCTTGCACTCCAATTTTGTGCCTGCCCCATTAACACGTTTATTAAGTAAACATAAATTTTATTATTAGAAAGAAACCCAAAAGCGCAAATTTTTTAAAACGAAAATAAAAATAATAATAAAAAAATTCACCAGTTTCGTTAATTTTGACGACGCAGTCATCGTAGATTCTTCTGAGGAGGCAGAGGAGGGAAATCTCGTGGGGGCGGAGACCGGGCAACGTGTCTTCCCCTCTTCGGCGCAGATGTTATCTATGAGAATAGGAGTGGAGGAGAGCGTAGACAATACCAATCTCTGCCTCAGGCTCTCGCTTCCCTTTAGTCTCTCGTACGTTGTGTTCTTCCCCATTTTGCTTTGCTTGATTGCCAAAAGCAGTTTCTTTGTTAAACCCTAAACCCGTGAACTCAGCCGAATGAATAAACACAGAGTGTCATTGGTTCAGATTTGAGTCGGGTATTGATCAAATACATTGAAATGACGCGAATCGAGAGTGAGGGTTCAAACGGCCGCAAAGTGGTGGCTTGAACGCGAATGTCTAGGGTTTCTAAAGATGATAGGATGAGGCCGCAAGTAATGGCTTCTGTTAAGTGATCGAGTTAATGTATTCCCTTAGAAAAAAATTTTGTATTTTAGCAAAACTGTCTAAACAGTAGCGTTTCAACTTTTCACATTTTTTAATTTAAATTTTAAAATTATTAGTTATCCTAAATTGCACCGTTATGATTTTTTTAATACAATAATACATTAAAATTTGGTCAAACATAGTCAAAATAATATTTCTCTCACAATTTATTGATATAATAAATTTCTATCACGAATCTATCATAAATTCTTTATAGATAAGAATTCTATCATGAATTTATCATAAATTCTTTATAGATAATAATTCTATCACAAAATCATCATTAATCCTTGATATAACTGAAATTCTATCACGATTCTGTCATAATTTTATGATATAAGTCATTTTATCATTAATCTGTCACAAATTGTCTGTCATCTATTACCAATTTTCTTGTAATATTGTCACTTAGCTGTAATGACCGACAGTTCTTCTTTGTCATACGCATCGCATGCGTACAGTCGACCATATTCAAACGCCATGGCTATTAGAGATCTAAACGCAGAATGTCATGTCGTTTGTAAAGTTTACCATGACAGTTGTTGCCTTTCCAATTGAAGCAGAAAAGGCTAGGATGCCATGGCCGTTCAACGATGATAAGCTGTTTATTGAAGCTTGAAACTTAAAAAGTCTAAACGGGTTACCCACAAATTAAACTTAAATTGAGTGTTAACTAAATCTGAGTTAGGGCCAGTTTGGTAATGCTGTAGCTTTTAAAATAATTGCTGTTAGCTGTGCTGTAGAAATAATCAATTATGAAGAGAATCCGTTAAGTGTTTGGTAAATTTTGTTTTCAAAAGTACTGTGAGTTTTGAAAGTAATTTTGGGTGCTTGGTAAATTTTACTGTTAAACTGCTATAAAAAAGTTAATGACTAAAATAGACATAATATAGTATGAAATTTACTAACACATATAAAAACATGTGCATACAAAAATTTTAATTGTGTATTATAATAATTTAATTAAAAATAAAATTTATATTATATTAATTTTATTTCTTTTATTTTTTTATAATAAAAATTTATTGAAATATTGATTTTGTTTTCAATTTGAATAAGGATAGTTTTGGGTTTAGGTAAAAATTGTAAGGATATGTATGGAATTTTATTCAAGGATAAAATTGATTCTCAAAATCAGAATCTAAAATCTTCTCATTCCATGCTTTTCAAAATCAGCTGTAGGAGAAGCTGATTTTGACAAAAGTGATTTTAAATTTTTTGAAGGTATTGGAGCGTGTGTGTTTGTTATCTTTTGAATATATTAATATATATATATATATATTAAAAACCAATTGTTTAAAATTTAAATTAAAACTGTTATACTACATGGTTAATTAAGAGTTTATGCCAAATTCAACAACTGATTTCAAATTATGGCTTACCATCCGTAAAAGGCCGAGTCCACACTTTTATCAAATGCTCAAAGTCCGCACTTAAAAATGACTCTAAATTAATTGATCATTTATACTCTCGATATTAATTTTCTTAGTTTTGCAGCGAATAATTCATTGATGAGCCATGGATTCTACACAACAGCAGCCGCTCCTTTCCATGAAGCTTTCACTGGATTGGAGATCATTGCGAATTGGGGTAGTAAAATAAATCATGAATATTACTTAAACTATTTTTTTTTTTCTTTTGACCTCCTCAATCTACAACGATCTCTTATTGCTCTCCAGTTCATCATTTACATAGTTAATATGACGGTAGGAGTCACCGGGCGGTCTTATACACCATATATTCCGGGAACAATAACAGTTTCAGCACTGAGAAGAAGGCTTTTATTGCAATTTGTTACGTGGCCTTCGAATGCTTCATGATGCTAATCCCGTTCTTACTTGCTGCGGCACAATGGCACAAGCCTCTGGCAAGTGGTGATTTTTAATTCATTTCCCATGCAATACTAAGCTTCGGTCCTGAGCATGACTTCATTTGATTATATTTCTTTTCACATGATTATTTATTTATGTTATTTACTTTTTTATGTTATCAATAATTTTAGGAGGAGGATTGGAAGAAACTTTTCATCCTTCCCCATCAAGTGCACGGCAAGGCAGAGAATTGCAGGGTATCATTAACTGATTAATTAAGATTAATTTAATTTTTTTAACAATTTTAATTATCATTTAAGATTTGAGTCCATTATAGATTTTAATTTCTTGTATTATTGCAATAATGCATGCTTCTCCAGATTCATTATGTACCTGATTATATGGTGTGGCAATCAATAGCAATCCTCTGTCAAAATTATTTCCATCTAGCTGTTGAACATCTTGTGTACAACACTGCTGGTGGCACCCCGGCTTTCATCTTCGCAAACAGCTTTATTTTTGTGATTATTTTCGGATCGCTGCAATCCGTAGGACTGCACTACCTCGTATTCACCTCCAATGCCGATAGCTTGAATCTCATTAGAAAACGGATACTGAATCTGAATCAGCATTTGATTTGATTTTGAACAATTGGAATAACATAATGAGGAGGAAAGGAATTTTTCCATATTGAATTTGTGCACAATTGTACTAATTTCCTGCAATTTTTATCATTTAATATGCTTTTTGCACTAGTGCTGATCAAATATGAAGAACTGTTTAGTACCTCTGCTTTTGCACGCACTGATCCAATGTTTGGCCCACTTTTACATCATTATCATCTCCAATAAATCAAGATCTGCTGCCGTTACGTGCCATTCACTTCGTAAGAGCATTTAGGAAAATTAAATATTTAACCGTGTACTTAGTTTGAGGATTATTTTTGCTTCTCTAATTGGGGTTTTCATATTATGCATTAAGATGCAACATATGCTTATTCAAAGTCCAAAGAGTTGTCCTTTTTGTGCTTCACTTTTTGGTAATGCTATCTTAGGCAAGTGAAGAAACTGCTGCAGAGTTGGCACCATATAATCAATAATTAATGGAATCAACGCTCTAATATCTTGTACATCTTCATTGCTTTTCACCCATTAATTTCATAGCTATTAAATAGGGCAAAGAATTTCAAATACTTGCTTATGATTTCCTGGTTAACCGAGGCAGCATTGTAAGACAAGAACAATCACAAATTTTATGGATGTTATTGGCTTTCAAAAGTAATGCTGAGCTGGCAGCTTACTCAAGTGTCCTTACACATCTTGAATTGGCAGCTTACTCAAGTGTCCTTACACATCCTGAATTGGCACACTGATGATAAGAATCATCGCCATGTTCTGTTACAAGCTTGAACTTCAAGATTGATACTAGTAGAGGGAATCTAATCGTTTGTACGTATCTTAACCTCTCAGGTAATATATATAAACGTAGGGCTTGTTTGGCTGCAGTATTTATTAGAATTGGTGTACAATTTAACTTGGATTTAAACGCTGAAATTATAACGTATGGCCCAAGTCGATACATTATAGGAATTTTATGCTTATACAAACATCTTCCGCCACTTGCATAAATATATATACTCTATGTATTAACTTTTCTAAGTGTTGCAGCTAATTTCGTTTTGATCAGTAATGGATCCAACATTTCATCAGTCACTCCTCTCCATGAAGCTTTCGCTGGATTGGACCGAAATGCGCAAGAAGGTATTAATTAATTTAGACTATAATTAATTGGTATTCTTTTTATATATTCTTTTACTATCTTTCTACAATTATTTTTGATTTCTCCAGTTCATTGTTGGTATATTAAATTCATCGGTGGCAGCCGCCTTCCTGGTCTTGTGCACCATTTTTTCCGGGAAAAATAACAGTTTCAGCACTGAAGAAAAAGCTTTTATTGCAATTTGTTTCGTGGCTTTTGAATGTTTCATTACCCTAACCCTCTTCTTACTAGCTGTGGCACAATGGCACAAGTTCTTGAGGCACTGGCAAGGGGTAATTATTAGTAATATATTTGTTCATATCAGATATTCCAAATCATTATTTATTTATTTTATAAATCCTTAATTAAAGGATGAGGACTGGGAGAAACTTTACATCTTCCCAGATGGAGAGGATTGCAAGGCAGAGGATTGTAGGGTACGCATTATTATTCATTAGTTAATATTTGAGGATGGTATTATATTTAATTTATGTATAAGTCTTAACTAATTAATTAATTCATTCATTCATTCAGAGTATTCAAATAGATTTTAATTTCTTGTGTTGGTGCAATGCATACTTCTCCAGATTCATTACGTTCCTGGCTATACGTGGCAATCTATAGCAATCTTCGTTATCAGTTGTTTTCATCTGGCCGCTGAATATCTTGTATACAAGGCCTCTGGTGGCATCCACGCGTTCAACTTCACAAGCGGTGCTGTTTTTGTGATTATTTTGGCATCAATACAATTTATTATGCTGCACTCTCTCACATTGATCACTGACGCTGATAGCTTGAATCTTATTAGAAAACAGATATTGAACCACGTACCAGTTGGTGTAATATCTAATTAACTTTGCATTTGATTTCATGATACTTGTGTTGGAATGGCAGAATGAAAAGAACGTTTCGGTATTGAAATGGTGCGTAATTGTACTTTTTTCCTATATAGTTATGAGTCTTAGCATTCTCCAATATTCAGCTGTATTTGACCATTGTTTTCCAATATTCACCATTGACCATTGTTTTCCAAAATTCATCGTCATTTTTCTAACACCTGGGGAACGCGAGGTTACTTACAAATCATAATCTTTACACAAAATGCTCAAATTGAGTTATCTCAAATTTTATTCAAACAAATCCACAAATCCAATACTAAACATTTTCTCCGCAAAACTCTCAAACTACAACCAGCAGAACCATTACACTGGGGTTATTGGGTAATAAAAGTATTGCAAGCCCTTTTTATCAAAATATATATTAGAAACATAAGTTTTACAAAATGACATGTTATAACAGAAGTACATAGATTCATAAGTGATTCAGAATATCAAAAGCATAATTGATAATGAAAACAAAATTGTATAATATATATATACAGGAAACAAAATGTTAGCTCATGCCAAATGGTACAAAAACCTAGTACTGGTCTGTAATGTATTTATCATATAATACAATCAAAATCGGAATAACTATGTATAATGAGCCAAATCATTTAATCATAATCATAAATGCAAATAAGACATTTATATTGAATACAAGATAAAATCATATAAATATCATAATGGCTTGCAACATATTCAACACTTTAACATATTATAATCTAATTCATAAAAGACAATCATTAAATAAAATGGTTTACACATGTAAAAGGCATTTAATATATTTATTAAAACAATAAAAGACAATTTTCAGATTTGAAGACATTTAAATAAATAATAACATAAATTAATTTGTTATGAAAGTCACTTGATTTCTACATAACTATAAAACACCTGTTCTTATAATAGTTCGAAAATAATCATACATATCTTATACACTAAGAATTAAGAATGATCTAAACACATCTCTAAGCCTCCAATAGCCTCAACGACCTTAAACAAATACAAGATATAACTATTAACAACTTATCCCAAAATCTTGAAGTTTCTAACTCACGCGTTTACAAGTCTAATTCTCTCAATTTTTCTCTTAATTGAATAATCAGAATGGCACAATATTACACATAATTATTCTGTACATCTATGGGTATCTCATAAAATATTCAGGATGATCCACTGCCAAAAACATTCTCAAAACTATTTTTTTCTTTACTAGTTCAAAATTATCTCACAGTGCCTTAAATAGTATAGGTTCCAAGATTTTTTTAAAATTATATATTAATTTGAAAATTATCGAACTAAGACTAGCAATACTAAACACATCTAATAGTCTCTGTTTAAAATTTCAGAATTTTCCAAGTTCTTTGGCACTCCAAATAATTTTGTAAATTTGGTTATTCTGCTGAAATCACAGTTTTTCACTGCAACAATGTTTTTTTTCGAAAATTCATATGAAATAAAAGAATTATGTCACATCTTATGAAATAAAATTTATCCAATAAGCTCTACATATCTAATTTACAAAAGCACAAGGCTCTTATAAAAAAATCATTTTATAGTATATGTTTTATTATGAGATATCCGTGCTGTCCAGAAACATAAGGATAAACTAACAAGACTCAACAATAAACTAACGCACAAAACACTACTTAAACACATCATAACTCATGCACAAAGGTCTGTAACATTCTAAAACCATACAAAATAACGCTCTTAATAGAAAACAAAGATAGGAAATCTAATAGAGTGTATAGGAAGTAAGACTTACCAACCATTAAAACTCTCTCTTAAGTAAAAATTCGAATCCTAGAGTATGAGCAAAGAGTGATGAGCTGCTGAGGGAAAGAAAAAAATGCGTTTGTGAGTTTAGAGTTGTGAAAGAGAGAATTAAGGGAAAAAAATGAATTTATAGGAGCCATGGAAAAACCTCAATAATTTTGGAAAGAGTAAATCTTTTCCAAAAATTATTCTATGAATCGTAATTAAGAATATACTCATCTTTATTCTTGTTATCAATTATGCCATTCTTGAATTCCTTATAAAGAATGTCCATAATTAACATCATAGAAAGCTAGCGTTACATTCACCATTATTCATCAATGTCAATCAAATCTCATTCTTCATCAAGTGGAAGTATTTCGCTCTGATTCACTGAGGAAATATGTCTTCATTTTTCCCGTATGGCTGTCTGTTTCATCTCTAAGTTCTCTGGCAATGGCTTTGCCACATTACTCATTGAAAATTATAGAGAATTTATTGGCCACCTCCTTTAGGGAATACGACGCTAAGTGTCTCTTGTTAGTAGAAGGAACTACAGAAATTGGCTCCTGCCACTGCAAATTGAGAACTTCGTCGTTGAAACATTTCTTTTGTCATGTAAGATTGAGACATTTTGGCCATTGCTTTGAACTTTGAGCTTCATACATTTTGGCCATTGCTTTGAACTTTGAGCTTCATTCATTCTTTGATTTTAATTGAATTTCTAGTTTTGTTAGATCGTAAACTTGGTAAATTCTGAATAAAATGGTGTGTTCTTATCAATATAGAAGTACAACTGGGTTATTCTTACAATTGAATGAGAGTTTCAATCTCGTAATGCATATTTTTCATTCCTTAGATTAACGTAGCTTATTTACTCCCGAAGGGGCTAAAATTTTACCTTCACACGCACTTGTGGTTGGTAGAGAACTTGCAACGCGCTTGGACCTTGACTCCGGCGAAGTGGATTCCTGAAAAAAACACTCCGACACCCAAGTTAGTGATTGATTAAAGTTCAAAGAGAGAAGAAAGATGAAGAAGGTGAGTTTTCTCTCTCTAGAATGAGCAGTGATATTTATGCCAAGAGACCCTTTTTTCTTAGATAGGGGTCTCTATTTAAAAATGATGGGTGACATAAAATTTAGGGTTTTTTCTTGTGCTCTCTTCTTAATGACACGTGTCACCGACCATTATCGTGCACGTGGATGTAAACTTGATCGTAGGGAATTATTCTGCATATGCGTATCTCCGAGTCATTATGACCTTTGGGCGTGGCTTCCTTAGACCAATGGATTGCGGAACTAATTCCCCCTAGCCATCTTTATGAACTCCGGAGGATTTATTCCTTGTGTGTTATTGCCTCGGAATAACTTAAGTGTTATTTTCCCCGGAATAGTTTGCGTGTTATTTCTTCCGAAATAATTCTTTTGTCTATAAGAATGGACACGTGGCATAAATGGTGCCTTTTGAGATATGGCACCTACACTCCCATATCAGATGATTTAGAAAAGAGTATATATATTACGCACTAGATGAGAGGGTAGTGAGTTAAAATAAAAAAATAATGTTGTGATTAGATCATTGGTACAAACCGGAATTCATCATCCGAAGACCTTGATATATTCAAGCAAATCAAGATTGAATTTAACAAACCCTAAATCAAGAAATCACATGCAAGAAACAAGAACCGAAATCAAAGTAAAAGACAAAAAGCAAGCAATTTAAGGGGTTTAACCTTGAGAGGGCTTACATCCACCGTAGAATAGAGCAATGAACTGTCATTAACCACAGCAGTAAAGCATTACAATGAAATAACAAGTTCCAAGGAACGAGGTGAACTAAGTTTGTCCCTCTAACTCTCGCTCATCATCTCGCAATTGTTCACGCACTCATCAGCGTCATGAAATCTGTTATTGGGCAATTCAGAAGCTTCCCCAACTTTCCCGCTCAATTTAACGGCTTCAACCGTCTTGGGCACGTGTCACACAAGTAGGAACTTAAGTTATTCCAATACCAGATGTTGCCGTTTTGCTTTTAGCTGGGCCACGTGCGTTTTACGTGCAAAAAAACTCCGGGACGACTTTTGTTTAATTGTCGGTTGAGCTGATCTTCTACTACAACGACATATCGGAGGATTATTTAATAGGAAAACGACATGACGGATCATCATGGTTCAACGGCTTCGTTAAATAAGAATTGGTTGCAATCGGTTAAAGTATCCACTATGCAGTTAGTTAATTAAACCTGAGTTAGTAGTAAATAATAGTCAGTTTTAGAATCAGTTATAAAAGTTGGCTCCGGTCAACAGTTAGTTAAATAAACAAAGGCTGAGTCACTCACAAAATTGATTCAACATCATTCTCTCAAAGATTCAGCCTGTTTCTTTCTTTACATACTACAAAGATTCGTCATCTTTTTTATTTCTTTCTTTCCCCTTTGTTCATCAATCATCAGCACTTTCTTCAATTTCATCATGTGGAGCTACTTTTGCATCATCTTCAATATGATTTCTTTGGTCATGCTATCAGTTCACTCTTGGCCAGCAAACGAAGATATAATCTCCTTCTGGTCGTACCATTTTGTTCCAAGTATTGCGTTAATGATCGTCATCCATGCACTGCTCGGGCAGATAGAGAAATATCCCCTCATCAGATATGGAATAAAGTGGGTCTTGCTCGAAATTCATGAAAGATTGACTCCACCTGAAAAGTGGTTCTTCTGGAGATCATTCTCTGCCATTTGCATGCATTAACGCTCGGACGCTGATCAAGTTTCTTGCTCTACACTGTGGCTCAAGTGCTAATGGTGGTTTCAAAGGTGCGTGATCTGTGTTGGTTGGGATTGTGGCAGAGAGAGGTTGGGATCAAGTGCTAAAGGTATCCGTTCTTTTTTCTTTCTTGATTTATTTCATTTCCATCTATGCCTGAAAGTTTGCTTTTTCTCAATATTGAAGTTTCCAGTTTGGTTTCTTTAATCTTTAAACATGAAAGCTAGAAACTTTGATAATAAAGTGGGGAACCGATTGTTGGTTTGTTGAGAGATAACTGAATGTTGAGGGACTTGAAGTTTCGGAGAGTTAATGTCTTTTTAAGGCTACTTTGTATTCTGTGTCGTGTGACACGTTGCGTCTCGTATTGATCAAATTCTAAGATGTTTAAAGCTGTCTTGAGTTGTATGTGGAACCATTATACACTCTTGTTTCTGCTTCCTCTAAATCAATGTGCTGTCTGCTCTTCTCTAGTTTTTTCAGGATTTCTTTAAACCTTTCGGTGTCAGAGCAAGGTCAATCTCATTCCTATTGGTCGTCGTTTTGGGGAGAGTTTTCATGCCTTAGGCAATGATGCCAATATCTGTTGGACAGAGGCACTCGTATGTTGGTTTTGGGAGCTTCGGTTTCATTTGATCTCAAGTTTCAGAGGTTCCTTCGTACTTTAGGTAGGCGTATTGATGCGTTTTTCAGGCGGATGCAGGCAAGCATGTCTCTGCTTTTTGCCAATCAGAAGCCATTGGTTCATATTTTTGTGATACTACAAGGCTTGCTTTTACCTTGCTGTATATGCAAACGATGTGCTAGTATAGAAGAAACTAATGCGGCCGGCTCTGCCACTGCGAGTTGAGAACATTGTTGATTGACACAATTCTTTTTTTGTCATGTAAATTTGAGACATTTCGGCCGTTGCTTTAGGTGTCAGCTGTGAGCTTTCTTTGATTTTAATTGAATTTTTAATTGCATTTGATCATCTACTTTGCAAATGATGAACAAAATGGTGTGTTCATATCAATGAATGAGAAGTTTCCGTCTTCAGACGAGGTGTTTATCATATTTGACTTTATGCTGATTGACTTAATGTGCCAAGTGATTTGAACATTGGCAAACTATGGCATCTGATCAATTCTTTAGATGAGTATAGACATGTTTCTTTTTCATATTCATACCATCTCCTGAGTAACATTTAGATTGCAAGCTGTTGCATTGCCTTTGCTCTTCATTAGGTGCGGCATATATTTGGTTCATTAAAAGTTGTATATATGTTGTTCTGTTCGGGTTACTCACGTGCTTGTCACATGTTTCAGTTAATGGTTATGACCGACAGTTCTTTATTGTCATAGGCTTCGCATACGTCCCGTCGTCTGTAATCAAACGCCATGCCGGTTACACATCCAGTTGTAGAACGGCATGTCGTTCTTAGAGTGACAACGTAACCAAACACGACCGTGATAGTTGATACCTTTTCAATTGAAGCAGAAAATGCTTCAATGAATGATAAGCTGTTCATTGAAGCTTGAAACTTGAAAAGTCTAAGCGGGGTTGCTGACAAATAATGAGTTGAGTTAGTTAACTAAACCTGAGTTAGTCACTGCGAGAGTTAGTTATAGAATCAGTTTAACAAAAAAATGGCTTCAGCTCCAGTTAAGAAAACTAACCAGAGTTGCTCACTCACATACACGTAAGGTTAGTTATTAAAGATTCAACAGCATTCATTCTCTCCTATATTCAGCCTCTTTCTTTCATTTTATTCTCCAAGATTCTTCATCATTTTTCTTTCTTTCTTTCTTTCACCATTAGTATTCATCAACTCTATCTTCATGCTTCATCATGTGGACAGGTTGGGACTGTTGGATTTTTAATCCAGCATTGTTAGATCTTTAATTCAACGTTGAACTTATATGTGAATAACTATGTGTTGCAGACTGTCATATAAGGCCAAGCCAAATTGAAAATGATCCATCAGGTTTTTTGTAATTTAGACTTTAATGTATTTGATAGAGTGTGAGTCTTTAAAATGTAGAGACTAAAATTGTAATTACTATTTCTATGATAGGCAGAAATAAGAATACCTAAAGGCAATAGAAAAAGTTGTCTATATAAATGGTTATGGTCCCCAAATCACATGTATCATTCTATTCTCTTCTAACATCCCATTATCAAAGAGAGTGCATAGAGAAAATTAAAATTTTTTTTAGGAGAACGTGCTGATCTAGAAGACTAACCATACACTTCAGAGGATAACTCAGCGTTATGGATTTAGGTACGTTTCTGCATATTTATTTATTAATTCTTGGTGATACAATATGAATATTCTTGAATTATAGGTGATAGTTTTCACCAAAAGATTTTATCTAACAAGTTGTATCAGAAACTCTTCATGTTGAATCATTTAAAACAATTTGTGGTTATTTTTTAGATTAAAACTATTAGGAAATTCAGAAATTCTCAATTTTAAAAATAATTGGGAATTAAGGAAAATAAATTCGGATATTTGGAAATTCGGTCAATATATATATGCATTTTTTTTTTCTTTTTTCTTTCGGTTCTTTGGCGATACTATCATCAGATATGTTGTAAAGACTCTCTTGCTTGTTCTTCTCGAAGAAATAACTCCACTTGGAAAGTTGCTTTGCTTGAAATTATTCTCTGCCACGTTCATAAGTGCTGCGATTTCCAAATTACAAAGTCCTGGAGACCTACACAGAGATAGAGACAGAGACGGTGACAGAGACGCTGGCATTTATGGTAGGAGGAAGCTGATCAAGTTTCTTGCTTTACATTGTGCATGGGCAGCCTACAAATGCTTAACTAATGGAGGCCTCTTTAATGGTGGTGGTTTAAAGAAACTAATGTAAAATATGTGCTAGCGTAAGAAACTAATGTAGTTGGCTCTGCACTGAAAGTTGAAACTTTGCAGATTTAAGAATTCTTTCCTTATCATGTAAATTTGAGATATTTTGGCAAATTGCATTTAGTCTCAGCTGTGAGCTTTCTTTCGTTCTTAGATTTTATTTGAATTTGTAACTCTGTTGATAGATAGATCATCATCATCATTGTAAATGCAGAACAAAATGGTATGTTCTTAATTATCAATGAATGAATGAGTTTCAGTCCTTAGATGATGCGTTCAAATTATAACCCGGCTGGAAGTGATTTAAAATTCTGATGCTGCAAGTGAATCTTCTTCTTATTCTTGCATGTTGAATCAAATCTGATTGTGGCGGTGAAATTCTGGTTTGGTTTGTGGTAGTGAAAGGTTGGCAATGGCTTAAGGAAATTAGAGGTAAAACTCTTTAGAAGTTAAATCGTAATACCATTTTGCTTCTTCTTCCTCTCTTCTTGTGGATGCAGGGTTTTGTTGTGTCTTTTTAGTCTTGGAGCATGGTCATTCAATGCCACGGTCCTTTTGGGCAGTTTTTACATGTTTTCGGCAATGATGCTTGTATCTGTTGGATGTAGGTCAGGGCATCTCGATTTTAGGAACATCTTCGCATGATTCTTTGAACTAAGTTTTAGAAGCATCTTCATTGATTTTTCTTTCTTTTTTTTTTTTCCCTAGTAAAGCGATGAATCGCACTCATTGCGCTTTTTGGTATAGTAAAATGTGCATATTTGAAGAAGAAACTAATGACAAGCAGGCTGCATGACAGAAAGCTGTTGATTAATTTCGGAAGAATGAGATGTCAATTGCAACCAGTTAATGGAGAAAGATACATTTTTCTTTACAGAAACAGAGTAGAGTTTGCCTAAAGCTGGCATCGCAAGTTCGCAACTATTTAGCATTATCACTAGAGAAAAGGAAAACAATTCAAGAAGCTTGCAAGGGCTCAGCCTTAAGATGGTAGTAACATTAGATTGGTTGTCACTGAGCAAAAACTAGGAATAGTTGGCCAACCTAAACCTAATGAAAACCGGACATTCTTTGGCAACTGAGCTCATCCCTCCAGTCTTAAGCCCTGATGGTACCACCTCTATGGGAGCACCAAAGCCTGCCGCAGCCAGCCTCAAATTTTTTAGCATGTGGTTAGAAGGTATATGAGCAATAATGTCGGGAGAAATTTTACTTCATCTTCATTGGCTTGCGAACTGCTGTTCTGAAACTCCACCGATACCGAGACTCCAAAAGAACCAGCATCATGTATCTCAAGCCATACTCTCAACTAAACAGAGCTGGCAATCATGTGTCTACTGCTTTGTTCTACTACCAACAGCAGACAAGAAGTACAGAGTTTTTCGAGCTCTCGCCGAGTCATTTGATGAACCTACACCTCTGCCACCACTGTTACTACTACACCTTGTGGCACTATTGACTCCACTCCCAACTGCAGACGGATTAATCTCACTTTGGGTTCAATTGTTCCAAATTCTAGTGCTTCTAAGCTGAGTTCAATGTGCTTCTAGTACCCTTGAGCCGAGCGATCTCAAGAGTGACCGAAGAACCTGGCAGCCTCCTTGGATTTTCACTTGAATTTTGCGACATGACAGGAGTACTTGGAATCTCTTCAATACATCAACCACTACTGGAATGCAAACTAGCTTGTGTATTACTATAGTATTATTTTCCAAGGATTTTCCAGCAGTAATTGCAGGTTGAGTTTTCTTCGGCATATCATTTCACTTTTGAACACTACTTAAGAATCTTTGGCACTTCCATAGGGTGACGAGCTAGATGTTTCGTGCACGCCAAAATTGTTTGATAGTGATGATTTGGCACCATTTTATTGATTCAAAAAAAAGTTAGCTAATTTCTTACCACGGGAATTACACAATGGAGTATTGCCAAATGAAAGAAAATATACACCCCTTAATGCCGCTGGAGTTCTCTTGGAGTTTCATCCCTATTGTGTAAAGCATCAGATGAACTTTGTTCAGTGTGATTTGTGAAGTGCTTGTGGATTCCATATTCATTGCACCCTCAATATGACTATTGTGAGAATAAATTCTGTTCTGAAAGTGAGAGGGCAAGACTGAATCAGATGCATTATTTCAACAAGTCACACCAATTCGGCTTCGTGTTTTAATTATTTTTAAATGAAATTATATACACCCAATGATATCACATTAGCTTCTCCAATGATCTAGCAACAAAAGGTGCCAATATTCACTGAGGAACAATATCAAATGGTGTCACCAACCAATGATTAATGAATCAAGGTTGCGGAGCTGAAGAGCATGTTACAAAGGAACAAAATGAATAAGATTTATCTCTCTAAAACACTCTCTTCTATCTCAATGACCTGTGAGAAGAGAGCGTGTTGATAAGCTCCTCCTTAACAAGGCTGCCTTTGGAGTCGGGCAACATGCCCAGATATTTTCCCACCAACTTTAACTGCTTCTAACTAACCGGAAAGGGTAATTTTTGGATACCTCGAGAGAAAGTATGCATATATTGACACATAGCACCCCTGACGTGTATCATCATTTGAGAACTGTTTGACGGGTCTGTGAAAATACAATAATACCCTTATTATTATACATTCCAAGTATTGACAAAACCTTGCAAGGAAACAAGTCACATGCACGCAAAGAATTCATCGGCAAATTCACGCAGCCCCCCTTCCCCCCACTACACAGCAAAACCACGCAGCTCCTCTCTCCCTTGCCAATTTGCTCAGGCCCATCTCAGTTGTCGCTTCATTCTCCGTTCTCCGTCACTAAGTTAGGAAGCTCCGTTCTCCATTTTGTCTCTGCTCCCTCACTTTCCCTCACTCTATCGATTGGATTATAAGCAGCCCAAATTTTGCTAGAATTTGTAATTACACAAATGGTAGAACAATTAATTTGCGTGTTTAGCAATTGTTGTTGCGGAAGAAAGAAGAGTTCTTGAAGGTGGAAAATAGTTCATTTATAAACAACAAGATTTTCGAAGAAGTGATTTCTTTAATTAATTCTTCTACTTTAATTAATTTGACATTTTCTTAGAATTAACTCTTAACAAAAGAGCATGTGTTCTGCGTAACATTATCTCTCTCTCTTTCCTAAGCAAAATTCCAATTCAACAGCTGTGTCTTTAATTACAGACATTGTGGAATTTAAAATCCTTGACAAGCATTTCGGAAATTAAAGCAATAAATTGAAGCAGCTGAGCTTTAAAAGCCGATTATGTTAGGGGGGGGAAGAGAACAATGCACTGAAATCACTTTATTCACAGAGCAATGCCTGTGGATTTGGGCGGGAGAGAGGCCAAGAGGAACACCAAATCCAGCTGAGACAGAATGGAGAACGGAGCTGTGTGTTGAGTGACTGAGACAAGCCTGAGCAGATTGACGGGAGAGAGAGGAGCTGCATGATTTTGCTGGATTTGGTGGGGAGACTTTTTCGATGAACTGCAAGGAAGAGAGAATACTCTGTATATTCAATCGAGTTTGGCAAAGAGAGAATGCTCGACGTGCTATATTTCGTAGTAACGGAAATTACTACGAAATCATAAATGATTTTATATGTTTACCTTCCAAAATTCTATTGGCTGTTGAATTGAGGAAGAAATTCCAAGATGCTCGTTCGCTTCTTGCAGTGTTGATAGTGCATTTACAAGTAGTTCTATTGCTTGAAAAATAAAATTTGGTCAAGTCTAATGCCTCCACCACCATTTTGAGTTGCAGATGAAACAAATCAATTAAAAACGGCACCTTCACTTTTGCAATTATGTTATTACCCTTAAACACCAAACGCCTCTCAAAGGGTGATACACGCTAGGGGTGCTATATGTTAATATATGCATACTTTCTCTCCAAGTGTATCAAGGGCAAACCTCAGGGAAGGTATCCGTAAATTACCCTAAACGACGTTCAATGCCATCGTTTGGAGCGAATTTGTTTTGGCCCTGGCTAAGGTGTGACTACAATGCCGAGAATGATGCCGGGATCTTAAAAAGAGAGCTCGGCTGTCTTTGGTAGCCATTAGGCAGCCTAAGACAACAGGTTTCTTAAACGGTTGCACTATTTTTTTAAATTAAAAAATTAAATTAAAATAATATATTAATTATGAAATTGTGAAAAAATAATATTAATAGTAAGAAAAAATAAATAAAAGTTGAAAGAAAAATATAATCTTATCATAATTAAGGGAAAATATAAAAAAAATTATATAAAAAAAGACAATTTTTTTATGTGATATCTCATATTTAACATTAAAATTGTTAAATATATTGTTACTTGTCTCAAGTTTATTATTCTAAATACCCCCGAAAATTTCTTTTTTTGCCCATTTGATGTTTGATATCCATGTTGCATGTTTACGTCATACTCATACTTGACCTCAGCTGCTGCATGTTTCATGTAATTTTTTTACACGTAGATTTTGACATTGCATGTTTACATCACATGTTGCATGTTTGACTTCAATTGTTGCATATCTTGAATAAAGCCAAAAAATGAGGATTTTCCTACCCGTTTAATGTTTGATGTCCATACTATATGTTTGACCTCAGTTGTTCCATGTTTCACGTGATCTGTTACATGTTTACGTCGTACTCATGTTTAACCTCAGTTGTTGCATGTCATGTAATTTTTTTCCATGTAAATTTCAAGTTGCATATTTGCATCACATGTTGCATGTTTGACTTTAACTGTTTCTTATCTTGAATGGGTGCTGTCATGCTGCTATTTGCTGTTAAAAATAGTAACAGTTGCTGTTTTTAGCATAAAAATAGCAGTAGGTTAGCACCTAAAAACTTTTTTGGGTGCCGTCATACTGCTGTTTGCTGTTGCTGTTTTTAACCCTAATACAGCAGCTGGTAAAATTTGTATAATATCTTTTCCTTGTTTAAATTTGGTAAAATTATAAATATTGTTTTTTATTTGATGATGATGATATAATTTCATATCCCTCATGTTCTGTACGGAGTGCTCAATGGAAAGGCTTACATCTTTATTAGTTTTGAAAATGTGCAAAGAAGAGATGGACCTTGAATTTACGGACAAGTCTTGGATTTTATTGGATAAAATTTGTTCTTTTGGCACTAAAAGTGTGCAGTAAAGGAAATCCGATCCACTAGGTTAGTTCTGTGCTTGAGGTTTTCTTGTATGATGAATTTTACTTTTCCACTATTGAGAAGAACTAGTTTTCAGATTTATTCTTGTGTACAATAAATGAAGAACTTTTCATATTTATTTTTGAGGCTCTGCTTTTTCTCTTTACTTTAAAAGCTAATTTGTTTAGCATTATCTTCGATTTGAATTTTCTGTTTTCGTTCTTTGCAGCCAACCTATGAAAATGGCGATACTGGGGCTCCAATAAGCATTGATTTAATAGGAACCACATTGGTAAGCGTAGTTGCAAGACAAGAACTGCTTTGCAAAGCATGCTATGTGTATAATTATGAGCATTAAGATTCAGTTTCTGAGGGGCAAGCTTGCTGGCTGGGTATAAATGTTCCAAGTGCCAATACCACCTTATGCAAGCACAAAATATTATCTCCATTTGCTTTTTGGTTTGAATGTATGGTTATATGATACTGCATTTCAATTTGAGAATTCGTGTAATACATTTTTTCACTATTAAGAGTTAGTCTGATCAAAGGTTATTTATGTGCTAAACTGTTATAATTAAGCTTGTATGTATTTGAGTACTTTGTATGTAAATGATAATTATATCAATGTGTAATATAAATTGAAATTTGCCAATGTGGCTTCAATTGTGGATAATGGACGATAAAAGATTTATAAATTTTAATTGTAGTGAAAATTTACAGAATTTGGAAATTTTAAATTGTAAATTTTTTTTTCTTTTTACTCAAGCAAAAGATGACGGTTCTCATCCAAGACAAATATAAGATGATAGTTTTATATTAAAACCGTCATAAAAAATAATGCAGAGATGTATATTAATGACGGTTTTTTCGAATAACCGTCATTAAAAATGATGTAGAAATGTATATTAATGACGGTTTTTTCAAATAAACGTCATTAAAAGTCTACTTTTAATCACGGTTATTCAAATGCCATAAAAAGTCTACCTCCTTTAATGTCATGGCCTAAGATGATGGTTCTAAAACCGTCATCTTATGTGTTTTAGAACATCTTATGTGTTTTATAACCGTCATTAAAAGCCCATTTTCTAGTAGTGATTATTTTTATCTTTTTATTTTTTTCAAATTCGCATTTTTTATCTTCATAATTTTTTATAAATATTTTTCATATAAAAACATCATAAACTACAATAAAATTGATTAACATATACTCACTTAGAATGTTAAATGATTGTATTCAATTGAACATGATTTGTGTTATGATAATATACTATTTTATTTATATTATTTGAGATGTTTATTGTTTCTTTTACATTTATAATTTATGAGGGCACAATTGTACAAAATACTCGTTTTCAAATTTTTCAAGTTAAAGAACAAAGAACTTAATATTTATTTTCAGCGATTCAGACAAAAAATTAGATATATCATTCAGATTCAAACAATCAGTTTTATTAAGAATTTAGACTAATTCAGGTCTAATTCAAATTTCAGATAAAAAACAAACGCTACCTAACACTCACTCCTTCATGTTCACACAATCACGCCTCAAAACACTAACACATTTTTTTTTATGCTTTTCTTTTCTTTTTTTTTTAACTCAATTTTTTTTAGGAAAATTCTATAATGCCGTAATTAATATTATGGCATTGATGCCATAATAGATGTGGACCATTAAATTTGAATAAAAGACCTCCACCATTAATTCTACATAAATAAGTAATCAGTTACTTAAGTAATAGGTAATTTACTAGTCCTATATGTGGTTTACAAAATTCTTGTTTCATTTCACAATTTATGTCAATTTAGAAGTTTTATATTATTTTTCAATTGTTTGATTTTTTTTACAATTCAGAAGACCATGATTTTTTTTACAATTCAGAAGACCAATTGACGACTCCAACATTAATTTATCCAGTTTTTCTTCAATTAACTAGTTCTATATGTAATTTACAAAGTTTTTGTTTCATTTCACAACTAATGTCATTTAAGTTTTTTTTTACAATTTTAAAGATCAATTTATCACTCCAAAATTAATTTACCCATGTTTTCTTCAATTTACTAGTCCTATATGTAGTTTACAAAATTTTTGTTTCGTTTCACAGTTAATATCAATTTACAAATTTTGTGTTATTTTTCTAAATTTTTATTTTTTTACAATTCTGAAGACTAATTTTCTACTCTAACATTAATTTACCATTTTTACTTCAATTTACTAGTTGTATGTGTAGTTTTCAAAATTTTTGTTTCATTTCACAGCTAGTGTCAATTTACAAGTTTTATGTATTTTTCTAAGTTTTTTTTTATTTTTTTGTAATTCTAAAGATCAATTTACCACTTCGACATTAATTTACTCATTTTTCGTTAAATTTACTAGTCCTATGTGTAGGTTACAAATTTTTTGTTTCATTTCATACTTAATGTCAATTTATAAGTTTTATGTTATTTTTCCAAGTTTTTTATTTTTTTTACTATTCTCAAGACCAATTTACCACTCCAACATTAATTTACTTCTTTTTTTGTTCAATTTACTAGTTCTATGACTCCAACATTAATTTACTTCTTTTTTTGTTCAATTTACTAGTTCTATGTGTGGCTTATAAATTTTTTGTTTCATTTCACACTTAATGTTAATTTATAAGTTTTTTGTTATATTTCTAAGTTTTTTATTTTTTTTACAATTCTAAACATTAATTAATTTATTTTTTGTTCAAATTACTAGTCCTATGTGTGGTTTACAAATTTTTTGTTTTGTTTCACACTTAATGTCAATTTACAAGTTTCAAGTTAATTTTCCAAGTTTTTTGTTTTTTTACTATTTTCAAGATCAATTTACCACTCCAACATTAATTTTCCTTTTTTTGCTTCAATGTAATACTCCTATGGATGGTTTATAAAATTTTTGTTATTTTTATAATTCTAATGACCAATTTACCAATGCACCGTTAGCTTACTTATTTTTTCTTCAATTTACTAATCCTATGTGATGTTTATAAATTCTTTGTTTCATTACAGACTAAATGTATATTTACAAGTTTTATATTACTTTTAGTATTCTGATAACCAATTTACCACTGCGCCGTTAGTTTACTTATATTTCCTTCAATTTACTAGTTCTATGTGCGATTTATAAATTCCTTTATTCATTCCACACCTAATGTTAATTTACAAGTTTTATGTTATTTTTATAAGTTTTTTTTATTTTTACAATTCTAATTATGAATTTACCACTGAACCGTAACTTTATCCATTTTTTCTTAAATTTACTAGTCCTATATGCGGTTTATAGATTCTTTGTTTCATTTCACACTTAATGTCAATTGATAAGTTTTGGGTTATTTTTCTAAGTTTTTTTTTACAATTCTAAACATTAATTTACTTTTTTTTTTCAAATTACTAATCCTATATGTGGTTTACAAAATTTCTGTTTCATTTCACACTTAATGTCAATTTACAAGTTTTTTGTTATTTTTTCAAGTTTTTTATTTTTTTACTATTCTCAATACTAATTTACCACTCCAACATTAATTCACTTATTTTTCGTTAAATTTACTAGTCGTATGTGTGGTTTACAAATTTTTTGTTTCATTTCACACTCAATGTCAATTAATAAGTTTTATATTATTTTCTCAATTTTTTTTATTTTTTTACAATTCTAAAGACCAATTTACCATTCCAACATTAATTTGTCCCTTTTTCATTCAATTTACTACTCCTATATGTATTTTACAAAATTTTTGTTTCATTTTACATTTTACACTTATGGTCAATCTACAAGTTTTGTGTTCTTTTTTTCTTTTTTTTTTTAACAATTCTGAAGATCAATTTTCATATATATTGAAATTTAAAGCCAGCCCTGAATGGATCAATAGTATATTTATAGGGATGGCCTTCCCATATATATTCAAAGTTAAAAGTTTTAAAACTTGTTCATCTTAAAAAATGGACATAGCCTTATAAACATAAAAATTACTTAAGTTCTCAACTAGATAATTATATAAATAATAATAAACATATATAAACATAGTTTTGTTTAAGGATCTGGCCAGGTCGGGGCATGTAAGGCTCAAAACCTAATGGACTAGAGCCCGACTCGCAATCCTTAAATTTGAAAATAAGCTAGAAAAAGTAGGGATGGCTCAATTAAATACAAAGTATCAGTAAATTCAAATAGTCCAATATGTCGAAAAATGTCTCATAATTTGAAATAAAAATAATAAAATATTATTTTCAAAATCAGTAATGATAGAGCCACAAATAGTTTTTGTTCAAACTAGTGTAGGCAAATTGATGTGGCTTAACGACAATAGTTGAAAAGTGATAGCCTTTTTTTTTCTTAATTATGTGGCACTACTAAAAAAACGCGTTTTTATGATAGAAAATTTATGATAGATATCGATTTGTCATAGATGTATCATGAAATAATGATACTTTCGTGACTACTATATTTTTATCAATATATTATGACATTTTCGTGACATATATTTATGTCATTTATTATTGATAAATACATGTCATGCTCAGTTTCTATTTTTTTAATCGTTCAAAAAATGACAAGCATTCGCCATGAGTTTAAACGATGTCGGCTTAAAATTGATATATTTATTTTTTAATATCCCTAAAATATTTTTGCTTGCCTAAAAGGCTATATGATTTTTTATTTTGATGATAACAAACCACATGTAATAAGGGCAAAATAGTCATTTTGTATTATTTCATTTCACAAGCTTTTTAAAATGGCCGGAGTGGTAAATTAAACTTCAGAACAGTAAAAACAACAAAAATATAGAAACATGACAAAAAACTTGTAAACCACACATAGGACTAGTAAATTGAATGAAGAAAGAGAAAATTAATGCTGGAATGGTAAATTAAACATCAGAACTATAAAAACAACAAAAACCAAGAAAAATGATAAAAAACTTGTAAATTGACATGAAGGGTGAAATTAAATAAAAAACTTGTAAACTACACATTGAACTAATAAATTGAATAAAGAAAGAGTAAATTAATGTAGGAGTAGTAAATTGAACTTCAGAACAGTAAAAACAACGAAAAACATAGAAATATGATAAAAAACTTGTAAATTGACATGAGGGGTGAAATTAAACAAAAAACTTGTAAACCACACATAGGACTAGTAAATTGAATGAAGAAAGAGTAAATTAATGCCGGAGTGGTAAATTGAACATCAGAACTGTAAAAACAACAAAAATCAGGAATAATGATAAAAAAACTTGTAAGTTGACATGAAGGGTGAAATTAAATAAAAAAACTTATAAACTACATATTGAACTAGTAAATTGAATGAAGAAAGAGTAAATTAATGTAGGAGTAGTAAATTGAACTTCAGAACAGTAAAAACAACAAAAAACATAGAAATATGACAAAAAACTTGTAAATTGACATGAGGGGTGAAATTAAACAAAAAACTTGTAAACCACACATAGGACTAGTAAATTGAATGAAGAAAGAATACATTAACGCCGGAGTGGTAAATTGAACATCAGAACTATAAAAACAACAAAAACCAGGAAAAATGATAAAAAACTTGTAAATTGACATGAAGGGTGAAATTAAATAAAAAACTTGTAAACCACACATTGAACTAGTAAATTGAATGAAGAAAGAGTAAATTAACGCCGGAATGATAAATTGAACTTCGGAACAGTAAAAACAGCTAAAACTAAGAAAAATAACAAAAAACCTTGTAAATTGACATGAAGGATAAAATTATACAAAAAACTTCTAAACCACACATTGGACTAGTAAATTGAATAAAGAATGTGTAAATTAATGTCGGAGTGGTAAATTGTACTTAAGAACTGTAAAAACAACAAAAATCAGGAAAAATGACAAAAAATTCGTAAATTGACATAAACTGTGAAAGGAAACAAAATACTTATAAACCACACATACGACTAGCAAATTGAATAAAGAAAGTGTAAATTATCGCCTGAGTGGTAAATTGAACATCAGAACTATAAAAACAACAAAAATTAGGAAAAATGACAAAAAACTTGTAAATTGACATGAAGGGTGAAATTAAACAAAAAACTTGTAAACCACATATAGGACTAGTAAATTGAATGAAGAAAGAGTAAATTAACACCAGAGTGGCAAATTGAACATCCCAACTATAAAAACAACAAAAATCAGGATAAATGATAAAAAACTTGTAAATTGACATGAAGGGTGAAATTAAACAAAAAACTTGTAAACCACACATAGGACTAGTAAATTGAATGAAGAAAGAGTAAATTAACGCCGAAGTGGTAAATTGAACATCAGAACTGTAAAAACAACAAAAACTAGAAAAAAAAATGACAAAAAGCTTGTAAATTGACATGAAGGGTGAAATTAAACAAAAAACTTGTAAACCACACATTAGACTAGTAAATTAAATGAAGAAAGTGTAAGTTAACGCCGGAGTGATAAATTGAACTTCCTAACTGTAAAAACAACAAAAACCAAGAAAAATGACAGAAAACTTGTAAATTGACATGAAGTGTCAAAGGAAACAAAATACTTGTAAACCACATATACCACTAGTAAATTGAATGAAGAAATGGTAAATTAATGTAGGAGTAGTAAATTGAATTTCAGAACAGTAAAAACATAGAAATATGACAAAAAACTTGTAAATTGACATGAATGGTGAAATTAAACAAAAAATTTGTAAACTACACATAGGATTAGTAAATTAAATGAAGAAATATTGAATTAATGTCGGAGTTGTAAATTGAACATCAGAACAGTAAATTGACATGAAGGGTGAATTAAACAAAAAACTTGTAAATCGCACATAGGACCAGTAAATTGAATGAAGAAGGAGTAAATTAATGGCGGTGTGGTAAATTGAACATCAGAACTGTAAAAATAGCGAAAACCAGGAAAAATGACGAAAAACTTGTAAATTGACATAAAGGGTGAAATTAAACCAAAAACTTATAAACTACACATTGGACTAGTAAATTGAATGAAGATAGAGTAAATTAACGCCGGAGTGGTAAATTGAACTTTGGAACAGTAAAAACAACAAAAACCAAGAAAAATTACAAAAAACTTGTAAATTGACATGAAAGGTGAAATTAAGCAAAAAACTTGTAAACCGCACATTGGACTAATAATTTGAATAAAGAAAGAGTAAATTAACGCCGGAGTGGTAAATTGAACTTCAGAACAGTAAAAACAATAAAAATCACGAAAAATGACAAAAAACTTGTAAATTCACATGAAGGGTGAAATTAAACAAAAGACTTGTAAACCACACATTGGACTAGTAAATTGAAGGAAAATTTGGTAAATTAACATTTGAGTTGTAAATTTGTTTTCAAAATTATAAACAAAACAAAAAATTGTAAATGTGTATGTAAAACTTGTAAATCACAGATTAGAGTAGTAAATGTAACCTGCAACTTGAACAAAAAAGGATAATTACCTATTACTTAGATAACTGGTTACCTATTTATTTATAATTAATGGTACAGATTTTTCATTCAAATCTAACGGTCCACGTCCATTACGGCATGATGCCGTAAGTTTAATAATGGCATCATAGAATGACCCTTTTTTTTATATACTTCCTCTCACCCCTTTTTTAACTCTTTTCTCTGGCTCATCTCACACTCACGATTTCTTAGTACTCACTCATGCCTTTTTTTTTCCCTTTTCCTCTTCGGTCCATCCTCTTTTGCTAGTTTCTTTCTTAGCTTTTTTTTTTCCAACCAAAACACACAAAGACTTGTTTGATTTGGAGATTGGAGATTGGAAATAGAACTAGCGATGGTGGAATATGGTGGCTGGAGATACGAAAAACTCACCGGTGATGTGGCTTGACTAGAGCCTTGATGGTTTGAACGGATAAGTGACTAGAAGATGGCGAGGGTTTGGTGTGTTATGGTGGTGGTTTTAATTGACGAACAGAAGTGATTTTATTTTATTTTTTAAATAGAGATGGATAGTGCTGGAGATAGGTGAATCGGATATGTGTAAGGTGGTTAGTTGTGTTGGTAGTGGTGGTGGCAAGTATAATGGCGACGGATAGGGTTAGGGTTTCAATTTTGAAATATATATATTAATGGATAATGGTGATCGAGGATTTGGGTGGTTTGTGATGAACGGATGTGGAAGATGTGCTTACCAAGAAAGCTCCGCCTGATGCAGAGGAAGGTTCTGATACCAATTGACGCAGCGTTTTGCTAGATTTCGCTCTAACCTACGTTCTCACAAAGAGAAGAAGATATGACAAATTCACAACTAGAATTTGTAATGAGAAAACTCATATTTTCATTGAAGATTGGATGCCTATTACAGAGGGTTCGATACATATTTATAGCATGAAGATTCAACTATACCTACTACACTCTACTCAACAAACACACCGAATACATTCTACTAACAAAACACACCTACTCTATTCCACTATTTTGGCCCATATGTCTCATGCTGCATCACGATCTGAGTATTCATTTAAGAAGCCAAATTATGGGTCTTGAGTTTCATTGTAAAAACAATTCTTAGCTCATGAAAATAAGCAACTAAATTAAGTGATTTGGTGTCTAGTCTTAAAGTATCACTAAAAAACTTTTTTCATTTAACTCTTTAAATACTTGTTTGCTTATTTATGTGACAAATAAAAAAATAAAAAAATAAGTCACTTCTCAAAAGACTCTTCAAATAAAAATAAATTTATATCATATTAGTCAAACTTTTTCCTTTACCATAATAATAGCTATATATCACTAAATAACATATCGTCCCCTCATCTTTATATCATTGAACAGTTCCTATCTACATCACCAATATAATAACAAATTCAATATTTTTTATGCAAAATATTTATTTTTAAGGTCAACTGATTTCTCTATAACCAAAAAATGAAATTTTCTCTGCTGTATTTCTTCTCGTGAATTTTGTGGCTTATTTTCATTGAACTTGGATCCTCTCCTAATTTTTTCCCCTCCTAGCCCTTCTTATTTTTCAATGATTGGTTAAGTGTGTGATAATTAAGCTAACTTTTTAACTTTATTTACATACTTGACTAATCATTGAAAAATAAGGACTAAGAGGGGAAAAAACTAGGAGAGGATACTTGTTCATTTTCATTAAACTAACCAACTGTTCTTGCAGTAAACTGCTAATTATTTTTATTTTTATTATTAAATAAGCGTAAAAAATTGAGTGATTTGTTTCATTTACTCTTCAAGTTTTTGAGGCAGTTCTGCGAGGCAGGTATCTTCAAGTCCCAATCCTTATTGACAAGTGGCAATCCCACTAGCCATGAACCTTGAGCCCTGCTTCAAAATGGTATTATTTTTCATTTTTGTTGGATCAAACTTTGAAATGTAAATTGGTAACTCATTTTGTATAAGTCACAAAAGGTGTTTGTTTGCTTTTTTTTTTTGTTGTGTTATTATTTCAAAAATATGAGAAGTGATATTTCTGTTGAGGAATTTTTAGGAGGTTTGAATATCATCCCTTAGTTAGTTAAGGACAAAATAATAAAAGCAAACCCTTTAAACAAATTATTCACAGAATTATTTACGAATTGAAGCGGAAACACGACCTTAATACCTCCTGAATTGAAGTAGAAAATGCTTTAGTGTAGAATTAAGCTAATTCTTTTAATTGAGAGTTGGAGGTAGTGAGCCAAAGTTAAAAATTATTTGCTATGATTAGATGAGTGGTAAATATAAAAAATAAATAACCCAAGTCCATTGATTCAAGAAATCAATAATGAATTTATCAAACCCGGAATTGAGAAATCACCTGATTCAACAAACAAGAATAGAAATCAAAGTAAAAAACCCAAGGCAGTTTTAGTGCTTCCAGCTTACTTAAACAAATATCCACTGTACAAAACTTTCATTAACAATGAGATTCAAGAATTACAGACGAAAGAGAAAGTTACAAGGAACGAGATGAACAAACATTCTCTCACTAACTCTCACTTACTATCTCGCAATTGTCACAAAAAATCATCAGCCTTACAAAGGCTGTTTCTGGGTAACCCAGAAGCTTTACAAGCTTTCCCCCTCGGTATAACGGCTTTAACCGTCTTGGACACGTGCCACACGAGTGGAAACTTAAGTAATTCCAAAACGACTAGAAGCGGCTGTCGTTTTACTTTTTATCGGTTTTCCTTGACGGCGTGCGTGTCACGTGCTAACTTAAGTAAGTCTGGGGTGACATCTGCTCGATGTCGGTTGATCTCACCTTCTTCATTCCAGACGCCATATCGGATAACCAACCGATATAAAAACGACATGTCGGATCCGTATTCAACCATAGATAACCAGTTTACCATTTTTTTGTTTTGGAATCGGTTAAAGTCTGCAGTCTCCAGTTAGTTAGTTAAGTAAACCTGAGTTAGTAAATCAGGGGTTAGTTATAAAATTTGGCTCCAGTCCGCCCATTTCATCTAGATAAGCAAAACGTATTCTATCATAACTCGTTCCTGCCAAGAAAAAAAGTGCAGCACTAATAAACCCATGAGAAATTATTTGTAAAACGGCTCCATTGAGACCTGTATCGGTTATAGAGCCAAATTTTTATTTACTTTGATCAAGTTTTAGTGTGAAACCTCTGCATTGTTAGCTATTGGAATTATAAACACAATGTGCATCTTTGTCTATATATATATATATATATATATATATAACCTCAACTAGTGAGGCAACTTTATTGAAGAATTTTTTTATCTATATTCGATCTTATTGCTATTTTTCTTGTTAGGTCCGAAACTGTACTTATAGAGGGAATTGTGAATGACATTTTAAAGAAACTGAATGATTTACTTCCAAGTGATAACAAAGACCAGCTTGTAGGAGTAGAATCAATCATCAAGGAAGTTGAATCACTATTATTGAGTGGGTCGACTGATTTTAACATTATAGGCATTTGGGGCATCGGTGGAATAGGCAAGACAACAATTGCCAGTGCTATTTATAGAAACATCTCTAGTCATTTTGAAGGTTCTTATTCTATGCAAAATATTAGAGAAGAGTCAGAAAAAGCAGGCGGATTAGCTAGTTTTCGACGAGAACTTATTTCTACATTACTAGAGGATGTAAATATGAAGATAGGCATACCCAATATCGGCCTCAAATTTGCAAGTAAAAGGCTCAGCCGAAAGAAGGTTCTAATTGTTTTTGATGATGTGACTGGTATACAACAAATAGAATTATTAATCGGAGGTCTTGATAGACTCGATTGCTTCATGCCTGGGAGTCGAATTATCATAACAACGAGAGATGCACAATTGCTCAAGAACCTTCCTGGGAGTCAAATGGGTAATGTATTTAAGTTTAAGGAATTATCATACAATGATTCTCTCACACTTTTCAGTCGAAATGCCTTTGGGCTAAACCATCCTGCTGCAGGTTATTTGGAGTTGTCAAATCTAGTGATAAAATATGCAAATGGTGTTCCATTGGCTCTTAAAGTTTTGGGCCGCTATCTACTTGGAAGGAATGAAGAAGAGTGGGAAAGTGCAATAAAAGAACTGAAAAGAATTCCTCACATGTATATCCAAAAGGTGTTGAAAGTGAGTTATGATGGCCTTGATGATGAAGAGCAAAATATCTTCCTAGATGTTGCATGTTTTTTCAAAGGACAACATCAAGATTTTGTTATGAATTTTTTAGATGCTTGTGGTTTTTCAGCGAAGATAGGAATATGTGTTCTTGTTGATAAGTCACTTGTGAATATATCGAACAACAAGATAACAATGCATGATTTGCTACAAGAAATGGGTAGGGAAATTGTGAGGCAAGAGTCCATTAAAGATCCAGGAAAACGCAGTCGATTGTGGTATCATGAAGACATATATCAAGTTTTGAACAAAAATACTGTGAGTTCAAAGCATTAACTTTCTATTTCTATTTTGGTTATGGAAGATTTAGTTCAATACTTTATTAGATAGATAATGTTATTTCTTACGATGCCCTCACAAACATATTATAATATATTAAAACTCTTTTGTACAAATTAAGGAAAATATATAAAACTAATGGCGGACTAATGTATTACATTGTATAGATCATATAGGTCATGTTACGATTTATAATAATAGATAAAGGTTAAATTAGTGAAAAAATTGTTGAATATTTTATTTTATAATCAATTAATAATTTTTAAATTATTAGTTATTTATTTCAAATTAAAATATAATATTTATAGTAATACTTAAATTAATAATAATTCTATTTTTTGTATTATTAATTATTTATAATTTTTTTCTAATAAAAAAAATATTACTATAAACATTACATATTTGATATAATTCAAACATTGTTAAATTAGTAAATATGCTTGAGTCATAGAATTGATCCCAACAAATTAATCCTTTGGGAGTCATGTAATAAATTTTCTTAAGTTTATGGGATTATTTTGCGGGCTCAGGATAAGGTTATTCCAAAACTATGTATACACCAAACATAGAATATGATAGATTTTTCATGAATTAGTCAATCTCAGATTTATGATCCTGCCACCAAACGCTTATCATCATGTACATGTTATTCTAGAGTAGAGCCGTTGTGTCATAACAATTGAGCAACGCAACAAATTTTTTGTTTATGTTTGCGAGATTTCATTGTATGTCCTAACTCCTAATCTTTTCATTAAATGTCCCAACTTATGCCATTGTATTTTAAGAGTTGATGAAATTTGGGAAATGTAACCAGGGACTTAGACTTAACAAGGAACATGGGAAAATGAAACAAAAAAACTTAATGAACTGTTTAGATACGACGTTTGTATTCTAGGCTTATAAACATTTCCTTACACATTATTTTCTTTTCCCTTTTTAGGGGAGTGAGGCAATTGAGGGCATCTCCTTGGATATGTCTAAAGTCAAAGAGATACGCTTGAATCTTAGTACTTTCACAAAGATGCATAGATTGAGATTCTTCAAATTCTATAACTCAATCTCTGGAGAGAACAGATGTAAGGTGCATCATTTAAGAAGCCTGGGATTTTTTTTCAACGAACTAAGGTATTTTCATTGGGATGGATACCCTTTGAAATCATTGCCTTCAAAAATTTCTACAGAACATCTTGTTTCACTTGAAATGCCTGATAGCAATATTGAACAGCTCTGGAATGGTGTCCAGGTATATCTTAAATATTTATATGAAAATCTTTCAATACCAAATTTTAAATGTGATGGATGCTAATCCGTGGGTGTTGATTTCTTTTTTTACCAGAATCTTGCTGTGTTAAAGCGTCTAAATCTCAGCTATTCCAAGCAGCTAAAGAGAGTCCCAAACCTCTCACTGGCCTTAAATCTTAAGGAGTTGCATTTAGCAGGCTGTACAAGTTTGATTGAGATTCACCCATCTATTCAACATCTCAACAAGCTTGTTATCCTTGATTTAAATTTTTGCTTTAGTCTGAAGAGTCTTCCAACTGGAATTAATTTGGAATCCCTTAAAATGCTATCTCTTGAACAGTGCTCAAATTTCAAGAGGTTTCCTGAGATCTCTTTTAATATAGAAAAGTTAAATTTGGCGGGAACCGCAATTGAAGAACTGCCTTCATCGATTGGGAATCTATCCAGACTTGTTACATTGAATCTTACAAACTGTTCAAATTTTAGACCGGGCTTCATTAGTAAACTTTTTATGCAAGCAAATAGAACACCTTCCTAAAACGAAATTTAGTTCTATTTATAACTTCTAAATTAATCTAAAACTGGTCTATATAAACAGTTGGTTTCATTTGCAGATACAATATAATATCTTTTCTTCCATATTGCAAGTATAAATATGGATGTAGGGTTCACAGAATATGAAACAGGACTTGAAAATGATACCGAACCTCTCATATTTTATTTTCAATAAGAGATGAATAATTTGGTAGTGCCCTTTTCAATGTGTATAACAAAATGCAATCACAGTGTTTCAAATATAAACCCAGGTTAAAAGCCTAAGCATTTCTAAAATATGCAACTACGAGATTGGGAAAAAAAATGCTCCAGCAATCATAATATTGTTCTACACCTCTCACTCTATAGAATCTAATATCTAAATCTGAAATGTACACAAGTACTTGGGTAATGATCGGGAAAGCTCCATACATCGTAACCATAGGTAAACTATATATCACGCCCCATGAGTTTTCCCTTTCACATAGGAACAAAATCTTATATCCCAATTCAAAAAGGAAGCAGCTGGATACAATCACCACCGCAAATGTAATATGATTTTGTGTCAATGTGAAGGTCATCTGGGCCAGGAGGAGATTCTGGTGGGATTGCAAAGGTGTAATTTGCATCATCAATAAATTCCAAGATCCTCCTTGCAGTTGGCTGAGATTGACTGATATCACCAATCTTTCTTGAAGAAATTACTCTGGATGTAGGTTCTCGAGTAGTGTTACTACTTTCAACTGATGATAGAAACTTGTCCTTTGAGAGCGTTGTATTCGCTGATGCTATTCCAGAGGTGTAAATCCCAGATTTCCATAGTCCTTGAGTAATGATCTATGAAGGGAAATAATATCAAATAGTTTTAAGACACCGGGTGCACACATGCAACACAAAATCCTTAAACTGCACATCTCAAAAGGACTCACCATGGGAGCATAAATGCGAGTCAAGGTGCCCTTCATCATGAGTTTCTTTTTCAGTGTTTTGTCAGGCCGCACATGTTCACGGTACCTGTATCAACAGTAGCAATAAATTCGTATCAACTGGCGCCAAATAATGATATGAGAAACAAATTTGGGGATAACGCAATGAATAAAGCTGTTTATATTCTGAGATATCCAAAAGCTTATAACTTATGAAACCCATAAACGCTCAAGAGGTTCCAAAAAAAAGTTTTTTTGAAACTTCTAAAATGGAAAATTGTATTAATTCCTCAATAGGACACTACATAAGTTTAATATTTTACCAGCTCAGCATCTCATCCTCGCTTGCAGTTGAGGCAATTATAAATGCCTGCACAGAACATAATAAGAAAGAGCTAAGTTAAAACTGCTTCATTGCTAGCGTTAAAAAATATTTATATAATTTTTAAAGAATAGTCAATGATTGTGAAATATCTTCCGGTAGCAAAATATGCCATAGGGAAGGTTACAGATATTAATTAAAAGTTATTATCAATTATCATTGAAAAAGTCTAAAGATTATTTTGTGATGAACTTATTTTGCCTATTTTTGTGCATACAGGTTTGCGATTAGAAGGAATTGCCTGTAGTTGCCATTTATCTTGATCAAATTCTACACAACAATAACTTTACTTTGAAACAAATTTAACAAAGTAGAAAACATAAATACATTTAGTGGTGAAAAAATTAAAAAGAGACACATAAAATTAAAATAATAGGAGCAATGATGCTGAATCAAAATGAAGAACGTAGATGCTGCACTGTAAAGAACAAGAGTGCAAAGAATAAAACTCACAGCTCAGTCAAATTCAGCATAAAGCATCATTTAGCATCTTCCTTTGTAGGCTTGCAGCCACACTGATCACGTCAGATCAAAAAATTTGGTGTATGTGTAATGCAGGACAGCAGCGTCATCCAATTTGATTTCATTATCAAAGATTACACAGAAATATTAAGTCTGTGTTAATAAATAAGAAAAAGGAAGTATTCTGATCCTTACATAGAATTAATAACTTTTAACTAAAAATAGATATAAGCTGAACTACAGTGACCAGTACTTCAATAGAGAGATTTTCATAATGATCATTTTCTAAAAGTGTTAAGACACATAAAAAGCACATACATAAAGGAATTGTACTGGTTCCCAAATCTCATAGGAACTGCAATAAACCCATCATGGCGGGGTAAGGCTTCTGTTAAAATTTTTAGGGATCAAGGAAATTTGAGGATATAACGACTAAAAACACAAATAGGGGATGAGGCAAGGTCAGGCTATGGGTGCAGCACCTCGCCAGCCTGTCCTAGCTTTATTGCCAAAATTACCCCGATGGATAATCCATATTCTTATTTGTTACCACAGCTCTCAACTCAGTTATCTTTTTCTTCTTTTCCCCCAGGATATTTGATCCACAATCAATTTCTATATTTTGATTACAGATTCATCTAAGGTACTGTCTTCAATATATTACTAGAAGGTAATCCATACAAGCAGTCTACCAGAAGCTACAAATAAGGAGTAAATAACCCAGACATACACCATTCCAGTATAAACTAGTGAATCTCTTCAAATTTCTTTGCACAAAGTATATTAAAGTAAATGTGGTCAATTTTTCTTTTAATTAGGAGGTCTATTCCATATTTAATAACATATAGAGGTCTATTCCATATTTAATAAGTTATATAATGTGTTTATTCATTTAGGTGAATTGGTCATTCAGAGTTTCACTTCCTCTCCTTCCTTCTCTCTATTTCTCCCCAAACAAATCAGTTTGTGCTGCTGGTGCTACATATGAGCCCAAACATGGCTTGAACCCAATGTAACCCATTTGGTTTCAGAACGATGGGTGAAATAAAGTATATGAAAGACCTGGACCAGAACATGCTGGTACTCCATATGAGCCCAAACTGTCCATCTGTACATGCATTCTATGGTAATGTACTTCACATGATCTATCCATATAGCATTAAATCTCAATGAATAAACATATATATACTAGATGCAGATGAAATACATTAATATAGTTAAGAGTAGTATAGAATCACCGTAAATTGGATTCTTCATGTAGTTGTGCCATCTATGTGCACCGTTAGGACGAAGATGATCTTGAACATGAGCAGCTGCTTTACCATTTCCATATGTCAGAAAGTAGTTCGGATTATTGTGGGCTGCTTCCCTATAGTTTCCAAAGTAGACATCTTTAGGAAGATGGTCACAGTTCTTGATAAACATCGAGAGACCTGTGACAACGTGAAAAATCAACAATTAGGAATGTTGTGTGCTCTTATTAAAATGCAACCATCCAACAATGTCTAGAAAACTTCCAGATGATAATCATATTAGAAAAAGCTTGTGAAGCCTTTAATAAACATGCCTAGAATGACTCTAACATTGATATTACATTGATTTATCTGTTTACCCAGCTAGAAGCATAGGAAGCAACCAAAAGAGAGATCCTACCTCACTGAAAGGTTCCTTGACACCATCTCTCTCAATACTACTGTCCCGAAAAAAATTATATTGCACCATTATCATTCATGTCAACGTGACAATGCAAAGGGACCATAAAAAAAAATGTGTCAAATTCTTCTGCACCGAAATATACACTGATGGGATTTTTTCATCTGTGTAAGAAGTACTGATCCACTCACATAATTGGGGAAGACCACCATATCAATATTGCTAGGCACATCTGGCAGCAGCTGTCTCAGGGAGTACTCAGGAGCTCCCACGGGATGTATTAGTTCATCCATATCTAAATGAAGAATCCAATCCATGCCTGCATCATAAAAATTTACAAGAAAGAGTTATCATCAAAACATATGAATAGGACATATATAGAGGGTTACATGCTGCAGATGTAAATGTAGAACCCATACCCATGCCATGACAATAGCCATTTCCATATTCAAGGATTTCTTCACAAATAACTCGTAATTACATGGTTTATAGAAGAAGCTCGACAACCAGGTATACTTCCAAATGCGGCTACCCCAAATAATGTAAGCAAAACAAAATAAAACATAATTCATCAAACACATAGCGTACAGCATCTGAAAAGGAAATTTCGTATAACAAACTCATCATAAGAAGAAACCAGAGGCGATCTAGAGCTATAAAACACCAAGAAGAGAAAAGGGTTGTGATCCCAATTAAATGTTAATGATGGTGGTCGGTGGAGGTTTGTCTACGTCATGTTACATGATGTCAATCCACTGGTATTTATTTTCAAGCTTGTGCTCCCACCATAATGGATACTTATTTGATTGTTCTTTCTTTTTCCGAAGACAAAAATTTCATTTGTCAGTCTGCTCCCAAGATTTTCTTAAAACAGTCCAAAGTATCATAAGGCCATAAACATAAGAAATTGAATAATGATTCCAGCCTTGCAACAAAATTTAACACCACCCCAACCCAATGACATAAACTCTTCACATCTAAAGATATCTACATTACAGGTTTAAACTCTGTATATGCACATCAGAATCTCAAAAAAAAAGTGTGGTGCATCTTAGTTGAAACAATTAGAGACTGGATAAAACTATGCATAATTAAAAATAAATAAAAAATCTCTATCAGCTTTGATTATTTAAATGGAATATCAGTATATACTAACCTTTTGGCTTGCTGTTCCTCTAGTTCTCTTGTTCTGTATATAACTTTCACAACCTACAAACATATAAGTTATAGCTACTGATATTTGAAAGATAAATAAAACAATAGTGAAAAGTCGTAATTATTGCAGGCAATGAGGAAGCAGATCTCACCGAAATTGACTCAAAGACTTTGGATACAGCAGGAGAGGCAGCCTTCCCCTCCACAAAAAGGAAAAAATTAGAAACACCAATAACCTTTTGATATAAGAACCAAGGTATAGTCTGTTCAAGTCCAGCAGAAGTACTAGTCGTAATACAAGATCTTCTGAACAAATAAAATTGACTTCAGTATAATGCAAGAAGATGCTTCATAGTAGAATTAATCAGTTATAACTATTTTGTCCATTAGTTGTAAATATTCTAAGCATCAAACAATTGTACTGTCAAATTCATGTTAGATCTAAAACCAGCTGTAAACAAATTTTAGTTCTCACTTAACGTACTCAGCTCAAAATCATCAATCATGAAAATATTAGCTGCTTATTTTATCCACAAAAACAGTAAAACATTTGAGAGAGTAAGACAGAGAGAAACAAACTTCTACTCTATGAATTTAAATCTCAGGAACCAGCAGAGGTCTATAGAAACAAAAAGATTTTCAAGCACAGTTCATAACAAATAGTAATAAGAATAGTGATGATAGTAGATAACCAATAGTTAAAGCAACTGGTATAAAAAAAACAGAAAGACCCTCTGCCAGACAGTAATACCAAATGAAACCAAAATATAGAAACTCCACATATCATTCATCTGAGTGAAACTCTAAAATTCACTCAACATCTTCTTGTAGCAGGATTGATATGCAAAAATAAGTTCATCTTTAATCATGAAGGTTTCTTCTCGGAAACATTAGAAACATATCTATGCTCTCAAGAAGTTCAAATGAACTCAGATTAACAATTAAGGCAATGTGAGGGATGGCACAGGTTCATAAAGAGCAGAATTGCATGCTTATCATTAGCACAAAAAAGAGAGCAATGAAAACTATATACATTTACGATGAGGAACATGTAATCTCATCAATTTTAATAAATATCTTCTCTTTTGTCGTGAATGTTTTATGGTAACAATTTTCATAATATCCTATACTGCTAATTTCTATCTACTCACCCTTTCAATTTCAATTCTTATATCTCTTTTTTTCCCTCAAGTGGGTACCAAGAATGAGAATACTCAAACCGAGAAAACTTATAGCAAGTAAAGAATGATGCGGGTTCCGATAAAATTCATAAATTGTCTAGACATAATCAGAGAAAACAAATGTTCATCTAATTCTCAAAATCATTTGCAAAGGGTAAAAAGAGCAATCATTATCACAATACACAATTTATAGTGATATTTTGCTCAAGGATACACGTTCGATTCAATACACTTACATTTGACTACAAACAAAATTGTAAATCTAATTAATTGCAGAAACAATTGTTAAATGAATAATTTGAAATGAGAAATTTTAATAAAATATTTTGATACCTGGCGGCACTGGCAAGACTGGTCAAATATTTGGAACCCTAATTGCAATACTCGATTCGACTGATCTATGGTCAGCATAGGTTACGATCTCTGAGACGTAGGTTAGCAACCAGTAAATTCATTACAGAGAGTGGGCCCTATTAAGGAATCTCACCACCATTAACAGACCCAAAAGCATAATAACCTGCCCCCTTGATTTCATTCCAAGAAACAGAAAATGAATTAATGAAACGGGTTTCCCATATTTATAATATTTAAAAATATTAATTATAATATTTAAAAATAAAAATGTTAATGATAATAATAAAATTAATTACTGACACTGGCAACAACACGTGCTTGTTAAAACAAGAAGCATTTAAAAATCAAACTTCTAACGGCTACATATGGCTTTGGCGCCTCCAAACCCTAACTATTACCTTCACCACCAATGGCGGTTAGAAACTGACGCAGGATGTTCATTTACTTATTTTAAGATTTTAGAATTTTATTTTTATTTTAATTAGAGTCAATTAAGGAATGTGTTTTAGTTTTTTATTTCTATAATAATTATGATTTAGTTTCCCTTTTTAAGTTAATTCAGGAAAATATGTTTATTTTATTATAAATATAGATGTTTTGTTATTTTTTTCGTAACTTCAATTATTCAATAAAATTCATCTTTTATAATTCCCTCTGGGATTATCTATCAAAATTTCTCTTGCAGAGTCGTTTGGATTATATCGTTATCTAATCTTGCTTTATGCATTATTAAAATCTCATTGAGTCGTTTTGATTAGAACAAATCTAATCTTGCTTCGATCAGAGCGTAACCTAATCGCGTTGGCTTGGCTCGTACTAGAACGATATCTAGTATTTTTCTATCCTATCAATTTTGCTTTCACTAAGCCGCTCCGTCAATTGGTATCAGAGCAGTTCAGTGCAAAATTGCACAGCTTTCCTCGCTACCCATATCCATCCCCACCAAATCCACAAAAAAAATAAAATAAAAAATCCCCAAAACTTGAAACTCTAGCTGCCGCCCACCACCACCACTTTCTCCACAATCTGATGACCCTCACCACCAGCCGCGGCAACCATCAAACTCACCGTCAGTTGCTGCCTAAAACTCGACCGACTTCAGCCCGCTCTCAGCCGCCGTCTGAAACCGCTACGGGAGACACTCCAAACACTCCCCTCTAGCCGGCCATCCAAAAACAGCCACCAATCTCCACCAAACGCCGACTAAAACCCACCATGAACCAAGCACCACAACAGCGAGTTCAAGTCCGTTTTCCGGCCAATCCGCCTCAAATCCAACCAATCCAAGGCCATTATCGTGTTGCTCACCATCAAATCCTTCAGATCCGACCAACCCCACACTAAATTATGGCTATCAACCACCGGCCACACCAAACCCGAAAGTTCAGCTTTATTTATGATTTTGCCATTGTGTGGAAATTTGAGAATAAATGGTAAATTACCATCCTTGCCCTCCTATTTATCATTGTACTGGAACTTTTTGCATACACTCGTCCAAATAAATTTCTTGATTAGTTAGATGAGATTGAGCATTGGTTTATATTTTGGCACACTCTTAAATAAGAGCAAGTATCGTTTGCTGCTAGTAGATTGAGCATAGTACTTCAGAATGGTGGGAAGAGTTGCAAGATTCTCGACTTCGCCAAGGCAAATTCAAAGTTCGATCATGGAACCATATGAAGCGTATTTTGCGATCCGAGTTTATCCCTCTTGATTATTGTTTGGTATATCAAGGTACGATATCAGTTGCTAATTATGCTTATGAATTTGAACAGTTTTATGGATGCAGATATTATTATGAACTTGAAGAGGATACAGTTATAAGATTTGTAAGGGGACTTGGTTTGCATATTTAAGAAAGGATGCCTACATACACTATCTATACTTTACAGCATGCAATATATTTAGCCAAGCAAATTGAATCGCAAATTGTATCGCAAATCAGGAGAGAAAGAAACCAAGCATTGAAGCAATTAAGACAACCTCATCCTGAACACCAATTTGAGATCTCTAATCCTATCATAAGTCAGCAACATAAAATGGAAGACGTCTAGATCAAAGAAGTTTGTACCTTTTCACAAGTTGAAGAAGTGCCTAATGTTGCAGAAGAAAAGGTACAATTGATTATTGATTTAAAATTTCAATCTGACAATTCGTGCGAGAATGAGCATGATTTTCCTTGGAGGGCAAGACAAGTGTTAAAGACGATGAGCAAAATCAAGTTGAAGAAGCTAAAATGATTGAAATGGTTCTACCTATTCACATTGAAGACAAGAAGGTTATGCTTGAAGAAGATTTGATTGAGAAGGTAAAACTTCTTGGAGAGCGCATTGAGCGACAATTAGGAAAAGGCAAGAGTTATTTGATCGTTATTCGTTCTTGGAAATCATCATCACCTCGAAGACTGTATAAGCGAAGGAAATTTATAAAGTATGGTTTCTTCAAATTTTTGAGAAAGAATGATAAGGAAGACAACAAGTTCGCATTATAAGATGATTTGCTCCTACACTACAAGTTTCATCCTCCAGATTGTATTCAAACTCGAGGACGAGTTTCTTTTAAGAGGGGGAGGATGATGTAGGACGCTATTTTATTTATTTTAGGACTCTAGAATTTTATTTCTATTTTAATTAGAGTCAATTAAGGAATGTGTCATAGTCTTTTATTTCTAATATAATTGTGATTTAGTTTTCTTTTTTAAGTTAACTTAGGGAAGTAGGTTTACTCTATTATAAATAGAGATGTCTTGTTATTATTTTCATAACTTCAATTATTCAATAAAATTCATCTTTTATAATTTCCTCTGGGGTTATCTATCAAAATCTCTCTTGCAGAGTCGTTTGGATTAGAGCATCATCTAATCTCGCTTTATTAAAATCTCACTTTATGCGTTATTAAAATCTCATTGAGTCGTTTGGATTAGAACGGATCTAATCTCGCTTCGATTAGAGCGTAAGCTAATCGCGTTGGCTTAGTCCGTACTAGAACGATATCTAGTATTTTTCTATCCTATTAATTCTGCTTCCGCTGCGCTGCTCCGTCACAAACTTCAACGGCTATTTTACGCAACAAAATACCCAGTTTCCTAAACTCTAAATTTAAATTATAGACATCATCAAACGACTGTAAAATTCACGCACACACATCAAATATCTATATAATTGCCCTAACATAACATACGACGCCTTCACACACACAACACAATCTCAATCAAATCCTGCGTTTTTCTGATTGAATCTCGATTGCCGATTTTGTTGATCGCTTTTTCTTTCCCAGAACAACAATACAATGCCTTTTCACGTTGGATTAAGATTTTATCCAACAAAACAGTAACTGTTGGACTTCTATCTCCTTCACAAAATTACTCAAAACCCTAATCTCTACCAAGCCGGTAATGATATTCCAGTGAAGGATTGCGATCTCTACGACCCATGAGCCGAACTTGATTTGGGATTTGTGGGTAGGAAACTAATGAATGGCGGGTCAGGCACTTTAATTCTTCACTCAGTTAAAGAAGGCATCTCCTAAGGGTTCAAGATTCAATAGAAAGATTGTTTCTGGTACTTGGCAGGTCTCGCTCTCGGTTCTAATGATCTGATTTTAGGGTTCAAGAAAAGGTTTAGGTATGAAAGGGATAGAAACGCTGAGCAAAATGGGAGATGGATTATGCATGAATTTACCATTAATCCAGCTTTATTAGGCAATCAACATACGCATCAAGCACTCAATTTTGTTCTTTGTCACTTCGAAAAGAATGAATCAGTACAACACTCAGAGAAAGCCAATTAGGGCAGGAAGCCGAAGATGTCCAAACAAGTCGGTGAGAAGAATGACTCTAGAAAGAAAGCCTCTGGTTCTAAGAGAAAACTGAAAGAAGCCGCAACCTCCAGTGGCCATATTGTTCATGATGATGAGTGCTTTTAAAGCAAGCGCTTAAAGGCTTATCAAGAATCAGTTTTGGTTGAACAAAGCCACTCACCATGTTCGAGTAACAGTCTGAACTCAGTGGAGAACCAATGGGAGATAATAGATTCACTGCCTGAACATTTAAGTATCTTTGACATTGAAGGGTGTATGTCTAGTCTTGCTCAAATCCTGGAATAGGATCAGCATGATGAGGACAGTCAAAATGGTCAACAAAGGGCCCAAGAAGAGGCATTTTCTGTTCAACAGTACTAAGCAATTAACATCCCATGCTCCGGTAACAACAATGTGCAAATTATGGAATATGAAGGGGAAATGGATTACTCATTGCCTGAAGTTTCTGATCCATTTGATGTGGAAAAGTGCTCATTCAGTCTGATTGAGATCCTAAAGAGTGAGTGTACTGAGGGTCGTGATGATAAGGGAGTTTAGAATAACCAGTAGAAGGAATATGAAAAAGAGGCACTTTTGGCTCAACAAAACCATCTAATTGAGTTGCCGTGCATCAATGACATCTTGGAAATTGTGGAATCCGAAGTGGAGATTGATTCTTTGCCTGACAGACTTATTTTTTATGTGCAAAAGTTTTGGTCTGAACTCCATCAAATTGTTGAACCTTAGGTTAAAGAAGATCTTATATCCAGGGTCAATCAATTGCTTAATAGGGCAAACTGATCTTACCGTTGCTCTCTACCTTGTTTTCTGATTTTATGAAAGCAATACTTTGATTGCTAGTCTATGTTATGTAAACAGTCAATTGTAATATAATGACGTTATCTTCCATTTTTGAAATGAATTTATGGCTCTGAAAGAGCTCTCTCTTCATATGTTCTTTATAAGACATGTTTAATAAATTGATATTCCAAAAACTATTGTATGCTTTGCACATATATCTAAATTGATTAAGTTGAAAAGCAGGGGAAAATGAAAGTAAGTACCACTGTGATACCAGTGACATATAGGACTTGTGTTCAGGTACGACAAAAGACACCGGTTAGTGCGGGAAAAAATACAAGCACAACCACCAGGCAAGAATTTGATATGAGCTCAGCAGAATGCTTGTTTAAAATCACAGAAAGCCGTATATAGTTCTTGTTCTCTGAGAATGAAGACACAAGAAATAAGATTGAAAAGTCTACACCTTACAACAGTTTGTAATGGCACTCTCAAAAAAATCTCCAAAGTTAAATCTGTTCAAGTGCTTTGCTCTGTCATATATATGCCCAATGATAAATCTTGCTTTATTGTTGAACTGAAGAATTGGGCTGGGATTTTGGCTTTTTTTGATAGCTTTGGCAACAAGACAGCTAGCGACTATAATGAAACTGGGATGTTTTGTTCTTGTTTTCAGTTGAATGTGTTGATATAAATAGGAAGCTTAGCTTTGTTCTGATACCGAAGACCCAATCACTATTAAGTGTCACAGTGACTTACGGGGAAAGTTCAATACTGAAAAAGAAACAAACATAATCCTTATTTGTGTTGGAAAGCGATAGTTAGTTTTTTGTTACTTCAGTTACTGCACTGTAATTATTTCTTTAGTTCCACTTTTGTAAGAATCTATTAGCTCTCCATAATGTTTTCCTGACTAAAATCTAAACTTCTATTTAGATGTAAATCGAACGCTGTATGATTTTGGATTCAGCCGTGATATTATTCAGTTGCAGTAATATACATATGCTATTCAGTACTAGATTACAGTTTAATTCTAGGTAATGCATCAATTTATAATTTTATACAAAATTTAATTTCATATCTTGCTACCTTCATTTCATTATTAATTGATCAATTAACTTATTTAATTTGGATGCTGAAACGATGACATATGATTGCAGATGTTTCTTAATTATATTGGCCGTATTATTACGATGGTGAAGGGGAGTTGGTTAATGGAGAGGCTAAGCCTGATGAGGTTACAAAGAAGGCTCAATGATCACATACCACATTCCAGAGAAGTAATCTAATAGATTGCATGTTGAAATTAAAACAAGAAAGTAAATTCTAGAGGACATTGCAAGTTTTATTGGAAAAGATGAGTAAGTATCAACAGTATTAGCATAACTCTGAATAAGCGGGTAATGGTGTTGGGATCTGTTTTAATAACACAACCTAAATAACTGGTCTTGCTAATTTCTTGATGTTTTAGCAATTTCTCTGTACTTTAGGCGTATCCAATGCAATTTTTAGGTGGATGCAGGCTGGCATGTCTCAGTTGTTTGCCAATTAGAAGCAATTGGTTCATTTTTTTTTTCAACACTGCAAGGCTGGCTTTTATCTTGCTGTGCATGCAAAATATATGTTTGCGGAAGAAACTAATGTAGTTGGCTCTGCCTTTGCAAGTTGAAACTTTGTAGATTTGGGAATTCTTTCCTTGTCATGTAAATTTGAGGCATTTTAGCCATTGTATTAAGCCTCGGCCGTGAGCGAAAGAGATTTCTTAGGTTCTTAGAATTTATTTGAATTTGTAATTCCGAAGATAGATCATCTTCATTGTAAATGCAGAACAAAATGGTCTGTTCTTATCAATGAATGAGAGTTTCAGTCTTTAGATCACATGTTTATCATATTGAACATCTGCTGATTGACTTTATCTACCAAATGAATTGAACATTGGCAAACAATGGCATCTGATCAATTCTTTAGTTGAGAATTAACATGGTTTTGTTTCATATTCATACTCTCTGCTGAGTAACATTCAAATTGATATGGCCATAGCAAATATGAGAAATCTATTTGAAAGAAATCAAAGCATATAACTATTGTCCTCTGGCATATCCTCCATCCAGAGATCACATTATTTTGATAGCAAAAGGCTAATTTGCCTCCTACATGAGCTGTCTCACTATAAATTATTGGATGCATCTGACTGCAAAAAGATCTGAAGCAAATCAAGTTTTGAATGTCAAAACAGTATAGCCTGTATCAAAACAGTCAATTGTTCCTAAAGATGGTGAACTCTTCTGCATAAAACTCCATCAATCGCTATACTCAAAAAATCAAAATTTCCATAGAGGCCCGAAGAAGGAAATATTTTCCATAGTCTTTTATCAAATTTGCATCTTACAAAGGCAAGGAACACATAGTTCGGTATCGATTCCATACCTTTGACAAATAGGACTATCGAGAACCTTTCTTAAGAACAAAGCTTATTCTATGGTAAAAGAAATCGTCAGTGCTCATCAGATGAAAATCCTATCCTTGGCTGGAATTTTTGCTGACCAAGCCAATTTGCAATTTCTTCAGAATTAGAGTCGAGCACTGATGGTTGCCACTTAGAGCCACTTGACATTCACTGTTAACTAAGTACTTGCATCGCTTGTCATAGTGCTAGAAAATTTTATCATCACTTGCAGAGATCCCGGGAGAGGGATGTTTAAAATATGGGCAGCATAAATGTCAAGGAACTGATGTCTGATCAACTCCTTCTTCCATATGTTCCTACCATTTATCAAGGTATTGACCTAGTGTTTAAAGGAAAGGTGGGAAAAGACATTGGCTTGAAAGATGTGAGGGAAGAGGAAGCTAGTTACTCTGATAAATGAATGAATGCTCACATTAATATTTGTTTCATCTCCTATTCTCCATCTCGCTCCATCTCGCTCACAATAATATCTGATTTCTTCCACCTTAGAAAACACCATGTTGCCAAATAACCTTGTTCTCTAAACTTATAATACTCCAAGATCAACATGCTTGTTGGAAACATGTATGGCTGCGCCAACAGTAACTGTCAAAACACTAGTTGTAATTTATGTTAGTGCAAAAGTTTAGTTTATGTTACTACTTCAGTTTAATTGTTTTAGCCTGTACAAACAATATGCATGATTATCTTGATTGAGCAATCGAAATGTCGTGCATATGATTCAATTTTTGTTTTTTTTTTCATGGTCAATTCTTCTTTGCTTTCATGTTCTCAAACAAAAATGTGAAAGATCTTTCAGAGAACATTATGTGGTCATGCAATGTAGGCTATGCGCACTATATCTATGAAAAATGAAGTGAAACTTCAGCTTAAATCACTTTTGGTGTGCTAAAAGCAAATGTATGGGTCATACTGTCATCCACAATTGATACAGTGATGGTTTGATCTTCCTCGTAAAAAAACCTTTAATCCTGCCTATGAGCTACCCCTATCACTTCTCTTGAAGAGGGTTTGGTAGTCATCAAGTAGTCATTACTTCTGCTATAGTTTGGCCTTTACACTGCTTAAAGCTCCCTCCCACTTGAATTATCATATCCGTATTAGCAGAATTGGGATCACCTAATGTTGCAAGCTTAATCAAGTTGGGCTTGAGTCTCATGTAGTGTGCGTGTACGTTTAATTATTAAAAAAATAAATCTTAATTATTAATTAAGAGTCTTATAGACTTTTGTTTTTTGGTATTATTGCAATGTATGCTTCGCCAGATTCAGTATGTACCTCAATATTTTGTGCGGCATTCCATTGCAATCTTCTTTATCAATTGTTTCCATTTAGTTGTTGAACATATTGTATACAGAAGACCAGGATGCATGTTAGATACATTATAGCTTCAACTTTTCAACCAGCCCTGAGGAGGGGTCATGTCTTCTTTCAATCTTATGTTTTCTAAAAACATGCTCCAGGTTTATTGTTCGGAAGGAATCCTGAAAAGAATATGCCTTTGTCAATGTTCTCACTATTAAATATAACTCGGCTCATAACCACCCTCGTCAATGCAATCATTTGTTCCAGATCCTTTTTATCTAAGCATAGTGAACTCTTCAGCAAAAAAATTCTTCTTATCTAAAGCCCTATTTGGGATTGAGGTTGAGTTACAGCACTAAAGTATTTAATAAACACTGGCTGCTGTAGCTATAAACTAATGTAGCGTTTACTTTTTGGAGTGGAGTGGGAATCCTGAGGAGTAGAAATCCTGGGATTGGGAGTGTGGAGTGGGAGTGAGAGTAGGTTGTTTACTTGCACCGGAATAGGAATCAGAATCCAATAATATGTTTACTTTGTCTTGGATTGGAAGTAAATAGTTTCAAATTACAATTTTACCCTTATTTGAAGAATTATAGTTTTTAATTATAAAATTAATTAAAAAATATATTTGAATATAATAAAATAAATATTTTATTATATTTGTAAATTAATAATAATTTTTAATATTATTAAATGTAAATCACAATTTTTTTAATTTTAATTTTAATTATGTAAATTAAAAATAAATATAGTACTATTATTAATTATTAATATTAAATAAATATAATACTATTATTTTTAAATATCTATAATAATATTATATTTTAAATAAAATAATAATAATAATAGTATTATTATTATTATTATTAAATTTATAAAATAATATAATAATAATAATATTTAAATAAATATAATATTATTTATTTTATTTTATTAAATATTAATTATATTAAATTAATAAAAAAAAAGGACAAAAATGGAAGAAGTGGGAGTGGGAGTGGACTCCAAAAAAGAGTGGGGCCCATGGAGTAGGACTCCTACTTTTCTTATATTTTAACTAAGTAAACACTTGATTACTCCCATTCCCACTCCACTCCACTCCACTCCACAAAGTAAAAACAGTCTAAGTTGATTTGATTTTACACTTGTATGATGAAATATCTATTATATTTTTACTAATTTTATCAAAATTATTATTTAAAAATTATATTTACTACATGCTATTAACTTTCTTTCATAATTATAATTTTTTTTTCTACAAGCAATTGTATCTTAAAAACTACAACACCTCATATTAGTATAAAACAAGGCCAAAATACAGTGAACTCTTTAACAAAAAAAGTCTCAAATTTCAAGTGTCCTCGATTTCAGCATATTTATGTGCCTTAAAATACTGTTACTTTGATGGTTATCGTCCGAACAGAATATTATGCCAGATAAAAGAGGGATTATGCCGCTGTCTAGCTTCCATACAGTATTGAAATATCTAGCTAGATTTATCATTTGCCACTAAGGAATCAGGATACTCCATCATTGTTTTGAAAGCACAACATGGTTGAAGCGGCCAGACAAGATCTAGATATCCCTGGCCTCCATTCCTTTTCCACAAAGCCCACCTAATTCCTTTGCCCGTTTCCTTCTCATGCTATCAGAATGTCGTCAACAACTTCTGCGTATTTTCTCATAGTCATGAAGGAATCTTAAAAATGCTTATAGCATATGTAGGAATTGCTTGAGCAATGGCGTTAATACGTACTCCTTTCCCCCAACTCAGAATAATTTGTTCTGCCAAGCTTAACTTTGTGCATTTTTAATGTCTCCTCTGTGGGATTAAAATCTCATTTTTAATCATGATCTCACATAATATATAAGAATTAAATAATCTAGAAACTCATACCTTGTTTATATGATAAGATGAATATTCGAAAGCTGTAGATCCACCACCAAACGATCTTCCAGGCTATGACTCAAAGTTGATCAACACTGGACGTGTGGGCGTCCGTTTCACTACTCCCAATTGCAACTGGCGTGTTATTTTTTTTTATTTTAAATTTTAAAGATCTCTCACTCTTTTGTTTTGAGAAAAAATCCTTATTTATAATAGCTTATGAAAAAACCCTAGCATGTATTATATCTCATTAATTTAAAATATTAAAATATTTTAAATTAAACATTTATCTCTCCACTTACGTAAAAGTGGAGAGAATGTGTAACCAACTAGGGGACTACCTTGTAAAATATCACAAGACCTCAATCACACTTATATATAACATATTAGGCCTTAACAAATATTATAATTAAGATTTTTACCTTATATGCTAGTTTTCTCGCTTTTGGGTCCAGTAATGGTGTTGTCAATTAAATGAGCTAACCCGGGGATCATTTGGGAACATACAATAGTGGCTACAATAATTAAGCTTGTAATTAAACAAATATAATTATTTAATTCCAATTCTACTCCACTATAAGATTGGAACTGACCTCCATAATTGTATGCTCGAATAATAATTCGCCCAAGCCACATTGATTTTTTTACTGCACAATCCTTTGTACCACATCATTAATTAAATTTATATCTCAACTGTCCAATCAATTTAATTACATCTTGTTCCTTGATACTTACTGGTTTTCTCTAATGATCATTTTCAACATACTTATATATATATATGTTGATACACTCTGGCCAGAGAATTCTATGATCAAGTACTGAAACCCATCAAGAGATGTGTCGTACGAATTCTATATTGTCAATTTATAAATTCAATACTTGTAATTGCTCCCACCAAGATACCGGATAATCTTGACTACAAGTGTATGTCGTGCCCATTGGTAACTCAAATGAAATAACAATTACAATCAAGAAATTATAATTGACTCAAGATTAAGATCACATTAAATCAATGCCTATGAGATTTAATAAGTCTGACAGTTATTACAAAGTTAATTAAATCTCACATGTGATCCAGTTCAATGCAGTCACACTACATCAATAAATTCATATATGATTAAGACAAATCACTCAATGAACTTATTACAGTCTATACCTAAATAAAACGCCCAACTTTATTTATCAACTGCGAACTTAATTTATTTAATCATAAGATAACTTGTATTTATGTCTTCTGTGAATCCACTTCATTGATCACATAAATACATATAATATGATTAAATGGACTTTACTCAAAATATTAATGCAATAGAGATACTTGAATAAAATACCTCATTCATTTTATTAATCAAAAAAATATTTATAACAATAAATAAACAAATATGCTTTAAAGAGCATATTTTTCCAATATCCTCACCATAGATGGCAAGCAAAGATACTTGATCAATCATGGATTCTACACAAGAGCAGCCACTCCTTTCCATGAAGCTTTCATTGATCAATCCTCTTTTAAAACTGAAATGACAAATCCTAAGTAAATAAGTGGAAATGCACAGCTGCGTTTTCACATTCATTGAATTTAAAAATATCCCTTTTTCCTTAATTTGTTAATTGAGCTTAAATCAAATTAGATAAAATTGCCTTTGCCTAAGCTATTCATACTCCCCATGATCGATGTTTCAACTTTGTCATACGCCACATACGTCCCGTCGTCTGTAATCATGCGCCATGCCGGTTAGACATCCAAACGCTGAACGGCGTGACATTCATCAATTTCGAGTTCAAATCCTGCATAACCAAACACTCGACCTAGATAGTTGATACATTTTCAATTGAAGCAGAAAACGCTTGAAAGATAATTTGTCCATTGAAATCTGAATTAGATACTCAGATGCAGCCACATATTCAGCTTCCGTTGTGGAGTCTGCGATACAAGATTGTTTCACACTCCTCCAACTAATAGCTCCACTTCCTAATGTTAACACATAGCCTGAAGTAGACTTTCTAGAATCCTTATCTGACATGAAGTCAGAATCAGTATAACCCACTGGAATAAGTTCATCACCAGAATACACAAGCATGTAATGTTTAGTTCTTTTCAAATACTTCATTATATGCTTGACAGCAGTCCAGTGTTCAGGTCCAGGATTAGATTGATATCTACTAACCATTCCAACTGCAAAACAGTTGTTTGGTCTAGTACAAAGCATGGCATACATGTGAGTCCCCACAGCTTCTGCATAGGGAACTCGTCTCATTTTCTCTATCTCATCAGTTGTTTTAGGTGATTGATCCTTAGAGAATGCAATTCCATGTCTGAATGGTAACAAGCCAGTCTTGGAATTTTCCATGCTAAATCTAGCCAATATCTTATCGATATATACCGCTTGAGATAAGGCTAAAGTTTTATTCTTCCGGTCTCGTAGTAACTTGATACCAATATAACTAGCCTCTCCTAGGTCTTTCATATCAAATTATTTTGCTAGCAACTCTTTATTGTAGTCAATACTCCTATATCATTTCCAATAAGGAGAATATCATCTACATAAAGAATTAGAAAGGCTATAGTTTTTCCCTGAATTTTCTTATATACACATGGTTCATCAATATTCTGAATGAATCCAAACGATTTTATCGCTTGATCAAATCTAATGTTCCATGACCGGGATGCTTGCTTCAATCCATAGATGGATCTCTGCAACTTGCATGCCATGTGTTCTTGGCCTTTTTGTATGAATCCATCACGGTTCTTTGCATATAGATGTCTTCTTCAAGATGCCCATTTAGAAAGGCAGTCTTAACATCCATTTGCCAAATTTCATAATCTAGCACTGCAGCAATGGAGAGCAGAATTCTGATGGACTTAAGCATAGCAACCGGAGAAACAGTTTCCTCATAGTCGATTCCCTCTTTCTGAGTGAACCCTTTGGCTACTAATCTTGCTTTAAATGTTTCCACCCTTCCGTCTACTCCTCTTTTCCTCTTGTAGATCCACTTGCACCCAATCGGTTTTACCCCATTTGGTGCCTCTACAAGTTCCCAGACTTTATTTGAATACATAGATTCCATTTCTTGATTCATAGCCTTTTTCCAAAATTCAACATCTCTATCTATTAGAGCTTCATTGTAACTAATGGGATCTTGTACATGTTCATCTGAGATAGCCGTATAGGTTTCTCCCAATAACATGTATGTTGTTGGTAACCTATTACCCTCCCACTACGACGAGGTTCTAAAAGTGATGGTTGTTCAGGGCTAATCCTTTGCTGATCAGATTGTTGCTCTTCACCCTGTTCTAAAACAGGTGTTGAAAGCTGAGTATCAATCTGATCACCTGACAGTTCTTCAAGTACTACCTTACTCTTAGGTTTGAAGGCATTCATATAGTCTTCCTCGAGGGAAGTAAAGTGTGTGCTCACAATTACTTTCCTATCTTGAGGACTATAAAATAAACCTCCCCTTGTTCCTTTGGGATACCCCACAAACATGCAAACCTCAGAACGTCAATCCATTTTGTCTGCCTTTGGTTTCAGCACATGTGTTGGTGATCCCCAAATATGAACATGTCGTAAACTTGGTTTGCGACCTGACCATAATTTTATTGGGGTTTTAGGCACTGACTTAGATGGAACTAAGTTTAAAAGGTAAACTGCAGTCTCTAGTGCTAGTCCCCAAAAAGAGATAGGTAATGATGAATAACTGAGCATAGATCTCACCATATCCAAAAGAGTTCTATTTCTCCTTTCAGCTACCCCATTTTGTTGTGGTGTTCCTGGGGCAGTCAACTGAGATATAATCCCATTTTCAACCAGATACTCTTTGAAATCTCTGGAGAGATATTCACCACCTCGATCAGATCGAAGTTTCTTCTTATCTAATTGCTTTTCTGTCTCAGCCTTATACTCTTTAAATTTCTCAAGAGCTTCAGACTTGTGACGCATCAGATAAATATAACCGTATCTAGAGTAGTCATCAGTGAAAGTGATGAAGTACTCATAGCCCCCTCGAGCTTGTACATTAATTGGTCCACATACATCTGTATGTACCAATTCAAGTGGTACTGTAGCACGCACTCCTTTGGCCGAGAATGGCCTTTTTGTCATTTTTCCTTATAAACAAGATTCACAGAGTGGCAATGATTCATTTTCTAATGGACCCAAGAGCCCATCTTTGATCATTCTCTGTATCCTATTTTGGTTTATATGACCCAAGCGTAAATGCCAGAGGTAGCACTGGTTGGAAGAAAACTTTCTTTTCTTAGATAAATGTGCATGCTTATCATTATTAATCACTGTATCATGTATAGAAAGGATCATAGGCCTTAAATGATATAAATTGTCTTCCAATGTACCAGAACAAATAAGTCTATTATTATAAAAAATTGAAACAAAGGATCCAAAATTTACAGTGTACCTTTGTTTTGACAAACAAGTTACTGAAATTAAATTCCTCTTAATGTCTGGAACATAAAGACAATTATTCAAAGCCAAAGTCTCATTATTAAAAGATAATAAAACAGATCCAGTCTTCACTGCTGACACGAACTGTCCTGTCCCAAGCTGCAGCCTAACGCTCGCTTCACTTAGTTTCCTGGTTTCCTAAAACCAAAAAAGTGAATTACAAATATGATTAATTGCTCCTGAATCCAACACCCATGTGTCAACTGGATTCTGAACTAAACAGGTCTCAATAACAAAAAGTTTTCCTATACCTGATTTTGCAATCTTAGGGCAATCCTTTTTCCAATGACCCTTCTGTCCACACTTGAAGCACTTGCCTTTAGGCTTGCCATCTTGTTTTGTAGACAATTTCTTTTTCCCAGGTTTCTTCTTCTTACCTTTGCCTGTTGGCTTAGGTCCAGATGAAGAATTTTTTTCAGTAATATTTATGCTTCCTAGAGATTTCTCAGCATGATAGATCTCTTCAGCAGAATGGAGTTCGTTCATCAATTCTGTTAAGGTCATGTTTCTTTTGTTCATGTTATAATTGACCTTAAACTCTTTGAATGTATTTGGCAGAGATTCTAGCACCATATCAATTTTTGAGTTATCATCGATTTGTGCGCCCTGAATCTCAGCCTCATTCAAATAGTCCATCATTTTGAAGACATGATCACGAACTCTTGTGCCCTTCCCCATTTTGCTATTCATAATACCCTTCAATGCTGCTTGTCTCGCAGAGCGAGTGCTCTGCCCAAACATCTCTTGGAGACTATCCATTATTTCAGTGACTGTCTCGAAATTCTGATGTTTGGTCTGCAGAATATTAGAAATTGAGGCTAAAATATAGCATTTGGCCATTTCATTAGCCTTTTGCCATTTCTCATAAAGCCTCCTCTCATTTCTATGAGCATTGTCTAGTGGTTCTGGGGGGCATGCCTGGGTTAAGACATATTTATAATTTTCAGCAGTCAGGACAATATATAGATTTCTTTTCCAATCTATGTAGTTCTCGCCAGTGAGTTTGTTTTGATTCAGGATAATAGTAAGTGGGCTCAAGGAAGACATTTCTGAAAAATAAAACATCCATGCATAAATATTTTGATATAACATTCACAATAAATAATAAAAATGCAAAAAACCAAAAATGCATTTTATTTTATTGTAACGATAATCTAGTACCGCTTTGACAAGCTATCCGTTGGGGAAGTCATGTCTACACTTACCAGATCCAATTATCCATTAGATTATTTACTTTCATGTCGAAACATGATAAATAACTATCGTTATCTTTTTAGGCCTAAATTTGTTAACAGAGCTTCGATGGGAAGATTAATAACAAATTTTAGTTGAGTGTGTAACCATTGTTTCAATCTACGTATTCTCCATATCATGCAGCCACCGTTAGGGTGATCAACAGATTGAAAAATATTTCAATTTTATCTTAAAAGAAGTTCATCAAATAAAATATCTAATATATATACCCTCCGTAGGGAGCAACACCGCATCAGAAGTCGAGGTATATATATAATTTTATTATTGAACTAACAATGGAGCCCGTGGGAAAAATTATCTTGAATTTTCCCTCTCCCACTCAATATTTTAAAATTGGTTTTTCGTTTTAAAAACATACATATATTGTTAATAGCATGCTTCCGATAATATTATCTAAGTGATATCTCATATTATCAAGCATTTGAATGTTTCAAACAATATACGTAAATTCATGTTAGATGAATGACATTTATCATTATGCATAGAGTGGCACTTCCTATTCTATATGACATGTTTTCATGGCATGTTATCATCCAAAACATAACATATAGAAAAATAATCAAATAATCTCAATTCATGATTTTCCTAAAATGAAAAATACATTAATCCTAAGCCTAATCTTCATTGGGCTTTTTGTCAATGTCCATCTTCCATTGGCTTATCTTTGTTAATGGACTTGGCTATTATGGGCTTTAAATTTATTATTGGTCCAATTCTAATTTTTAAAGAAAACAAAATTTTAAGTAAAATTTTTGGACCAAAAATAAACTTAATGTGTTAAACTATATCCATGCATTTTAATTCATTAAGCCCAAATTTTATTGGACCTAAAACTATGATTTACCAAGCCCAAAACAAATCTTGGACTTAAATGCAAAATAGTAAAACAATTATGCCCAAACGAGAAAGTTACAGAACTATAGCGACTAAAGTGATAATAACCACAAAAAACCCTAAAACTGTATTTTTCTCCTCAGCCGCCATCACCAAAAAAAACAACAACTGTTCACTGTCTTCTCCGATGCACCTCCCTGCTGTCCCGCCGAAAACGCCTTGACCATGACAAACAACGAACGCGGCTACGCTGCAATGAGTCTTCGCTCTCTGTCTTGTGCTGGATTCTTGCTCATGTTTCTGTCCGGTGAATTTCTTCAGCTGTTCTTAGGCAAGAATACAACCTTTTTGTTACAGATTCCTAACGCCAGTGGCTTACAAAAATTCTAAAACAGAAAATTAAAACCTAGAGGGAAACATGGTGATGATAAACCACCCCTCTAGTTACAGATTCAATACAATAATACAGGCAAATTTCTAATCATGAATTGAGACAAACCCAAACATGCTTTATTCATATATTAGCAAATAATATATATCTAAATAAATTGTCCCACTCTAATACATAATTAACAAGATTGATTTCTTACGAAATCCTTATATATTATTATGAGATGGCTCTGATACCAATTGTGGGATTAAAATCTCATTTTTAATCATGATCTCACATAATATATAAGAATTAAGTAATCTAGAAACTCATACCTTGTTTATATGATAAGATGAATATTCGAAAGCTGTAGATTCACCACCAAACGATCTTCCAGGCTATGACTCAAAGTTGATCAACACTGGACGTGTGGGCGTCCGTTTCACTACTCCCAATTGCAACTGGCGTGTTATTTTTTTTTATTTTAAATTTTAAAGATCTCTCACTCTTTTGTTTTGAGAAAAAATCCATATTTATAATAGCTTATGAAAAAACCCTAGCATGTATTATATCTCATTAATTTAAAATATTAAAATATTTTAAATTAAACATTTATCTCTCCACTTACGTAAAAGTGGAGAGAATGTGTAACCAACTAGGGGACTACCTTGTAAAATATCACAAGACCTCATTCACGCTTATATATAACACATTAGGCCTTAACAAATATTATAATTAAGATTTTTACCTTATATGCCAGTTTTCTCGCTTTTGGGTCCAGTAATGGTGTTGTCAATTAAATGAGCTAACCTGGGGATCATTTAGGAACATACAATAGTGGCTACAATAATTAAGCTTGTAATTAAACAAATATAATTATTTAATTCCAATTCTACTCCACTATAAGATTGGAACTGACCTCCATAATTGTATGCTCGAATAATAATTCGCCCAAGCCACATTGATTTCTTTACTGCACAATCCTTTGTACCACATCATTAATTAAATTTATATCTCAACTGTCCAATCAATTTAATTACATCTTGTTCCTTGATACTTACTGGTTTTCTCTAATGATCATTTTCAACATACTTATATATATATGTTGATACACTCTGGCCAGATAATTCTATGATCAAGTACTGAAACCCATCAAGAGATGTGTCGTACAAATTCTATATTGTCAATCTATAAATTCAATACTTGTAATTGCTCCCACCAAGATACCGGGTAATCTTGACTACAAGTGTATGTCGTGTCCATTGGTAACTCAAATGAAATAACAATTACAATCAAGAAATTATAATTGACTCAAGATTAAGATCACATTAAATCAATGCCTATGAGATTTAATAAGTCTGACAGTTATTACAAAGTTAATTAAATCTCACATGTGATCCAGTTCAATGCAGTCACACTACATCAATAAATTCATATATGATTAAGACAAATCACTCAATGAACTTATTACAGTCTATACCTAAATAAAACGCACAACTTTATTTATCAACTGCGAACTTAATTTATTTAATCATAAGATAACTTGTATTTATGTCTTCTGTGAATCCACTTGCTGATCACATAAATACATATAATATGATTAAATGGACTTTACTCAAAATATTAATGCAATAGAGATACTTGAATAAAATACCTCATTCATTTTATTAATCAAAAAAATATTTATAACAATAAATAAACAAATATGCTTTAAAGAGCATATTTTTCCAATATCCTCACCATAGATGGCAAGCAAAGATACTTGATCAATCATGGATTCTACACAAGAGCAGCCACTCCTTTCCATGAAGCTTTCATTGATCAATCCTCTTTTAAAACTGAAATGACAAATCCTAAGTAAATAAGTGGAAATGCACAGCTGCTTTTTCACATTCATTGAATTTAAAAATATCCCTTTTTCCTTTATTTGTTAATTGAGTTTAAATCAAATTAGATAAAATTGCCTTTGCCTAAGCTATTCATACTCCCCATGATATCCCATTCAATTTGCATTGGTCATTTTATTATTTTTTCCATTCATTAAGCGGTTCATCACCTGGGTGCCTATCAATATCAAATGGTGTCACCAATGCAATGAATCACCGTCACGGAACTGAACAACATGTTGGAAGGAACAAAGTCAATGAGCTTTCTCTCTCGAAAACTCTCTCTATTCTCTCAATGACTTCTGAAAGTGAGCGTGTTGATCAGCCCCATAACGTGGCTGTTTCTGCAGTTGGGCAACTTGGGCAGATTTTTTCCCGCCAAGTCTAACTGCCTCTGGCCAACCGGAATCACGTGATCTACGCGTGACACTTAAGTGATCTGGAAAATTTGTCGTTCAGATTAATCTGTTTTCGATCTCACGTGCTAGTCACGTGTTTCACTTAATTGTGATGACCGATGTTTCAACTTTGTCATACGCCACATACGTCCCGTCGTCTGTAATCAAACGCCATGCCGGTTGGACATCCAAACGCAGAACGGCGTGACATTCATCAATTTCGAGTTCAAATCCAGCATAACCAAACACTCGACCTAGATAGTTGATACATTTTCAATTGAAGCAGAAAACGCTTGAAAGATAATTTGTCCATTGAAATCTGAATTAGATACTCAGGAGTTAGAGGGAACTTCTTTTCATGTTGAATCATAATGTCATTTTGTTTCTTCTTCCTCTTCTCTGCCCCCCTACTCTTGTGGATGTAGGGTTTCATTCATCAGATGGATATCGGAGCATGGCCATTCTGATTCCTCGGTTTGGGCAGTTTCTTCATGTTTTAGTAAGTGATGTCAAATATCTGGTGGGAGGAGCCGTGGAGGTCCTTGTATCTCACTTTTAGGAGTATCTTCATATGGTTTCATTTGAACTTAAGTATCAGCATTTTCTTGATATTTTAGCAAATTCTCTGTATTTTAAGCATATGCAATGCATTTTTTTTTTTTTTGGGTGGATGCAGGCTAGTATGTCTCAGTTGTTTGCTAATCAGAAGCAATTAGCTCATAATTTTTTTGGTACTGCAAGGCTGGCATTCATCTTGCTGTATATGCACCAGGTGTATTGGTAGAACAAACTGGGGAATTAGGTTGGCTCTGCCAATGGATGTTGAGAACTTTGTGGATTGACACAATTCTTTCTAAATGATAATGTTGGCAATATTTAACTGTTTTTTATTTCAAATTTTGGGGCAATTTCAACCTTCAAATGCCAAGCTGTTGGTTCCTTTCTGCACTTCTTGCTGCAAAGCAGAATTCCATTGTTAAACTAATTATACGCTTCAAAAAAGGACAGAAAATGCAACAAATGTACTTGGTGGCACACTTGTTCAATAAAAAACCAACAAGAAACCTTAATGTTACTAGTGGGCCAAAGTTGCAAAACAAATTTAATCATGGTAAAATGCATTTAAACACTATATTCTACAGCCACAACCATCTTTCAACAACTCACAGCCACCACAATCGACTGAAATCAACAACTCACAGCCGTGGTCTTTTGTTTACCCAACGCAACAGCCACAACTATCTTTCAACAGAGCAACAATAATATAGAAATAAAATGAAAACATAACCGTACATGAGATGAAGAAAAATACACGCTTAGTAAATCTAGAAACAAATGAAAACAATTTCTAATTCTAGAAACAAATGCTCCGCTTATTAATCAACATTCAAAATGAAATATAAACGAAACTCAAATCTTCTGTCAAGAAACTCAAGGGTAAATGCCGAAGATAAAGCGATGAAAAATGTCTGCGGCCAAAGTTTACTGTAAATGTCGAAACTGTAAATCCCAAATGGCAAAATCCCAAATGGGTGCTGTTTCTTTCTCTGACCAGGCGATTGTGAAAGCAAAAAAAAGATCAAATCAGTGCTGTGAAGATAAAGCTTGTGGAAGACTGCGAAGAGAAAGCAGAGATAAGATGCTTTGGATAAGATGGCAAGTCAATGACTTCTGTGTTAGAAAAAAAAAAAAATTGAAACGATGTCATCAAGGGAAATTATTATGTTAAATGAAACTATTATGCTAAATGCAATGATGCCGTTTTATGTTAAATCAAAGCAAAAAACAAAATTGATGAAACGACGTCGTGGTCTTTTGTTTCGGGGTTTGATCGGGGTCAAATAGCAGCACTCCATCTCACAGCAATGATCCACAATTTTAGTCAAAAGTGGTAAAACACAATAGTTGATATGACGACACGCCATTTCACAGCAATGATCTACAATTTTAGTCAAAAGTAGTGAGACACAATAATTCTAAAACACCAAAATTAAATCATTTTGTCAAAGGAAAAAAATTACTGATTAACCGAATGTTATGGAGTTTGGATTGAGACATCCATTGGTCCTTGGGAGTATCCTAAGAAGAATCCTATGAAATTTGTGCTAAAAAATACATGTATTTGCTAGGAAGGGTGTATTTGACTAACGAGAGTTGATGAGCTAGAAATAAATCTAAATTTGTGTACACCAATGTAATCAATCTTGAACAGTTGAAGTATAATCATAACTTAATTAAAAATCTATCATTAATCAATAAGTAAACTGTCACTTATATCCAATTATCCGAATTAATCAATCAGTAGTAAAATTAAGACTCCATAAAATATATCTGAAGTGTTAAAGCTCACAATTTTAATGTAATCAAAATTGCGCGTGCTACATTCATCGTCCCATGTCCCATTTTTAAGACTAAAGAGATGCAGTGTTCTAGTTTAACTCAAAAGTTATGATCGTTTGGGAAGAATGCCTTTAATGAGCTTATAAGGGAAGGCCTTTTGAATGGGAGTGAAGAGTATCTTGCTAGTGCCAGAAGTATGCGCGTGGAAGGGAGCCACTCCCAACCAATGGAATTTGCCCAGTCGGGTAAAAGTGGCAATTGAGGCAAAGTCAACAAAAGCTACTATTGAGGACACGTTTATTTTAAGCTACAGGCAGCGTTGATTTTAAGCTAGGGATAAAAAGTTACCATGCAACTTCCTACAAGGTTGAATTGAGCTAAAGTTTTCTAGTTATCATGAAAGCTCGTAGAAGGTTGAATTGAGCTAAAGTTTTCTATGCATGAAAGTTCCTAGAAGATTGAATTGAGCAAAAGTTTTCTATACGCTCCTAATGCTTTATCTGATGCAGTCTTCTAATTTAATGTTTTCTCCATTCTAAATTTCCTGATCAAGATTTCTCATCACCAGGAGATGACTTCTTCTTCATCACCTGTCAACATGATTCCAAATATAAAGTATGATGTTTTCCTTAGTTTCAGAGGCAAGGATATTCGCCACAACTTTATCAGCCATCTCAATGCAGCTTTGTGCCGGAAAAAGATTGAAACTTTCATTGATGACCAACTTAACAGAGGAGATGAAATTTCTCCGTCACTTTCGAGTGCAATTCAAGAATCAAAGATTTCGATTGTCATTTTCTCGGAAGCGTATGCTTCTTCCAGATGGTGCTTGAATGAACTTGTGAAGATCCTGGAAAGCAAGAACAAGTATGGACAGATTGTAGTCCCAGTTTTCTACCGCGTTGATCCATCAGATGTAAGAAACCAAACTGGAACTTTTGGGGATTCATATTCGGAGCTTGAAGTACGATTTAAGGAGAAGATAGATATGCTGCAAACATGGAGGATCGCTATGAGGGAGGCAGCCAATCTATCTGGCTTTTATTCTCATGACATTAGGTAACTCTTCTCACAAAATTTTCTACCATCTCGTGCATATAATCACAATAGGGAACGAATTGTACATATTAAGATTTTGAAAGCACCAATACACTTAATTAAAATAATTAACAATAATATTTATGATCACAACAGTTGAGTCCTAACTTGAGTCTAACCGTTATGTGTCATTCACCTATTGGATTGTAAATTTCATAACTAGATGTTACATCATTTGATTAAACTATGGCTCCATTGTTTGAATCCCTAATATTACTTAATGCTTAATATTAGATGTTAATTGCTTGGATCTCTTCTAATAATATATATGATGTTCCATGACATCCAAGTAATTCCTAAAAGATACGGAGGAAACCCTTAATCTCATGCTTCTAGGGATGGCAAAACTTAGGGTCGAGCCCAAGTACGACAAGGCTCGGATCTAGCACGAACATGATTTTTGGACACATAGGTTGGGCTTTTTTATCGGGGTTGAAAAAGTCCTGATTTTATATTTTGTAACAATATATATGTGTACTTTTTAGTTTTTTAATTTTATTTTAATAAAATTGGCATGTTTAAAATTTAAATATATGTAATAGATAGGTCAAATAAATATAATTATTTAAAATAATATATATTTTATAATATTATTTTATAAAATCTGGGTTCTGGGCCAGGCCCCAAGCTTATCAAGTGATGCCCGGGACCAGTTTGGCCTTATTCCCGCGATAGGTAATACCCAGTCTGCATCGCCCGGGTCTAAGCCGGATGGGTATTTTTGACATCCCTACTTGCTTCCACGGCAAGAGGCCAAATAAACTATGCTTGGGTTACTATTTAAATAAATAATGCATGATAAAACAAATCAAAAAGTTTATAAATTATTATACATATAAAATTATGTTTTTAACATTAGGCGATGATAGCTATCTTGTAAAATTAATTTCTATTTTTTTCTTTTCTTTGATCAAGTTTGAGTGTGAAACCTCCGCATTGCTACCTAGTTGAATTATAAAGCACACTGTGCATCTTTGTCTATTTTTTTTAACTTTTGGTTAAACCAGCTCAATAGTTGAGGCAACTTAATTGAAGAATTTTTTTAACTATATTCGATCTTACTGCTATTTTTCTTACTTGTTAGGTCCGAATCTGTACTCATAGAGGCCATTGTGAATGACATTTTAAAGAAACTGAATGATCTATTCCCAAGTGTTAACAAAGACCAACTAGTAGGAGTAGAATCAATCATCAAGGAAATTGAATCACTGTTAATGAATGGGTCGACTGATTTTAACACTATAGGCATTTGGGGCATCGGTGGAATAGGCAAGACAACAATTGCCAGTGCTATTTACAGAAACATCTCTAGTCATTTTGAAGGTTCTTATTTTATGCAAAATATTAGAGAAGAGTCAGAAAAGCCTGGCGGATTAGCTAGTTTTCGACGAGAACTTCTTTCTACATTACTGGATGATGGAAATGTGAAAATTGGCATACCCAATATCGGCCTCAACTTTGAAAGTATCAGGCTCAGGCGAACGAAGGTTCTGATTGTCTTTGATGATGTGACTTGTTTACGACAAATAGAACTTTTAATTGGAGGTCTTGATAGACTCGATTGCTTCATGCCTGGGAGTCGAATTATCATAACAACGAGAGATGCACAATTGCTCAAGAACCTTCCTGGGAGTCAAATGGGTAATGTATTTGAGGTTAAGCAATTATCCTACAATGATTCTCTTACACTTTTCAGCCGAAATGCCTTTGGGAAAAACCATCCTGCTGCAGGTTATATGAAGTTGTCAAATATAGTGATAAAATATGCAAATGGTGTTCCATTAGCTCTTAAAGTTTTGGGGCGCTATCTATTTGGAAGGAGTGAAGAAGAGTGGGAAAGTGCAATAAAAAAACTAAAAAGAATTCCTCACTTGGATATCCACAAGGTGTTGAAAGTGAGTTATGATGGCCTTGATGATGAAGGGCAAAATATCTTTCTAGATATTGCATGTTTTTTTAAAGGAGAAAATTGGGATGATGTTATGAATTTCCTGGATGCCTGCGGCTTTTCAGCAATGATAGGAATTTGTGTTCTGGTTGATAAGTCCCTTGTGACTATATCAAACAACAAGATAACAATGCATGATTTGCTACAAGAAATGGGTAGGGAAATTGTGAGGCGAGAGTCCGTTAAAGATCCAGGAAAACGCAGTCGATTGTGGCATCATGAAGATATCTATCAAGTTTTGAACAAAAATACCGTGAGTCCAAAGCACTAACTTTCTATTTCTATTTTGGTTATGGAAGATTTTGTTTAGTACTTTGTTTGATAGACAATATTATTTCTTATGATGCCACACAAACATATTATAATATATAGAAAACTCTTTTGCACAAATAAATGAAAATATATAAAATTAATGGCGAATTGATGTGTTACATTGTATAGATCATATAGGTCATGTTAGATTTATCATCATAAATAAAAGGTTAAATTAGTGAAATTTGTTGGATATTTTCTTTTAATAATTTTATTTTATTATTAGTTATTTATTTCGCATTAAATTATAATATTTATAATAACTCTAAAATAAAGAATTATAATAATAGATAATAAGTTTAAAATTAAGTGATATTTGTTGAAAATTTTATTTTAAATCAATTAACAATTTTTAAATTATTAGTTATTTATTTCAAATTAAATTATAATATTTATAGTAATACTTAAAATAATAATTTTATTTTGAATTATTAATTATTTATATTTTTTTAATTATAATATAATAATATTATTGCAAACGTTACATATTGATATAATATAAACATTGATAAATTATTAAGTACACCTGGATTATAGAATTGATCCCAACAAATTAATCCTTTGAGAATCATGGAGACAAATTTTCGAAAGTTTATGGGATTATACTGTAGATTTGGGATAAATTTATTCCAAAACTATGTACATGTTATTCCAGAGTAGAGCCGATGTGTCATAACAATTGAACTACGCAACAAATTTTTTGTTATGTTTCGGAGATTTCATTGTTTGTCCTAACTCCTCCTTTTCATTAAATGTCCCATCTTATATAATATGCATCATATTTTAAGAGTTGAAGAAATTTGGGAAATGTAACCTGAAACTTAGACTTAACAAAGAACTTGGGAAAATGAAACAAAAAAAATTTAATGAACTGTACAGATACGACGGCTGTATTCTAGGTTTCTAGAATTTCCTTGCACAATTACTTTCTTTTCTCTTTTTAGGGGAGTGAGGCAATTGAGGGCATTTCCTTGGATTTGTCTAAAGTCAAAGGGATACGCTTGAATCCTAGTACTTTCACAAAGATGCCTAGATTGAGATTCTTCAAATTCTATAACCTAATCTACGGAGAGAACAGGTGTAAGGTGCCTCGTTCAAGATGCCTGGAACCTCTTTTCAATGAACTAAGGTACTTTCGTTGGGATGGATACCCTTTGAAATCATTGCCTTCAAAAATTTCTCCACAGCATCTTTTTTCACTTGAGATGCCTCATAGCAATATTGAACAGCTCTGGAATGGTGTCCAGGTATATCTTAAATATTTATATGAAAATCTTTCAATACCAAATTTTGAATGTGATGGATGCTAATTACTGGTGTTGATATATATATATATATATATTTTACCAGAATCTTGCTGTGTTAAAGCGTCTAAATCTCAGACATTCCAAGCAGCTATCCAGAATCCCAGACCTCTCACTGGCCTTAAATCTTGAGGAGTTGAATTTAGCAAGTTGTACAAGTTTGATTGAGATTCACTCATCTATTCAAAATCTCAACAAGCTTGTTATCTTTGATTTAAGCCATTGCTATAGTCTGAAGAGTCTTCCAACTGGAATTAATTTGGAATCCCTTAAAAAGCTATTTCTTACATGCTGCTCAAATTTCAAGAGGTTTCCTGAGATCTCTTGTAATATAGAAAAATTAGATTTGCGGGGAACCGCAATTGAAGAACTGCCTTCATCGATTGGGAATCTATCCAGACTTGTTATATTGGATCTTACAAACTGTTCAAGGCTTAAGAGTGTCTCGAGCAGCCTCTTTAATTTGAAATCACTTCAGCGCCTTTTTCTCTCCGGTTGCTTAAAACTTGAGAAATTGCCTGATGAAATTGGAAATTTAGAATCTCTGACAACTATGTGGGCCGACGAAACTGCTATAAGCCAAGTACCGTCTTCCATTGCTTGTTTGAACAGGGTTCGATGGTTATATTTTAAAAGATGCAAGGGTCGTTCGCCACAAATGGGTTTGAAATTGCCTATTTTCTTTCAATTACAGAATCTGGAGAATCTGTCTCTCATAGATTGCGGCATCACAGAGTTACCTGAAAGTCTTGGCCAGTCGACCTCTTTAAGATATTTGCATCTAGAACAAAACAATTTTGAGAAAATACCTTCAAGCATAAAACAGCTATCTAAGTTGTTGGTCCTCACACTACGAAATTGTAAGAGGCTTCAATCCTTACCAGAACTTCCATGCGGTTGCAGCGTATATGCCCGTCATTGCACATCACTGGAAACATTATCAAATTTATTGACATTGTTCTCACGTTCGTCAGATCCTTGCCAGATGTTTGACTTTTGCAATTGTGTAAAATTGAACCGGAATGAGGTCAGAGAAATTGTTGAAGAAGCTGCAAAGAAAATTCAGATTATGGCAACACGGTGGAAAGAACAAGATCCGGTGACTCTATATAAGTGCATATGTATACATGTTTATTAGTTATTATTATTTTTCCTCAAGTTAAATTTAATATTATACAAAATGATGGTTTTTGTGGTGCAGGAAGATGATCATACCTCTCCTTGGGGTTCTGTCTGTTACCCCGGAAGTGAAATTCCAGAGTGGTTTAGCTTTCAAAGTATGGGATCTTCTGTAACCCTTGAGCTGCCGCCAGGTTGGTTCAACAATAACTTTGTTGGCTTTGCTTTGTGCGCTATTGTTCCAAAGTATCATGGTGACGCACGGGGTTTAGATGTTGGATTCGAACTCAAAAATGAAGACAGTGGCCTTAGTTTCCTTCCTGTATGGCGTGATGAAGTAAATTATTTTCTCGAGTCGGATCACGTATTCTTGGGGTTCGATTTCTCTCTGTCTTCAGATTGTTTCGGTGATTCCAATAACGAGGCCTGTATCCAATTCTATATTCGGGACTACATGGGCAAACGCATAGAGGGTTTTGATGTGAAAAATTGTGCAGCCCATTTAATATACGCTCAAGATCCCAGCAGTAGGTTGAGATCTGAGGTGGAAGATTATCAGGTCCTACACCCCAAAAGACTGAAATATTCTTGAAATCCATTGCACGAGGGGTGAAAATAGTTTTTGACAGGTCTGTTTTTGCTTTCTTTAATTTGTTTGGGGGCAATATAAGCAACTCCGAAAGCAAAGTCCCAGCAGAAGTTTAGATGGCCACCCGGATTCGAATGTTGGGAGAGGTAAGCATCTACAAAATGATTCTCTATATTTTATGTGAAACTAATATCATGGCCTGTTTACTACTGGGCAATGGAAATAGGAATGGTGGTGAATACATTGTTTACTTGAAAAATTTGATATGGAGAATGGGAATGAAGTGCTGGGACTCATATAAAATCAATGGGATTGTGATTTCGGTATGGGGGATTGGGAATCAGAATCTCGTTCCCCGATTAGCCTAAATGATAAAATTATCCTCATTGTATTTTTAAATTTTCCAAAATATCCTCCTTGCAATAAAAAATATAAATTAAAAAAAAAAAAGAAAAAACCCATAAATCTTTAATCTAACCCATCTGCCATCTCGTCTCTATCACCTGGAACCAAAGAAACGATGGCGGCAGCACCTTCTCTAGTTGTAGCCCATCTCCGTCGCTTCTCACCGGTCGAACTCGTCGCTACTCTCATGGTCAGCCTCTCCGTCTTCATCGAAGAAATCGATGAAGATGATTATTGATGGTAAGATTGTTGATGATGATGATGATTTTTGATGTAATTGTGATGACGATGATGAAGATGAAACTGAATTTTGATGTTGAGGAAGAAGAAGAAACGAAATTGACAGGAGGAAGAAGAAGAGAATTTTGATGATGATGATGTTGATCAAGAGGATGAAATTGATGTGATGATGGTGTTGATGAAGAAGAAGAAATTGACGTGATTGATAATGAAGAAGTAAAGTAACGAAGAATTGGCAGAAAAGAGAGAAGGAAAAAAGAGATGAAGAAGAAGAGTAAAAAAAAAGGGAAGAAGAGAGAGAAAATAATAATAAAAAAAGGGGAAAATTATTATTATTGTTATAGCTATTATTATTATTAAAAATAATTTTAATAATAATAATAATAAAAATAATGGTCATAATAAATTAAGGGTATTTTTATTTATTTATTTATTTATTAATTATTATTATTATCAAGAACAATAACTAAGAAAGGGCATTTTAGTAAACTATAATATTTTACTCCGATTCTAAGATAAAGTAAACACATCAATGGAAATGAATCCGATTCCGATTCCAATTCCTACAACTTAAATAAATAATGTATTCTGATTTTGATACCTGATTCTGATTCCGATTCTATCCCATTCCGATTCCATCACATTCCGATTCTAGCCTATTCCGACTACTGATTAGTAAACACACTATCAAGTGCTTAGTTCTTGTAAAAATTAATATGGGCTCACTGCCATTTTGATTCCACAAATTCACTAGCTCTCTCAAATATGTGCTTATTATGAAAAATGACCTAGGAACGTGGTGCATGTGGATAGGGAACTGAAATCTTAATTTAAACTAGTATGATTAAAATGACTTTTATGTCTTTGAATAAATAAAACATTACATCTAAGGTTGTATCCTAATTTTTTTATTCCAAATAATGAAATGACAATTATTACTGGGGTGGAGTTATTTCATGAACCCACAAAAATACTCTCTACACCCGATTTCTCAATACACCCAATATTAAATTTTAAAATCACATTTTTACTTTTAAGACGCATTAAATCTTAAATGTAATTTTGATTTGCTCCTTTATTCATATTTCTTCTTTCTTCTCAAACCCATGCATGAAGATTTTTTTCTTTGCCATTAAAACAAATTGTTGTTGATGAAATGTTAAAAGTAAAAATGGTCATACAAACTCTTTCATATCATCCAAAAATTCAATAAAACTTTGAGTTGCTTGCCATCATTTGATTAAAAAGAAAAAAAAAGAAAGGAAAAAAATTATTGCCGAGCTGCACAATAGTAAGATATGAACAAGAAACAATAGTGATATAAATACTGAAAAAGAGAAAATTCATTCTTTATCAAACCATGTTTAACTTTTGTAACTTTAAAAGCATGAAAAGATCAAAGGACTTTATTTGCATAGCCTTTCCTCCTACATCTGTATCTTTACACCAAATGCACATTTAGGGACACTGATTAACTGTAACTAATTACTAGAAACAAAAAGATTATATTTGGATACATTATTAATTAACAAGTTTAATACCATCAAACGTACTCTCGTACTTTGAATAAAAATTTATGAAAAGAAAATAGTTAGATTTACGAATCGTAATAGATTGGGTGTATATGTTATTTTAACTTATTTTGTTCTTTTAACTTTGGAGTAATTTCAGTTAAGGTTAATAAAGTAATAAAAAAATTTACAGAAACATGGGTTTTGAGAGTACTATTGTGGGTTCACATAACCTCACCCTTATTATTGAATAATTAGGTTTATAAAATTACTTATTTGTCCATCATTAATTTACCTCACTTGGAATGAACAATATAAGAATTTTTAAGTATGTAATTATTCTAAATAAAAACTCGCGAACATCATGTGACCTGTGAATTTTTAATTATTGTTTTATGTGTTTTCATTAAAAGTCCAACATTTTTTAAATTTGTTTTCAAATATTACAATAGAATTTTAACATTTTTTTAATTTTTTTTTGAAATATTACAATACAATTTTACCAATATTATAATAAGTTTGCCTAGACCTATTTTGATAGTTTATTTGAAGCATCTGGAACTCTGCTTTAAAGAAAGATAAAAAGACATAGTCTTAGATTGGGAGAAATTCTAAAGTTGATACGAATTTGTAAACTTCAAAATTTGTTTCAACGGCGATGACCATAATTCCTCAATAGGATACCATACAAGTTTTAATATTATATTACCAGCTCAGCATCTCATCCTCTGTTGCAGTTGAGGCAATTATAAATGCCTGCACAGAACATAATAAGAAACAGGTAATAATGTAAAAACTGCTTCACTTTTAGCCTAAACATAATAATTTTAAAGAACAGTCAATGATTGTGAATATCTTCCTGCAGCAAAATGTGCCATAGGGAAGGTTACAGATATTAATTAAAAGTTCTTATCAATTATCCTCGAAAAATTCTAAAGATTATTTCGTTATTTTGCCTATTTTTGTGTATACAGGTTCGCTATTTGAAGGAATTGTGATGTAGGAAGTTATTATAGGGTTCTAGAATTTTATTTTTTTATTTTAATTAGAGTCAATTATGGTATGGGTATTAATCTTTTATTTATATTATAATTGTGATTTAGATTTTCTTTTAAAGTTAACTTAGGGAAGTAGGTTTACTTTACTATAAATAAAGAGGTCTTCTTATTGTTTTCATAACTTCATCTTGAATTATTCAATAAAACCCTTTTTTATAATTCTCTATGGGATTGTATATCAAAATCTCTCTTATAGAGCTGTTTGGATTAGAGCGTCATCTAATCTCGCTTTATGTGTTATTAAAAAATCTCATTGAGTCATTTGGATTAGAATGGATCTAATCACGCTTTAATTAGAACGTAACCTAATTACGTTAGCTTGGTCCAGTACTAGAATGATATTCAGTGTTTTCTACCCTATCAATTTTGCTTCCGCTACCCCACTCCATCAAATTGTACGCGTAGTTGCCATTTATCTTGAACAAATTCTGCACAAGAATAACTTTACTTTGAAACTAATTTAACAAAGTCGAAAACACAAATACATTTAGTGGTGAAAAAATAAAAAAGAGACACATGAAATTAAAATAATAGGAGAAATGATTCTGAATCAGAATGAAGAACATGGATGCTGCATTGTAAAGAACAGAGAAAGCAAAGAAAAAAAACTCACGGCTCGGTCAAATTCCAACATAAAGCATCTTTTAACATCTTCCTTTGTAGGCCTGCAGCCACACCGATCACGTCTTGACGTCAGATCTAAAAATTTGGTGTATGTGTAATGCTCCCATCGCATTCACTTCTCCATTAATTTTCTTTTTCCATTTTGTTCTTTCTAAATTCTAACCAAACACGACGTCAATACCCATCGATTTGAAGCAAAAAACGCTTTAATTAAGCTAATTCTTTTAATTAAGAATTGGAGGCAGCGAGTCAAAATTAAAAATTAATGTTGTGATTAGATGAGTGATACAAATCAAAACTAATCAAACCAAGACCTTGACTGAAGCAGTCAATATTGAATTTACCAAATTCTAAATCAAGAAATCACCTGATGCAACAAACAAGAACAGAAATCAAAGTAAAAGACACTTGACCGGGTAGTTTTCAAGTAACTTTATTGGTTGTCCACCCGAGTTCGAGTCCCGAGGAAGATAGAGGATTAAAACATTGATTTGGACTTTGTTTATTCTCCTACCTTTTTTTTAAAGACATTAAAAAATAAAAAATAAAAAACAAAGCAATTTTAATGGTTCAAGCTTAGCTTAACGGCCTAACTCCACTGTACTAAGCTTTCATTAAAATGAGTTCGATGATGAAAGAGAAAGTTACAAGGAAAAAGATGAATAAATATTCTCTCACTAACTCTCTCTCCCTACCTCGCAATTGTCGCTCAAAGATCATGCGCTTATCAGCCTCACAAAGGATGTTTCTAGGAAACTCAGAAGCTTTACAAGCTTTCCCGCTCGATCTAACGGCTTTAACCGTCTTGAGCACGTGTCACACGAGTGGGAACTTAAGTCATTCCAAAACGACTTCCAGCTGCTGCCGTTTTGCTTATATCTATTAACTTGTTCGGGTTGAGTACGTACTACGTACGTGTCACGTGCTAACTTAAGTAACTCTGCGACGACTTTTGTTTGATGTCGGTTGATCTTGTCTTCTTCAATACAGACGACATGTCGGATTCCCCTCCAAAATTAAACGACCTATCGGGTATATCCGTTTTGAGGTCATATTCAACCATTAAAAATGTAACCATAATTCCCTGCTTTATTAATAACCATTTTATATAAATAAACATGTACAAACTGACGCGGCATGAGGAGATTATTTATATAAATTATCATGGGCTCACATAATTTTAAAAAATAATTATTATCGTTTTTAAACAAATCTATTCATACCATATCAGTTTATATACATTAATTTGTACAAAACAGTTTGTGGCTCTATCATTATTGTAATAATAATAATCAGTTAATTACAATCGGCTAAAGTCTGCACTCTCCAGTTAGTTAACTAACTAAACTTAAGTTAGTAAATGATGGGTTAGTTTTAGAATCAATTACAAAAATTTGCACCAGTCATCATTTAGTTAAAGAAAGAAACCTGAGTTGCAAACTGGATTCAACATAAATCAACAGCATTCTCTCCAAGATTCAGCCTCTTTCTGTCATCCTCTTTCATTGTGATGACCGACAGTTTTTCTTTGTCATACGCTTAGCATACGTCCCGTCGTTTGTAATGAAATGCCATGCCGGATAAACATCAAGACACAAAACGGCATGTTGTTCATAGAGTTGTTCAATTCCAGCGTAAACAAACACGACCTTGATACCTTCTCAATTTTGTTGAAGTAGAAGACGCTTGAATGATATAATTGAAGCTTGAAACTTCAAAAGTCTAAACGGGTTACTGATAAATAAAACTTGAGAGTTGAGTTAGTTAACTAAACCTGGGTTAGTCACCAATAGAGTTAGTTATAGAATCAGTTAATAAAAAATGGCTCCAGCTCCAGTTAGTTAAGAAAACAAACCAGAGTTACTCACTTACATACACGCACATATACAGTTAGTTATTAAAGATTCAACAGCATTAATTCTCTCCAGGACTCAGCCTCTTTCTTTTCTTTCATTGTATTCTCCAAGATTCTTCATCATTTTTCTTTCTTTCTTTCACCATTAATATTCATCAACTATTTCTTCATACTTCATCATGTGGACGGGTTAGGACTACTCTAGCTATTTCTTCAGTTTTGTTTCATCTTTCTTTCCAACAGTTCAAATCGTGCCAACACAGGATAATGCGTTCCTCACAATCCTTCGCTGGGTGGGTGGACCTATTGCTTTTTATCAATGAATGAGAGTTTCAGTCTTCAGATCATTTCTTTATCATATTGAATATTTGCTGATTGACTTTATCTGCCAGATGATTTGAATATTGGCAAACAATGGCATCTGATCAATTCTTTAGTTAAGAGTTAACGTGGTTTTGTTTCATATTCATACTCTCTGGTGAGTAACATTCAGATTGATATGACCATAGCAAATATGAGAAATCTATTTGAAAGGAATCAAAGCATATTTAGCTAATGTCCTCCAGCACATCCTCCATCCAGAGATCACATTATTTTCATACATGAGCTGTCTCACTACAAATTATTGGATGCATCTGATTGCATCCACATCTTTGAAAAATAGGACTATCGAGAACCTTTCTTGAGAACAAAGCTTACTCTATGGTAAAAGAACTTGTCAGTGCTCTCCAGATGAAAATCCTCACCTAGGCTGGAACTTGTCGAGCACTGATGATGGTTGCTACTTAGAGCCAACTGACATACACCGTTAACCAAGTACTTGCATCGCTTGTCATAGTGCCGGGAAATTTTATCATCACTTGCAGAGTTCCACGGAGAGGGATGTTTAAAAATATGCGCAGCATCAATTATACACACACACACACACACACACACACATAATACTCATCACAAAGTGTTTAAATTGACATGTTGTAATAAAACCATGCATTGCTCTCTGTAATGCAACTTGTGAGAAATTGTAAGTGATATTCAACAGCAATATGACTGTTCTGATAAAGAATTCATTGCTTAGTGTTTGCCCCAGGCTCAGCTATTCATACTACCCATTCCATTCACTTTCCCGTTTATTTTCTTTTTCCATTTCTTTCTTTCTAAATTCTAACCAAACACAACCACAGTGCATTTTGAATTGAAGAAGAAAACGCTTTAATGCCTGTTCAATGAAAAGATGTTCAATGAAGCTTGAAATTTGAGAATAACGTGTATGAATCTGAAAAATTCTTGTGCATAGGATTTTCACACATTTTAAAATGCAGAATCACTCATCAGCCTTGTAAAGTCTGCTTCTGGGCAACCCAGACGCTTCCCCAGCTTTGCTGCTCGATCTAACGGTTTTAACCGTCCTGGGCACGTGTCACAGGCGTGGGCACTTAAGTGACTCTAAAACGACTTCAAGCCGCTGCCGTTTTTCTCACATCTGTTTTGCTTGACTACATGCGTGTCACGTGCTAACTTACGTAACTCTGCGATGACTTCTACTCGAAGTCGACTGATATGATCTTCAAGGTAGAATACATGTCGGATACATTTCCATGATAAAACGAATTGTCGGATCTAATATATCTTGCTCTTTATGTACTTTAGTTTAAATCAAATTAGATAAAATTGACGTTGGCTCAGAAATTTTCATACTCCCCATGATATCCCCATTCACTTCCCCATTGAGGAGCCAACATCCAATAAGGATCAAGATCAAATGGTACCACCAATCAAGAAATCATGGTTACAAAGCTCAAGAGCATATTACAAACAAAATGAAGGCTTTTTCTGGAATTGGGCAACTTGCCCGGAATGAATTCTTTATCATAACATTCGTGTTGTTTCTGTTGATCACTTACAAATTTTTCTCATAAGTTGCATTTATAGAGAGCAATGCATGGTTCCTTAAAACAAGTCAATGAAAATAAACAATAAAGCTCTGTTGATTGTTCTGAATATTGTTAAATTGACCTGCCGTGTTTCTTATTTTAAAGTGTTCACTGAAAAGAAATCAAAGCATATAGCTAATGTCCTTTAGAATATCCTCCATCCAAAATCCAGATGACATTATTTTGATAGCAAAAGGCTAATTTGGCTCATACGAGAGGTTGTAATCCTGTATAAACAGTCATTTGCACCCCATATCTGATTTCTTCCACTTTAGAAAACACACCGTCGCCAAAAAACCTTGTGCTCTGAACTTATTGGAAACATGTCTGGCTGCACCAACAGGAACTGTCAAAATGCTAGTTGCAGTTTATGTTAGTGCAAAAGTTTAGTTTATGTTAGTACTTGAATTTAAATGTTTTAGGCTGTACAGGCAATATGCATGATTATTTGGACTGATCAATGGAAATGTCGTTCATATGATTTCAATTTTTGTTTTATTTTTTTATTTTTTATGATCTTTTCTTCTTTGCTTTCATGTTCTCAACTGAAAATGTGAAAGATCTTTCAGAGGCACATAGTGTGGTCATGCGATGTAGACTATGCGCACTATATCTATGTATAAAAACATTGAAGTGAAACTTCAGCTTAAACATTTTTGGTGTGCTAAAAGCAAACGTATGGGTCATATTGTCATCCATAATTGATACAGTGATGGTTTAATCTTCGTCATAAAAAAACCTTTAATTTTGACCCTACCTATGAGCTAGCCCCCATGACTTCTCTTGAAGAGGGTTTGGTAGTCATCAAGCAACCATTCCTTCTGCTATAGTTTGGCCTTGACACTGCTTAAAGCTCTCTACCATTTGAATTATCAGATCCGTATTAGCTGAATTGGGATCACCTAATGCTGCAAGCTTAATCAAGTTGGGCTTGAGTCTCATGTAGTGTGAGTGTATGTTTAATTATTAAAAAATAAATCTTAATTATTAATTAAGAGTCTCATAGACTTTATTTTTTCGTACTATTGCAAAGCATGCTTCTCCAAATTTAGTATGTATCTCAATATTTTGTGTGGCAGTCCGTTACAATTTGCTTTATCAGTTGTTTCCATTTAGTTGTTGAACATATTGTATACACAAGACCAGCACGCTTGTTAGATACATTATAGCTTCAGTTCTCAACCAGCCCTGAGGAGGGTTCATGTCTTCTTTCAGTCTCATGTTTTCTAGAAATATGCTCTGAGTTTACTGTTCGGAAGGATCCAGAAAAGAATATGCCCTTGTCAATGTTCTCATTATTAACTGTAGCTTGGTTCAGAACAAGCCCCGTCAATGCAATCATTTGTTCCAGCTCCTTTTTTTATCTAAGCATAGTGAACTCTTCAGCAAAAAAATCCTTCTTATCTAAAGCCCTATTTGGGATTGAGGTTGTGCTTGTATAGTAAACACTAGCTACTGTAGCTCAAAAGCTAAATTGATTTGGTTTTACACTTGTATTATGAAATATTTATTATATCTTTACTAATTTTATCAAAATTATTTTAAAAAAATTATATTTCCTACATACTATTAACTGATAACTCTATGAAATGAGAGTTATCGTAGCATTTTTAAGCTTAAATTATGACTATTTAGAAAGCAATATTTATCATTTACATCAATTTTTAGTTATGTTTTGCATAAGCATGTATTTAAAGTTGGTCATATTAAATTAAAGCATTTCAGTCCATTATTTGTTCTCATTCATGGCATTTTTGTAGGGGATCAAATTGTCCAATTTATATAGAGGAATGCTGTAACAATAGAGCAAAAAGGAACAACACAGAACTAAGGAGCAGATTTAATAATTCAAGGTGCAGCAGTGAAGTTGTTGTAGAGTTGCTACAGCAAATCTATAGCACGCAAATACGAAGCTAACTCAAGGCAAGCATTGAATAAATAAGGCTGAATTGGAGAGCCAATTAATTAGCGTGTGAGGCAAGCATAGCACGGATACATTATGATTCCTAATCTTATGAGGAGTAACCCTATGTCTCACACTATATAAAGAAGATTATGCATCAAGAAAGGAGAGAGCCGTGACTCACACAGAAGATTCCTTGCGCATTACGGAAACAAAGAAAGAAAGAGAATTCAGGGCTATAACAGAGGAGATTATTGGAGAACAAAGTGCAGATTGCAATGCAAACAAGAGTGCTTCCTCGGGATTTAATTCTTGTTCTTAGATTCTTTTATTTCTTGTTTTATTTCTTTTAAGGATGATCTCAATGGCTGAATTGATTTTAGTTTTTATTTCTTTGCTAAGTATGAATTAATCTTTTAATGTAGTTGGGTTATAAACAAACTTAATGATGAATTGATTTATATTATTGTTGCTTTATATTTGTTGCAGCACTTTATTTTGATTGCGCATAATTTAATTCCCTATTTCGGCTGACCACCCATTTAGTGCATACAAGTTAGGTTAGATCCTAAAAAAGGACTACTTAGTGTAACAAATCAAAGCAATACTTGATTTTAGATTGGGTTTCCTTAATTGATTTAATGTCAATTTTAATAAGGTCATGCTTAATCTAAGATTGGTGAAGAACTAGACATAGTGATTCACCTTGTAAGGTTAGTAGATTCAAGAACGTGTAATGTTATATCTAGATGTGGCTTTGCAATTGGTCACTGTTAGGAAGCATATAGATATAAGATATCTAATAGGCAACAGCTGATGATGCATTAGAAATCTGCTCAGTGCTGTAGTCGATGCTGTACCAACACTGAAATGGAATTTGTTAAACAAGTCAATATTCATTAAGTGAGTTTAGATCCCTAACTACACTATAAAATATAATATTTATAGTAATACTTAAATAAATAATAATTTTATTTTTGAACTATTAATTATTTGTAATTTTGTTTATAATATAAAATAATATTATTATAAACATTACATATTGATATAATATAAACATTGTTAAATTAGTAAATATGCTTGAGTGATAGATTTGATCCCAACAAATTAATCCTTTGGGAATCATGCGATAAATTTTCTTACATTTATGGGATTATTCTGTGGGCTCAGGATAAGTTTATTCTAAAACGGTGTGTACACCAAACATAGAATATAAGATAAATTTTTTATGAATTAGGGAATCTAAAATTTATAATCCTGCCCCCAAATGCACCGTCATTATCATGTACATGTTATTCTAGAGTAGAGCCGTGGTGTCATAACAATTGGACAACGCAACAAATTTTTTGTTTATGTATGCCAGATTTCATTGTATGTCCTAACTCCTAAGCTTTTCATTAAATGTCCCAACTTATGCATCGTATTTTAAGAGTTGAAGAAATTTGGAAAATGTAACCTGAAAATTAGACTTAACAAAGAACATGGGAAAATGAAAAAAAAACTTAATGAACTGTATAGATACGATGGCTGTATTCTAGGCTTCTAGCATTCCCTTACACATTATTTTCTTTTCCCTTTTTAGGGAAGTGAGGCAATTGACGGCATCTCCTTGGATATGTCTAAAGTCAAAGAGATACGCTTGAAACCTAGTACTTTCACAAAAATGCGTATATTGAGATTCTTCAAATTCTATAACTCAATCCCTGGAGAGAACAGATGTAAGGTGCTTCATTTCAGAAGCCTGGAATCTCTTTTCAACGAACTACGGTATTTTCATTGGGATGGATACCCTTTGAAATCATTGCCTTCAAAAATTTCTACAGAACATCTTGTTTCACTTGAAATGCCTGAGAGCAATATTGAACAGCTCAGGAATGGTGTCCAGGTATATCTTAAATATTTATATGAAAATCTTTCAATACCAAATTTTAAATGTGATGGATGCTAATTAGTGGGTGTTGATTTCTTTTTTTCCCAGAATCTTGCTGTGTTAAAGCGTCTAAATCTCAGCTACTCCAAGCAGCTAAAGAGAGTCCCAAACCTTTCACTGGCCTTAAATCTCAAGGAGTTGCATTTAGCAGGCTCTACAAGTTTGATTGAGATTCACCCATCTATTCAACATCTCAACAAGCTTGTTATCCTTAATCTAAATTTTTGCATTAGTCTGAAGAGTCTTCCAACTGGAATTAATTTGGATTCCCTTAAAATGCTATTTCTTGAACAGTGCTCAAATTTCAAGAGGTTTCCTGAGATCTCTTGTAATATAGAAAAGTCAAATTTGGCGGGAACCGCAATTGAAGAACTGCCTTCATCGATTGGGAATCTATCCAGACTTGCTACATTGAATCTTACAAACTGTTCAAGGCTTAAGATTGTCTCGAGTAGCCTTTGCAATTTGAAAGCACTTGAGGGCCTTTCCCTCTCTGTTTGCTTAAAACTTGAGAAATTGCCTGAGGAAATTGGAAATTTAGAATCTCTGATAAATATGTGGGCCAACGAAACTGCTATAAGCCAAGTACCGTCGTCCATTGCTTGTTTGAACAGGGTTCAATGGTTATCCTTTGAAAGATGCAAGGGTCGTCCGCCACAAATGGGTTTGAAATTGCCTATTTTCTTTCAATTACGGAATCTGGAGAATCTATCTCTCATAGATTGCGGCATCACAGAGTTACCTGAAAATCTTGGCCACTCGCCCTCCTTAAAATATTTGAATCTAGGAGAAAACAATTTTGAGAAAATACCTTCAAGCATCAAACAGCTAAGTTGTCGGTCCTCACAATACACAATTGTAAGAGGCTTCAATCCGTACCAGAACTTCCATGCGGTAGCAGCATATTTGCTCATCGTTGCACATTACTGGAAACATTATCAAATTTATCGACATTGTTCAGACGTCCGTTAGAGCTCTGCCAGATATTTGACTTTTGCCATTGTTTCAAATTGAACCGGACTGAGGTCAGAGAAATTGTTGGAGAAGCTCTAAAGAAAATTCAGGTTATGGCAACATGGTGGAAAGAACAAGATCCGGTGAGTCTCTATATAAGTGCATATATAGACATGTTTATAAGTTGTTACTATTTTTTCCCCCAAGTTAAATTTAATATTTATACGAAATGATGGTTTTTGTTGTGCAGGAAGATCATCATAACCCTCTTCGGGGTTGGGTCTGGTACCCTGGAAGTGAAATTCCAGAGTGGTTTAGCTTTCAAAGTATGGGATCTTCTGTAACCCTTGAGCTGCCGCCAGGTTGGTTCAACAATAACTTTGTTGGCTTTGCTTTGTGCGCTATTGTTCCAGAGTATCATGGCGACACACGGGGTCTACGTGTTGTCAGTGAATGCAAACTCAAAACCAAAGACGGTGACTGGCATGTTGACACTTGTCTCCTCCCTGTATGGAACGAATATTTCAGAGTAAATTATTCTCTCGAGTCAGATCACGTACTCTTGGGATACAATTTCTCTATGTATGATCTGATGGTGTGGATTATTCCAATAACGAGGCCTGTATCCAATTCTATATTGTGGATTACATGGACAAACGCACAGAGGGTTTTGATGTGAAAAAATGTGGAGCCCATTTAATATACGCCCAAGATCCCAGCAGACGGTTGAGATCTGTGGTGGAAGATGATCAGGTGCTACACCCCAAAACACTGAAATATTCTTGAAATCCATCGCACGAGAGGTGAAAATAGTTTGTGACAGGCTGTAGGATTCAAAGAACATGAAACAGGACTTGAAAAGTTATATGATATGTTTATTCATTTAGGTGAATTGTTCATTCAGAGTTTCACTTCCTCTCCTTCCCTCTCTCCATTTCTCCCCAAACAAATTAGTTTGTGCTGCTTGTGCTACATAGGCTTGAACCCAATGCAACCCATTTGGTTTCGGAACGATCGGTGGAATGAAGTATATGAAAGACCTGTACCAGAACATGCCGGTACTACATATGAGCCCAAACTGTCCATATGTACATGCATTCTAGGGTAACGAACTTCACCTGATCAATCCATATAGCATTAAATCTCAAGGAATAAATATATATATATATACTTGGATGCAGATGAAATATATTAATATAGTTAGAGAATATAGAATCACCATAAATTGGATTCTTCATGTAGTTGTGCCATCTATATGCACCATTAGGACGAAGATGATCTTGAACACTAGCAGTTGCTTTACCATTTCCAATTGTCAGAAGGTAGTTCGGATTATTGCGGGCTGCTTCCCTGTAGTTTCCAAAGTAGACATCTTTAGGAAGATGTTCACAGTTCGTGTTAAACACCGAGACCTGTGACAACGTGAAAAATCAATAATTAGGAATGTTGTGTGCTCTTGTTAAGGTGCAACCATCCAACAGTGTCTAGAAAACTTCCAGATGATAATCATATTAGAAAAAGCTTGTGAAGCCTTTAATAAACATGCCTAGAATGACTCTAACTTTGATATTACATTGATTTATCTGTTTACCCAGCCAGAAGCATAGGAAGCAACCAAAAGAGAGATCCTACCTCACTAAAAGGTTCCTCGATATCATCTCGCTCAATACTACTCTCCTGAAACAAATTATATTGCACCATTATCATTCATGTCAACGTGACAATGCAAAGGGACCATAAAAAAAAAAGTGTGTCAAATTCTTCTGCACCGAAATATATACTGGTGGGATTTTTTCATCTGTGTAATAAGTACTGATCCACTCACATAATTAGGGAAGACTACCATATCAATATTGCTAGGTACATCTGGCAGCAGCTGTCTCAGGGAGTACTCACGAGCTCCCGCAGGATGTATTAGCTCATCCATATCAAAATGAAGAATCCAATCCATGCCTGCATCTTAAAAATTTACAAGAAGAAAGAGTTATCATCAAAACATATGAATATGACATGTACAGAGGGTTACATGCTGCAGATGTAAATGTAGAACCCATACCCATGCCATGACAATAGCCATTTCCATATTCAGGGATTGCTGCACAAATAACTCATAATTACACGGTTTATAAAAGAAGCTCGACTACCAGGTATCATTCCAGATGCGGCTACCACAAATAATATAAGCACAACAAAATAAAACATAATTCATCAGACACATAGCGAATAACATCTGAAAAGGAAATTTCGTATAACAAACTTATCATAAGAAGAAACCAGAGGCAAACTAGAGCTATACAACACCAAAAATAGAAAAGGGTTGTGATCCCAATTAAATGCTAATGATGGTGGTCGGTGGAGGTTTGTCTACTTCATGTTACACGATTTCAATCCACTGGTATTTATTTTCAAGCTTGTGCTCCCACCATAATGGATACTTATTTGCTTGTTCTTTCTTTTCCCAAAGACAAAAATTTCATTTGTCAGTCTGCTCCCAAGATTTTCTTAAAACAGTCCAAAGTATCATAAAGCCATAAGCAGAAGAAACTGAATAATGATTCCAGCCTTGCAACAAAATTTAACACCACCCCAACCCAATGCCATAAACTCTTCACATCTAAAGATATCTACATTACAGGTTTAAACATTGTATATGCACATCAGAATCACAAAACAAAGTGCGATGCATCTTAGTTGAAACGATTAGAAACTGGATAAAACTATGTATAATTAAAAATAAATAAATAATCTCTATCAGCTTTGACTATTTAAATGGAATATCAGTATACACTAACCTTTTGGCTTGTTGTTCATCTAGTTCTCTTGTTCTGTATATAACCTTCACCCCCTGCAAACATATAAGTTATAGCTCATGGCTACATATATTTTAAAGATAAATAAAACAACAGTGAAAATTCCTAATTATTACAGGCAATGAGGAAGCAGATCTCACCGAAATAAGACTTTGGATAAAGCAGGAGAGGCAGCCTTCCCTCCACAAAAAGGGAAAAATTAGAAACACCATAACCTTGTGATAAAAGATCCAAGGTATAGTCTGTTCGAGGCCAGCAGAAGTTCCTGTCGTAATACAAGATCTTCTGAACAAATAAAATTGACTTTAGTATAATGCAAGAAGATGCTTCATAGTAGAATTAATCAGTTATAACTTTTTTGTCCATCGGTTCTAAATATTCTAAGCATCAAACAATGGTACTGTCAAATTCATGTTAGATCTAAAACCAGCTATAAACAAATTTGAGTTCTCACTTAACGTACTCAGCTCAAAATCATGAATCATGAAAATATCAGCTGCTTATTTTATCCACAAAAATAGTAAAACATTTGAGTGAGTAAGACAGAGAGAAACAAACTTCTACTCCATCAATTTAAATCTCAGGAACCAGAGGTCTATAGAAATAAAAAGATTTTCAAGCACAGTTCATAACAAATAGTAATAAGAATAATGATGATAGTAGATAACCAATAACTAAAGGAACTGGTATAAAAAAAAGACCCTCTGCTAGACAGCAATACCAAATGGAGCCTAAGTATAGAAACTCCACATGTCATTTATCTAAGTGAAACTCTAAGATTGACTCAACATCTACCTGTAGCAGGATTGATATGCAAATATAAGTTCATCTTTATTCAAGAAGGTTTCTTCGCAGAAACGTTAGAAACATATCTATGCTCTCAAGAAGTTCAAATGAACTCAGATTAACAATTAAGGCAATGTGAGGAAGGGCACAGGTTCATAAAGAGCAGAATTGCACTCTCATCATTAGCAATAAAAAGAGAGCAATGAAAACTATATACCTTTACGATGAGGAACATGTAATCTCATCAATTTTAATATCATCTTTTTTGTTGTGAATGTTTTATGGTATCAATTTTCAACATTTTCATAATATCCTATACTACTGATTTCTATCTGCTCACCCTTCCAATTTCAATTCTTATATCTCTTTTTTCCCTCAAAGGGGTACCAAGAATGAGAATACTCAAATAATCATTACTTGATTTCTTTTCTTCAACCATGTGAGCTTGTACGGAGTTAAATGAGGTTCTGTTTTTAAGTTTAGTTTAGTTGCAGCTTCCTCTGAAATAACAATCTCGCAACTACTCGAGTCTATGACCACAAGACATACTTTTCCTCTAATTATGCAAGTAGTCTGTAAAATATTTTGACATAGCCACTTGTCTTTATCTTGTCCTTTCGGAGTGAAAAATGCTCAATTTACTATCAACATTGGCCCAATATTACTATGTTCTTCGATGGACTGTGTACTGTCATTGGTATCAAAAGTTGGCTCTTCAGCGAACTCTTTAATTTCTTCCTCTCGTTACTCTTCACTTTCCTCAGTGGCTACGAATAAACCTTTACCATACTTTCCTCCCTTTTTACACTCTGTTATTCGGTGTCCACTTTCCCCACAATTGAAGCAGCGTATTCCTGAGCCCGAAGATTGGGTCTAGCTACTTTGACCAATTTCACTAGATTTACTAGGTTTGTTTGGAGGATTTGGAGGAGCGAAATTCCTTAATTGAGAAGCTTGACTTGGATTATTACGAACAACACTTCGAGAACCACAAAAGTTTGAGTCACTAGTACGCCGATTAAATTGCTTATCCAACTGCAAAGCATGTTGGTGTGCATCAGAAACAGAGTATGGATCAAGTAAATTCAACTGGTCTTGAAACTGTGATTGTAAGCCTCCAATATAGAGGGAAACTTGTTGTTCCTCAGTCTCTGTTAAGTCATTGCACGCTACCAAACTATGAAATTCTGTGGTGTAATCATCTACTGATCGATTACTTTACCTCAAATTCTGTAACTGTTGGTACAACAATTTAGCATAATTGTGAGGTAAGAATGCTCCATGCAAGTGCTTCTTCAACTTTTTCCAAGAGTCAATCTTTTTTTTTCCTTGCCTCATCCTTGTGAGATTTGAGGGCGGTGAGTATAATGATAGTGGTGGTTTGTCAAAAAAATGTGGTGGTTGGCCGAAAATTGGAGATAACGGCGGTAGTTTAGTGTGGCCTTTAATTCCGGCGATCGGGGGTGGTGAGGGGTTAGATAGATTGTGCTAGTGGAGAGGAGTTGATTGGTGGAGGTGGTGCAGGCCAACGCAAGGCAGAATCTGGCAAACGGAGGCGGTGGTTTTGTGATTGTTTTGGTTGTTTTCTGGAGGCTTCGATGTCGGATAGGTGTCGAGGATGCCTTGGTTAGGTTAGCCGGCTAATTCTGATTGTTTTGGTGGTGGCGATTGAAGAAAACGACTACAAAAATGGACCTAAGCAGCCGTACACGATGGCTGCTGTGGTGCCTTGCGGTGGTCAGTTTTTTGGTTTTTTTTAAGCTAAACGGGATAAGGAAAAAAAAGAAAATGATAGGTTTTAGGGATAGTTAAGAACTAGACTTTTAGCTCTGATACCAAACTGATGCAGCGGAAGTTTTATGTTCTTATATTCCGTTGATTCTGGAGAATACCGAAATAAAGAAATTAACTAAATTTACGTTGATTCCAAAGAATACTGTAAACCTAGGAGAAGTTAAGACTCGTTGATTCTGCAGAATGCTGAGAATTAACTAAACTTAAAAGCTCACACAGAGCCTTAAAAACTGAAAATATTATTGAACTCAAGTCTGTCTTCAAAGGCTACAAGAAAGGTTTATTTATACTAGTAATAATTATCCTAAACTATGAAGAAAAAGGAAAAAAACAAATTCCTAGACTAGAAAGGAAAATAACTATAAGCTTTAAACAACAAAGATTACTACTTGAAATAGGATTAGGATTGATTAGGATTCCTAATCCGCATCAGTCTCAAAGATTTTATTTTTTTTGTATTATTGCAATGCATGTGCTTCTCCAGATTCAGTATGTACCTCAACATTTTGTGTGGCAATCTATTGCAGTCTTCTTTATTAATTGTTTTCATTTAGCTGTTGAACATCTTGTATACACAAGACCAGCACGCTTGTTGGATACATTATGGTTGCATCAATAGTGAGCTTCAACTCTTCAATCAGCCTTGAGGAGGGGTCATGTCTTCTTTCAGTTTCACCTTTTCTAGAAATATGCTCCAGGTTTACTGTTCGGAAGGAATCGTGAAAGGAATATGTTCTCGTCAGCGTTCTCACTATTAAATATAGCTTGGTTCCCAATAAATTACACTTAATCATACTCTTAGCTAGACCTGGCAAAATTTAACACCATTTGATTACCTGACACGAATAAATGGGTATGGGCTAGGTTCGAGTTGACACGATTTTTTCTGTGTCGGGCTAGGGTTAAAGTTATTGACCCATTTACCTGACAAATGACTCGATTATATTTTATATTCTAAATTAATTTATAGGTTCTTGCTATCAAAGCTCAACACAACAATCTTTATCAATAGTCTATTGATAATTACCCAGACATTTCTACCTCCGGCTTGTTATACTTTAACTAGAGAGGAAAAGGCTAGATTTTGCAAAGCTCAGAAAAGTATCAAGGTTCCTGATAGGTATTCTTCAAACATTAAGAATCTTTTGTCGATGAAGGACTTTAAACTTCAAGGTCTTAAGTCTCATGATTGCATGTTCTAATGCAACAACTTTTACCCGTTGCCCTTCGGTGTATCTTGCCAAAACATGTTAGAGATGCTATCATTAACTTGTGCTTCTTCTTTAATTCCTTGTGGGTAACTGTAGTTGACGTGACAACATTAGATAAATTACAGATGGATCTTATAGTGACTTTGTGCTTACTGGAAAAATGTTTCCCCCCCTCTTTTTTTGATACTATGGTCCATCTTACTATGCACTTGGTAAACGAAGTTAGACTATAAGGTTTACATGAATAATAATTATAATATTTTAGCAGTTAGACTAAAATACAAATAAGTTTCTATATTTTTTTCCTTATTTTCTTTATCTTTTTCTTCTTCTCCTTCTTCTTAGTTATATAAATGAAAATGTTATATATGAACAGAGAATAACTCTAAATAAAGAAATTCAACCTCATTAAAATTGACATGTCCGGAAATATAAATTCGACCTGACTTTGCTAGACATTTATAACCTTTATGCATAGGACTCTAGCCAATGAAGACACACTTCTATGTATGAATGTCAAGTTTATGATTATTATAGGGCCTTAACAGTGGGAAACGTGAGCAACCAAAGACCTTAAGGAATTCATAATCAGGTAACTGATGATGCAGTCTTTAGTAAGGTGTGTCATTATTAAGAACTGATGTAGATAACCTATTAATCAAATAAGAGACTGTGCGAAATGCCTCCCACTAGAAAGTCAATGGAAGATTTGCTTGAGCAAAGTGAGTAAGACTAGTTTCAACGATATGCGTATGTTTTCTCTCTACAACACCATTTTGATGATGTGTATATGGGCAACTATATCTAAGATGGATTCCCTATTGTTGAAGAAATGAGCCAAAGACTTTAAATTCACCCCCCATATATGACTATAAAGCTTTAATGGATAATGAAAACTGTTTTTCAGTAAGGAATTTAAAGTGCTTGAATTTTTCCAATGCTATCTAACAATATCTAGTATAATCATCTATAAAGGAGATATAGTATCTATATCCATCTTTGGATGGCATTGATGCTGGACCCTAAAGATCAGCATAGATCAACTCAAGTGGAGACTTGGATTTTATTTCAGTTATAGGGAAGTCAAACTGATGCAGTTTCCCACATTGACAAGCATCTAAAAAAGGAATAGATTGAGTTTTTACAGTATGTAAAGGATATTTCTTTAAAATGATTTGCATTGCATGCTTGTTTGGGTGACTAAGTCTATTATGTAACAACTGAATAGAGATACAACCTGAAGCATTGTAACTTGCAAGATGATTATTGAATGAAACTAAATTCCTTGACATAGACTTGACAGACTCTAAAGAAGTGTTTACACTTTTATTAGAAATAACAGCGAACATTAAACTTGGTTTAGCGACTTGAACTTCAGAATGAGAAAGAGAATCATCTGGAGACAAAAAACTTATAGAGGCCACCTTTAGTAGCCCCCTGTGCCAGCAGTGTCCCTCTCACTTTGTCCTTTATAAAACAGAGATTAGAGGAGAATTCTATTATTATGTTGCTATCAGCAAGGAATTTGGACACATTGATTAAATTTTTAGTGATGTAAGGCACACACAGCATATCATCAAGATGTAATAAAGCACCAAGAGATGAATAAAAGCATGTTTAGCCAACATAAGTGATAGTGTAACACCCCAAATCCCACACATGCGAAACATGTGAGGAAGGAGGTTACTCACTAATCGAAATCTTAAGACATATACCTCAAACTGAAATACCTCAAATTTTATTCCATTAAATTCACAAAATCCATATGTCTAATACTAAAAATTCTCCAAAGTCATTAACAATATAAAAGTCACAAACTCCCCAAATACAAGTTCGAAAGTAAAAAAAATTAACAAAACTCAAATGTAACATGAGTTTATCCAACTCTTATTCTTCTAGCAATAATAATCGAATCTCTAACTTCCAACAAGGCAAGCACATCTCTCAACTAAGTACTTAATCTGCAAAAAGTAATGACGAGGGGTGAGCCGTCAACTCGGTAAGTAAAACCATTACTAACACACTAGGCCTATTACCTACCAAAAATATTGCAAGCCTTCTTCCTTACCAAAACATATATATATATACATATATATATCAGAATATACGCTTTACAAAAATTCATATTGTAACAGAAAGACATAAATTGATAAGTAACTCAGAATATCATAAACATCATACTTCATGAAACAAATCATTTAGCACATATACTTAGAAAACGAAAGGGTAGCTCATGTCACATAGTGTCACTTATAGTCCCGGTGACCCAGCCAGACAGAATTAGAATCAGAATCTGATTATCGTGTGCACACTCAAAACAGAAACCCAGTACTGGTCCAAAACATATGTATATCATATATTACGATCAGAGTCAGAATCAGAATAACTATAGACAATGAGCCAAAACATTCAAATTACTTTTCATTATACTTTCTAGACTTGCAAGATAAATTCCATTTCAATATTTAATAGACAACTTCATAATCGATAATCATGTAACAAAATAATTTACATACTTAAAAACATTTATAATATTTTATTAAAACCATGAGGGAAACAAAATTTTTAGATTTTAACACATTTATATAAACTAATTTTTGTTATGAAAACTGATTAATCTTTTAAGACGTACAAACACACATGTACTTATAATAATTATCATAATAGCATACATGTCCAGTACATTAGGAATGAAGGTACTTACCTCGATAAGCAATGATCTAAAATATCCTCCCTAAGTCTCCAACAGCCTCAAACACCTTAAACAAATACAAGAATAACCCATTAACAACTTATTCCAACATCCTGATTTCCTAATTCCTACCCGCACAGGTCTGATTCTCTGAATTTTAGCTCTTACTCTAAACACTAGAATGACACAATATTATGCAAAACTATTCTGGACATCCATGGGTATCTCACATAAAATTTTCAAGAAGATCCGATATCAAAAACATTTTCAAAACTATTTATTTCTTAATAAATTCGAAACTGTCTTGCAGTGCTTTAACAGAACAGTATGGGTTCTGACATTTTTATAAAATCCGAAACAAATCAAATAATTACGAAATTAAAAATGGAAACACTAGACACATGTATTAACCTCTTTTTAAAATTTCCGAATTTTCCGAGTTCATTTGATACTGCAAATAAGTTTTCGAAATTCATCTTTCTGCTAAAATCGCAGTTTTCCAGTGCAGCTGTATCTGTTTCGAAAATCTTATAAAATTGAAAACGAATCCAAATCTGATGAAACAAAATTTATTCAGTAAGCCCTACATGTCTAGTTTTCAGAAAGTAAGGCTCTCCTTAAAAATTGTCTATAAAATATATGTTCGATTTGGAGACATTCATGCTGTCCAGAATTGTTCAGTGTTGTGTATTGCATCTAGGGTTGACCACATGACCCAAAAATCAATTAACGTACTAAACCCAACATAATCACGTCCTTTAAATCATGCAGAAAGTATGTAATAATCCTAATATTATGCGAAATAAATTCTAAATAAAACATAGAAATAGAATATAGGCAATACATACCAACCGTTAAGACTTTTTCCCCTAAATAGAAGTTCAAATCTTATGGTTTGAGCAAAAAGGGCAAAGAGCAGCAGAGAATATCAAAATACATTGTGGATTCCCTTAGGGTTATGAAGAAAAGAATGAATTTATAAGGAGTCTTAGGAAATCCTATTAACTAAGGAAAGAATGAGTATTTTCCATAATTACCCCCATGAATCATAATTTAATAAGGGTAATAACGACACATATGATCTCTAATAAAAAAATAAAATTTCCTTAATTTAAAATTAAGGGAATTTTGGCGTTACGGATAGAGAGACCTTTACCATCTCCAACTACTAGCAATTCAGAACCAGAATTAGGCTTACCATCAGCCAGGTTTTGCACAGCATTTATGAGATGATGAGTGGCTCCATTGTCTAGGTACCACACTTGATCAGTAACTCCTTCTGATGTAGCCATATAAGCAGCTCTTGGTCCTTGATTTTGATTTAGAAAGAAGCCTTGTACTGAAGCATTAGGTATGAAGTTTTTGTTGAACCTATTTTTGCAGGCAGCAGCAATATGATTACGTTTGAAACAAATCTGGCATATAACAATGCCTCTGTCACATCCTCTACCAAAAGCATTATAAATAGATGTAAATCCAGCATAACCTCTGCCTTGATTTCCCCCTTGATTTGGAAACCAATTAAAATTACCTTTCCAAATTCCACTACTAGCACCATAGTTACCAAAGCTGCCTTTCTTAGGTCCCAAATTTCCCTTATTACCATAGTTTCTATTCCAATTTCAACTTTCTCCCTTATTCACATAATTTCTAGCCTAATTTCCTTGGTTATTATTATTCCATCCAGCATTATAACCTCCTTTCCTCTGATTATTGCCAATTTGAACTAAGTTAGCAGCATAGTTCATTTTAGCTTCTTTACTAGCATTAGCGTGATTACTTTCCAGTCGAGCCTCATGAGTTAAAAGCATAGAATAAGCTTTATTAACACATTTTGAGAACAATAGCCTCAATATAAACAATGACTGTTAGACCTGAGATCAATTGAGTAACGAAGTCTAGATTGCTAATTGGACTTCCTGCAACTGCCAGTTCATCAGTTATAGATCCTCATTTGCTAAAGTATTTAGTAATGCTCATTGATCCTTTACTTAGATTGTTTAGCATCATTTTCAGGTGAACCTTTTAGCTGCTGTTTCAGAACCAAATTGTTGCTCTAGACTAGTCCAACGCTCAAAAGAAGTCTTAGAAGTTACCACTAAACTGAGCATTTCGACACTGATGTAGGAAAAAAGCTAGCTCAGGAGCATCTGATCTTGTTTCTTCCAAGTGATGAACGCTGGATTTTCACATAGAGCAGCATTAGAGATTCTCGGTTCATCTTTAAGAAATTAATTTGGACAAGCTTTGGAGCCATCAAGGAAACTTTCGGGATCATTTGCATGAACTGCTGATCTCAGATTTCCAAACCATGAAATTGGAGCGATCAAGCTTGATCGGTGTAGTAAAAGTAAATGATGAAATGGATGAGGAATTGTTTGAGTTAACTAAAGCCATTAAAGCTTGAAATCACTAGCTCTGATACAAATTAAAGTTTGTAAGATATAGCAAATCTGTTTGTTTCTTGAGAAAAAGAGAAGAGAAACAGAGAACTTGGTAAACTGAACTTTCTATATTATTGATCTGAAAAATAAAAGTATTTATACTTGTGTGTGGAAGATTCTACACACGCTACACACACTGCTCACTGATTACAATGCTAACAATCACTCTAACAAACTATAACAAAATATGCTGAGTCATCAGCTACATCAGCATGAGTAACTAACAAACGATAACAAACTCAAATACTTAACACTTTAATGTGTAGAGATTAAAGGGGTAATTACTATTTTTATGATAGGTTGAAATAGGAATTCCTAATGATAATAGGAAAAGTTATCTATATAAGTGGTTATGGTTCCTAGGTCACACGTAACATTCTATTCTCTTCTGACATCCTATCATCGGAGAGAGTTCAGAGAGAAGTTTAAAGGATTCTCTAGGACAACGTGTTGATCTGGAAGGCTAACCACATAGATCTAGAGAATAATTCAGGATTATGGATTCAGGTATGCTTCGCAGATTCTGTTATTGATTCTTGGTGATGCAACATAAATGTTCCTGAAATTTAGGTGATGGTTTTCACCAAAGGTTTATTAATATTCTCTTCATTTTGAGTCATTGAGAATCGTATTTATTTTTTGATTAATGATTAAATCTTTGGTGTTCTCAAATTTAAGAATTCCGGTATAATTAAGTTTAAAGACAAATTAGTGGTTAAAATGCATATTATAAAAAGTGGTTAAAATGCATATTATAAAATTCAGAAAATTAATTTGGATTTAAGGTTTAAAGTTTATATTCAAATTTAAGGTTTTATGGCCGGCTGTAATGGTGGTCAGTGGCAATGGCAGCTGTTGGCGTTAGGTTGCTGGTAGTCACGCCGGTAAGGAAGCCGTTAGGGTAAATAACATAAAGTGGCTATTTTGAGGCCAATTTTGAGCAAGATAATTATTGGAAAAATATACACAACTCAATGGTACTTTGGATCTTCTTTATGAGAAAGTTACAGTTACCAAAATGAGGAAATTCAAGTACTCTTCGGTTCTTATTTTGGAAGTGACAAGACCTGACCCGATCACCTTATTAGATCCGAGGCAAATCATAAAAAAATCAATGTATTACCTTTCTCATTCTCATATCTAGAGCTCATAACATAATTTAATCCATGAATATATATAAAAGTAGTCTCATGTCTCTATTATAAACATATAAAAGGTTCCGTGCCTCATCTAGAAACCATCTCAAAACATGCGTACTTCACATCTCACTATACATGCATACGTCTCAAATACAAAGCATGCAGTACTGCATGTCTTGGCCCAACCTCAACTCATCACAAACTGAGATGCATGGAATCTTGTGAAAACCTAATGGAAATGAGGTAAATAAGTACTAGTGAGCTTGTGGCTCAGTGAGGGAATATAATTTGTAAATAAAAAAAATCTAATCGTATGACATAACTTTGCATTGAACCCAATGCATAAACAAACATGAAATCAAACATAACATGCATGAAAAAACTAAACCAAACTCATCAGGAACATCATCATATGAGTAGAGCATGAGAAGTTGTGGTCATACCCGGTGAAACTAACTTCATCACTCGGGTGGAGAAAATTAACTGTCAATATGCAAGTGCAGAGCACCTAATGGAGAGGGTAACATCTAATGACTTACAATCACATCTCATGACATTATGAATTATCACCTAATTAACCAGGACATAAAACTAAGGTCCATACTCGGTATTTCAACCAAGTCTGCAACAGATTTTGATTTTCTTTGCTCCTTTCTCAATTGCCTTGTTGTTCGTTCTATTTCAGGATCAAATAGATACTTAACGGATTTGTATTTGCGCATGCAAGAGTCGCTAGAGCAGAGCTGTAAACACAATTAAAACAAATTAAGTTAGCACCGAGTAAAATTAATTTCACAGGAATTAATAAACAATCAATCCCCGGCAACGGCGCCAAAAACTTGTTGTTGATTTTATGCAATAGATATCACTACGCAAGTGTACACAACAAGTAATATAGTAGTAAGTACTAAGATCGTCTCCACAGGAATTAAAGTTATCAACCTTGCTATAGAAAGCTTACTTAGGGCAACTTTTAATAATTTAATAAAAGTAAATTAAAATAAATTGAGTGGCAATTAAATAACTAACAGACTAAGAATAAAAATAAATCAGACATCAACACAAAGAAATAATCAATAGCTATTCAGTAGTTGGGGATCTAAACTCACTTAATGACTATTGACTATTTAACAATTTCTGGTGCAGTTGCTAAAGCACTGTCTACAGCACTGGACAGATTCCTAATGTATCCTCATCTCTCGTCTGTTGGATGTATTATAGCTAAATGTAATTCAACAATGACCAGCTATTGAATCACATCTAAATATATCATTAAAACCTTGGATCTAATAAACCCTACAAGATGAATCCCTATATCTAGTTCTTCACAAATTCTAAATGAAACATAGCCCTATTCAAGTTATTAAACAGCTAAGGAAAATTTTAATCTAAAACCATGCATTGATAAGATTGATTTCCACTAAGTTGTCCCTGTTGAGGATCAAACCTTAGCTTGTATTTCTAAATGGGTGGTCAGCCGAAATAGAAAATAAAATTAAACACAATCAAATCAAAGTGCTGCAACAGACACTGCAACAACAATAATAACAGTCAAAATACGATTAAGATTATTTAGAACCCAACTACTTATTAATTTAGTTCATGTTCAATAAATAATTAAAAACACAATTCGATTCAGCCATAAACATTATCCTCATAAGAAATAAAACAAGAAATAAAAAGAATGAGGGAATGAAATCCAAGAAGTCCTTGTTGTGAATTGCAATCTGCCTTCTTGTCTTCCAACTTCCTCGCTTTCAGCCCTCAATTTCTCTTCTTTCTCGGTTTCCTTGTAATGCAAGGGATATTCTTATTGATCTACGACGACCCCCTTTGTTGAAGTCATAATCTTCTTTTTATAATGTGCTTCTAAGGTTAATCGCTCTTTTGGACGGAAATCACAAATAGATCTTCACTAATCCTTGCCTCACACGCCAAGTCTTGTGCCATGTCAGCCCTACTTTAATCCTAATTGCCTCAAGTTATCCTACAGTCTTCGTGCTATAGATTTGCTCCAGCAAGCTTGCAACATCTTCATTGCTGTAACTTTAATTATTCCACTACTACTTAAGCTTTTATTACTCTTATAATACTGGTTACTGAAGTAGCCTTTAGCAACTCTTGCACATTTTAATTCCCTACACAAAATACCATAAATGAGGATATATAATAGAATATAATGCCTTAATTCAATAAAACCAAACTTAAATACTTAAGTATGCATAACTGAGCTAAAAATATTACAAAAGATAAATATAACTCCCTAAGTAGAGGTAAATTAAGCCTAGAAAAAATCACGTGGTGAAGATCCTCCATGTCAGGCACATTACATAAGTTTGTATAATCCTCTTTTGTAATTAACTGGGATAGAATCAAAGTTAGCCAGCTAAAATCGACCATTACCGTTGACCAAAAGTCCTAGAAAAACTTGACCGTAGAGTCAACAACAGGTTTAAAAATCCACATTGAAGAAGCATCTTAAATCTTATAAACATAGAACAGTTAACGCTTCTTTCGAATCATCACGTGAAAAAATAAAGTATTGGCATCCCTTTTCCAGACCCATTGAATACTAGATTGATGCCTTATAAAAATTTCCTCATTTAGTAAAGCATGTTGAAGCCTAGCATGAGCCTCTAAAAAAACAACCCTATCCTCAGTAGAACTAGATATATCATAATGAGCGACCTCCTCTTTATCCTCATCAACACACTGAAAAACATTAACAAAAACATACTTATTCCAAGCTTTTATGAAAATCTTAAGACGGACAAGCTTTGCTGAAAAGCCCACATCTTAGAACCCAGCACCAGGGCAAAGTAAGCTTGCAGAACAATATCTAAAAAGCTTGTATGCTTAAGCCAAGTGTAAAGAAACTTGAATCTAGCCAAACCTTTGGCTAAATCCCTATCACAAGACAACAATAACAAAGAATGATTAGAAGTCGTACAGTTCAAATGAAAAACTTTAAAAATAAAAAATAGATAAGACCATTGGAAGTTACACACCATTCTATCATGCCAAATTAAACATATCCAAAGTAGCTTAAGGCTGAGCGTGACCATCTGATATCTCAGACAAGGACTGGACTACATTAAAATCCCTCCAACCATTCAAGGACTATAATGAGTATTAGGAATAAAGCAACTACCATAAACATAAGAAATCAAAATAAGGTTAGGGAAAAAAGAACGGCTAACCCAAAAATGAATCACTTGATTCGTATCCTAAACCACCTCTACCGAGAGTAAGGAAGGCCAAAACACCTAAATTTTTCCAGACTAAGAAGAAAAAAAACCCAACCCTCTTCATTCCAAGACACACCTTAATGACTTTAGCCTATTAGCATCTAAAAAAGGCTCTAAAATACAAACCAATGATGACTACTGCATTTAAATTAATTTTCATAACCTACGAGCCGAGGAGGCCTTACTAATTCCCTGAACATTCCTTATAATGGAATTAATCATTTGCAAGGGGAGATTTAGAGGCCGCCATATGCTTCTTGGTGTTATTATACTTACGACCAGCGACTTGGGAAAATCTCTAAAAGAACTAGCAACCCACTATTCATCAAAGCTATTAATCGTTGCATCAGATTGTATAGGAGTGTGTGCACCCTCAAGATCAAATAAAAATCATCCATCATTATTACCAGCCTCCCAACCCAAGCTAAATTTCATATTAAATAGAATGAACTAAGCTGGTCTGCACCACCGTCAAAATCTAACTCGGGGATATCACATACAATAGGAGTTAAAACCTATCTACAGATAAGTAGTGTTATTTGGAGGCATCCGTTGGGCACTAAAAATGTCTGCATCATCAATACAATCAACATTAGGCCGAACTTGGCAAACCAAATAAATGTCAACAATCTAATCATCAGAGAAAGGAATCCCATCATCCAGAGATGCACTCTCAGTACCATCAGTCCTCAAAAGGCCTAGGTGCCCCACCAGAAAGAGAATACTATTCAACTGAACTAAAAGTCTGACCCTGAACCAAAGTAGACTGGAGTCTAAGCCCCCAAAGCTAATTGCCTATAATAACTACATACTAGGGAATAGAAGCCTAGGCTGCACATTGTTCTGCATCAAATATCAGCTTTTTGCCTTTATCCCTAACACCTAAACCTTAAACATGGCCAATAGATCGCTGGGCCATCTTGAGCCTAGGATTAGCCACTTATAAACCATCTGTAAAGTGGCCCAAATGCTTACATGAAGTACAATAGGCCAGAAATGGCTCAAAAATAACATCCTGTCAAAAAATAGAATCACCCTCACCAATCTAAACACGTGGCAATAGAAGGCCTATTCATAGAAGCTGTATAATGATCAATGTATAGAAAGGTACCAACGGTAGATGTAATAGAAAATAAAGTAGATTTACAAAGAATAAAGTGGATAGGTATATAAGGAAATGACACCCATACAGGCACACCATCCGTGCATAAAAAATCAATGGACCACTTAAAAACACACATACCCCTACCATTAATGTGCCAGGACTGCCTAACCCATACCCTAGAATAATCTTCCTTCATTTCTAACTTAATCAAAACATGCAGATTATCAAGTAAGAAAACCTAATAATTTCTTTTTAGCACAAGGACACAAAAACTTCCTAATAACATCTATAGGAGGGTGACCAATTGAAACCTTACGAACAAAAGCCAGTTTAAAAGGTTCAACCATATCCTAAACAAGTTCACCTCTATGTAACCGAACAAGATTAACAGGGATTGAACGGCATCAACAATGGTTTTGGAGGTATAGAAGTGGCATTAGGATTAAGGATGTTAACAGGATTGAATTTAAAAGCATATGATGGCTCAGGGGTGTTGGAGGGCCCAAGGTTTGGTGGGTTAAGGTGGAGTAACGGATTTTGGTGACCACACGAGAGGGATTCTCATTAGTAGTGTGGGTATAGCTACGAACAAGTGGCTTGTTGGTTGAATGCCAGGGCCGTAAAGGTTTTACATGAGGAGCAGTGGGTTGAGGAGGGATGTGATCAGCAGTGATACAATCTGGGGGGGTATTGCAAGAGTGTTAGTTCAGCCAGAGAAAGATGTTGCGGCAGTATATATAGAGGTTGCATGGAGGTACGACAAAGGGTGGGCCGCAAACGAAACATCACTGGGACTATGGTTTGCATTTGTAAATGTCACAGGCCTGGTTGGGTGTGACTGGTGATTAAAGGGTAGCGGTGTGGTGGTGCAGAGAGTAACAGGTGGCTAAGAAACCCCCCTAGCATTGGCTAAGATAACTTGCGTAAGAGTATTATTCATTTCAAAAAGGTGGTGGATAGGGTTTTGGGCTGTGTGAGATGATGTCGGTGGTTGCTGGTGGAAATGACCATATAGTGGCTCAAGGTCTATAGAGGGATGATCACAGTCTTCAGAAACACTGCCTATGGTGTCCGTGAATGCGGCGGCAGCAGTTCACTATCAAGATCACAAACTAAGGTTTTTCTAGCTTTGTGATCTTGGCAGTTGAGACGTCAGTGGTGGCTGGTGGGTGTCGGGGTGGGCCAATGATGGGATTTCTGACAATTGGGAGTCAACATCGACGGCAACATGTGCGGCGGCAGTGATGGTCAGATGTTGAGAAGTTTGTCACATGTGTGGCCGTTGCTTTGGACATGATGGTGGAAGTGGTGGTAGCTGCTGGTCAAAGGAGAGGTTGCCAGCGTGTAGGAGAGGTTCCAACGGTGGCAAACCATCACCACCACCGGTGACCTGTAAAGCAATAAGTGCTGGTCAAGGTTCGGTCAACAGCGGCTGGGTTTCTTTTTTCTAATTGTTTGGGTGGGAATTTCGGTTGCACGTAGTAGTTAGAACTAAAATACAAATATTATAATTATTATTTGTTTATTTATGTACTAATTTTTATAATTATTTTTCTAATCTTATATGTACTAATCTTATAGGCAAAATTATTTTATCAATTATCTGGAGATTAAGTTATCAAGAAAAGATTATAAAATATTATAATCAAAAGATTATAAAATATCAAAGATTATTGTATCAAAGGTTGCTATTGTATACACAAAATAGGCAAAAAAAATTCCTCACGAAAAGTATAATTATTATTCGGACATTTCTATCTCCGGCTTGTTATACTTTAACTAGAAAGGAAATGGCTAGATTTTGCCAAGCTTTGAAAAGTATCAAGGTTCTTGATGGGTATTCTTCAAAAATCAAGAATCTTATATCGATGAAGGACTTTAAACTTCAAGGTCTTAAGTCTCATGATTGTCATGTTCTAATGCAACAACTTTTACCCGTTGCCCTTCGGTGTATCTTGCCAAAGCATGCTAGAGATGCTATTATTAGGCTGTGCTTCTTCTTTAATTCCTTGTGCTCAACTATAGTTGACGTGACAACATTGGATAAATTACAGATGGATCTTATAGTGACTCTGTGCTTACTGGAAAAATGTTTCCTCCCCCCCCCCCTCCTCTTTTATTGATACTATGGTCCATCTTACTATGCACTTGGTAAACGAAATAGACTATAAGGTTTACATAAATAATAATTATAATATTTTAGTAGTTAGACTAAAATACAAATAAGTTTCTATATTTTTTCCTTATTTTCTTTATCTTTTTCTTCTTCTCCTTCTTCTATGTTATATAAATGAAAATGTTATATATAAACAGAGAATAACTCTAAATAAGGAAATTCAACCTCATCAAAATTGACATGTCCAAAAATATAAATTCGACCTGACTTTGGTAGACATTTATAACCTTTATACATAGGACTCTAGCCAATGAAGACACACTTCTATATATGAATGTCAAGTTTATGATTATTATAGGGCCTTTAACAGTGGGAAACATGAGCAACCAAAGACTTTAAGGAATTCATAAGCAGGTAACTGATGATGCAGTCTTTGGTAAGGTATGTCATTATTAAGAGCTGATGTACACAACCTATTAATCAGATAAAAGGCTGTGTGAAATGCCTCATACTAGAAAGTCAGTGGAAGATTTGCTTGAGCAAAGTGAGTAAGACCAGTTTCAACGATATGCCTATGTTTTCTCTCTACAATACCATTTTGATGATATGTATATGGGCAACTATATCTAAGATGGATTCCCTATTGTTGAAGAAATGAGCCAAAGACTTTAAATTCACCCCCCATATATGACTATAAAGCTTTAATGGATAATGAGAACTGTTTTTCAACAAGGAGTTTAAAGTGCTTGAATTTTTCCAACGCTATCCAACAATATCTAGTATAATCATCAACACAATCATTTATATAGCACCTGCTTTACAGCAACTGGACAGCAGCCAAAATAATTTTTGGGTGATGTCCAGCTGTTGTTTTCTATTAAAGAAAGCACTTGGTTTACAGCAACTTGACAGCAACTAAAAAAATTTTTAGGGGATGTCCAGCTGCTATTTTCTGTTAAAGAAAGCACTATCTACTTTTTTTACCGGTTTACAACAGTTGGACAGCTACTAAAAAAATTTCTAGATGCTGTCCAACTACTATTTTTTGCTGGTTTACAGCTGCCAGACAGCAATAAAAAATTTTATGGCTACTATCATGCTGCAGTTTACGGTTAAAAGCAGCACCTACAACTTCCAGGTGTTATTTTTGCCTGTAATTTTTTTTTTCATATTTTTATTGTTGTTTACTCTTATGTGCAAACTAATTTCCTTTCATTTTTCTTGTAATAAACAGGTTCAATTTTTGCAAGGAATCATCGAAGCACATTTGGTTAGAAGGTAGCAATTGAAACCTCAGGCTTTAGTTTATTGTTTGATGTAGGACGTTATTTTAGTTATTTTAGGATCCTAGAATTTTATTTCTATTTTAATTAGAGTCAATTAAGGAATGTGTCTTAGTATTTTATTTCTATTATGATTATGATTTAGTTTCCTTTTTTAAGTAGGTTTTCTCTGTTATAAATAGAGAGGTCTTGTTATTATTTTCATAGCTTCAATTAATTAATAAAATCTCTCTTTCACAATTCGCTCTGGGATTATCTATCAAATCTCTCTTGTAGAGTCATTTGGATTAGAGCATCATCTAATATGGCTTTATGCGTTATTAAAATCTCATTGAGTCATTTGGATTAGAACGGATGTAATCACGCCTCGATTAGAGTGTAAGCTAATCGCGTTGGCTTTGTCCGTACTAGCACGATATCCAGTGTTTTCCTATCCTATCAATTCCGCTTCTGCTATGCCACTCTGTCATTGTTTTTTAGTTTACAATGGGCAAGTATTGGATTTCATCGGATAAAAGAGTTGATGAGAATGATAAATATTTTGTATGCAGAGCACATTGGATGTTGGCTGTTATTGATTCATATGAAAGCCAATGTTATTTTTTTGATTCAATTGGCCATGAGCCATGTCAAAACTTAGAGCTAATTAATTGGTAAGTTAAAAAATTGTGTTGTTTTTCTTGTATTTTCTGTATATTAGTTTCTAATATATGCTTTTCAATTTTTATTAAGTTCATTGAGAATGGTTAGCGCGGCACATGGAAGAATTACTCGGAAGAATTGCATGTGGAAAGCAATCAAAGTAAGGAATTCAAATTCATCATAGTTTTATATAAGATTTATAATCCATTATTGCATGAATTTGTTCATTGTATAACTTAAACCTATTACTGTAACACCCTAAAACTAGCACGTATTGTAACACCCTAAAACTAGCACGTGCAAAGCATGCGATGATGGAGGGTACTTACGAATCAAAATCCTTACACAAGAATCTCAAACTGAAATACCTCGAATTTTATTGAAATTAATCCTCAAATCCATAAGTCCAATACTAAATAATCACTCCTAAAAACATAAATATAACAAAACGTCTCAAAGCTTCCGAATTACAAGTTCATAAATAAACTTAAAAGAAACCTGAGTTTATCCTTCTCTTATTCAACTAGCAAAAGAAAATGAATCTCTAAATCCAATGATAAGTACACCTCTTAACAAAGTACTTAATCTGTAAAAAGTAATGACGAGGGGTGAGCCATCAACTCAGTAAGTAAAACCATTCCCAACACACTAGGCCTATCGGTACCAAAAATATTGCAAGCCTTCTTTTATCAAAACATATATTATAAATCATAAAATTCCATAAAATGACATATTACCATAAGATGACATAAATTCATAGTAATTCAGAATATCAAAAGCATAATTAATTATGAAAGCAAATCGTATGATACATATACACAAAAAACAAAAGGTTAGCTCATGTCACATAGTGTCACCTATAGTCCCGGTGACCCGGCCAGAAATAGAATTAGAATCAGAATATCATGTGCACACTCAGAACAGAACCCAGTACTGGTCCAGAACATATATATATATATATCGTATTATACGATCAGAATCAAAATGACTATGAACAATGAGCCAAAACATTCAAATAAATTTTCTCATATGTCATGACTTGTACATGGCACTTTGCACTGTATGTGGCACTTTACGGCGCTGTGGCCCTTAAGAGGTGGCCCCCGTACAATCATAAATAATCTAAATCGCATATGTGTAGAAAACATTCGTATCAGATTCATAAATATCCATAACAATAATTTAGGCTTACAAAATACTTTATAGACAAAATTGTAAAAGGTAATCATATAAGAAAATAAATTACATATTTAAAAGCATTTATAACATTTTGTTAAAAAGAAAATAACATAAGAATAACATAATTTTTTAGATTTGAAAACATATATCTAAACTAATTTTGTATGAAAATAAATTAATTTCTTTTACATAGTATAAAAACACATATACTTATTATAATATCCAAATAATCATATATACCCAGTACCTTAGGAATGAAGTTACTTACCCCGATAAAAGAAATAATCCAACACACCTTTAAAGTTCTAAGAGTCTCAAACACCTTCAAAACCTTAAACAAATACAAGATATAACTATTAAGAACTTATTCTAAGAACCTGATTTTCTAATACATACCCGCATAAGTCTAAATCTTAGAATTTTAACTCCAAATCTAAAAGTCAGAATGACATAATATTTTACAGAACTATTCTAGATATCGATGGGTATCTCATGTAAAATTTTCAAGAAGATCCGATACCAAAACATTTTCAAAACTATTTATTTCTTCACAAATTCGAAACTGTTTCACAATGCCTTAACTAAACAGAACAGGTTCCAAGATTTTAATAAAATTAAATATAAATCATAAAATTATGAAATTAAAACTGGGAGTAGTAGACACGAATACCGATATTTTTTTAAAATTTCAAAATTTTTCAAATTCGTTTGGTGAGATTGCAATTTTTCGGTGCAACAATGTCGGATTTGAAACTCCATATAAAATTGAAAACAAAGTCAAATCTTACGAAAAAAAATTTATTCCATAAGCCCTACATGTATAGTTTTCAGAAAGATAAGGCTCTTTATAAGAATCATTCATACAATATATGTTTTATTCTGAGATACTTATACTGTCCAGAATTGGCTAGTGTGTTTATTACAACAAAGATTGATCAACAAGACTCTACAATAAATCAAAGCACTAAACACAACTTAAACACATCCTAAATCATGCATAATGGCTTGTAACAATCAAAAACCATGTCAATAAAACCTTAATAAAGTGATAGGACAATTTGTAGAGAGATAGGGAGAATAAAACTTACCAACCGTTAAGATTCTCTCATAAGCAAGAGTTTAAACCCTAGGGTATGAGTGAGAGAGTAATGAGCAGCAGAGAAAAATAAGATAATACATTGTGGACTTAGGGTTATGGAAGAGGGAAAAGTCTGAATTTATAGGGAGTCTTAGGAAACCCTATTAGCTAAGGAAAGAATAAGTGTTTTCCACAATTACCCCCATGAATTCTAATTTAATAAGAGTAATAATGACATATATGATTTCTAACAAAAATAAAATTTCATTAATTTAAAATTAAGGGAATTTTTGCGTTACAAATTATGTAACACCCTAGGCAAATCCCATATCGACAAAGCACGAGAAAGATGCTGGATTTGTAAGGGGTGGTTCACACCTTAATTGGCAAGACGCATTTTGGGGTGTATGGACGGCCCAGAAACAAAACCCTGCGAGCCTTGTTAAGGCCCAAAGCGAACAATATTTTGTCAGGTCTGGGTTGGGTCATGACAATTACTTTCTCTTTTGAATTCTCCTCGTCAACCTAGAAACATTGAGCATTATGGATATTATGTGATGAAATATATGTGGGACATTATGGCTAATAATAATAGCTCTATTCTAGAAAAAGTATTGGAAATTTGTTATCTAATATTTATTTTGATGTAGGACGTTATTTTAGTCTTTTAGGATTCTAGAATTTTTTTTTTCTATTTTAATTAAAGCCAATTAAGGAATGTGTCTTAGTCTTTTATTTCTATTATAATTGTGATTTAGTTTCCCTTTTTGAAGTAGGTTTACTCTATTATAAATAGAGAGGTCTTGTTATTGTTTTAATAACTTCAATTATTCAATAAAATCTCTCTTTCATAATTCCCTCTAGGATTATCTATCAAAATCTCTCTTGTAGAGTCGTTTGGATTATAGTGTCATCTAATCTCACTTTATAGCATTATTAAAAAATCTCATTGAGTCATTTGTATTAGAACGGATCTAATCACGGTTCGATTAGAGCGTAAGCTAATCGCGTTGGCTTGGTCTGTACTAGAACGATATCTAGTATTTTCCTATCCTATCCTATCAATTTTGCTTCCGCTACGCTACCTTGTCAATTGGAATCAGAGCAGTTCTGTGCTAATTGCACGGCTTTCTTGGATACCCATATCCATCCCTACCAAATCCACCATTGAATTGAAAAAAAAAACCCTAAATTGAAAACCCTAGCTGCCACCAACAACCACCAGCTGCCACCATGATCTGGCCACCTTCACCACCAGCCACAATCACCACCAACCTTGCCAGCCACCACCGACCAAAGCCCAGCTGTCAGCGCCTTCAACCGTCGCCTGAACAGTAATTAAACAACTTAAACTCGCGACCCTCCTCCAGCCGCCACCGCGAAACTAACAGCCTTCACTGGCAGCCGACACCACCAACACACTCCCCTCTAGCCGCTAACTAATACCCGACCATCCTCACCGCCAAACGCCAGCCAAAAGTGCCACAAACCATTTCAAGTCAATTTTTCGGCTAAGCCACCGTGAATCTGGCCAATCCAAGGCCACCATCGTGTTCCTCACCACCAAATCTTTCAAATCCAATCAACTCCATGCCAAATCATGGCCACCAGTCGCCGGCTATTGCAAGCCTTGAAAGTCAGGTTATTTACAGTTTTGCTAGTGGCTATATTTTAATTGGAGAAAAATCGCATGGCTTATCAAGAATTGTTCGATGATCTTCTGAATTTTTCTAGACTTTTTGTTGATCTTGAGGTTATTTATGATTGGATATTTGTAATTGAAGATTTTATCTTTGACAACATTCTTGAAAAGAAGCATGTCAAGTATGTCTCTTCTAAATTTACTGGATATGCTTTACATTGGTGGAAAAAGTTAATGGTAAAAAGAGTTAATCAAGGAAAAGATAAGATTCGTGCTTGGTATGTTATGAAGAGGATCATTAAAACCCATTTTATACCCCATGATTATGCTGCAATGATACTTTATAAGTTTGAGAATTGTTGACAGGGAACGAAATCTGTCCGAGCTTATCTTTCTTAATTTCAAGTTTACTATCATTGTGTGAATTTTTCTGAAAATCATGGTCTGTTAATTTCAATATTTGTGGAAGGATTACGTGATGAGATCAAAGAGCGAATTCCTTTACAATCTGTGATTAATCGTGACTTTTGGGATGTCATCAAAATCATTTTACGAGTTGAAATGCAAATCTAAAGAGAAAGAAGTCGAGCATTGAAGAAGTTAAGTCGACCACATCCACGATAACAATCTAAGATCCCTACTCCTATCACAAATCAACAGCCTAATATCATAAGTCAGCAGCCTAAAGTGATAGACGTCCAAATAAAAGAAGTTTGTGCCTCTCTGCATATTGAAGAAGTACCTAATGTTGTAGAAGAAAAGGTACAATATATTATTGATTTATAGTTTCAATCTGACAATTTGAGCAAGAATAAGCATGATGATTCCTTGGAGGACAAGATAAGTGTTAAAGATGAAAAGCAAAATCAAGTTGAAGAAGCAGAAGTGATCGAAATGGTTCTACCTATTCACATTGAAGACAAGAAAATTGTACTTGAAGAAGATTTGATTGAGAAGGTAAAACTTGTTAGAGAGCGTATTGAGCGACAATTAGGAAAAGATAAGAGTTATTTGATCATTGTTCGTTCTTGGAAATCTTCATCGCCTCAAAGAATTTATAAGTGAAGGAAGTTGATGAAGTACGGATACTTCAAAGTTTCGAGGAAGATTGATGAGAAAGACAACAAGTTCGTATTACAAGATGATTTGCTCGTACACTACAAGTTTCATCTTCCAGACTGTATTCAAACTCAAGGACGAGTTTCTTTTAAGAGGGGGAGTATGATGTACGACGTTATTTTAATATTTTAGGATTCTAGAATTTTTTTTTCTATTTTAATTAGAGCCAATTAAGGAATGTGCCTTAATCTTTTATTTCTATTATAATTGTGATTTAATTTTCCTTTTTGAAGTAGGTTTACTCTATTATAAATAGACAGGTCTTGTTATTGTTTTCATAACTTCAATTATTCAATAAAATCTCTCTTTCATAATTCTCTCTGGGATTATCTATTAAAATCTCTCTTGTAGAGTCGTTTGGATTAGAACGTCATCTAATCTTGCTTTATAGCATTATTAAAAAATCTCATTGAGTCGTTTGTATTAGAATAGATCTAATCTCGCTTCGATTAGAGCATAAGCTAATCGCGTTGGCTTCGTCCGTACTAGAACAATGTCTAGTGTTTTCCTATCTTATCAATTCCGCTTCCGCTACACCGCTCCATCATATTTATTTTTTCCAACTAAATCATTTATATATTTTTCGCTTTATAGTTTGTCAAGATACAATGCTACACTCAAGGAGAGATTGATGAAGTTAGATGCAAATGGGCTAGGTATACATGGCAACTTGCTGCTAAATATGGAAATTAATTGATTGATAATTCAAGGTTACTATGTAACTTATCATGATTTAACTAAGACTTGAAATAAATGATTTTGATATATATTTTTTCTTTGTAAATAATGTTGTAGGTTGCTTGTGGCGGTATGACTAACTTGAAAATATTGGATATGAAGAGTTTATGAGAATTTAGATGTGGTAGCTAGATTACATGTGGGAGAGCGAGTATTTTGTTGAAGAAGAAGGATTGTCAAAGTTCTTTACATTAGAGTATGAGATTGAGAATTTTGTTGGTTAGTAGTGGATTTTGTTACAATTTCAAAATTTTTGTAAAGATTCATGAAGGATTGTCTAAGATTTTTGTAAAGCAATATTTTGGATATGTTATCATTTGTCAATTATAAAAATATTATTAAATAGAAAATTAAAAGGAGTTTGATGATACATTGTTTTGAAATATTGTAATTTTTTTTAATAACATCAAAGATGACGGTTATATAAAAACTAGTCATTGTACTGTAATAATATATATGACCGTTATTATTTGCAAAACTGACATTATAAAATAATAAAAATTGACATTTAATGACGGTTTTTATCCAAAACCGTCATAAAAAAGAACAAATCAATGATGGCTTTCAACAAAACCGTCCTAAAAACCGAATGCCATCACACATTTAATGACGGTTTTTATACAAAACGGTCATAAAAAAGTTCAAATCAAAGACGGTATAAAAAAAAATAGTCATTAAAACCGGATTTCATTACACATTTAATGACGGTTTTTATCATAAAAAAGTACTACCATCGTTAAAACTCACACATTAATGACGGTTTTGATACAAAACCATCATAAAAAATACAAATTAATGGCAGTTTTATTGAAAACCATCATTAAAACCAGATTGAGTGCAAATCAATGACGATTTTGTTGAAAACTGTCATTAAATGGTTATTTTTAGAAAACCGTCATTAAAAACTACTCCTAATATGACATATTATGACGGTTAAATTAACCGTCATCATATAATTTTTATGACGTCATAAAAAGTGCAGCCCTTTTAATGTCGAGGCTTTTTAAAACCGTCATAAAAAACCCATTTTCTAGTAGTGATGGTTCATAATTTGCTAAATGTTTTTATTATAAATTTATAAGTAGTTAGCATAATTAATTTTTTTTCTACAAGATGTTTTACTAAGAGATAATTGCATATATAACAATAGTAATGATGTAGCATGGTCAATTAAGCATGCTATATAATAGATGAAACAATTGGTAGTTGCATTTGATATGGCTGCTGTATTTGGTCAGATTAATGAATTTTCCATATTCTAGAGTAGTAAGTGTATTAAAAACAATAAATCTGATACAGCAAATCAATCAAGATAATAAGAAAAGAATTGTTGGAATTGGCACCCATGATGGGTTGGACTGGCCAACATAAAGAACAATCTTGAAGCTTCTTTTAGATAAAGTTTCATATGATTGTTGTAAGTCTAATTGAACTCTAAGAGTTATGAAATCTTTTGGTTGACTTCAATTAGGGGTGTTCAAAATCTAATCCAATCCGCTCAATCCGTTTGATCTGCAAAAATTCAATCCGTAAAAGTCTAATCTGTGAATTGGTGGATCAAATTGGATTGAAATTTAAAAATCCGTAGTCGGTGGATTGGATATGGATTTACTTCTGTAAATTTGCAAAAATCCTCGAATCTGCAAAAGAATAAAAAATATTTATTTAATAAAAAATAAAACTAGTAAATGTGACATTACTACTTACTAATGAATAAATAAGTTAAATGTAGATACATTAACACCATATTATATCTTATCTGATAATAATATAAAATAAAAAATAATTAAGTAATTGAATAATCAAATAATAGAAATAGCCTCTTAAACAGTTAATTTTAGTTTATTTTCATGTATTGATCTAAACAAATAATATTTTTTTCTTCTCGGTGTGTTATATTTTAAAACTTTGAATGTATTATTCTAGCTTTATTTAAACAATTAGTTTATTTAAATCTTATTCAATTTTGAATTTGATCGGTAGTAAATTATTTTTTGTATTAAATTTTTTTATTTAATTAGTTCAAGGATTGGACAATTAAAAAATTTTAATCCACAAATCAATCCGCAAAATGGTGGATTGGATCTAATCCGCATCCGATCCGCAAACATATGGATTGAATTTGGATTGAATTTTCCCAATCCGTGGATTGGATTGAATTGAAAATTTATAATCTGCAAAATCGTGGATCATATATGGATTGATGCCCAATCCGCAAAATCCGATCCATGAACACCCTTAACTTCAATCACTCTCATTAGCTTCTTTATAAGCACACTTATTGTATCTAAAATACAAATGTGAGAGGCATGAAAAATACATAGAACATATTAGAAAATACAAAGAGTGAAAACGAGAAAAAAAAAAAAGCAGTGGGCTCTTGCAATGAAATCCAAGGTGATTTACTTTTATTATGATTATCCTCTAACCATAAGCATACAGTGGCATAAGGATTGACAATGACATAATCTCGTTCTGGTTCGCCACCACGTTCAGAGATCAAAAGGTACACTTTTAAATCTCCCATTAATTATATGTTGAATAGACACAAATATCGATAAGAATTATGAACAAGAAAAGTAACTCTATGAATAAAAAACAAAGCAAATCAATGTAACAATATTTAGACCTATCGATCAACACTTACAGCTTTATTGGTAAATCAAGAACAGTTTACAGAGAATCTTGAACCCTTATGTACAGAAAATTGATCTAATCACATTCTTAACCTCTCATGCTTACAATGATTTACCCCCTTTATAGAGCTGCTTTGGGGCTATTTGAACAGCTTCTCAAGTCTCAACAAAACCCGGTAAGTTGACGCCAATGCTAACAGATGTATCGCCAGTTTGATTGGCTTTGACTTAAGTTAATCACATGTTTTGTAGGTGATAATTTTATTTTATTTTTAGAACAACCCCAAGTCACTACACTAAACATGCATTTGGCAGTTTGTATTATACTGTATTTTATTCTATTAAAACTTTGTTCTTATGCTAACCCATGTATGGCTGCAATTTTTGGTTTCATTGTACTGCATTAAAAAGGTGGCTAATACAATGAAAGATGTATAAAATAAACCCTTGGGGGTAGGGTTTACCCCGTATTCCATTAAAGCACAATTTATATTTAAATATAATCATTTATTATTATTTAATAAATTATAATAAATTTAAATTTATTAAATATTAATTTATTTTTAAATTTAATTAAAATAATAAGATAAGATAGTAATAAACCTAAATATTTAATAAAAATTTATTTTACTTTCGTTACCTAAAATCATTTTAATTATTTTACTTTAAATACGTAAAAATGATTTTAATTTTATTTAATGTTCATTATTTAATTTTGTTATACATTTTATTTAATCATTTATTTTTTACTAAAATACTAAATTTAAATTAAACAATTATATTCAACATTAATGAATAAAAATAAATTTATAATTTAATATTATATTTTTATAATATAATACAATTTATATTATATTATATAATTATATAGAATTATATTCTTACAATATAATATTAAATTACATATAATTATATGGAATTATTTTCTTACAATATAATATTAAATTATACTATATTAATAACTAATATATTGAAATAAATTATTACAATATAATATTTTTAATAATATAGCACAATATTGTAATATTTTATTATTTAATAATACTATATTATTAAATCATTTTTATATTATAAAAATTAATATATAAAATTAATTATTTCATAATTAATTTCAAAAATTAATAATAAGACCATGAAATATTAATAAATTTAAATAATATTTATTTTATTTCATTGTTAATATAAAATAATATTATTTTATACAATACAATCCATACTACACTAACATAGTATTTTATTAAAACTCAATGTAATGCACCAAAATGCAATACGTCATAATGTAATACAACTAATACAGTGTAATATAATAAAGTGTGCCAAATACACCCTAACATCGTAAAACACAGCTCCCTGAATGTCATTTTCTATTATGACATTTTGACACTTTTTCCCCTAGACTTCTGGAAAATAAGACTTTGATGTGCCTAAAAGAAATTTTACAAAGGAATCCTTCTCACTTCCCAAAGACATTCAAATCAAAAGACAATTTATGGGTTTGAAAATTTTTAACTTCCATTTATAAATGTAACTTCTGAGAATTAAAATGCATTACGAAGCTACTCTCTTTCCTAAATTTCAGAATTGAAAAGAAAAAAAAATAGTTAATTTTAAGTTTTTTTTGTTAGACTTATTGTTATTTTGTACCCTAAAAGTCTGCAATAAATAACAATTATTGAATTTAATAAAATCTATTTATTCATTCTTCATATTGAGCATATATTCTCAGCCCTTAGTTATAACGTATATGATTTATGTATTGGGCATAGACATCAATACTGAAAGAAATAAATCACAAGTTCTTTATAAATAAAAAAAGATTGTTCACATTTATTAATAAAATGGACATTTCATTATGTAAGACTGTAGGTTTTATATTTCTATGGTCTGTGGTTTTATCTTGATCACTAAAGTATAGACTTCGAATAGAAAAATTAGTATAAATATGAGACACATATATTGAATCGGACTAGTGTGAATTATGATATAGTTTAACAAATATTACTAATTATAATTCACATAAGCTTTAATAAGCTTAATCAACCATAATCTTGAGTGGGTAATGAACATGCTTTCATGTGTTATGTCTTTTGAGTTATCACGGAGTGAGATCCATATATAAGGTTAAAACCTCGATATCTTAGAGATATGATTTCATGGATCATAGGAATATATACTTATAAGTTACAAGATGGAATTTATACAAATGATGTTTACCTATGCTATTTGTGGTACTTGATCATTTAAATCTATAATAAATTGTTTATTGAATAATAATATTTATTTATAAATTTATTTACAAATATAAATATATTGAAATTGATCATTTGAACAAATGGTGACTCAGGGGTAAATATTTAATTACAGAGGCACGAAATTTATCATGGGCCTAGCTTTAATTATAAGCATTAGATATAGAGCCAATTAAATGATTATTATTGGTTTAAGACCGGGCCTAATATTAATTAAAAGGAGCTTTAATTTATTGGGCTTTTATTTATTTATATGGATCACTAGAGTGCAGTCTTGGGCTTTTAGTAGAATATCTTAGCGTTAACTTAGTAATTCTGATGTGTCATGAGGAGACTGTGCCATAACTATTAAGTTGGAGCTAGAAAGCCCATGAGTCTGCAATCCTTCTACTAGCTCAATTCATATTCAAACTCTGACTGATAAGTGCTTATATAAAGTAGAGGAAATTAGAACAGAGATAATACTTTATATGTAGATTTTCTTGAAAAGAAAAAAATACAGTTCTAGGGTTTCCATCTCTTACACTTTAGGATCTTTACGCGCCCATTTGAGGGAGACTGGAGGGAGACCATTAAGGATAGCAGAGAATATTAAAATCTTCCTCTACATCAGATATTTGAGGTCTTCCTCTGACCCTTTGCATGTATACATAATTAAGGAAAGATCCCAACTTCCAGTGATTTTATAAACTAGAAAAATTATTTTTCTAGGCCAGATTTACCAACAGTTTTACGGTATTTTATTTATTTATTAGGAAAAAAGCCACCCACACCCCCAATGTTTGCTTAAATGGTCACCCAAATCCCCTCAGTTTCATAAATGGTCACACAAACCCCTTTCATTTCATAAATGACTATTATACCCTATGATTATAACAACCCAAATAAATATAATTATAATAATAAGATAAAAATAATAAATAAATATCGTATGATACAAATAAAATATTACAATAAATTTAATTAATAAAATAACATATATAATGAAAATTATTTTTAATATTAAGTGATTATTAGTTTATCCTGACGGATTTTATTAATTCCAAAACTTATTAATCCAAAAATTGACTCTAAGATTTATACTAATATAGACATAATTAAAAAAGATTTTGTAATTAAAATAATATAAATTTTATAAATTATATTAATGTTAGGTATAATTATTTTAATATTATTAATATGTCAAATATATTTTTTGATTATTAAAAGAATATACATATTAATAATGTTAAAATAACTTTTCTAATATTAAAATAATTTATAAATTTTATCTTATTTTATATATTGTATGATTTTAATTTATATTTATATTTATTATAGAAGTTTATTTAAAGTCAATTACATTGGGTTGTTAATCAAGGGTATAATTGTCAAAAAGAGGTCTGTGTGACCATTTACGAAACTGAGGGGGTCTGTATGACCATTTAAGCAAACCTTGAGGGCGTGGGTGATTATTTCCCTATTTATTATAAAAAAATTTAGTCATGAAATTGTAATTTCTTTTCCGATCAATGACCGGTAATTTCAAAATAAAAAAACTCTTTTTTGGTGGAATTGGGCTTGCATTGTAGTTTAATTTTTTCTTTTAAAAATACTATAAAGAATCAATTACATAATCCAATGAGAGGATCAATCATCGAATAATAATTTAATTATATGTAGAAAAATGTTCTATTACCTAATATAAAAACATGTCAAAAAATAATAATAAAACGCGCATTGCTTTTTTTTTTTTTAAACTCAAAATTATGGAATTGTTCTATTGTTGAACAAGCCCCTCTAGAATTAATTTTTGGATCCACTATAGACAGTGGCGGAACTAGGATTTTAGTTTGATTGGGGTTTAAATGTATTATTTTAAGTTCAAATTTTTATTTAAAGTTATTCGTAGTGCAAATTTGACTTTCAGCTTAAAAATTATGAATATAGAAAAAATATTACAAAAAAATAATATTATTGAAATCTTAAAATATATGAAAATACAAAATAATTATATCTTATGGCATCTAATTGGATCATATATCAAAAGAGAATTTTACGTATAAAAGATTCTATTCTAATTTTCTTATCAATTTCTCTCTCAATGTGTATAATCAATATATTCATTTAATAAACTTAAAAATGATTTTGAAAAGCAAGCTAATTTTAGTGTTCGCTAAATTTTTTTAGAAATCACTTCTGACAAAATCATCTCATCCTGTAGTAGATTTTAAAAAGTAGGGAAAGAGTAACTTTTTAAAATTTGATTTTGAGAATCACTTATATAATATATATATAAAACCGTGCAGTTTAAGAGTATAATTTTTTAATGCTCTTAAACCATGGGGTTTAATAACTTTTCCGAACTTTAAAATCCCGGACCAAATCGGGACTATACCAAAATTTTAAAGTGCAGAAAAGTCCGAAAAAACTCTAAAACCATGCGGTTTAAGAATACAATTTCTTAATGCTCTTAAACTATGAGGGTTAATAGCTTTTCGGCACTTTAAAATTTCGAATTGGAGCATTTTTAATATATATATATTATGTCTAATTCAGTCATTTTTATTTTTACAGTAATTTAACATTAATATTTACCAACACATAACTATTTATAAAACTAACAGCACTTTTAAAAATAAATTTTACAAAACGTTTAACTGATTCTATTCACAATTCATTATTTCTACAGCATAACTAACAACAACTATTTTAAAAATTATAATATTACCAAACTGGCTCTTAATTGTTATAAATACATGTGTTTGTAATATGTTTTAGGGGCCAATATTTGCTTTTCACCTAACTCTGAAAAGGTTTTTAAAAATTTTCCAAAATTGGGGCAGCTCAGTCTACCTTAGGCATGCAGTTCAACCACCAACAACATAGAGTCTGTTTAGGATTAAGATGTTGTAGTTTTTAAGCTACAATTGCTGTGAAAAAAAGCTATAACTATGAAATAAAAGTTAATAGCATGTAGTAAATATAATTTTTAAATAATAATTTTGACAAAATTATTAAAGATATAATAATTTTTTCATTATACAAGTAAAAAATCATATTAATATAGCTTCCAAGTTACAGTCGGTAGTGTTTGCTAAACACTTTAGTACTGTTGCTTTTAAGTTACAGCTGCCTAATCTCAATCTCAAACAAACCTTTATTGATAGTCATATAAAGTTTAAACATTAGCCATATTTTTTTTTAATAGTGATTACACATCAAATTATTAATTATATATCAGACATTTATAATTGCTATTTTAGCAGACAAATAGACAAACAAATAGTCCTTACAAATATTGGAGGGATATATTATTTTTACTTGTATTCACAAGGGAGAAAGACTATTTACAAATTAATTTCACTCAATCATACTTAATTGAGAAAATTTTTGAGCCCTAACCTTAGCTGTGACTCGAACTTGAGTGTTTTGATTACCAATAAGCTACAAGCCCATTGCCAAATTTAAAACTATTCGTATTAGAAAAAACAACAATTCCACCCACTAGCGGGCATAACTTTCAAAAGACAAATGCCCTGTAAACAAGTTAAGTTGGTCAGCCATGGCCCCAAAAAGCAACAGTCAACTTTGCCGTTAGTTTTGACGAGTTTTCAAGCTCTTCTAGAAAATAGAAGTCTTTGTGGAAAAACTTATGATCACTTGTCTAATTAAATATCACCGCTCATTCAATCTTTTGATATTGATATTGAAATTGCGTGGCTCAAAATAATTTTAAGAAGTTAAAAATTAATTTTAGTATATGATAAATTTATTTTAAATTCACTATTTAAAAACTCATTATATTCTATTACAGAAATTTAAAATATGAAAAAAAGTAGCTTTTCAAAGCGTTATTTTAAAAATCATATTTATATTTAATAAAATTTCACTCAAAGAAGTGAAATTAAGAAAGTACAATTATTAGTTTTTTAGGTACTAATTATTATATATTCACAATTCAAAATTATTATTTATACATATATATATATGTGTGTAAATATATTTCATTTAATATTATGTTTATTTTAATTATTTGCATTCTAAAATAATATTTCATTTAATATTTGGTCTATTTTAATTGTTTGTAATCTAATAGTCATTCAATAGTAAGATTTACCAACTTATAACTACTTTTAAAATTAAAAAACCAAATATTGAACTATAAAAATTTTCGCAACTAATTATTTGTACAACGTAACTAACAATAATTATTTTAGAAGCCATAGAACTAGCATTTAGGGCCCGTTTGAGATTGTTTTTAAAAGACTTAAAAGTGAGCTAATTTTTTTGTTTGGTAAATTTTTTTTAAAAATTTTCTAAAATTTGAGTAGCTCGATCTACCTTAAGCATGTAGTTATACCACTAACTAGATTCATACTTATTTAAAGTTAAAACATTAGTCAAATTTAAAACTATATTAAAAAAAAAAAAGCAACAACCAATTTTGGCCATTAGTTTTGACGAGTTTTTAAGTGCCTTTGGAAAAATAGAAGTCTTTGTGGAAAAACTTTTGAGCACTTGTCTAATTAAATATCACAACTCATTAAATATGTAGTCACGTCTAATAATTATCAACACTCATTAAGATTCATTTAATGTTAATGTTTTAAGGCTTAAAAATAATTTTAAGAATCTAAAAATTAATTTTAATTTATGATAAATTTATTTTAAAATCACTTTTTAAAAACTCACCATATTCTACTACAAAATTTAAAAAACATGAAAATAGTAAATTTTCAAAGTGTTGTTTTGAAAATCATATTTATATTTTAATAGAATTTCACATAATGAAGTAAAATTAAGAAAGTACAAATAGTAGTTTTTTAGGTACTCATTATATATATTCACAATTCAAAATTATTATTTATACATAGTTATATGTCAGTAAATATATGTCATTTAATATTATGTCCATTTTAATTGTTTGCATTCTAACAGTAATTTAATAGTAAGATTTATCAAATATTTATAACTGCTTTTAAAATTTAAAAAAAATAAATATTTAACTATAAAAATTTTCACAACTAATTATTTATACAATATAACTAACAATAATTATTTTAGAAGCCATAGAACTAGCCCTTGGGGCCTTTTTGGAATTGCTTTTATGACGCTCAAAAGTGAATCGTGAAAAGCTAAAAGCTAATTTTGGTATCTAGTAAATTTTTTTAGAAATTACTTTTGGCAAACTAACCCCATTCTATAGCAAATTTTGAAAAGTAGGGAAATAATAGCTTTTCTAGATCTAATTTTGAGAATCACTTTTATATTAAATATAATTCCTTATATATTCTCATATATATTATAAAAATCCAATATTATCCTTATTAATTAGAAAATAACATCATCAACTTTAAAGAGATTATTATTATTATCAATTATATTAAGATAAACAAATAAAAATTAAATTAATAATATAAAATATTTATTTTAATTATCAATTTTGTATATACAATAAAAAAATATGTTATAAACATATGTTTTAATGTGTAAATAAATTTTATTCAACATTATGTTCAACTTAATCATCTACATTCTTACAGTAGTTCAACAGTAAAATTTTTATAAAACACATAATACTACTTTTAAAACTCACAGCACTTTTAAAAATGAATTTTACCAAACTTTTAACTAATTCTTTGCACAGCTGAATATTTATACAACACAACTAACATCAATTATTTTAAAAACTATAGAATTACTAAACTGGCCCTTAGGGTCTGTATGAGATTGAGGTTGGGCAACTATAACTTAAAATCTACAACACTAAAGTATTTGGCAAACACTAACTACTGTAGCCTGGAAGCTATGTTAATATGATTTTTCACTTGTTTAATGAAAAATTTATTATATCTTTAATAATTTTATCAAAATTATTATTTAAAAATTGTATTTGCTACATGCTATTAATTTTTGTTTCATAGTTATAGCTTTTTTTCATAGCAGCTGTAACTTAAAAACTACAACACCTCAATTTCAAACAGACCCTTAGTCTCATTTTATTAAGAAAGTATCTCATTTTAACTTAAAAAAAACAGACCCTTAGTCTCATTTTATTAAGAAAGTATCTCATTTTAACTTTTAAAAAAACATAATTCTATAGTGTAAATCGGTTCGAACTCCCGGGTGGATATGAGCAATTTTCAAATACCAAATTTTTACGCCCTTCTAATATATTTTGTTAATTAAAAAAAATAGTTTCATAATTAATTTCTTTTTTCAGCAATCGATTAAATAAAACTTGGTCAATATTTTTCCATATAGAGTATAGACGACGTAAACGAACCAACGTGTGGGCTATAGCTCATCAATAAATTACAAATTAAGGGATTTAAATTGTTTAAACTTTCATTTAGACCCATCTAAATCGAAACTTCGAAACATAACCATTAATTTTGGTTTTTTTATCTAAATCGAAACTTCGAAACATAACCATTAATTTTGGTTTTTTTAAGCTAGCGATGAAAAATCAGCGTAAAAGTTCCTAAAATGTTCAAGTGAGCTGAAGTTTTTTATACCTCCTAATGCTTTATCTGAAGCAGTCTTGTAATTTAATGTTTTCTGCATTCTAAATTTCCTGATCAAGATTTCTCATCACCAGGAGAGAGACAGATGGCTTCTTCTTCATCATCTATCAATTTGATTCCTCATATAAAGTATGATGTTTTCCTTAGTTTCAGAGGCAAGGATGTTCGCCACAACTTTATCAGCCATCTTAACGCAGCTTTGTGCCGGAAAAATATTGGAACTTTCATCGATGACAAACTTAATAGAGGAGATGAGATTTCTCCGTCACTTTCGAGTGCAGTTGAAGGATCAAAGATTTCGATTGTCATTTTCTCGGAAGGGTATGCTTCGTCCAGATGGTGCTTGACTGAACTTGTGAAGATCCTCGAAAGCAAGAACAAGTATGGACAGATTGTAGTCCCAATTTTCTACCGCGTTGATCCATCAGATGTGAGAAACCAAACTGGAACTTTTGGGGATTCATTTTCGAAGCTTGAAAAACGATTTAAGGAGAAGATAGATTTGCTGCAAACATGGAGGATTGCTATGAGGGAGGCAGCCAATCTATCTGGCTTTAATTCTTATGACATTAGGTAACTCTTCTCACAGAATTTTCTACCATCTCGTGTATATATATAATCACAATAGGGAAGGAATTGTGCATATTAAGATATTGAAAGCACCAATACACTTAATTAAAAAAAATTAACAATATATATATATATATATATATATATATATGAATTTTTTAATTTTTTCAATTTTACTTTAATGAAATTGGTCGTGAAAATAAGAACTTTAAATGTTTAAAATTTTAAATACATGTAATAGATGAGCCAAATAAATATAATTATTTAAAATAATATATATTTTATAATAATTTTTGTTATAAAATTCGAGTTTGGGTTGGACCCCAGGCTTATCAAGTGATATCCAGGGACTAGCTTGACCTCATTCTCGAGGTAGGTAATACCAGGCCCATATCGCCTAGGTCCAGGCCAGGTGGGTATTTTTAACATCCCTACTTGCTTCCATGGCAAGAGGCCAAAGAAACTATGCTTATATTTTGGGATACTATTTAAAATAAATAGTGAATGATAAAATAGATCAGAAAGTTTATAAATTATTATACATAATAAAATTATATTTTTAACATTAGGCGGCGAGGATCACTATGTTGTAAAATTAATTTCTATTTTTTACTTTGATCAAGTTTCACATCTGCATTGTTACCTATTGGAATTATAAACACAATGTGCATCTTTCTTTATTTTTTGTCTATACTAGATGTCGTTCTAGTGTATATTTTTGAAACTCAAGAAAGAATAGCTCTCAAAGAGAGAAAACGTCGAGTTAATGATAAAGATAAACCTAAAAGGGAATAATCTGAAATATTGTTAATGAAAAGCTTGTAGGTATTACAATAAACTAAAATAACAAGCCTATTTATACTAATAGCTAACGTCATCCTAATTCTTCTCAAATAAGAGAAATTATCTAAAACCCTAATTAAACCAGAATTACAAATATAACTCAAAATAAGTTTAATAAAATAAGATAAATCCTAATAAAATACTAAAATCCTAAAGGTAGTGTTTACTTCTCGAATTGGAGTGGGAATCTTGGTATTAGAAGTGTGGAGCGGGAGTGGAAGTAGGTTGTTTACTTACACTGGAATGAAAGTATGGAATAGGAATCAGAATCTCATTTATGTGTTTACTTTGTTTTGGATTGGAAGTAAATTGTCTCAAATTACAATTTTACCATTTATTTAAAGAATTGTAGTTTTAAGAGAAATTATCTCTGCACCACTTTTGTTTTATCAAATATATATTTAACTACCACAAAATTATGATATGTTCTCTGCACCTTCTTTGTTTTTAAACTTGCATCAATCAACCATTTAGACAATGGTAAATGACTATTTTACCTCAAAATGAAATAAAATAATTTTATTTTACAAAAATTTGAAAAATAAAGAATACACTTGAATTTAATAAAACAAATAAATCTAAAAATCCAAGATTTTTAATTTTTTGTAATTATAATTCATTTAAATATTATCATGTTAATTTTTTGTAATTTTAATTTATTTAATTTTTTTAATTAAATTAAGTATAGGGAAGTTTAAAAAAAATAAAATGAAGAGAAAAGATAGAGAAAAGCTCCCTACAATTATTGTAAACGTTCCTATAATTAAAATTAAGAAACTTCCCTATACGAAAATTAAATAAAATTATAATTACAAAAAATTAACATGATAATTTTTAAATTAAATTATAATTATAAAAAGTTAACATATTGAATTTTGAGATTTATTTGTTTTATTAAATTCAAGGGTATTCTTGTAATTATAAATTTTTAATTTATAAAATTTGTAGAATAAAATAGTCTTTTAATTCATTTAAGGGTAAATGATCATTTGCTAGTGTCAAATTGGTTAATTAATAAAAGTTTAAAAACAAAGATGTACAAAGAACACGTCAAAATTTTGTGGTGGTTAGATGTATATATGACAAAACAAAGATGATGTAGAGATAATTTTCCTAGTTTTAATTACAAAGTGAATAAAAAAATATATTTGTAAAATAAATTATTTATTTTATTATTAATTTTAATTATATAAATTAATAATAATTATTAATATACTTAATTATGTAAATCATAAATTTTTTATTAATTTTAACTATAATTATGTAAATTAAAAATTATTGACAAGAGGAACACAAATGAAACATTATTATTAATAATATAATACAAAATTAATATTTTCTTTGAATAAACTATTTATTATTATTAATCATTACCAATAAATATAATACTATTATTTTTAAAAAATATAATAATACTATATTTTTGAAATAAAGATAGTATATAGTAATATTATTAATTCTCTATGAATATAATAATATAATTTTTAAGTAATTTTAACTTAGAATCAATGTTAATTATTATTTTTAACTAAATATCATAATATTGTATTTAATTAAGTTTAATATTATTTTTTTTAATAAATGTAATATTATTAAATAATAAAATAATATCATTTATTTTAAATAAATATAACATTATTTTATTTAATAAATATCATTTTATTATATTTAATAAGGGGTAAAAAAATTCACTCCCGCCTCCCCCATGAGAGTGGGCATCTCACTCCTCACTCCAACAGTGGGTAGGACCCACGGAATGGGACTTCTACTTCCACCTTTAAATAAGTATGTAAACAGTGGAATGTAAGGACTCCACACTCCCCGCTCCCACTCCAATAAGATAGCGTTTACTTTTTGGATTACAGTGGAAATTATGAGTGGAAATTCTAGAATTGGGAGTGTGGAGTGTGAGTGCGAGTGCGAGTAGATTGTTTACTTATACTAGAATGGGAGTATAGAATCAGAATCCGAATCTAATTGATATGTTTACTTTGTCTTAAATTGGGAGTAAATGGTTTCAAATTATAGTTTTTAATTATAAATTTAATAAAAAATACTTTTGAAAAATAAAATATCTATTTTATTATATTTATAAATTAATAATAATTATTAATATTCTTGATTATTTAAATCATAATATTTTATTAATTTTAATTATGTAAATTAAAAATTATTGATAATAGAAACACAAATGAAACATTGTTATTAATAATATAGTACAAAATTAATATTTTCTTAGAATAAACTATTTATTATAATTAATTATTCATATTAAATAAATATAATAGTTTTATTTTTAAATAACTATAATAAAATTATCTTCTCAAAAAAATTATAATAATATTATATTTTTAAATAAAGATAATATATAGTAATATTGTTAATTTCTATGAATATATATATATATATATATATATATATTAATTATTTTTAACTTAGAATCAATGTAAATTACTATTTTTAACTAAATATAATAATATTATTTAAATAAATTTGATATTATTTTATTACATTAATTATATTAAATTAATTTAAAAAAAAGGTAAAAGAGGAAGAGGTGGGAATGAGAAATCCCACTCCCACTTCAAAATTGGGTGGGGCCCACGGAGTGAGACTTCTATTCCTAAGTTTAAATAAGTTAACACTTGAGTGGGATGACTCCGCACTCCCCACTCTCACTCCAGTAAATAAATGCACTTTATTCCACCTCTATTCTTCCTACACCAGTCTCCTTCTCTTCGGAAAAAACTCGTTGCCGAGTTTTATTGAAAACAAAAGACGATTTGGAGAATGAAACTTATAGTGAAGTAGTAAATAATCTTATAATACGAACACGTAGCACTTTGCATCAACTTTTCTTGAAACTAGAAAGTACCAAAACTTCAAATTCTTCTTGCTTTTGAGTATGGCTCTTCTAAAAATTATGGACTTATAAAATACTAAATAATAAATTGACTCGAATACCTATGCTTCCTACATCACTATATTTGATCTTACTGCTATTTTTCTTACTTTTTAGGTCAGAATCTGTACTTATAGAGGGAATTGTGAATGACATTTCAAAGAAACTGAATGATTTATTCCCAAGTGATGACAAAGACCAGCTGGTGGGAGTAGAATCAATCATCCAGGAAATTGAATCACTATTAATGTCTGGGTCGACTGATTTTAACACTGTAGGCATTTGGGGAATCGGAGGAATAGGCAAGACAACAATTGCCAGTGCTATTTACAGAGACATCTCTAGTCATTTTGAAGGTTCTTATTTTATGCAAAATATTAGAGAAGAGTCAGAAAAAGCAGGCGGATTAGCTAGTTTTCGACGAGAACTTTTTTCTACATTACTAGAGGATATAAATGTGAAGATTGGCATTCCCAATATCGGCCTCAACTTTGCAAGTAAAAGGCTCAGCCGAAAGAAGGTTCTAATTGTTTTTGATGATGTGACTTGTATACAACAAATAGAATTATTAATTGGAGGTCTTGATAGACTCGATTGTTTCATTCCTGGGAGTCGAATTATCATAACAACAAGAGATGCACAATTGCTCAAGAACATTCCTAGGAGTCAAATGGGTAATGTATTTAAGGTTAAGGAATTATCATACAATGATTCTCTTACACTTTTCAGTCGAAATGCCTTTGGGCAAAACCATCCTGCTGCAGGTTATTTGGAGTTGTCAAATATAGTGATAAACTATGCAAATGGTGTTCCATTAGCTCTTAAAGTTTTGGGGCACTATCTATTTGGAAGGAGTGAAGAAGAGTGGCAAAGTGCAATAAAAAAACTTAAAAGAATTCCTCACATGGATATCCAAAAGGTGTTGAAAGTGAGTTATGATGGCCTTGATGATGAAGAGCAAAATATCTTTCTAGATATTGCATGTTTCTTCAAAGGAAAAGATCGAGAACTTGTCGTGAATTTTCTAGATGCCTGTGGCTTTTCAGCAAAGATAGGAATACGTGTTCTTGTTGATAAGTCCCTGGTGACTATATCAAACAATATGATAACAATGCATGATTTGCTACAAGAAATGGGTAGGGAAATTGTGAGGCGAGAGTCCATTAAAGATCCTGGAAAACGCAGCCGATTATGGCATCATGAAGACATCTATCAAGTTTTAAACAAAAATACTGTGAGTTCAAAGCATTAACTTTCCATTTCTCTTTTGGTTGTGGAAGATTTAATTTAGTACTTTGTTAGATAGATAATATTATTTTTTAGGATGCCTTCACATACAACTTATAATATATAGAAAACTCTTTTGTACAAAATATATAAAACTAATGGCGGACTGATGTGTTACATTGTATAGATCATATAAGTCATGTTACGGTTTCTAATAATAAATAAAAGGTGTAATTAGTGAAACTTGTTGAATATTTTCTTCTAATAATCAATTAATAATTTTATTTTTATTATTAGTTATTTATTTCACATTAAATTATAATATTTATAGTAATACTTAAATTAATAATTTTATTTTTTGAATTATTAATTATTTATATTTTTTAGTTTTAATGTAAAATATTATTATAAACATTACAGATTGATATAATATAAACATTGATAAATTAGTAAATATGCTTGAGTTATAGAATTGATCCCAACAAATTAATCCTTTGAGAATCGTGGGAAAATGAAACAAAAAAACTTAATGAACTGTATAGATACGACGGCTGTACTCTAGGCTTCTGGCATTTCCTTACTCATTATTTTCTCTCTTTTCAGGGGAGTGAGGCAATTGAGGGCATCTCCTTGGATATGTCTAAAGTCAAAGAGATATGTTTGAATCCTAATACTTTCACAAAGATGCGTAGATTGAGATTCTTCAAATTCTATAACTTAATCTCGGGAGAGCGCAGATGTAAGGTGCGTGATTCAAGATGCCTGGAATCTCTTTTCAATGAACTAAGGTATTTTCGTTGGGATGGATACCCTTTGAAATCATTGCCTTCAAAGAATTTTCCAAAACATCTTGTTTCACTTGAGATGCCTCATAGCAATGTTGAACGGCTCTGGAATGGTGTCCAGGTATATCTTAAATATTTATATGCAAATCTTTCAATACCAAATTTTAAATGTGATGGATGCTAATTACTAGTGTTGATTTTTTATTTTCCCCAAGAATCTTGCCGTGTTAAAGCGTCTAAATCTCAGACATTGCGAGCTGCTAACCAGAATCCCAGACCTCTCACTGGCCTTAAATCTTGAGGAGTTGAATTTAGAAGGCTGTACAAGTCTGACTGAGATTCACTCATCTATTCAACATCTCAACAAGCTTGTTATCCTTGATCTCAGTTTTTGCTTTAGTCTGAAGAGTCTTCCAGCTGGAATTAATTTGGATTCCCTTAAAGTGCTACTTCTTAGACAGTGCTCAAATTTCGAGAGGTTTCCTGAGATCTCTTGTAATATAGAATACTTAAATTTGGTGGGAACCGCAATTGAAGAACTGCCTTCATCGATTGGGAATCTATCCAGACTTGTTACGTTGGATCTTACAATCTGTTCAAGGCTTAAGAGTGTCTCGAGCAGCCTCTGCAATTTGAAATCACTTGAGGGCCTTTATCTCTCTGATTGCTTAAAACTTGAGAAATTGCCTGATGAAATTGGAAATTTAGAATCTCTGAAAAGTATGTGGGCCAACGAAACTGCTATAAGCCAAGTACCGTCGTCCATTGCTTGTTTGAACAGGCTTCAACGGTTATCTTTTGAAAGATGCAAGGGTCGTCCGCCACAAATGGGTATGAAATTGCCTATTTTCTTTCAATTACAGAATCTAGAGAATCTGTCTCTCATAGATTGCGGCATCACAGAATTACCTGAAAGTCTTGGCCAGTCGCCCTCTTTAAAATATTTGAATCTAGCAGAAAACAATTTTGAGAAAATACCTTCAAGCATCAAACAGTTATCTAAGTTGTTGGTCCTCACACTACAAAATTGTAAGAGGCTTCAATCCTTACCAGAACTTCCATGCGGTAGCAGCATTTATGCCCGTCATTGCACATCACTGGAAACATTTTCAAATTTATCGACGTTGTTTACACGTTCGTCAGAGCGCTGCCAGATATTTGACTTTTGCAATTGTTTCAAATTGAACCGGAATGAGGTCAGAGAAATTGTTGAAGAAGCTCTAAAGAAAATTCAGGTTATGGCAACATGGTGGAAAGAACAAGATCTGGTGACTCTCTATATAAGTGCATATATATGTTTATAAGTTATTGTTATTTTTTCCCCCAAGTTAAATTTAATATTTATACGAAATGATGGTTTTTGTTGTGCAGGAAGATCATCATAACCCTCTTCGGGGTTGGGTCTGGTACCCTGGAAGTGAAATTCCAGAGTGGTTTAGCTTTCAAAGTATGGGATCTTCTGTAAACCTTGACCTGCAGCCAGGTTGGTTTAACAAAAACTTTGTTGGCTTTGCTCTGTGCGCTATTGTTCCAGAGTATCATGGCAACACACGGGGTTTACGAGTTGACTGTAAATGCAAACTCAAAACCAAAGACGGTGACTGGCATTTTGACACATGTCTCCTTTCTGTATGGAATGAATATTTCAAAGTAAATTCTTTCGAGTCAGATCACGTACTCTTGGGATACAGTTTCTCTCTGTGTTCATATAGTTTCGGTGGTTCCATTAACGAGGCTTGTATCCAATTCTATATTCGGGAATGTATGGGCAAAGGTGTTGATGTGAAAAAATGTGGAGCCCATTTAATATACGCCCAAGATCCCAGCAGAAGGTTGAGATCTGAGGTGGAAGATGATCAGATACTATGGCCCAAAAGACTGAAATATTCTTGAAATCCATCGCACCGGAGGTGAAAATAGTTTTTGACAGGTCTGTTTTTGCTTTCTTTAATTTGTTTGGGGGCAATACAAGCTACTGCCTAAAACAATGAATTTGGGTTTTGTCCACTTCTCACCTTTTTAAAGGGGTAAAAAAAAAAATCCCACCTCAAAGTTTTGGTTTCTTCATTCATTAACAGAGTATTTAATTGCTAAAAGACTTGTTTTATCCTATACATTTAATGTGGAACTACTATCAAGTGCTTGGTTCTTGTAAAAATTAAGATGGGCTCTCTGCCATTTTCATTCCATAAATTCACTAGCTCTCTTAAATTTGTGCTTATTATAAAGAATGACCTAGGAGCGTGGTTCTGAAACTAAAATCTTAATTTAAACTCAATATGATTAAAATGAGTTTTATGTCTCCAAATAAATAAAACATTATATCTAAAATTGTATCTCAATATTTTTATTCCAAGCATGACATTTATCATTGAATAATTAGGTATATAAAATTATTTATTTATCCATCGGACTACCTCACTTAGAATGTACAATATGAGAATTCTAAAGTGTGTAATTAGTCTAAATAAAAACTCAATTGGAGAACATCATAAGACTAGTGAATTTTTAATTACTGCTTGATACCATGTGTTTGCATTAATACTCCAATTTTTTAAAATTTTTTTTCAAATATTACAAAACAATTTTACTAATATTATAATAAGAAGTTTGCCTAGACCTATTTTGATAGTTTTTTTGAACCATAATTTTGAACTCTGCTTCAAAAAAAGATAAAGAGGCATAGTCCTAGATTGGGAGAACATCTAAAATCTTATCTCGATATTTTTATTCCAAGCATGACATTTATCATTGAATAATTAGGTTTATAAAATTACATATTTATCCATCGGACTACCTCACTTAGAATATACAATATGAGAATTCTAAAGTGTGTAATTAGTCTAGATAAAAACTCAATTGGAGAACATCATAAGACTAGAAAATTTTTAATTACTGCTTTATACCATGTGTTTGCATTAATACTCCAATTTTTTTAATTTTTTTTTTCAAATATTACAACACAATTTTACTAATATTATAATAAGAAGTTTGCCTAGACCTATTTTGATAGGTTTTTTGAAGCATAATTTCGAACTCTGCTTCAAAGAAAAATAAAGAGGCATAGTCCTAGATTGGGAGAAATTCTAAAGTTGATACAAATTTGTAAACTTCAAAATTTGTTTCAACGGCAATTGCGATAATACCACACATTAGCGCGGCGCCAATGTAATCGACATTTGAGACCAGGTAATTCAGAGTCTTTCTTCAATAGTAAACTTCTTATGCAAGCAAATAAAACACCATCCTAAACCGGAATTTAGATCAAACAACTAATATATAACTCCTAAATCTCACTCAATCACACAAACCTAGCTTGATTCGCAAGTAATTGATATTCCAAATTCAGCGTTATCACTCTCTCTCGTTCTTCATTCTTCAATCTATTTTCTGATTCCTCGACTGTTTTCCTTTCCGGGAAAAGTTCATTACAATGCGTAAGGTTGATTAGATATTTCGTCCAACGGTAAAAGAGCTGGTATGCAACTTCCCCTATGACAAGATTATAAGAAACGCAGTTATTTATGATAGTCCTCTGAGAGAACATGATCTATGGGCCACAAGAACCATGGCAAAATTGGGAGCTATTTGGAGAACACAGTTTACTAGAAGATGATGGGCTCTGTATATTTTCACCAAGTTAAAGAAGCTGACATCTAATGGTTCAAAATTGAACAGAAAGATCGGCGCTGGGGCTTGGCAAACTTTGGACGGAGCCAGGGCAGTTGTGGGTTGCGAGTCTGATGATCATATATTAGGGTTCAAGAAAAGGTTTCGGTATATAAAAATATTAACAACCCTTGAGAAGACGGCATGTGGATTATGCATGAATTTACAGTTAATTCATCGATATGTTCTCTGTCGCATCAGAAAGAACAAGTCAGGACAGCATGTATAGAGAGCCAATTCGGGGAAGAAGCTTAAGACGCAGTTCATTATAGAGAGAGCCAATTCGGGTAAGAAGCTGAAATAAGTTGGTGATTATGAGCTTTTAAGGGCTGAACAAGAAGCACTTTTGGTTCAAGAAAAGCAGTTACCAAGAGCAAACAACAACATTCTGTAAATCAATCTGAAACTAGTCTATGTAAACTGTTGGTTCCATTACAATATGATATCTTTTCTTCCATATTGCAAGTACAAATATGGTTGTAGGATTCAAAGAATTTGAAACAGGACTTGAAAATGATGCCGAACCTCTCTTTTTTTTTTTATTTTCAACAAGAGATGAATAATATGGTAGTGCCCCTTTCAATGAGAATAACAAAATTCAATCACGGTGATTCAAATTACAAACCCAGGTTATAAGCCAAAGCATTTCTAAAATATGCAACTATGAGATAAAAAAACATATGCTCCAACAAACATGTACACAAGCGCTTGTGTAATGGTCGGGAAGAGCTCCATACATCATAACCAATATATATCGCACCTTGAGTTTTCTCTTTCGCATAGTAACAAAATCTTAAATCCCAATTCAAAAAGGAAGCAGCTGGATACAATCACCACTGCAAATGTAATATGATTATGTGTCAATGTGAAGATCATTTGGGCCAGGAAAATTGTTTTAATTCTCAAGAGGGTACTATATAAGTTTAATATTATAATTATTTTACCAGCTCAGCATCTCATCCTTACTTGCATTTGAGGCAATTATAAATGCCTGCACATAACATAATAAGAAAGGGCTAATGTTAAAACTAATTCACTGTTAGCCTTAAAAAAAATAATTTTTGAAGAACAGTCAATGATTGCGAATATCTTCCGGCAGTAAAATGTGCCGTGGGGAAGGTTACAGATATTAATTAAAAGTTCTTATCAATTATCCTTGAAAATGTCAAAAGATTATTTAGTGAGGAATTTATTTTGCCTACTTTTGTGTATACAGGTTTGCTCTTAGAAGGAATTGTTTGTAGTTGCCATTTATCTTTGAACAAATTCTACACAACAATAACTTTACTTGGAAACTAATTTAACAAAGCAGAAAACATATATACACTAAGTCTGTGTATATGTGTGTAATACGGAAAGTTTGGTGTATGTGCAATACAGGACAGCAGCGTCATCCAATTTGATTTCACTATCAAAGATTACACAGTAATATTAAGGCCGTGTCAATAAATGAGAAAAAGGAAGTATTCTGATCCTTACCATAGAATTAATAACTTCTAAGTGAAAATAGTAACTACAGAGACCGGTACTTCAATAAACAGATTTTCATAATGACCATGCTCTAAAAGTGTTAAGACACATACAAAGTACATAAAGGGATGGGAATTGTATTGGTTCCCACTTCTCATGGGGACTACAATAAACCCATCATGGCAGGGTAAGGCTTTTCTTAAAATTTTGGGGATCAAGGAAATTTGAAGATAACAACTAAAAACACAAATAGGGGATGAGGCAGGGTCAGGCTATGAGTGCAACACCTCACCAGCCTGTCCTGGCTTTATTGCCAAAATTACCCTGATGGATAATCCATTTTCTTATTTGTTACCACTGCTCTCAACTCTGTTATCTCTTCCCTCTTCTTCCCCAGGATATATTCGTATAAAGTAATCCATACAAGCAGTCCACTAGAAGTTTGTAACAAATAAGGAGTAAATAACACAGACATACACTATCCCAGTATAAACTAGGGAATCTCTTCCAATTTCTTTGCACAAAGTATATTAGAGTAAACATGGTCATTTTCTTTTTTTAAGATTAGGAGGTCTATCTCTATTCAATATTTAATAAGTTATATAAAATGTTTATTCATTTAGGTGAATTGGTCATTTAGAGTTTCACTTCCTCTCCATCCCTCTCTCCATTTGTCCTCAAACAAATTAGTTTGTGCTGCTGGTGCTGCATATGAGCCTAACCCATTTATTTGGTTTCAGAATGATGGGTGGAATGAAGTATATGAAAGACCTGGACCAGGACATCTACATACGAGCCATGGCTAAAACTCTGTATATGCACATAAGAAACTCAAAGTGCGTTGCATCTTAGTTGAAACAATTAGAAACTGGATAAAAGTTAAAACTATGCATAATTAAAAATAAATAAATAATCTCTATCAACTTCGACTGCTTAAATGGAATATCAGTATACACTGACCTTTTGGCTTAGAGTTCCTCTAGTTCTCTTGTTCTGTACGTAACCATCAATCCCTGCAAACATATAAGTTATAGCTCATGGCTACGGGTATTGGAAAGATAAATAAAACAACAGTGAAAAGTCCTAGTTATTACAGGAAATGAGGAAGCAGATCTCACCGGATTTGACTCAAAGACTTTGGATACAGCAGGAGAGGCAGCCTTCCCCTCCACAAAAAGGAAAAAATTAGAAACACCAATAACCTTGTGATAAAAGATCCAAGGAATAGTCTGTTCAAGTCCAGCAGAAGTACTTGTCGTAATACCTATCCGGACAAGGCCAAACCAATAGGGAGAGTGTATGAATTAGAGCCAAAACCTGAAATTTAGCAAATTTAAAATGATCCAAAAACCAGATTCGGTTTTTGGAGCATGGCCAGCCTCACTCCTCAACTTGGTCGTCCTTTCCGGCAGTGTCTTCATGTCTTAGGCAATGATGCCAATATCTGGTGGATGGAGGCCCTGATATCTCAGTTTTCGGAGCATCTTTACATGGCTTCACTTGAACTCAAGTTTCAGCGGTTTCTTGGTACTTTAGGTAGCATATGCAATGCATTTTTCAGTTGGATGCAGGCAAGCATGTCCCTGTTTTTGGCCAATCAGAAGCTATTGGTTCATATTTTTGTGATACTACAAGGTTTGCTTTTACCTTGCTGTATATGCAAACGATGTGTTAGTAGAATAAACCAATGTGGTTGGCTCTGCCACTGCAAGTTGAGAACTTTGTAGATTAACACAATTCTTTCTTTGTGATGTAAATTTGAGACTTTTTGGCCAGTGCTTTAGGTCTCAGCTGTGAGCTTTCTTTCTTTCTTAGATTTGAACTGCATTAGAGCATCTACTTTGTAAATGATGAACGAAATGGAGTTCTTATCAATGAATAAGGGTTTCCGTCTTCAGATGAGGTGTTTATCATATTTGACCATCCGCTGATTGATCTAATGTGTCAAATGATTTGAACATTGCAAACTATGACATCTGATAAATTTTTAAGATGAGTGTTGACACGGTTTTGTTTCATATTCATACCACCTGCTGAGTAACATTTGGATTGCAAGCTGTTGCATAGCCTCTGCTCTTCATTAGGTGTAGCATATTTTTTGTATGCATATTTTTTGTTCATTAAAAGTTGTGTGTGCATATTTTTTGTCATTAAAAGTTGTATATATGTTGCTACGGACCTTCATTATTCATTCTTTGAATTACCTAGAGTGATAAGAATGTTTGTGCATACGGTAACAACAAACAAGCAATAGTCCTTAATTCATAATTGAAAGTTTTGGGGGGAGGCGGTCGTTTTTGTGGTGGGGGGTGTGTGTAAGGGGAAAAGGGAAGGAATGTTTTTTCTCCGTGAAATAGCTAGATATTTGAATTGGCCTGATAGGATATGTTACTTGTGATTCAGGAACTGGGAAAGAAAAAACCAGTCACTTTGACAGGTGATCTAAATTTTATAAACCTGCTGAAAGTGTATTAAAATTTTGAATGCTTCAAGTGTATCTTCTTCTCATTCTTCTTCTTGAAGCTAAGACTTAAAAAACAATAGCTGCCTCAGTTACGATGACATACTAATATTTGCCACTGCAGGCACTCTGTTAGACATTAAAGAACTCTCAAGTGCTGGCGTCACATATGAAACAAGACAATTTTTTGGGACATACTTCTTATCGAACGGATTCATACTTCTACATTGATTATTTTTCACTGCAAGGTTCTGTCATATTTTCAAGTGTTCTAGAGTTGAGCAAAATGTCTGAGCCTTGGAATGCTCTTACTTCAATACTTATCTTACTCTTCATTCCATTTTTGATTGAGTTGGGTTCTAAAACATGGTCGTGGCTTGACAACTTCTTAGTAACGAAATCCCTCGCTGACAAGGTCCATGATTCATACATTCTACCTGATTTTACTGGTAGTGATCATTCACCAGTTGGCCTTATGCTCAAGCCCTAGTTGTTCCAGCACCGTTGAAACCAATTGGTAGGGGGCAATTATAGGATGGTTTTATACGGTGTGTCAATCCTTATTCTTAACTTAAGAAAAGTATCAGTGACGCCAGGAAGCTTAGAAAGGGCAATGGTGAGCAAAAATGCTGGCCGTGCCTCACATGCAATTATGAAGTTATCAGTAACTCTGCACAGATCAAAGCAGCTCTGTAAAAGGGGTAATTCGCCGTGCTCTGTAAAGCATGAGAGTTTGAATGTGTGATTAGATCACCAAAAATATCACACTTGAGTACTACCATTCACCAAATCAACAACATGCTTAGATTCTGACTCAGTAATGAGATGTTTTACTCCTGCATAAACAGTCATGTGCACCTGATTTCTTCCGCTTTTGAATGCTCCACATTGCCAAAAAAACCATGTGCTTTGAACTTTTATTGTATTCCCATTTCACTCTCAAAGCATAGCACGCTTGTCGGACAAGTTTACGGTCCGGATTTTTCCCGCCAAGTCTAACAGTCTCTAACTAACCGGAAATCACGTGATCCACACGTTCCGCTCTAGTGATAAACGACGTTCAACGCTTGTCGTTTCGAGATATTGTGTTCCGGATCCTCACGTGCTTGTCACGTGTTTCACTTAATTGCAATTACCGACAGTTCTCCTTCCTCATAAGCTTTGCATACGTCCCGTCGTCTGTAATCAAATGCCATGTCTGTTAAACGTCCAGGTGCAGAACGGCATGTCGTTCATAGAGTTTGAAACCTTGATAGTCGATACGATTTCAATTGAAGTAGAAAACACTTTAATGAATGATAAGCTGTTCAGTGAAGCTTGAAACTTTGAAAAGTGTAAAGGACTTACTGATAAACAAAACTTGAGTGAGTTAGTTAACTAAACCTAAGTTAGTTACTAATAGAGTTAGATATTAAGATATAGAATCAGTTAATATAAAAAATGGCTCCAGCTCCATTAAGAAAACAATTCACTCACATACACATACACATACACATACACATACACATACAGTTGGTGTGGACTAAAGTGATGAATTCAAAACCTGGACACAGAAACGGCAATGTTTTGATAAGTTTAATATTCAGCAAGTCACGAGCAATTCACGTGAAGTCACTTAAGTTCTTAAAACGACAACTAACAACTGCGTTTTGGTAACGGCTTAAGTAACTCATGTGATGTGGCACGTGAGCTGAAAACAAAAGTTTGTTATGCTTTTGTATACGTGGCAAAAATCTGCGCAATCTGGGATTTTTAGCTACTGTTTTATAAGCTGTTCAGTTGCTGGGTTTCCCTGAATAATCACAGAGTAATCGAGAAGAGTAGAGAGAGAGAGAAATCCATTTTCTTGTTCTTGTGTGTACGCTCTGTAATTTCTCTGTAATTTTCACTAAGATTCATCAATAAAACTCTTGACTGTGGCTTCTCCCGTGGATGTAGATTGTGCATCCTTGCACAATCGAACCACGTAAACCTTGTCTTCTTTGCGTGTGGATTTGTTCGTCAATCTTGTTTAGTTTTTCGGGATTCAGATTGCTTTTACATCTGCTACAAAAGGGTTGTTCTGAATTGACTTATCAGGATTGATTAATTGGTCTGTTGAGCATCTTGATTTGATTTTGTCTGTGATCTTGGGCAGTGAGTTTTGAGTTGCTAAGGTTCTTAAAGCGTTCAAATCACTGCAGTTGGTTATTAAAGATTCAACAGCATTAATTCTCTCCTTGACTCAGCCTCTTTCTTTCATTTTATTCTCCAACATTCCTCATCATTTTTCTGTCTTTCTTTCATCATTTTGATTCTTCTTCCTCTAACTCTAAATTAATGTGCTCTCTGCTCTACTCTTGTGGATGCAGGCTTTCATTTATCCCTTGGATACTGGAGCACAGCCATTCTCATCCCTCAGTCTTCTTCTTTTCAGCAGTTTCTTCATGTTTTAGTCCGTGATGTCAAATATCTGGTGGTTGGAGGTCCTGGTATCTCAGTTTTAAGAGCATCTTCATATGGTTTCATGTGAACTTAAGTTTCAGCGGTCTCTTAATGTTTTAGCAATTTCTCTGTACTTAAAGGCATACGCAATGAATTTTTAGGTGGATGCAGGCTAGCATGTCTCAGTTGTTTGCCAATTAGAAGTTCTTATTTTTTCGATACTGCAAGGCTGGCTTTCATCTTGCTGTACATGCAAAATATGTGTTTGCAGAAGAAACTAATGTAGTTGGCTCTGTCACTGCAAGTTAAAACTTTGTGAATTTTAAGAATTCTTTACTTGTCATGTAAATTTTAGACATTTTGGCCATTGTATTAAGTCTCAACTGTGAGGTTTCTTTCGTTCTTAGATTTTATTTGAATTTTTAATTCCGTTGACAGATAATCTTCATTGTAAATGCAGAACAAAATGGTCTGTTCTTATCAATGAATGTGAGTTTCAGTCCTCAGATCACGTCTTTATCATATTGAACATCTGCCAAATAATTGGAACATTGGCAAACAATGGCGTCGGATCAATTCTTTAGTTGAGAGTTAACAAGGTTTTGTTTCATATTCATACTCTCTGCTGAGTAACATTCAGATTAATATGGCCATAGCAAATATGAGAAATCTATTTGAAAGAAATCAAAGCATATAGCTATTGTCCTCCGGCATATCCTCCATCCAGAGATCACTAGCAAAAGTCTAATTTGGCTCATGCATGAACCGTCTCACTACAAATTATTGGATGCCCTTATCAATGTTCTCTGTGGATCAGGTATACTGTTCAGAAGGAATCCAGAAAATAAAATGCCCTTGTCAATGTTCTCTGTGGATCTTCCATCCAATGATTAAATATAGCTTGGTTCCTGCCATACCATATAGCTACCATATCAAAACAGTCAATTGTTCCTAAGGATGCTGAACTCTCCTGCATAAAACTCCATTGATCCCTACACTCAAAATTTCCATAGAGGCACGCAGAAGGAAATATTTTCCATAGCCTTTATGCAAATTTACAGCTTACCAAGACAAGGAACACATTTTTCAGTATTGAATCCACATCTTTGACATATAGGACTATCGAGATTCGAGAACCTTTCTTGAGAACAAAGCTTATTCTATGGTAAATCCTCACCTTGGCTGGATTTTTTGCTGACCAAACCAATTTGCAATTTCTTTAGAATTAGAGTCGAGCACTGATGTGTCCACTTAGAGCCACCTGACATCCACTGTTACACAAGTACTTGCATCGCAAGACCAGAAGACAAGCAGAAGCAATTAGCAAAACCAGCTGTTTAGGTTGTGCATTATCCCAGAATTTTGAAACACGTGATTGTTTCCGTGAATATGCACATCCATTTGGACTTGAAAGTTTGCTTGAGCTTCTCCAATGTAAATTTAATGAGAATTAAATGCTATTGGTTCACCATATTTTATTATTTCTTCCTTTCTAAGGAACCTATTATTTTAGAACTTCGTGCCTTCATCATACAGCTCAACCTATATCTGTAGGGATCCAAATATAGCACGTCCAAAGAAACCATCATGATACTTCTTGGCTTTTTCAGTGACATGTGCAGTGTACATGACCTTCCATTCTGCCATATTAGACTCCATTGTGACTGGACTATTCTGTGATGCTGCAAACCCAGGCACTTGTTGCTTATAATACAACTCTGCTGTCTCTGCATTTCTTCTGACTTCCCAGCAGTGGTGCCCCTGTTTCTTTGAACCTTCAATTCTCCTAAAGGTTCATGGTCGTCTTCACACGCACCAATTTCAACTAAATGACCATCAAATGCTACACATTCACTGGATATTATTACTTCATCTCTTCTAAGAAACCTGCTACCCAAGAGTTTCCTCCTTTAATCAAACAACATGATCCGCCCTCCCATGGATCAAAAAGCAGCAAGGCATAAAATACCATGATGATATTTGTTGGCCTTTTGAGTCACTTGAGTAGTTTACAAGTGTTTATCCTTTCTTTTCCCACTGGCGATTTCCAGGATGACAATTCTAGAGCTGTAAGCATCTGGTTCTTTACTTCCGCCACCTTTACCCTATTATTCAGGCGCTATGTAGCCTATAGCTATAGTCCCAACTGCTATGGGGTTTGAGGGCTTAACTCTGCATCTACAAATCTGTCTACTCCAAAATCACCAAGGTAGTCATTGAAATTTATGTCCAACAAACCATTAGCTGACTTGATGTCTCCGCGAAGTATACAGGGCTTTGTTTTTCATGAAGATATATATATATATATATATATTTGTCTAAAATCACCTAGAGAACACAACAGAGTCTCCTTAAATAATAACAATTTATCTAAAACAAGAATGAATACTGGAAATTCCCAACGCCAAAATCAGCACATACGTGTTGACACAGAAATCAGTCACCAATATGGACAACTATTTAAGTTAATGCTTCTACAACTTATGCATATTGCATTCCAAAGATGTTTTTAGAACTTTCCAATCCTTACCAAGTGGTAGATCCTGATGTGTGATTTAGTATAACTAGAGTTTTGCAAAAGTAGAAACTCTCCTGCTTGACCATAGTTTTGTCCAAACTATTGATTCTTTTCAAATCATCATATCAAAGGTTCTCTTAACATGATTAGATGCGCGAATAGTAATAATCAAGAACCTTGGCACATATGAAGCAAAGTCATCAATCCAAAAAAAGATCTTCTGAACAAAATTAAACTGACTTCAGTATAATGCAAGGAGATACTTCATAGTAGAATTAATCAGTTATAACTATTTTGTCCATCAGTAGTAAATTTTCTAAGCACCAGACAATTGTACTGTCAAATTCATGTTAGAACTAAAACCAGCTGTAAACAAATTTGAGTTCTCACTTAACGTACTCAGCTCAAAATCATCAATCATGAAAATATTAGCTGCTTATTTTATCCAAAAAACAGTAAAACATTTGGAGAGGGTAAGACAGAGAGAAACAAACTTCTACTCCATGAATTTAAATCTCAGGAACCAGCAAAGGTCAATAGAAACAAAAAGATTTTCAAACACAGTTCATAACAAATAGTAATAAGAATAATAATGACAGTAGATAACCAATAGCTAAAGGAACTGGTATTAAAAAAATTAAAAAAAAAAAAAAGAAAGACCCTCTGCTAGACAGCAATACCAAATGAAGCCTAAGTATAGAAACTCCACATGTCATTCATTTGAGGGAAACACTAAGATTGACTCAACATCTTCCTGTAGCAGGACTGATATGCAAATATTAAGTTCATCTTTATTCAAGAAGGTTCTTTCGCGGAAACATTAGAAACATATATATGCTCTCAACAAGTTGAGGGAGGGCACAGGTTCATAAAGAGCAGAATTGCACGCTTATCATTAGCACAAAAGGGAGAGCAATGAAAACTATATACCTTTACGATGAGGAACGTGTAATCTCATCAATTTTAATTAAAATATTCTCGTTTTTTGTGAATGTTTTATGGTAACAATTGTCAACATTTTCATAATATCCTATATTACTGATTGCTATCTACTCACCCTTTCAATTTCAGTTCTTATATCTCTTTTTTCCCCTCAAGGGGGTACCAAGAACAAGAATACGCAAACCCAGAAAACTAATAGCAAGTAAAGGAAGTGCTATACTCAGAATTTAACCTTGCACCCATTAATCCTTTCAAATACAGATGATGCGGGAACCGATAAAAATTCATAAATTGTTTAGACATAATTAGAAAAAAAACAAATGTTCATCTAATTCTCAAAATCATTTGCAGGGGGTAAAAAGAGCAATCATTATCACAATACACAATTTATAGCCATATTTTGCTCAAGGATACACGTTCAATTCAATACACTTACATTTGACAACGAACAAAATTGTAAATCTAATTAATTGCAGAAACAAATGTTAAATGAATAATTTGAAAAGAGAAAATTTAATAAAATATTTTTGATACCTGGCGGCACTGGCAAGATTGATCAAATATTTGGAACCCTAACTGCGATACTCAATTCCATCTATCAGCGGTCAGCGTAGGAATACAGAGAGTGGGCCCCATTAAGGAATCTCACCACCATTTACAGAGACCCCAAAAGCATAATAACCTGCCCCTCGATTTCAGAACCAGAAATTGAATTAACTACACGCGTTTCGCCTGTAATTTTATTTTTTTATAATATTAAAATAAATAATTTATAATATTTTTTTTGAGAGAATAATTTATAATATTTAAATAATAGACAACAATAATATTGATCACTGGCACCGCACGTGCTCGTTAAAACAAGAAGCGTTTGAAAATCAAACTTCTAACGGCTATTTGTGGCTTTGGCGCCTCCAAACCCTAACTATCACCTTCACCGCCAATGGCGGTTAGCTGCTGGCGCTTAAATTTTACGCACCAAACTTCAACGGCTATTTCACGCAACAACTATATAATTGCCCCAACATAACATACGGCACCTTCTCAGTCTCACACACAACACAATCTCAACGCTACTTGAGTGGCAAGTAACTGAGAGAGTTTCCAAATTTTGCGTTTTACAGTTTCCAAATTCATCAACCAAAACTCTTCTTAAACCCGTCTGATTCAATCTCAATTTTTGATTTTGTCAATCGCTTTTTCTTTCCCAGAACACCAACACAATGCCTCCTCACGTTGGATTAAGATTTTATCCAACCGAGCAGGAAGTGTTGGAGTTCTATCTCCTTCACAAAATTACTCAGAACCCTAATCTCTACCAAGCTGGCCATGATATTCCAGTCAAAGAATGCAATCTCTATGGCCCTCAGGAGCCGAACTTGATTTGGGATTTGCATGGAGGAAACCAATTAATGAGTGGTCAGGCACTCTACTTCTTCACTCAGTTAAAGAAGGCCTCTCCTAAGAGTTCAAGATTCAACAGAAAGATTGGTTCTGGTGCTTGGCAGGGTGAGGATGGAGCCAAACCTGTTCTTGCTCTCGGCTCTGATGATCAGATTTTAGGGTTCAAGAAAAGGTTTAGGTATGAAAGTGATAGAAACGCTGAGCAGAATGGGAGATGGATTATGCATGAATTTACCATTAATCCAGCTTTGTTGGGTAATCAATATTCGCATAAAGCACTCGATTTTGTTCTCTGCCGCATCAAAAGGAATGAATCAGAACAGCACTCAGACAAAGCCAATTTGGGCAGGAAGCCGAGGAAGTTCAAACAAGTCGGTGAGAAGAATAACTCTGGAAAGAGAGCTTCTGGTTCTAAGAGAAAGCTGAAAGAAGTAGTGACTTCCAGCAGCCACATTGTTCATGGTGATGAGTGCTTTCAGAGCAAGCGCTTAAGGGCTGAACAAGAATCAGTTTTGGTTGATCAAAGCCGCTCACCACGTTCGAGTAACAGTCTGAACACAGTGGAGCACCAAGGGGAGATAATAGATTCACTGCCTGAATATTCAACTGTCTTTGACATTGAAGGATATATGGCTAGTCTCGTTCAAATCCTGGAGCAGGATCAGCATGATGAGGGCAGTCAAAATGGTCAACAGAGGGCTGAAGAAGAGGCATTTTCTGCTCAACAGAACCAAGCAATTGACATCCAATGCTCCAGTAACAACAATGTGCGGATTGTGGAATATGAAGGGGAGATGGAGTGCTCATTGCCTGAGGTTTGTGATACATTTGATGTGGAAAAGTATTCATCTAGTCTGGATCAGATTGTAGAGAGTGAGTGCACTGAGGGTCATGATGATGAAGGAGTTCAGAATATGCAGCAGACGGCTGTTGAAAAAGAGGCACTTTTGGCTCAACAAAATCATCCAATTGAGCTGCCTTGCATCAATAACATCTTCGAAATTGTGGAATCTGAAGTGGAGATTGATTCTTTGCCTGACAGACTTATTTTTGATGTGCAAAAGTTTTGGTCTGAACTCGATCAAATTGCTGAACCTAGGGCTGAAGAAGATGGAAAACTGCAAGCTGTGGCATGTGAAGAGGAGATGGGGCCACTGCCTGTGGAGTTTCTATCCAGGGTCAATCAAGTGCTTAATCGAGTAATGTAATTACAAGCAATGCACTAGAGAGGAGACGGCATTCTGATCTTACTCTTGCTCTCTGCTTTGTTTTCTGATTTTATGAAAGCAATAGTTTGATTGCTAGTCTATGTTATGTAAACAGTCAATTGTAATATAATCAAGTTATCTTCCATTTTTGAAATGAATTTACGGCTCTGAAAGAGCTCTCTCTTTATATGTTCTTGATAATACATGTTTAATAAATTGATATTCCAAAAACTGTTGTATGCTTTGCATATATATCTAAATTGATTAAGTTGAAAAGCAGGGGAAGATGAAAGCAAGTACCACTATGATACCAGGTAATGACATTTAGGACTTGTGTTCAGACACAGCAAAAGACCTTGGTTAGTGCAGGCAAAAATACGAGCACAACCACCAGGCAAGAATTTGAGATGGACTCAGCAGAGTGCTTGTTTAAAATCACAGAAGGCCGTATATAGTTCTTGTTCTCTCAGAATGAAGATACAAGAAATAAGATTGAAAAGTGGGATCCTTACATTATTGTGAAGCAAGCCTGCACCTTCCAACAGTTTGTAATGGCGCTCTCAACAAAATCTCTGAAACTAAATCTGTTCCAGTGCTTTGATTTGCCATTTATATGCCCAACGATAAATCTTGCTTAACTGTTGAACTGAAGAACTGGCCTGGGATTTTGGCTTTTTTTGATGGCTTTGGCAACAAGATAGCTAGCGACTATAATGAAACTGGGATGTTTTGTTTTTGTTTTCGGTTGAATGTGTTGATATAAATTTGGGGCTTAGCTTCTTCTAATACCGAGGCCTCAATCACTGTTAAGTATCATAATCACTTGGGGGGAAGTTTCATACTTAAAAAGGAACAAACATAATCCTTATGTGTTGGAAAGTGACAGTTGGTTTTTTGTTACTTCAGTTACTGCACTGTAATTATTTCTTTAGTTTCACTTTTGTAAGAATGTTTTAGCTCTCTATAATGTTCTCCTGACTAAAATTTGAACTTCTGTTTGGATGTAAATCAAATGCTGTATGCTTTTGGATTCAGCCATGATGTTATTCAGTTGCAGTAATATTCAGATGCTATTCAGTACTAGATTACAGTTTAATTCCAGGTAATGCATCAATTTATAATTTTATACAAAATTTGATTTCATATTTTGCTACCTTCATTTATTATTAGTTGATCAATAAACTTATTTAATTTGGATGCTGAAACGATGACACATTATTGCAGATGTTTCTTAATTATATTGGCCGTATTATTACGAAGGTGAAGGGGAGTTGGTTAATGGAGAGACTGGGCTTGATGAGGTTACAAAGAAGGCTCAATGATCACATACCACATTCCAGAGAAGTAATCTAATAGATTGCAAGTTGAAATAAAAACAAGAGAGTAAATTCTAGAGGACATTGCAAGTTTATTTAGAAGAGATGAATAAGTATCAACAGCATTAGCATAACTCTGAATAAGCGCGTAATGGTGTTGGGATTTGTTTTTAATAACACAACCCAAACAGCTTGACTTGCTAATATCTTGATGTTTTAGCAATTTCTCTGTATTTTAGGCGTATGCAGTGCATTTTTTAGGTGGATGCAGGCTAGCATGTCTCAGTTGTTTGCCAATTAGAAGCAATTGGTTCATTTTTTTTCAGCACTGCAAGGCTGGCTTTCATCTTGCTGTGCATGCAAAATATGTGTTTGCTCAAGAAACTAATGTTGTTGCCTCTGCCTTTGCAAGTTGAAACTTTGTAGATTTGAGAATTCTTTCCTTGTCATGTAAATTTGAGACATTCTGGCCATTGCATTAAGTCTCAGCCGCGAGCTTTCTTTTGTTCTTAGTTTTTATTTGAATTTGGAATTCCGAAGATAGATCATCTTCATTGTAAATGCAGAAGAAAATGGTCTGTTCTTATCAATGAATGAGAGTTTCAGTCTTCAAATCATGTGTTTATCATATTGAACGTCTGGTGATTGACTTTATCTGCCAAATGAATTGAACATTGGCAAACAATGGCATCTGATCAATTCTTTAGTTGAGAATTAACATGGTTTTGTTTCATATTCATACTCTCTGCTGAGTAACATTCAAATTGATATAGCCATAAAAAGCATGAGAAATCTATTTGAAAGAAATCAAAGCATATAGCTATTGTCCTCTGGCATATCCTCGATCTAGAGATCACATTATTTTGATCGCAAAAGGCTAATTTGCCTCATACATGAGCTGTCTCACTATAAATTATTGGATGCATCTGACTGCCAAAAGATCTGAAGCTCGAATCAAATTTTGAATGTCAAAACAGTATAGCCTGTATCAAAACAGTCAACTGTTCCTATGGATGGTGAACTCTTCTGCATAAAAGTCCATCCATCCCTACACTCAGAAAATCAGAATTTCCATAGAGGCCCACAGAAGGAAATATTTTCCATAGTCTTTTATCAAATTTGCAGCTTACCAAGGCAAGGAACACATTTTTCGGCATCAATTCCATACCATTGACAAATAGGACTATCGAGAAACTTTCTTGAGAACAAAGCTTATTCTATGGTAAAAGAACTCCTCAGTGCTCTTCAGATGAAAATCTCGTCCTTGGCTGGAATTTTAGCTGACCAAGCCAATTTGCTATTTCTTTACAATTAGAGTCGAGCACTGATGGTTGCTACATAGAGCCACCTGACATTCTCTGTTAACTAAGTTCATGCATCGCTTTTCATAGTGCCAGAAAATTTTATCATCACTTGCAGAGTTCCAGGGAGAGGGATGTTTAAAATATGCGCAGCATAAATGTCAAAACTGATGTCTGATCAACTCTTCCTTCCACAGCTTCCCATAATTTATCAAGGTATTGACCTAGTGTTTGAGGGAAAGGTGGGAAAAGACACTAGCTTGAAAGTTGTGTGGGACGAGGAAGCTAGTTACTCTGCTAAATGAATAAATGCTCACATTAATATTGGTTTCATCTCCTATTCTCCATCTCACTCCTTTTTGCAGTACTTTTCTGCCCCACAGAATATTACACCATATGAAAGATCGGTGGATTATCAATTTTGATTGTTGCTGATATTGCTGCTGATGTTTGCTTTGGCTATTAGAGATCATTGTGTGTGTTTTTGTGTGTGTGTATAATATACATATAATACTCATCACAGAGTGTTTAAATTGACTTATTGTGAGAAGTACTTGTAAGTGATATTCAACAGCAATAAGACTATTCTGATAAAGAACTCATTGCTTAGTGTTTTTGCATCAGGCTCAGCTATTCACACTCTATTCACACTCCTCATTCCACTCACTCTCCCATTCATTTTCTTTTTCCATTTCGTTCTTTATAAATTGTGACCAAGCCCGACCATAATGCCTTTTGAATTGAAGAAGAAAACGCTTTAATGCCTGTTCGATGAAGCTTGAAACTTGAGAAGGCAAAACTGGATACATGGAAGTCCAATTTCAGCTCTTACGAATAATTTATATGAATCTGAAAAATTCTTAGGCGTACGATTTTTACACATGTTAAAAGGTAGAATCACTCATCAGCCTTGTAAAGGCTGCCTTTGGGCAACCCAGAGCCATCCCCAGCTTTCCCGCTCGATCTAACGGTTTTAACCGTCTTGGGCACGTGTCACACGCGTGGGGACTTAAGTGACCCTAAAACGACTTCCAGCTGCTGCCGTTTTTCTTATGTCGGTTTTGCTTGACTACATGCGTGTCACGTGCTAACTTATGTAACTCTGCGATGACTTCTACTTGAAGTCGGCTGATATGATCTTGAGGGTAGACTACATGTCGGATAAATTTTCCATCATACAACTACTTGTCAGGTCTAATATGTCTTTCTCTTTAAATCAAATTAGATTAAATTGGCTTTGGCTCAGCAATTTTCGTACTCCCCATGATATCCCCATTCGCTTCTCCAACATCCAAAGAGGATCAAGATCAAATGGTATCACCAATCAAGAAATCACGGTTACAGAGCTCAACTCAAGAGCATGTTACAAGCAACTAAATGAAGGCTGTTTCTGGAATTGGGCAACTTGCCCGGAATGAATTCTTTATCATAACATTCACGTCGTTGTTGTTGATCACTTGCAAATTTTTCTCACTAGTTGCATTTATAGAGAGCAATGCATGGTTTCTTAAAAAAAGTTAATGAAAATAAACAATAAAATTCTGTTGATTGTTCTAAATATTGTTAAATGGATCTGCTGTGTTTCTTATTTTAAAGTGTTCACTGAAAAGAAATCAAATCATATAGCTAATGTCCTTTGGAACATCCTCCATCCAGAATCCAAATGACATTATTTTGATAGTTAAAGGCTAATTTGGCTCATACGAGAGGTTGCAATCCTGTATAAACTGTCATTTGCACCCCATATCTGATTTCTTCCACTTTAGGAAACACCATGTCGCCAAAATACCTTGTGCTCTGAACTTATTGTAGCTCCAAGACCAGCATGCTTGTTGGAAACATGTATGGCTGCGCTAACAGGAGCTGTCAAAACGCTAGTTGCAGTTTATGTTAGTGCAAGAGTTTAGTTTATGTTAGTACTTGAGTTTAATTGTTTTAGCCTGTACAGGCAATATGCATGATTATCTGGACTGAGCAATGGAAATCTCGTGCATATGATTTCAATTTTTGTTTCATTTTTTTTATTTTTCACGTTCATTTCTTCTTTGATTTCATGTTCTCAACTGAAAATGTGAAAGATCTTTCAAAGGCACATTGTGTGGTCATGCGATGAAGACTAGAGGGTTTTGTTGTGAAAAAATGTGGAGCCCATTTAACATATGCCCAAGATCCCAGCAGAAGGTTGAGATCTGAGGTGGAGGATGCTCCGGTGCTACACCCCAAAAGACTGAAACATTCTTGAAATCCATTGCACGAGAGGTGAAAATAGTTTTTGATAGTTGTGTTTTTGCTTTCTTTAATTTGTTTGGGGGTATTATAGGCAACTCCGAATGCAAAGTACCAGCAGAAGTTTAGATGGCCAACCAGATTCGAATTTTAGGAGAGGTAAGCGTCTAATAAATGATTCTCTATATTTAATATGAAACTACTATCAAGTGGTTGGTTCTTGTAAAAATGAATATGGGCTCACTCCCATTTTCATTTCATAAATTCACTAGTTCTCTCAAATATGTGCTTATTATGAAGAATGACCTACGAGCGTGGTGCATGTGGTTAGGAAACTGAAATCTTAATTTAAACTAGTGTGATTCAAACGACTTTTATGTCTCTGAATAAATAAAACATTAAATCTAAAGTTTTATCCCAATATTTTTCATTTATTCCAAATATTGAAGTGACATTTATTATTGAATAATTAAATTTATAAAATTACTTATTTGTCCATCATCGGATTACTTCACTTGGAAAGAACAAAATAAGAATCTTTAAGTATGTAATTATTGAAAATAAAAACTCAATTGGAGAACATCATATGACCCGTGAATTTTTAATTACTACTTTATACCATGGGTTTTCATTAAAAGTCCAACATTTTTTAAATTTTTTTCAAATATTACAATACAATTTTACTAATATTAGAATAAGAAGTTTGCCTAGACCTATTTTGATGGTTTATTTGAAACATAATCTGGACCTCTGCTTCAAAGAAAGATAAAGAGGCATAGTCTTAGATTGGGAGAAATTCTAAACTTTATACAAATTTGTAAACATCAAAATTTGTTTCATCGCGACGCCCATAATATCACGCATTGGCGCCCAATGCATTTAAGGGCTATTCTCTGGCGCCTAAATTTTAGACCAGGCTTCATTAGTAAACTCCTTACGCAAGTGAATAAAACTCCTTTCTAATCGGAAATTTTGTTCAAACAGCTATATATATAACTCCTAAGTCTCACTCAATCATACAAACATTGCTTGATTTGCAAGTAATTGATATTCCAAATTCAGAGTTATTGCTCTCTCTTGTTCTTCATTCTTTAATCTATTTTCTGATTCCTCTGACCGTTTTCCTTTCCGGGAAAAGTTCATTACAATGCCTAAGGTTGATTACAGATTTCGTCCAATAGAAAAAGAGCTGGCATACAACCCAGTTATTGATGGTAGTCCTGTGAGAGAGTATGATCTTTATGGGCCACAAGAACCACGGCATAATTGGGAACTATTTTTGGCACCAAGTTAAAGAAGCTGACAGCTAATGGTTCAAGATTGAACCGAAAGATTGGCGCTAGGGCTTGGCAAGCTGTGGACGGAGCGAGGGCAGTCGTGGGTTGCGAGTTTGATGATCATATATTAGGGTTCAAGAAAAGCTTTCGGTATATAAAAATATTAACAACCCTCTAGAAGACAGCATGTGGATTATGTATGAGTTTACAGTTTATTCATCGATATGCCCTGTGTCGCATCAGAAAGAACAAGTCAGGACAGCATGTATATGGAGCCAATTTGGGTAAGAAGCATAAGAAGCTGAAATAAGTCGGTGATGATAAGCTTTAAGGGCTGAAGAAGAAGCACTTTTGGTTCAAGAAAAGCAGTAAGCATGAGCAAACAACAACATTCTGTAAATTAATCTGAAACTGGTCTATATAAACAATAGGTTTCATTTGCATTTACAGTATAATATCTTTTCTTTCCTATTGCAAGAACAAATATGGTTGTAGGATTCAAAGAATATGAAACAAGACTTGAATATGATGCCGAACCTCTCATTTCTTATTTTCAATAAGAGATGAAAAATATGGCAGTGCCCTTTCAATGTGTGTAAGTATAACAAAATGCCATCACTGTGATTCAAATTACAAACCCAGGTTATAAGCCAAAGCATTTCTAAAATATGCAACTATGAGATAAAAAACAAATGCTCTAGCAACCATAATACCACTCTACATATCTCTCTATAGAACCAAAAATCTAAATCTGAAATGTACATAAGTGCTCGGGTAATGATCGGGAAGAGCTCCATAGCTCGTGATCATAGGTAAACCTATATCTCACGCCCCTTGAGTTTTCTCTTTCGCATGCTAACAAAATCTTATATCCCAATTCGAAAAGCAAGCAACTGGATACAATCACCACTGTGAATGTAATATGATTATGCATCAATGGGATGATCATCCGAGCCAGGAGGAGATTCTGGATGGGTTGCTAAGGTGTAAGCTCCATCATCAATAAATTCCAAGCCCCTACTTTGCAGTTGCCAGAGATTAACTAATATCACCAATCTTTCTTAAAGAAATTACACTGGATTTAGACTGAGATTAACTGATATCTTTCTTAAAGAAATTACATTGGATTTAGATTCTCGGGTAGTGTTACTACTTTCAACTGATTCTAGAAACTTGTCCTTTGAGAGCGTTGTATTCGCTGATGCTATTAAGGAGGTGTAAATCCCAGATTCCTGTAGTCCTTGAGTAATGATCTAATGAAGGGAAATAATATTAAACACTTTTAAGACACTGGGTGTATACATGCAACACAAAATCCTTCAACTGAACATTTTAAAAGGACTCACCATGGGAGCATAAATGCGAGTCAAGATGCCCTTCATCTGAGTTTCTTTTTCAGTGTTTTGTCAGCCCACACAATATGTTCACGGTACCTGTAGCAACTGTAGCCTTGCGTGTGAGAAAGCAATAAATTCGTATCAACTGGCACTAATATGATGATATGAGAAACAAATTTGGGGAAAATGCAATGAATAAAGCAGTTTATATTCTGAGATATCCAGAAGCTTATAACTTATAAAACCCATAACGCTCAATAGGTCAGAAAAAAAATTGAAACTTCTAAAATGGAAAATTGTATTAATTCCTCAATAGGATACTATATATAAGTTTAATGCTTTACCAGTTCAGCATCTCATCCTCGCTTGCAGTCGAGGCAATTATAAATGCCTGCACATAACATAATAAGAAAGAGCTAATGTTAAACTGCTTCACTGCTAGCCATTAAAAAAAATAATTTTTAAAGAACAGTCAATGATTGTGAATATCTTCTGGCAGTAAAATATGCCATAGGGAAGGTTATCGATATTAATTAATAGTTCTTATCAATTATCCTTGAAAAGGTCTAAAGATTATTTCGCGCTGAACTTATTTTGCCTATTTTTGGGTATACGGGTTTGCTATTAGAAGGAATTGTCCGTAGTTGCAATTTACCTTAAACAAATTCTACACAACAATAACTTTACTTTGAAACTAATTTAAAAAAGTAGAAAACATAAATGCATGTAGTGGTGAAAAAATTAAAAAGAGACACATGAAATTAAAATAATAGGAGCATTGATGCTGAATCAAAATGAAGAACATCGATGCTGCACTGTAAAGAATAGAGAGTGCAAAGAATAAAACTCACGGCTCAGTGAAATCCAGCATAAAGCATCATTTAACATCTTCCTTTGTAGGCTTGCAGCCACACCGATCACGTCTTGAAGTCAGATCAGAAAATTTGGTGTATGTGTAATGCAGGACAACAGCGTCATCCAATTTGATTTCACTATCAAAGATTACACCGTAATATCAAGTCTATGTCAATAAATGAGAAAATGGAAGTATTCTGATCCTTACATAGAATCAATAACTTTTAACTAAAAATACAGTGACCAGTACTTCAATAAAGAGATTTTTTGTATGACCATTTTCTAAAAGTGTTAAGACATTGTACTAGTTCCCAATTCTCATGGGAACTGCAATTAACCCATTATGGCAGGGTAAGGCTTCTGTTAAAATTGTAGGGATCAAGGAAATTGGAGGATAACAACTAAAAACACAAATAGGGGATGAGGCAAGGTCAGGCTATGGGCCAGCACCTCGCCAGCCTGTCCTGGCTTTATTACCAAAATTACCCTGACGGATAATCTATATTCTTATTTGTTACCACTACTCTCAACTCGGTTATATCTTTCTTCTTCTCCCCATGGATATTTGATCCACAATCAATTTCTATATTTTGATTACAGCTTCATCTAAGGTACTGTCTCCAATATATTACGATAAAGTAATTCTCACAAGCAGTCCACCAGAAGTTTGTAACAAATAAGGAGTAAATAACCCAGTCATACACCATCCCAGTATAAACTAATGAATCTCTTCCAATTCCTTTGTACAAAGTATATTAAAGTAAATGTGGTCAATTTTTTTTTTTAATTAGGAGGTCTATTCCATATTTAATAAGTTATATAATATGTTTACTCATTTAGGTGAATTCGTCATTCAGAGTTTCACTTCCTCTCCTTCCCTCTCTCCATTTCGCCCCAAACAAATTAGTTTGTGCTACTTGTACTACATATAATCCCAAACATCGCTTGAACAAAATGCAACCCATCTGACTTCATAATGATGGGTGAAATGAAGTATATGAAAGACCTGGACCATTTGTACGATGGGTGAAATGAAGTATATGCAACCCATTTGACTTCAGAACGATGGGTGAAATGAAGTATATGCTGGTACTACATATGAGCCCAAACTGTCCATATGTACGTGCATTCATGGTAATGTACTTCACATGATCTATCCATATAGCATTAAATCTCAATGAATATATACATATATATATATATATATATGATGCAGATGAAATGTTTAATATAGTTAGAGTAGTATAGAATCACCATAAATTGGATTCTTCATGTAGTTGTGCCATCTATGTGCACCATTAGGATAAAGATGATCTTGAACACAGGCAGCTGCTTTACCATTTCTATATGTCAAAAAGTAGTTTGGATTATTGCAGGCTTCTTCCCTAGAGTTTCCAAAGTAGACATCTTTCGGAACATGGTCACAGTTCTTGTTAAACATCAAGACCTATGACAACGTGAAAAATCAACAATTAGGAATGTTGTGTGCTCTTGTTAAGATGCAACCATGCAACAGTGTCTAGAATACTTCCAGATGATAATCATATTACAAAAACCTTGTGGAACCTTTAATAAACGTGCCTAGAATGACTCTAACTTTGATAATACATTGATTTATCTGTTTACCCAGCCAGAAGAATAGGAAGCAACCAAAAGAGAGATCTTGCCTCACTGAAAGGTTCCTTGATATCATCTTGCTCAATACTACTCTCCTGAAACAAATTATATTGCACCATTATCATTCATGTCAAGGTAACAATGCAAAGGGACCATTAAAAAAAAAAGTGTGTCAAATTCTTCTGCACCGAAATATATACTAATGGGATTTTTTCATCTGTGTAATAAGTACTCATCCACTCACATAGTTAGGGAAGACTACCATATCAATATTGCTAGGTACATCTGACAGCAGCTGTCTCAGGGAGTATTCACGAGCTCCCGTAGGATGTATTAGCTCATCCGTGTCAAGAAGAAGAATCTAATCCATGCCTACATCCTAAAAGTTTACAAAAAGAAAGAATTATCATCAAAACATATGAATATGAAAGATACAGAGGGTTACATGCTGCAGATGTAAATGTAGAACCCATACCCGTGCCATGACAATAGCCATTTCCATATTTAGGGATTGCTTCACAAATAACTCGTAATTACATGGTTTATAGAAGAAGCTCGGCAACCAGGTATCATTCCAGATGTGGCTGTCCCAAATACTATAAGCAAAGCAAAATAAAACATAATTCATCAGACACATAACATATAACATCTGAAAAGGAAATTTCGTATATCAAACTCATCATAAGAAGAAACCAGAGGCAAACTAGAGCTATACAACACCAAAAAGAGAAAAGGGTTGTCATCGCAATTAAATGTTAATGATGTTGGTTGGTGGAGGTTTGTCTACGTCATGTTACACGATTTCATTTGTCAGTCCACTCCCAAGATTTTCCTAAAATAGTCCAAAGTATCATAAGGCGATAAACAGAAGAAACTGAATAATGATTCTAGCCTTGCAACAAAATTTAACACCACCCCAACCCAATGCCATAAACTCTTCACATATAAAGATACATACATTACAGGTTTAAACTCTGTATATGCACATAAGAATCTCAAAACAAAGTGCGGTGCATCTTAATTGAAACAATTAGAAACTGGATAAAACTATGCATAATTAAAAATAAATAAATAATCTCTACCAACTTTGACTATTTAAATTGAATATCAGTATACACTGACCTTTTACGCTGCTGTTCCTCCAATTCTCTTGTTCTGTATATAACCTTCACCCCCTGCAAACATATCAGTTATAGCTCATGGCCACGGATATTTGAAAGATAAATAAAATAACAGTGAAAAGTCCTAATTATTACAGGCAATGAGGAAGCAGATCTCACCAGAATTTACTCAAAGACTTTGGACACAGTAGGAGAGGCAGCCTTCCCCTCCACAAAAAGGAAAATATTAGAAACACCAATAGCCTTTTGATAAAAGATCCTAGGTATAGTCTGTTCAAGGCCAGGAAAAGTACTTGTCATAATACAAGATCTTCCGAACAAATAAAATTGACTTCGGTATAATGCAAAAAGATGCTTCATAGTAGAATTAATCAGCTATAACTATTTTGTCCATCAGTTGTAAATATTCTTAGCACCAAACAATTGTACTGTCAAATTCATGATTGATGATTTTGAGTTCTCACTTAACGTACTCAGCTCAAAATCATCAATCATGAAAATATTAGCTGCTTATTTTATCCACAAAACAGTAAAACATTTGAAGAGGGTAAGACACAGAGAAACAAACTTCTACTCCATGAATTTAAATCTCAGGAACCAGCAAAGGTCAATAAAAACAAAAAGATTTTCAAACACAGTTCATAACAAATAGTAATAAGAATAATACTGATTGTAGATAACCAAAAGTTAAAGGAACTGGTATTAAAAAAAAATTTAAAAAAAAAAGAAAGACCCTCTGCTAGACAGCAATACCAAATGGAGCCTAAGTATAGAAACTCCACATGTCATTCATCTGAGTGAAACTCTAAGATTGACTCAACATCTTCCTGTAGCAGGATTGATATGCAAATATTAAGTTCATCTTTATTCAAGAAGGTTCTTTTGCGGAAACATTAGAAACATATCTATGCTCTCAACAAGTTCAAATGAACTCAGATTAACAATTAAGGCAAGAATGAGAATGAGAATGAGAATGAGAATAATCAAACCCATAAAGCTTATAGAAAGTAAAGGAAGTGCTATGACTCTGAATTTAACCTTGTACCCATTGATCCTTTCAATTACAGATGATGCGGGTTCCAATAAAAATTCATAAATTGTTTAGACATAATCGAAAAAAACAAATGTTCATCTAAATCTCAGAATCATCTGCAAAGATACACGTTTATCACAATACACAATTTATAGTGATATTTTGCTCAAGGATACACGTTTTACATTTGATTACAAACAAAATAGTAAATATAATTAATTGCAGAAACAAATGTTAAATGAATAATTCGAAATGAGAAAATTTAAAAAAATATTTTGATACCTGGCGGCACTGGCAAGATTGATCAATATTTGGAACCCTAATTGCGATACTCGATTCGATCTGTCAGCGGCCAGCGTAGGTTACGATCTCTGAGGCGCAGCTAGCAACTAGCAAATTCATTACAGAGAGTGGACCTCATTAAGGAATCTCACCACCATTTACAGAGACCCCAGAAGCATAATAACCTGCCCCTTGATTTCGATTTTAAGTAGCAGAAATTAAATTAACGACACGCGTTTCGCCTGTAATTTTACTTTTTTTTTAATAATTAAAATAAATAATTTATAATATTTTTAAATCACAGATAACAATAATATTAATAATATTGATCACTGGCACCGCACGTGCTCGTTAAAACGAGAAGCATTTGAAAATCAAACTTGTAACGGCTATTTGTGGCTTTGGCGCCTCCAAACCCTAACTATCACCTTCACCGCCAATGGCGGTTAGCTGCTGGCGCTTAAATTTTACGCACCAAACTTCAACGGCTATTTCACGCAACAACTATATAATTTCCCCAACATAACTTACGGCGCCTTCTCAGTCTCACACACAACACAATCTCAACGCTACTTGATTGGCAAGTAACTGAGAGAGTTTCCAAATTCTGCGTTTTACAGTTTCCAAATTCATCAACCAAAAATCTTCTTAAACCCGTCTGATTCAATCTCAATTTTTGATTTTGTCAATCGCTTTTTCTTTCCCAGAACACCAACACAATGTCTCCTCACGTTGGATTAAGATTTTATCCAACCGAGCAGGAATTGTTGGAGTTCTATCTCCTTCACAAAATTACTCAGAACCCTAATCTCTACCAAGCTGGCCATGATATTCCAGTCAAAGAATGCAATCTCTATGGCCCTCAGGAGCCGAACTTGATTTGGGATTTGCATGGAGGAAACCAATTAATGAGTGGTCAGGCACTCTACTTCTTCACTCAGTTAAAGAAGGCCTCTCCTAAGGGTTCAAGATTCAACAGAAAGATTGGTTCTGGTGCTTGGCAGGGTGAGGATGGAGCCAAGCCTGTTCTTGCTCTCGGCTCTGATGATCAGATTTTAGGGTTCAAGAAAAGGTTTAGGTATGAAAGTGATAGAAACGCTGAGCAGAATGGGAGATGGATTATGCATGAATTTACCATTAATCCAGCTTTGTTGGGTAATCAATATTCGCATAAAGCACTCGATTTTGTTCCCTGCCGCATCAAAAGGAATGAATCAGAACAGCACTCAGAGAAAGCCAATTTGGGCAGGAAGCCGAGGAAGTTCAAACAAGTTGGTGAGAAGAATAACTCTGGAAAGAGAGCTTCTGGTTCTAAGAGAAAGCTGAAAGAAGTAGTGACTTCCAGCAGCCACATTGTTCATGGTGATGAGTGCTTTCAGAGCAAGCGCTTAAGGGCTGAACAAGAATCAGTTTTGGTTGATCAACGCCGCTCACCACGTTCGAGTAACAGTCTGAACACAGTGGAGCACCAAGGGGAGATAATAGATTCACTGCCTGAATATTCAACTGTCTTTGACGTTGAAGGATATATGTCTAGTCTCGTTCAAATCCTGGAGCAGGATCAGCATGATGAGGGCAGTCAAAATGGTCAACAGAGGGCTGAAGAAGAGGCATTTTCTGCTCAACAGAACCAAGCAATTGACATCCAATGCTCCAGTAACAACAATGTGCTAATTGTGGAATATGAAGGGGGGATGGAGTACTCATTGCCTGAGGCTTGTGATACATTTGATGTGGAAAAGTATTCATCTAGTCTGGATCAGATTTTAGAGAGTGAGTGTACTGAGGGTCCTGATGATGGAGTTCAGAATATGCAGCAGACGGCTGTTGAAGAAGAGGCACTTTTGGCTCATCAAAATCATCCAATTGAGCTGCCTTGCATCAATAACATCTTCGAAATTGTGGAATCTGAAGTGGAGATTGATTCTTTGCCTGACAGACTTATTTTTGATGTGCAAAAGTTTTGGTCTGAACTCGATCAAATTGCTGAACCTTGGGCTGAAGAAGATGGAAAACTGCAAGGTGTGGCATGTGAAGAGGAGATGGGACCACTGCCTGTAGAGTTTCTATCCAGGGTCAATCAAGTGCTTAATAGGGCAATCTGATCTTACTCTTGCTCTCTGCTTTGTTTGCTGGTCTATGTTATGTAAACAGTCAATTGTAATATAATCATGTTATCTTCCACTTTTGAAATGAATTTATGGCTCCAAAAGAGCTCTCTCTTTATATGTTCTTCATAAGACATGTTTAATAAATTGACAGTCCATAACTGTTGTAAGCCTCGCATATATATCTAAGTTGATTAAGTTGAAAAGCAGGGAAAGATTAAGTACCACTGCGATACCAAGTAATGACATTTAGTTGTGTTCCAATGCAGCAAAAATACGAGCACAACCACCAGGCAAGAATTTGAGACGGACTCAGCAGAGTGCTTGTTTAAAATCACAGAAGGCCGTATATAGTTCTTGTTCTCTCAGAATGAAGATACAAGAAATAAGATTGAAAAGTGGGATGCTTACATTATTGTGAAGCAAGCCTGCACCTTCCAACAGTTTGTAATCGTGCTCCGACAAAATCTCCAAATCTAAACCTGTTCCAGTGCTTTGATCCGTCATACATATGCCCAATGATAAATCTTGCTTTACTGTTGAACTGAAGAACTGGCCTGGGATTTTGGCTTTTTTTTATGGCTTTGGCAACAAGAAAGCTAGCCACTATAATGAAACTGGGTTTTTTGTTTTTGTTTTCGGTTGAATGTGTTGATATAAATAAGGGGCTTAGCTTTGTTCTAATACCGGGGACTCAATCACTGTTAAGTGTCATAGTGACTTGGGGGGAAAGTTTAATATTGAAAAAGAAACAAACATAATCCTCATTTGTGTTGGAAAGTGACAGTTGGTTTTTTGTTACTTCAGTTACTGCACTGTAATTATTTCTTTAGTTTCACTTTTGTAAGAATGTTTTAGCTCTCTATAATGTTTTCCTGACTAAAATTTGAACTTCTGTTTGGCTGTAAATCAAACTCTGTATGCTTTTGGATTCAGCCATGATATTATTTAGTTGCAGTAATATACAGATGCTATTCAGTACCAGATTACAGTTTAATTCCAGGTAATGCATCAATTTATAATTTTATACAAAATTTGATTTCATAATTTGCTACCTTCATTTCATTATTAATTGATCAATTAACTTATTTAATTTGGATGCTGAATCGATGACACATTATTGCAGATGTTTCTTAATTATATTGGCCATATTATTACGAAGGTGAAGGGGAGTTGGTTAATGGAGAGACTGAGCTTGATGAGGTTACAGAGAAGGCTCATTGATCACATACCACATTCCGGAGAAGTAATCTAATAGATTGCATGTTGAAATAAAAACAAGAGAGTAAATTCTAGAGGACATTGCAAGTTTAATTGACATAGATGAATAAGTATCAACAGCATCAGCATTACCCTGAATAAGCGGGTAATGGTGTTGGGATATGTTGTTAATAACACAACCCAAACAGCTGGTCTTGCTAATTTCTTGATGTTTTAGCAATTTCTCTGTACTTTAAGCGTATGCAATGCATTTTTTAGGTGGATGCAGGCTGGCATGTCTCAGTTGTTTGCCGATTAGAAGCAATTGGTTCATATTTTTTCAATACCGCAAGGCTGGCTTTCATCTTGCTGTGCATGCAAAATGTGTGTTTGCGGAAGAAACTAATGTAGTTGGCTCTGCCTTTGCAAGTTGAAACTTTGTAGATTTGAGAATTCTTTCCTTGTCATGTAAATTTGAGACATTTTGGCCATTGCATTAAGTCCCAGCCGTGAGCTTTCAGACATTTTGGCCATTATAATTAAAAGTTTATCAAGATCTATTTTGATATAATGTATTATTTGAAGCCTAAATTGAAACACTGCTTCAAACAAAGATAAAGAGGCATAGTTCTAAATTGGGGAAAAAATTCCATGTTCATACAAACAATGATACTGAAATACTAAATCATGCTCCGACGTGGACGTTTGCACAAATTTCGGGCAATGCAAAATTAGAACGTAAGAAGCATAAGAAGCGGTCCATTATAGAGAGAGCCAATTCGGGTAAGAAGCATAAGAAGCTGAAATAAGTCGGTGATGATGAGCTTTAAGGGCTGAACAAGAAGCACTTTTGGTTCAAGAAAAGCAGTTACCATGAGCAAACAACAACATTCTGTTAATTAGTCTGAAACTGGTCTATATAAACAGTAGTTTTCATTTGCAGTTACAGTATAATATCTTTTCTATCTTTTCTTCCATATTGCAAGTACAAATATAGTTGTAGGATTCAAAGAATATGAAACAGGACTTGAAAATAATGCCGAACCTCTCAATTTTTATTTTCAATAAGAGATGAAAAATATGGTAGTGCCCTTTTCAATGTGTGTAACAAAAAGCAATCGCAGTGATTCAAATTACAAAAACAGGTTATAAGCCAAAGCATTTCTAAATTATGCAACAATGAGATTAAAAAACAAATGCTCCGGCAATCATATTACCACTCTACATTTTTCACTCTATAGAACCTAAAATCTAAATCAGAAATATACACAAGCGCTTGGGTAATGATCGGGAAGAGCTCCAAACCTCGTAACCATAGGTAAACATATATCTCACGCCCCTTGAGTTTTCTCTTTCGCATGGTAACAAAATCTTAGATCCCAGTTCAAAAAGGAAGCAGCTGGATACAATCACCACTGCAAATGTAATATGATTATGTGTCAATGTGAAGATCATCTGGGCCAGGAGGAGATTCTGGTGGGACTGCTAAGGTGCAATTTGCATCATCAATAAATTCCAAGACCCTCCTTGCAGTTGCCTGAGATTGACTGATATCACCAATCTTTCTTGAAGAAATTACTCCGGATTTAGACTCTCGAGTAGTGTTACTACGTTCAACTGATGGTAGAAACTTGTCCTTTGAGAGTGTTGTATTCGCTGATGCTATTACAGAGGTGAAAATCCCAGATTCCCGTAGTCCTTGAGTAATGATCTATGAAGGGAAATAATATCAAACAGTTTTAAGACACTGGATGCATACATGCAACACAAAATCCCTTAACTGCACATCTCAAAAGGACTCACCATGGGAGCATAAACGCGAGTCAAGATGCCCTTCATCATAAGTTTCTTTTTCAGTGTTTTGTCAGCCCACACAACATGCTCACGGTACCTGTATCAACAGTAGCCTTGTGTGTGAGAAAGCAATAAATTCGTATCAACTGATGCCAATATAATGATATGAGAAACAATTTCTGGGGAAACACAATGAATAAAGCTGTTTATATTCTGAGATATCCAAAAGCTTTTAACTTATGAAACCCATTAATGCTCAAGAGGTTCAAAAAAAAAATTTGAAACTTCTAAAATGGAAAATTGTATTAATTCCTCAATACGATACTATACAAGTTTTAACATTATTTTACCAGCTCAGCATCTCATCCTCTGTTGCAGTTGAAGCAATTATAAATGCCTGCACAGAACATAATAAGAAAGAGCTAATGTTAACACTGCTTCACTGTTAGCCTAAAAAAAATAATTTTTAAACAACAGTCAATGATTGTGAATATCTGCTGGCTGCAAAATTCTTATCAATTATCCTTGAAAAAGTCAAAAGATTATTTCGGGAGGAATTTATTTTGCCTATTTTTGTGTATACAGGTCTGCTCTTAGAAGGAATTGTCTGTAGTTGCCATTTATCTTGAACAAACTCTACATAACAATAACTTTACTTTGAAACTAATTTAACAGAGTAGAAACAGTTATACATTTAGTGGTGAAAAAAATTAAAAAGAGATACATGAAATAAAAATAATAGGAGCAATGATGCTGAATTAGAATAAAGAACATAGATGCTGCATTGTAAAGAACAGAGAGTGCAAAGAAAAAAACTCACGGCTCGGTCAAATTCCAGCATAAAGCATCTTTTAACATCTTCCTTTGTAGGCTTGCAGCCACAACGATCACGTCTTGAAGTCAGATCAGAAAATTTGGTGTATGTGTAATGCAGGACAGCAGCGTCATCCAATTTGATTTCACTATCAAAGATTACACAGTAATATTAAGTCTCAGTCAATAAATGAGAAAAAGGAAGTATTCTAATCCTTACAATAGAATTAATAACTTTTAACTGAAAATAGATATGAGCTGAACTACAGTGAACAGTACTTCAATAAAGAGATTTTCATAATGACCAAGTTCTAAAATTGTTAAGACATATACAAAGTACATAAAGGGATGGGAATTGTACTGGTTCCCACTTCTCATGGGAACTGCAATAAACCCATCATGGAGGGGTAAGGCTTTCGTTAAAATGTTAGGGATCAAGGATATTTGAGGATAACAACTAAAAACACAAATAGGGGATGAGGCAAGATCAAGCCATGGGCGCAACACCTCACCAGCCCATCCCGGCTTTATTGCCAAAATTACCCTGATGGATAATCCATATTCTTATTTGTTCCACTGCTCTCATCTCTGCTATCTCTTTATTCTTCTCCCCCAGGATATTTGATCCACAATCAATTTCTATATTTTGATTACAGCTTCATCTAAAGTACTGTCTTCAATATATTAGTATAAAGTAACCATACAAGCAGTCCACCAGAAGCTTGTAACAAATAAGGAGTAAAAAAACACAGACATACACAATCCCAATATAAACTAGGGAATCTCTTCCAATTTCTTTGCACAAAGTATATTAAAGTAAATGTGGTCAAATTTTTTTTTTTTAATTGGGAGTTCTATTCAATATTTAACAAATTATATAATATGTTTATTCATTTGGGTGAATTGGTCATTCAGAGTTTCACTTCCTCTCCTTCCCTCTCTCCATTTCTCCCCAAACAAATTAGTTTGTGCTGCTGGTGCTACATATGAGCCCAAACATGGCTTGAACCCAATGCAACCCATTTGGTTTCGAAATGACGGGTGGAATGAAGTATATCAAAGACCTGGACCAGAACATGCTGGTACTACATATGAGCCCAAACTGTGCAAATATACATGCATTCTATGGTAATGTACTTCACATGATCTATCCATATAGCATTAAATCTCAATAAATATATATATATATGTAAATATGAAATACATTAATATAGTTAGAGTAGTATAGAATCACCATACATTGGGTTCTTCACGTAGTTGTGCCATCTATGTGCACCGTTAGGACGAAGATGATCTTGAACACGAGCAGCTGCTTTACCGTTTCCATATGTCAGAAAGTAGTTCGGATTATTGCGGGCTGCTTCCCTATAGTTTCCAAAATAGACATCTTTAGGAAGATGGTCATAGTTCTTCTTAAACATCGAGACCTGAGACAACGAGATAAATCAACAATTAGGAATGTTGTGTGCTCTTGCTAAGGTGCAACCATCCAAGAGTGTCTAGAAAAATTCCAGATGATAATCATATTAGAAAAAACTTGTAAAGCCTTTAATAAAGGGGACTAGAATGACCCTAACTTTGATATTACATTGATTTATCTGTTTACCCAGCCAGAAACATAGGAAGCAACCAAGAGAGAGATCCTACCTCGCTGAAAGGTTCCTTGATATCGTCTCGCTCAATACTACTCTCCTGAAACAAGTTATATTGCACCATTATCATTCATGTCAACGTGACAATGCAAAGGGACCATCAAAAAAAGGTGTGTCAAATTCTTCTGCACTGAAATATATACTAATGGGATTTTTGCATCTGTGTAATAAGTACTGATCCACTCACATAATTAGGGAAGACTACCATATCAATATTGCTAGGCACATCTGACAGCAGCTGTCTCAGGGAGTACTCACGAGCTCCCGCAGGATGTATTAGCTCATCCGTGTCAAGATGAAGAATCCAATCCATGCCTGCATCCTAAAAGTTTACAAGAAGAAAGAGTTATCATCAAAACATATGAATATGACAGATACAGAGGGTTACATGCTGCAGATGTAAATGTAGAACCCATACCCGTGCCATGACAATAGCCATTTCCATATTCAAGGATTGCTTCACAAATAACTCGTAATTACATGGTTTATAGAAGAAGCTCGACAACCAGGTCTCATTCCAGATGCGGCTACCCCAAATAATTTAAGCAAAACAAAATGAAACATAATTCATCAGACAAATAGCATATAACATCTGAAAAAGGAATTTTCGTATAACTATCTCATCATAAGAAGAAACCAGAGGCAAACTAGAGCTATACAACAGCGAAGAGAGAAAAGGGTTGTGATCCCAATTAAATGTTAGTGATGGTAGTCAGTGAAGGTTTGTCTATTTCCTGTTACACGATGTCAATCCACTGTTATTTATTTTCAAGCTGGTGCTCTCACCATAATGGATACTTATTTGCTTGTTCTTTCTTTTCCCAAAGACAAAAATTTAATTTGTCAGCCTACTCCCAAGATTTTCTTAATACGGTCCAAAGTATCGTAAGGCATAAACAGAAGAAACTGAATAATGATTCCAGCCTGGCAACAAAATTTAATACCTCCCCAACCCAATGCCATATACTCTTGACATCTACATTACAGTTTTAAAACTCTGTATATGCACATTAGAAACTCAAAACAAAGCGCGTTGCATCTTAGTTGAAACAAGTAGAAACTGGATAAAACAATGAATAATTAAAAATAAATAAATAATCTCTATTAACATCGACTATTTAAATGGCTTATCAGTAGACACTGACCTTTTGGCTTGCTGTTCCTCTAGTTCTCTTGTTCTGTATATAACCTTCACCCCCTGGAAACATAGGATTTATATAGCTCATGGTCATAGATACTTGAAAGATAAATAAAACAACAGAGAAAAGTCCTAATTATTACAGCCAAATAAGGAAGCAGATCTCACCGGAATTGACTCAAAGACTTTGGATACAGCAGGAGAGGCAGCCTTCCCCTCCACAAAAAGGAAAAAATTAGAAACACCAATAACCTTGTGATAAAAGATCCAAGGAATAGTCTGTTCAAGGCCAGCAGAAGTACTTGCAGTAATACATATCTGGACAAGGTCAAACCAATAGGGAGAGTACATTAGTGCCAATACCTGAAATTTAGCAAATTTAAAATGATCCAAAAACCCAGATTCCAAATTTCTCTATTGAGTGGTGAAAAAAAATCCTGATTTAAAAAATTCCAAAACAGAGTAATGCCATTGATCACAGCCTGATTTAAAAAGTCCTCTGCTTGCAGTACAATTTTGATTGAATTCCATTACATTCAGGGACATCAATTATCACGTACTCCAGATTTATGAATCACAACCCATTCGACGCGTAAATTTAAGAATTTTCTCAGAACAATATGTTTCATGTACGAGGTATATAATTAAAACGTGTTGTACATCAGCACACTTCCATACCACATCTGCATTGCTTAAGCCCGTACCAACCTTCAAAACTCCACAGATGAGAATAATTGACTAAACGTTAAAAAGAGCAAAAATAAAATAAAATAAAATAGTGAAAGTACAATGAAATATTCATTTGCAAACGCTAAGTTAAAAAGAATTTATGGAGTAAATAAAGCTAATAGAAGAAACTTAACTTAATCACAGAAAGTGAAACAGAATCAATTTTTTTCAACCAAAACAAAAAAGGAAAAGAAAATGCGACTTTGAATATTCAAGAAACAAGATCCAAAAACTGAAACAAACCCACCAATTACGATTCTCCAAAAATTCAGGAAAATAACTGATACCAGACAATGAAAAAGAAAACGGAAAAAAACAAAAACAGAAAAATGTGACTGCTATATACATAAATACAAAAACAAAAGCAAAAAGAAACCAATCAAAGATTCAATCTTCAAAAACCCATGGAGGGCGTGAATCAAACCAAACGAAAATGACCAAAAAAAGGGCTCACCTTGGGCTTTAGATCGGCTCCGTAGTCAAACTTCCAGTCTTTGAAATAATGAAAGGAAGGGGAGTTTCTCCGGCCGAGAATATCAGCGCAACCGTCGGAGGAGGAGGAGGAACGGACGGTGGTGGTGGCAGGGAGTAGGGAGGAGTCGATGTCCATGCCGGGGAACTGGTGGTGATCGGGGGACCAGCGGGCGACGGGGTCGGCAATCAAGAAGCCGCCGCCGAAGCCAACGCCACCGCCGCGCCATTGGAGAACGAAGGCGAATGCGGCGAGAGTTAAGGGCAAGAGAGTTAAAAGAAAGAGGAGACGCGAAGTGAAGAGCTGTTGAGGTGGGGGTGATGATGATATGGAAACGAGGGGCCTTGATGATGATGAAGATGAAGATGATGATGAACTGTGGAGACCCGCCATTCGAGGATTAAGAATATGAACAAGAGATTAAGAAAGAAAGAGTGTTGCATGTGATTTTTTTAATTTTTTTTTTTTGGTCATATATAAATATATATATATATATAATAAATGAAACGAAATGAAAATGGAAAGAAACTGAACTGAAACTTCGAAGGACAGTGAGTGATACTAGGAAACCGTTTTGTCGTTGATGTTGTTTTTGTTTCGTTACTGCCGTCGTCTTCAGTTTCTTTTGCTTTTGCATAATATCATTTACAGCCCCTTCTCTTTTACTTTTTTTTTTTTTTCAATTGAGGGATCAAATTTTCCATTTATAAAAATTATGTCTAAGGTGTATGATTAGAAATGTTCAAATTCGAAATTTTAAAGTGCGAATAAATTCGAAAAAGTTTTAAAATCGCACAGTTTAAGTGTTTTAAGTTTTAAGACTTTAAAATCATATAATTTTAAAGTTTTCTCAGATTTTTCCATACTTTAAAATTCTGAACTATGATCGAGACTAGGTGTACGATTTTCAATATTTAATTTAAGTTCAACTGATGTGTCAAATAAAATGAGTTTTGAATAAATGTCAGATTATCTTCCTCATTAATTAATTATTTTTAAATCTCTCTCTTAACTTTTGAAAACCTCGAATTATTCCTCTATTTAATCAAAAGATAAGGAAAAAAAAAAGGTTGCATTGATTTTTTTTTTTTTTTTTTAGTCTTCTTAACAAAAATGAGGAATAAATTGAAGTTTTTAAAAGTAAGAGGACAATTTAAAAATGGTTACTTTATGAGAGAGATAATTCAAAATTAATTCGTTGATTTTAAAGAATATCAAACTAATTATTAATATTTAACATAATTTGACATATACAATAAGTTGTTATATTAATTTGAACTTAAGTTAGAGCTCAAATGTTTGAATCCTTAATAATATTGTTTCTTAATTAGGGGATCGAGTTTTTCATTTGTAATAAGTATCTCCCTTGAGGTATGCAAGGTAAAGGCTGTTCGAAAGAGGATAATAATTTTGTTGAAGTTTCTATCGATGTTGTTTGACGGTGACATTACAAGGTTGTTACAAAATCGAACGCTATTTTCTAACATATGAAATTGCATAGATTATGTGAATTCAAAAATAGTTGAAGGTGGCGCATAAGGCTAGCAGTCATTGAATTTTTTTTTTATTTTTAGTAATTATTACACCATGAAATGAAAATATACATAATCCATATATTCAATAATACAGTATCAAATTATAATTTTTATCTCATGTCACACGAAATATAATATAATACAAAATTTAATACTCTATAATACTTTAGAATATAGTCCATTTGAATTTATTTAGTTTACCTTGCACCAACTGACCAACACACACCATTTTTGGTGTTAAGTTACATGCTCTATCAACTCAAAATCCAAAATAAAGTACTTTGGTCATTCTAAGATTAGGAACCTATTTGTTGTAGAAAAATAAATTATAACATTTTTCAAGAATATGTAAATGCTAAAGAAACCAAAGATTATTATTATTATCCAAATTCATTTTATCTGTTTATTCACATATGGTGTGTGAATTTAACAGCAAGTTTGCATTGATACCATATTTATTATCAGTTTGTGATAGAGATATTCTTCTATGTATTTCTTCAATTTATGGATTTCTTTTCTTTTTGGTAAAATAAATGCATTTTTTAATTTGCAAATTTAGCCTATAATTATAACTTGCCTAATTTCTTTTTTCCCCCCCTCTTCTTCTTGTCAGATTTTCATAGTGTCTAGTATAGTAGCTGCCAACTAGTTTTCCATTTTCTACATAAAACTTAGGTCATACTAAACAACATGCCCCTTAACTATAAAAGGAAAGTTGGATATTTAAATTTATTTAAATTTTAAGGTTTAGATGATGCATATCTTTTTATTTTTCGGGGATTAATTTCCTTGCATCATTGCTCGACACAATCCAAATACTATTGATTAGACTAAAAAAATATTTAATTTTATCCATTATAATCTTTTCTTTTAAAATTTAATCCAAAATCTAATCTAGTAGTTCACTTATCAAATTTGTTTAGATTATAAGGCTCATATGGTCGTAAATGGGAACAAATTACGGCAAAAAATCAATAATAAGAATATGAGCGTAATTTTATAGTCAAATTTATCAATTTCATAATTTTTTTCACAAAATTATTTGTGACTGTATCATTACATTTTATATACAATCATTTAAAGTTTTTTTACAAAATTATTTGTTACCCCTTTAACCTCACTATTCTCAAGCCCCTCCTTTCATAACTGGTTTTATTTTAGTATCTCTTGAATATACCAATTAGATTAATTATCAGTTAATGTAATCATATTAATATTGTACTTTACAATACTTGCAAATATAAAGTGATGGAAAACACATGACATTGTTAAAAATAATGGAGTTAATTAACTGTGAAACATTTATTAAAAAAGAATTCCTTTTATAGCGGATTATTTATTAAATAAAAATTAATAAGCTCAATACAAAGCCCCAAAAAAACATAATAACTTGATCCCAGACATTTATCATTATACTCACAATGGTCGGCTGTGTAATCCTATTATATAAAAAATAAGTGGCAAATAGGTTAGTGGAACACTATGGAAAGAAATATCCATCAATAAGAGATAGCATGGGCAATAGCATTAGAGTAATGTATGGTTCTAGAATCAGATTGCATGGAATCCACATTTCTGATTTATCTAATTATGCAATCTATTAATTATTTGATCTGGATAAAAAGTTTAAATGCAACCATCCACTACCATTATGTTTTAGTTGCTTGATTAATTAGCATTCTTTTCAATCATTTGTGGATTGCACCTTGTTATCCAAAACAATTACTTAAAAAAAAAAAAAAATTCAAAGGAGATAAGAGTTGGTGATGGTGGTATATGCACTTAATGCTAATTATCTTCCACAAACAGCTTTCAAGTTTCACTTTAGATATTTTAAATTCTACGTTAGTTTTTGGTGATAATTTTTAATATTTCATAAACTGAGTGTTATAATTTGATATCCAAATTCTATCATTACATATTTTTAAATGTCATGTTTATGCCAATCATAATATAATAAGGATCAATGTCCATGCCTTTCAAATTAAAATACCACCATTTTCATAAGCTTTAATATGCACAGTGGAAAAGAACAGTAAACCTCGAATATAAATTTTTATAACACCTGAAAATAACTACGTATGTAATATGTTTCAACTAATTATGTAAAAGTTAAATATACGCATTACAAGAAACCAATGAATGAAACAATGCATGAAGAATAGTAAAACACCCTAAAAGCACCCAAAACCCAAAATGTTTCCACCCTTATGCTAGAAATTTACGTGGAAAGAGAGAGGCCAAAATTTGACCACAACATAGATCTTCTATTGGATTCACATACTACAAGGTGAGCTCAAAAGAATTAAAGAAGCATACACTGTGTAAGTAAGAAAGTAGACAAAAGTTGGTACATCACAGCCAAACTTTAAAACAAAAAAAAAAAAATTCACACACACACACGCACTAGAAGGATATAAAGTTGGTACACAAGTACACAACCAACAAAACTCTATGCCTCCTTGCTTTTTCTCACCATTTCTATACAGACCAATCCACCACCATTCAGCCAAAAATAAGAATAATTAATAAAAAAAATCTACTAAAACAAAGACATATACAAGATTAGCAGGGACAAATTTTCTCCGATAAATGACTCGAAACTCCTTAACATTTTATGTGACAAAGAGAAACTCATGGAATACATCAGCAGAAATAATAACAGTAGATTTGGCAAAGTACAGACATACGGATCTTTCCACCAATAAATTTTAGAATAATAGTTTCTTTTCTGAATTTTACAAACATCATGTAATTTTACACAGCATAACAATGAATCATAGCTATGCTGACTCAAAGAGACACAGTATTAGTTTAGCCATGCATCACATTTCATGATGACCTTAGGATCAATTAATGATAAAGGTTTAGAGAAGGCATTTGAGTGATACAGAAGAAACAAAAATAAAAATGTACCCAACATCGGGAAGTATCACTTCTAAAATATTATACTATCTCTTTAATAGCTTTAATACATCTCCAACCAAATGCAACGATCCAGTGACAAGAACCTGTAAATACACATTAAACATATAGAATATTTACAAGAGTGACTGTTTCAGTGCATATAGATACATAAACAACAAAGAAAGTGAAGTAACAGAAAAATAATCTATGCTATTGATATTTATCCAGAAATGAAGTAAAAAAAATCATTGCTTCTGATGGCAGAAGTATCTGTTTTATCATACAATGGTTATGCGAACTAACAACAAAAAATAAGATACATAAACAACAAACAAAGCAAAGCAACAGAAAAATAATCTATGTCATTGATATTTATCCAGAAATAAAGTAAAAAAATCATTGCTTCTGATGGCAGAAGTATCTGTTTTATCATACAATGGTCATGCAAACTAACAACAAAAATTAAGATGCTAATGCATACCCGACATGAAGGGGAGAGAGAGAGAGAGAGATATAATTATAAAACAACTTAACCACTAAGAACCCAGGTACCAAAATGCTTCAAGAGTATGCTTTTTTCAAATTAAAAAGTGATAATCAATATATTCATAAATTCACAGGTGGTCATTCAAGTAATTGAGAATCCCCAAACCCCAAAATACTCTGTATCTACAGCGTCATTTTAATGGCACTGAGTGCCTGCTGATCCTGTAGATTAAATAAGAAAAAAAAAATAGTAAAACACTAACTTGTCGGTTTCTTGGAACTCATCCTTTGTCAATTCTAAACAAGTGAAAATTACAATTCATTTTAGTTCTATGTTACTCGTTTAACCATGTTGAGTCAAACTAAAAAGAAATTGAAGAGATTATTCTTACCTGAACTCTTACAGAAGGATTTTCTTTAACACTATCTCTCAACCACTTTATTGTCAATGGCAATGATGGAATTACTGCACTGCAACCAAAACATTCTTCTGCAGGACTGCAAAGAGGAGCATCCTCAAAAAGGAACTTGTGAGGAGGTAAGATCTCAGTGCCATCCACCATAGAGCTCCTGTCAAGTACAGGATCTGCCATCAACCCAAATGAATACCAGAGTCTCATTAAATTAACGTCCCATATCTTTAATCCAATTGAGGCAAAAATATCTTTAATCCACTATCTGTTAATGCATGTGAATGGAATCTATACAAAAGGAAACTTTAAAAAGAAATTTTAATCCTGATGACTCATCTTCATGGTGTATATGTTGCATTACTGTCGTCAACGGTACTCCTACAACTGTACCGAATAATTTGTGGAGTCAATGTGTGACACTTATTTGCAATAAAATGAAAACTTTCCTTTCTTGTTTGTCCCTGAATCCTGATAGTGTGTACCTGAATTAATAGATGGCCTAAAAAGCTTGGAAGTTAAAGGATGTGTTTGGCACACTACATTACAAAGGACTGCATTGCATTAGTTAGTGCAGTCCAAAGTTTCACAAATTAAACTATGGTGCATTATAATGCACCCTATAATGTAGCACCTGCCGCATTAAACTAGCCCGGGGGACCATGGGATTGCTTAGGGGCGCTTGACATACTGTATTGCATTAGAGTACACTGCATTAGGGTGCATTGCATACTATAAAAACATGTAGTATGGACTGTATTATGTATAATAATATTTTATATTAGTATTTGTATTAAATAAATCTAATTTAGATGTATTAATAATTTAGTATTTTATTATTAGTTATATTAAATTAGTTATTGAAATTTATTATTAAGTAATTTGTTTTATATATTATTATAACAATATAAAAAGAAGAAAATAAATTATTATTTATTATATTATATTTTAAATAATATAACTAATGTAATATTCATATATAATACAATATCAAATTATAAACTCATTTTCATATATTAATTGTTATAGCATAAAATGAAAAAAGACAAAAGGCTAATGAGGCAGTTGTAGCATTTAGCACAGCCAAGCTCCCTCGAGATTGTTTAATGCGGTAGTTTTTACATTATGGTGTGTTATAATGCAGTTTCTTAATTTGCCAAACATAGGAACTGCATTAACTAATGCATTATAGTCCCATACAATGTAGTCTGTCAACGCACCCTTACTGCGGCAACTGCCACATTAACCCTTTTTTTTTTGTTTGTTTTTTTGCGGTTATATTATAACAGTTAACATATAAAAATGAACTTATAATTTAATATTACATTATAACTTTTTTATTTCTTTTATATTATAATGATTAATATAAAATAAATATTATTTCATATTATTTAATACCCTAACAAGTTTGGAGTTTCCTTTTCTAAACAGAGAAACAGGAGTCTTCTTCCTTTTTTATTTATTATTACATTATTGAGATAAAACAGGCAATTATTAATCATACTAGGTTGACTAAGTGAACTTAAAACACCTATGTTAGAATCAAAATTACTTTTGGCTGCTTGGAAGTCGATTTCAATACAGACTCCATATGGTTACTTCAACTAAAGAACCAATAGGATCTGGTCGACAATATATTCTGCAAGTGATTACAAACTATATTTACTTGAGGGTTACCTCAAGCTCAAAGTATTAACAGAAAAGCATAACTTATGCGAATGAAAAGTAGTTAGTATATCCACTAGTATAATCTGTTAAACCCATCTATCATAATGCTTTCTGAGTAGGTGAAGACCTGACAAAGAACATCAAGAAGAAAATATAGCTATTTAGCAACAGAGAACAAAAGAATTATGTATTACCAGCCCCATGAATAATCCTCTCCCAAAGTCTCTGGAGGCTAAATTGCCAAGACAGGTCCTTGCCCGAGATTCCTAAAGGAATGAATGAGGAACCAGACGTAACCTTGTTATATGTTGAAACACTTGGGACAAAAAGCGCTTTTGAGAAATGAGTGCCTGAGCAAGATTGCATTACATATTGAATTAATAGGAGCTCAAAATGACATGAAAACAGCAATTGCCTTGCTGAAAGAAAACAGAAGATAATGCTGTGTCTATATGTCTCTGAATAGACCCTAATGATACAAAAGTGTTTGCATAACCAATCGCAGAAACTGGGGATTAAGCTCACTTGTGCAATAAAAAGATTGTGATCTGGCAAAATCATTTGGACTTTCAGTGTTCAAGTACAGTTCACTGCAAGTTACTTTTCCCTAGGAAGTGTTTCTCCAAGAAATAAAAGGAGCAAGTAGGGAAATAAAAGTGGAAAGTGCAGTTCCAGGCAGTACGAGCAGGACAGACAGGCATAGTGTAAGATAAGGATGCCAATGGCTTACCGAGATGGAATAAAAATAGAGCAAACTCATAATGCAAATTCACACAGTTGACAGAGGTGAAATGTTGATGAATAGACTTGAGGTTTTCCATAATATAAGGTCTACATGTGTAAGAGACCAACAAAATGAAATTGATCATTTGTGCCTGAATTAGTGATACCTGAGGAAGCACATGTACTCACAAGCCGTGGAAGCAGAACTTGAGGGTGCCTCACTTCCATGCAATTGAATAAAAGAATCTACAATGAGGCATATACACCATATCAGGGGCCAATAAAGGTGACCAATTTGAACTATCTACAGATAAATTAAACATTACAAGCCTATGGAGATCCACATTTACAGAAAGTAATACAGGATTTACATAAGCTTTCAAGGAATCACATGATGTAATCCATTTCTTGAATTTAAGTCTTTCTATTTACAGGGTGTTTACCTGTTTAGATATTTTGTTTGGATGCTCGGTTTTCTCCATTTTATGTCTGACGTAACCGTTCTTTTGAACTTCTTCCATATTGTTAATTTTGGCTATAGAAGACATTGATGATAGTGAAGAATTTCTGCTTCCTTTCACGGCACTAGAGAACCATTTGGCACAGGCTTCCATGCTCTCAGCACTATGAGCTCCATCCAAGTAAAATATCAGCTCTCCAGAGGAGTTCGCAGATAACCCTGATGAATTGGACACTGAACAAATATCATAAACAATTTGAGCCCTCCCCAAAAGATGTGCAGTTGAAAGACCTCTAACAAATGCGTCCGGCAAATCTGCTCCCTCGCCATCCTATTTATCATTTCACCAATTTTCACAGTAAGTGCAAAGTTTAAAACCTAGACTACATACTGAAGAAGATGACCATTAATACCCATTGCAAAGACGATTACATTTTTGGGCGTCCACCAGAATTTAATTGGAAAAAGATGAATCACCTAATTCACACAACTTTAGGTTTAAGCAAAATTTAAGATGCCTCTCTCTCTCTCTCTCTCTCTCTCTCTATAACGCTCACACCCACCCTATAGATGCATGCATATTTAGATTTGAAAATAAAAACTCTCATTATAATTTTCACTAATTTCAGAGAATTGCATGAAAAAGAACTAAATTACAAGTTTATATGTCCTCTGATGTCTATCATGTAACTTCATGTTAAGCAGAAAGAATGATGAATTAAGAATGGGGTATAACTGACACTGTGAGATATTTTCTTCCAGTTTCCAGTTCTTTGAAGCCAACACTTAGAGAGGGAGACAGCAAGACCAGCATTAACCAACTGGTGATCACCAGACAAGCTAAGTTCTAGTCCCTTCAACTTTTCAATATCAAGAGGTGCTGCTACCTCCAGAGGAACCTGCAATTGAGAAAAATGTTCTCTCAGGAATGCGGATAACAATTATAGAGTCTTTCTGCTGCTCTTCCTGTGAGTGTGTGCGAGATTTGGTCAGAGTGAGGTTTCCTTTTATTGTTTTGATGTGGAGGGAGGTGAGTGATCTGCATCCAACCTACAATGAATAAAGTTGAAAAGTGATAGTTGAAGTTGAAGATTACAGATGTATGATATTGGGAAATTATAAAATAAAACAACAATAGCAATCTACATTGGTCTAGTTGCACATCAGATGACAGTACAAAAAATGATTACACAACTAAAGTCCGTAAAAAATTAGAGTCGAGTTGGACATGCACATATCCTCTTTGGTGGAAATGGTTATTTTAAACTCAGATCATAATAAAACTAAAAACATTCCATGCATGTAAGCATACAAATTAAATTGGCACACAAAATGGATCACAATAAGAAATCTGATGCTATTCCCTGCCCATCCATCGTAGAGGGTTGAATTCTTTTACAACATAGGATTCAGATATAATCCAAATACTTCTATAAAGACAAAACCAGGGCTTTAACTAGAGATATATCAGCATGTGAACTAGGGATTATGATAAAGGTGACAAGAAAGAGGAGTTTAGAATGATACCATCAATTCAAGTGCCCTGTCCTGAAGAACACTCATTGCTTCAGAGAGCTGGGGTACAGTGAATGCAGGAATTTGTGGCTTCAGGAGCAGGAAAGAGATCAACTCAGAAAATACTTGAAAATGAAAACTGCCCATTTGTACAATTGGAACAGCAATAATGAAATAAATCAATGCTAAAGAAAACCATACATTCATGCAAGTTGAGTTGCTAGCATATGAGATTTATACCTTGAATATTCCAGCTTTATGAAAAGCAATGTCACTGAGGGTGTTTCCTGCATATGACAAATACTGTCACATAAATAAGAAAGTAACTTAATCATCTTGCATTGTTTAAATTTCACCCCAAAAAAAAATGGTTGGCAAAATTTAAAAGAACACACAAGCAGTTTAGTGTGAGAGCGAGATCCATAAGGGTTTCCAAAACCGCTAATGGCACTCCCATGGAAGCAAAAACAAATAAATTTGCCACAAAATTTGCACCAAATAAAATTGCAACTATCTGTAAGTAATAGAATGAAAATTTCAGAAACAACTCACCCAACACCTCCATATGATCCATGCCGAGAGAAGTAACGCCACATACAACAGGTTCTTTAATCTGCTTTTCATCATCAAATCCCATGACCATTAAATTTATCCTTTACATTTATTTTCACAATCCTATCAAATAACATGCTAACTCTTAAACTTTTTGTAAACTCTACAACAATCACGAGAGGCAGTTCTATGATGAGATCCTTACCACATTTGTTGAATCCTTTTCTCCGCCAAGACCAACTTCAATAACAGCAACATCTACCTGTGAACAAAATTGATTCGGTGAAAGAGAGAGAAAGGGATTAATAACAGGTAAAAAGATAAGGCACCAAAATGTTAGTCTGTGAATCTGAAATTATATAAAAAAGTTGCTGCTAGTGAATAATGATCACATTAGGAATGTGCCAGAAAGACATTAAGGAGATCAATTAAAGGCGTTAAAAACTTAATAGAACTAGAAAATATAGGTGGAGTGTTAGGAAGGGAAAGGGAGCCATACATGATAGAAAGCTTATGGTGATGGATGACATTACCAATAGCCACAAGCATAGTTTTTTTAGGTATATTATGAATACCTAATTCGTACTTGCAAGCTGGCCCAACAAATTTCTTGCAATTTTTTTGAGTTGTGACAAACGTTTCATGTAGTTTAAAGTGGAACATCTTAAAGACAAATTATTGGGGCCAGCAATGGATTTCTGCCTAGTTTAAGTGATTCAGGTTTGGTTTCAAATAAAATGATATGACTGACTGTCTAAAGTGATATTTATGACAGATCGGAGGATCACTACTGGTTGCGGAAACATTGAAATCATTCCAGCCAACACAAAGGTGTTAATAGAATCTTCCGTATGTATCTAGAAATTTTTTAGGAGGAAGATTTAACATTTTGGAAAGCCAGGAACTTGAATGGTATCAGTCTCTGAATGAATGGAAAATGGAACATACTGTGAGTGAAGGAAAATAAGCATTCTCGAATGAGTTTTTACAATAACTGCTGTGTCTCTGGATGAATGGAAAATAGAACATACTGTGAGTGAGGGAAAATAAACATTCTAGAATGTGATTTGACAATAACTGGTCAGTTTTTACTTCCAGCATGAGTAAAACAGATAGCCACCGCAATTCCACAGTTGAAAGATCAGCATTGATGAAAATTAAATATTTCCCAACTAACCTGTTCACATAAAAATATTTTAAATGCCAATACAGTGAGGAACTGAAAGAGTGGAGGCATTGGCAGGTCATCCGTAATATTTTCCTGCAAATTGAATTTTTCAGAGTAAGAAAATGACTTCCACATATTGTGATCCCAAACACGATTAAGGTATTAAAGTAATATTTAGCCAAAAAGCCCAAGGGAAATTTACCTGACAAATTATCATCTAATTGAAGGTCAGATTGTTAAGAAGTGATCATAATCAAGAAATATCAACAATATCCCTTCACATACATAATCACCTAAATTTAGTTTCCAACATTCAGACTGGGAAATCAGCTCCACGTTTTGTTCAAAATACCCCCTCATAATCTGCCTTGGCTTTTAAAACAAATAAATGTCTATTTGCCATTGCTTTAATATAACTATTTGTCTAATTTTTCCATGCCCAAAATGAACGTGAAAGCAAAACTTTTTCACAAATTCAAAGAGGTAAATGATATCAAATTTGAATCTTATAGTCCTTCACTGTAAGTATGAAAAAGGAAGAAGAGTATGGGAATGCCAATTGACAAAACCAGAAGCATCAGGGGCAGAGCCAAAATCAATTTCACATTTTACTCATTTAAGAGAGACTTACTAAAAGCAAAAGGGGTACCACTCCAGTACAAGTGCAGCGGAAAAGATAGACTAGGGAAAAAATACTTACCCGTAGAGTAAATATGTATGAAATCGAGACTAAAAGCCTATAGGTACCATAAAGAAGAAAATACCTTACCCTCAACATGCTCCAGCATTCCCAAAAGTAAAATAGAAATTTATCTTCAGTTATGTCAAACCTACAAAGGCATTTCAGTGTCAAACAATAGGATAGCATACTTCATAATTATTCGTACTTCAGGCAATTGACCCCAGCTAGTTTATTATTAAGGATCTCTCAGGTTAAGTAAAACATTCATCCCAACCATTAAAATGACTTTCAATTAAACACTAAGCGCCAAGTTAATACATACATGATGAAAGTTAGATTTTGAATCTGCTTAATATTTATAGATACTTCCATATACATCAAGGAAATTGTTCCAATAATTTCCCCTGTTCTCATGAAACTATTAGTTCGCTTCTGAAAAAAAATCAATCAGACAACATTCAGCAAATGAACCATCCCGCAGCACCAATCATCCATCTCAATAAATGGTCAAAAGTTACTCAAGCTGATGTCTAATCTACGTTATAACTGAATTTTCTGTAGACACTCAAATTTGACAGCCGAAAGAAATGAATACAGAAATCACAGACACGACTAAAGTAGATAACCAATGAAGTTTAATGACCCTAAGTAAATTGATAATAATAAATAGGTGAAGGTCGAACCATAATGAAATGACTATGATATCTTATTATGAAATAGAAGGCACAAAGTTTTCCTTTTACACTGAGACCATCATTACAAAAATGAGTAAATTAAAATGAGAAGAGGCATAATTTTAGGGATAAAGAAATTCTGTTGCTACAGTTTCACACACTATTCCTGAATTTGGCATAACTTGAGGCAATGCTCCATGGAAAAAAACCAGGAACTTTCATTTTAACAACTTAGTTCTTTCATGATTCATCAATTTATACATTTAAACCAGTTTACAGAATTTGGAAGGCAAAGGTGCTGAGTAAAGTTCAGCTCATGCGTGGCTAATTGTGCATGGCAAATCAAGTACTTTCAAGGTAGTGTATATAGCAGAACTTACTACATCTTCATCCCCTTACTTCTGTATTATGTGAAGAGGGAGGAGGAAAGTATTGATTATGCAAGTGCTTTGGAGTTGTGGTATAACCTTTTCAGGGTAGCTGAGATTTCAAGGGTGATTCCACTCTTCTGTGATCCTTTGGTAACAGATCATTTCTGTAACTATGGAGGGGAAAGGGCAGAAAAGTGCTAATGGAGTTACACTGTCAGGACACTGTTCCCAATGATGTGGATGGAAAGAAATTTGAAGGATATTTTAAGAAAGAGAAAAAGATTTTGAATTTTAAAGGGCACATTTCTTATTCTTCGATTCTCTCTTGACTTCAGTTTCCTAAGGTTTATGATCGTTCATTAATTTTTAATTTTATGTCAATTTTTATTCAAAACAACTTGAGCTGTAGTTAATTTAATTGGGTTCTAATCATTTTGTTCATAATGAGATGTGTTTAGCAGACTACTGGTCCACAGATTAGAATAATATTTTGTTTCCTATCAAAAAGTAGATAAATAAACAGCCATTTAAACGCATCCGCAGACATGATTGGTGAGCTACATATCCGTTGGGAATGCAAATCTGGTCTCTAGTTATCCTATCCTACTACTCTCTCTCTCTCTCTCTCTTTTATTTTTATTTTTTTTATTTTTTTGTAAAACAGCTCATAATCTTGAGTAATGCCTAATAAGAACCCAAAATGAAAATATTTGTCAAATGGGTTGTAAAAAGCCAGAAAATTTGAACATTGCTAACCCGTTAATGCGAAATCGTTCTCTCACGTCAATGAGATGGGGTGAGGTGAAGAGTCCAGTTCGAAAACCACACTCCCGTAAAATAGCCTCGCAGAATGTGCACGTTGAACCCTGAAATATGTATTCATCAACATTAACAAAACCGAAAATATAATGAAAGGTGGGAGGGGGGTGTCCATAATTTTTATGAGATTCAAATTCTCAAATATTTTATGCGTACACCTAACACATCTTCAAAGTAGATGCTGAGGTTTTTTATATTTAATAATGAAGATTGATGCAGATATAAGGAGGGCAGGGATCTATACATCCAAAAAAGAACTCTTCATTACTAAAGTACTAAAAACTCAAATTACAATTAAAGACAAAATCATTTAATTGGTATCTGTTCTTTTTTCCTTTTCATAATCAAATATGAGGATATCAGAAACATACAATAACATATATATGGGTTGGAGAAGCAATACCTTTTCAAAGGCTCTAACAAAAAAGAATGCATTTTTTAATTGAACCATTGATTTTGAAGCATTTGTTCAATGGATTTGGCAGCTTTCTATCACTGGTTAACTAAGTAAAGAGAAAATGTCCAAACACTTCTAATGAAATGATATTGTCCAGTTACTACCAAACTGAATCAGCGCTTTCTTAATCTATAAAATTTGTCATCTAATTGGTGGCACAGAGTAAAAGTTCAATTCACAGAATACTATGGTTGATCAATTGAGAATATTAGCTTAGTCCATACTGTGGGTCCGACCCATATTAAAGTAGGATTTTATTTGTATAAAAACAAGCAGAGTATGAAGGTTTCAAACCTGACTTATCCAAGAAGTAATGAAGTAGTTAAAATGATCTATACCTTCCCTTTCGTTCCTGAGACATGGATAACTTTGAGCGCAGCTATACGATCCTCCAAGCCTAGTATCTATTTAACAGATAACCAGATTTCAAACCTCAGGCAGAATCATTTCAGGTGGAATAAATGAGATTCCAAAATGGATATGTATTCAAGAAAGATATGTATCCGAGAAACTAAGTTTCAATCATCGATGGTCATTCTAATAACCAAAAACCATGTGACCAGAAAAAGATGCAAACCAAATTATATCACTGACAATAAATCAGCACAATAAATACAACATATAAGCATAACAAATTAAAAGGAAATGGATAATAATAGGGTTCAGAAAAAAGAATAAGTTTATATATCTACCAACAACACGAAATGGAGCACATTCTCCTCGAATTTGAATAATTTCTCAAGACATCTTTGGGTTTCAACATGGTTAGATAAAGAAAAGACAACATCTTGATACCAAATGTCTTTCAATTGTATTCTACCTATTCAGTTCTTATGCACTATGAGCTACTCTGCCGTCCATGATCCCGAGACCCACTCAGCTACCGAATGCCCCAACTAAAGTGATAGCATTGGTCACAGGTTAACTATCTCATGTACCACCCTCAAATAGTAAGAATTGGGAAACTACCCATATGACAAGATGTGAAAATGAAACAAGAGTTCACTCAACTATGCAGTTCTCTGGAGCAAAAAATTTCTCTCCTATGAATGCAAAACTATAATTGCTAGCCTAATGACATCCTCTCTTGGCTATTGTTGGGCCTGACCTTAGTTCTTCATAAGTCTGAACAGAATTCGCTCTTAAGTTGATGACACAAATATTAAAGAAAAAAGCCAAAAGATGAATCTGCAAATAACAGCCTTCTCTTTTCTTTCGTACATACCCAAAGTGTAAGATGTTGCAGAGATACATAACATATATAGACTGCTGGAAAAAAAAAAAAGACACTTTGGTCAATATTGAGAGTCGTATTAGTTTATCATAAAATTAATGTTGACCGTAGTACCAACAAGTAAGCTTCACTCATACTACCAACAAGTAGAGATACTTAAGTACAGCAACTAAGAGAAGAAAAATTTAGAGATACCCAAAGAAACCACATAAATGCTAAATTAAGGACGGAAATCACCCAATTTGTTTGGAACAATGAAAAAGTTCTTGGAAGACAATTACAATTACCTTAAACTTTTAAGAATTACATTAAGGATGGAAATAACGCTGAACATTTCAGAATTCAACAAAAGGCAAAAATGTAAACCCCTCAAAGTAGCAATGCAAGAATTCCTATAAGATTCAAGTATGGATGTAAACCAAGGAAACTAAATTAATATAAGAAAGACTGACTATTTCAGTGATATAACACAGGGTAATAGTGAAACTACTGCATCCAAAGACTGACTATTTCAGTGATATTACACAGGATAATAGTGAAATTACTGCATCCAATTTCATTTCTAACATACAGAAAATATGGTGTAGCATTCATGCTTCATAAATTGTACATAAACAATGAATTTTGGAAGTCAGAAGTATACAACATTCTAAAAAATACAGACGTAAAAATTTCAATCATGCCGGTGTTACCTTAAGATACATCGACATTCTTTGCAGTTTTCCATATCTACCAGCTATGTGTGATTGCTCTCCACGTTTCTGCCGTGTAATTAGAGAGGAAAGTGCTTGCATTGCATTTTCATATGAAGATGACAGAGGTAAATCTTCCTCGTATTCTGTCATAAGCACATTACTTACTGTTTTTCCCATGACCTGAGATGACATCTTCGTATATCTGAAACCTGAAACATTATGCACCTTGCATCAAGATAAAGGACATAAAATTTCTGAAGTGACTAAGTAACACTAGGTGATTTGTGGATAGAAATTTTCCCAATCTCAAAGAATAATATATTACAATGTTTCAAATAACAATCATTGATCCCTTAACCAAACCTGTGATATCTCATAACTATGGATGTTAAAGTGAATGATTTGGTTTTACAATCAAAGATGAGGAAGAAATTCAGACTTTGCAGTTGAACGATCTTCAACACTCATACGAATTGTATAACATCAAAAAATTACAAATTATATTTGCATTTCCAGTGTGCAAACTAGTGCATTTACTTATAAGTAATATATAAAAACTTGATCCTACCCTTTGTCATTTGGTGGAGATCATTGTTACCAGTGAGATCATGAGTGTTAAGGGAGGCAGGTAAACAAGAAAAACTCCATTTTTTTCTCATGGAGAAATGACAATTACGGAAGTGTAAAACTCCAGATATCCCACACTTCAGAGTAGTATTTGTATGAACAAGCATCAGAGAGATCAATCCTGCATTTCAACCAAAAGCACCAGGAACAATTAACAAAAATAGCTGAAAGCATTCTCACTTAAAAATAGAAAATATTGCTTTGAACCCTCTATACTACGATGTCATAAAGAGAGGCAAAATGCCACACAACAGAAAAGGGGACAACCCCAGCCCCATACCATGGTGCACTTACCAAGTCAGCTACATTTGTATATAGCCTAACGGCAACCAAGTCAGCTACAATTGTTTAGCTTTGTTTTTCATTTTAAGAGATATGACGCATATTACTTACCAGGACATGGCATAATTATCAAATTATGACTTATTAATGCCAAATATTCTCTTGATAAGGACAATAATAAAGTAGCAAACTGGAAACCTGTCTTAGTGATTTCCACGGATTCAAAACCTGCCCATGGTAACATTCATTTTTTTATTTATTTTATGAATTCGTAAGCTACTAAAACACAGGATCTTTAAAGATTGCTGCATCTTAGGACCGAATGAATGAGCATCATGATGATTCAACCTAACACTGAAAGACCATCTCATGAATAGCAATCAAATTGTCAGGAATAATTAATTAATCCCAATGAAGTTATCTCAACTCAACTACAAAATTTACATATATTGATCACCTGAATTAACAGAACATCTAGCAACACCTATCCTCCCTTATTGCTGCTTTCTTGTTTCTATGAAACTGGAGCACTAGGCTAAGCTCCAATGGAGGACTTGATTTTCCCAGGTCCTAGACAATTAAAAATCAAGTACCCAGAAGCTATAACTTGAAGAACACACACTAATCATTTCTTCTTCAACTCTAGTGAAAAAAAAAAAAAGCAAAACCAAAGATCATATGCAAACATCAACGACACACCCACACACAAATAACATGATAAATATGTATTGAAAGAGAGAAGTAAGAGTGTAGAGGCCCACTATACAAATAAAAGGAGAAGCCATTGTCCTTCTTTGAGAATTTTGAGAGTTGGGTTGCTACTTTTATTTGTTGTTCGGTGGTACTTTGTCTTGCTTTGTCTTGTCGTCTGCGCCAGTGCTTTTGTGGCTTTCAGATTCAGGTAAGCAACTGCGGCTCATTATCAATGGCAATAACAGGTCTTTCTTTCAAATGACGACAGTTTTAGTTTTATTTCATCCTTATCAAATAGGTCCTCGCAATTCCTCCGCTGGAATGACCAAAATACCCTTTAGCACCTTATTTTTCTGAATTGAGAGATAATTTTTTTAAAATCCAGAAGCATGCTTACAACAAATTTAGGTCACTAGTTGGAAAATCCGTCGACTATATCGTGAAATTACAAATCCTTAATTAATACCAACTTACTGAAATATGAGTCTTTTAATTGACACGTGTTTTTTTTTTTTTATAAGTTTTAATAGAAACATGTTGATATATAAATATATAATTCGATATGATCTATTGTTGTATACTTACTACTCACTAATCACTTGCATCACTTTATTTATTAACTAAACAGCACCATAGTTATTGGAACAGACCAACCTCATAAGTTATAAAGATACACTATATAGTTTCTTATTCGATAAAAGAAAAATAAAAAAAAAACAATAATATCACGTTGAAAAAATGTAATAAGTATAGAGACCTAGTTGGTAATTAATTACATCACAATGAAGATGAAGTTTCTTTCCATTGATTTTTTAGTTACCGGCAACTGGGCCGTATCTTTCTAATTGCTTTATTTATTTATTGCAGTAGTCAAACTTAATTAAGGGATCAATATGATTGTTTTCTTCAGCAAAGACCCGGTGGGTTCGGTGCTTTTATTCGAGAAATTTTGTTACGAGGATCTTTAGAGGGTCTTGCTTGTCATGAGATTTAAATTTTATGATAAAATTTATATCCTAAAATTATTTAAATATTCATAATATCTTTTTTGTTGTAAGAAAATATAAAAAAAAAAATTTATAAATTTTCTAGTCTTATTCACTTTCAATTTTAAAAATTCTAACTCGTCATATATTGCATTATACTGTTATGTATTACACGATATTATCATGTATCTCGTGATCATAGCTTGTACTATACTACGGTGTCATGCATTGTACAAAATTATCTTGTATTGTGCTACACTATAGTGTTCTGTATTGCATGATACTGTCGTATATTTCATGATTATATCTTGTACTACACTATATAGTCATATATTGGATGAAATTATCCCGTATTATATTATATAAATATGGATATTTTAATATTTTTAATGAGCATTTTAGTCTTTTTAACGTGACCGAGAGTCCAATAATAATAAAAATTAGTCAAGGGATCAAAACCCATAACCAAAGTCAAATAGGACCCATGACTTCATAATTTCACCTTGTAATAAAAAGTTCAAGGAATTGATTTTGTATCACACTAATCTTGGAGAGAAAAACTATTTTCTTTCTATTTTCTTCTAATTTAACATCTTGTTTTCAATGTACTTTAATAGGAATACATGTTTTGCTGATTGTAATAACAAAACTTTTTGTTTCAGTTAGATGTCCTCTTTCACTCACTATGAAAATCTCATGTTCAAAAAATTACATTCAAGCATCAATCAATGTCACTTGTTTTGTTACAACAACAACAACAATAATAATTAAAAAAAATCAATGTCACTTGTTTGTTGAATCCCCTTTCTGAGCATGACACAAGAATAATTGTCTTATGAACTGTATAATCATATTTGTGTCACCCACCAAGCAAGAACAAACTGTTAACGTTTGTCATTAACAAAAGAAAAATGCAAGAGACTTTTAATTTCCTTCATTGCCACGCATCAACTTCAGCCATTATCCAAATAGGATGACTGCTTTGGAGTTCTCATGGTCCATTTCCTCTCAAATTGGCACCATCACTTCAGAAAGTTGGTTAACAACGCATTAAGTTGAATATGGGACATTTAATGTGTGAATTTAGACCCAAATTCCACCAAATAGAGTTGTATGCTGGGTGAAGTCATTAAATTCTATTTTTCACATCATTAGCTATTTCACAATCGTGAAGGGTTGTTGTGTTCACAGATATAAGTGTTAATTTCCTGTAAAATTTCAAAATAATAAAAAATAATGACAATAACAAAAACATCACAACTCCATGGTACAGCGAGATGTAAGCAATAGTGAAGACTTAGTCCGTATCACTTGACTGTCTAATATTGATATGAGCTTCAATAAAAGGTTTAATTTTTCCGTCCAAAACAGAATTGAAGTCAGGCAGTTGAATGCCAGTTTTTACATCTTGTACTAGCTTGTATGGGTGAGAGACATACCTCCGCGTCTCTTTTTGCCAGATATTGACAATGGCTTCTCTCTTTATGCAACTTACATTGGAAACTCCTTGCTCCCCCGCAATCACAAGAAGTTTGGCTTTCAATCGATTAAGAGCCTTCATCTTGTTTGCAAAGTGGTTCCTCTCACCTGCAGATGAAAATATCACTTTTCTTCTTCTTTGAAGTAACAGAAACCAGGGAGCAAATGCCATAGATACAAAATTAAAAGTTATTTCCTCTGTTAGTAAAAAGAGAAGAGGATACGGTTAGGAAGTGAATCAAATATTCATAGTGTGCAGTACAGGAACCATTTTATCAATGACCCTAGGCAACCTAGGATTGCTATATTCAAACTTTTCCTTCAATGAAACATAAAGAATGCCTAACATTAGTGTTTCATTTAGAGGACAGTGGAAAAAAAACAAGAGAGCAACGGAAGTATTTTGATAGGCTTCCTTAGATGAATTAAAAGAAACTTCTTGGGTGTATTATTTGTCAATAGCCAATCAAATGATGTGTCACTCCAACTTATCATTTCGTCCGGTAAAAACTCAAGGGTGAGGGAAAGTAGCATGACTGAAACTCATAAAAATGATTCTTTTCAGCCTTCAGATAAGCACAAAAATAAAGAATGGAACCAAAAACGCAGGAGCTACTCCACCTTCCTATTCATACAAGTTCCGTAACACTCATAAAACCGTCAAAAGAAGAAACATTGTAAACCTAGGAGTGGCAGAAGTGCCATTTATCATCTCCTATCCCTCATGTGTTGCTGCTCATCCTTGAAGTTGCTAAATATTCTAACGATGTAGATGCACACCCTTTTTTCTAAATATCAGGATCAGAGGAAGATTGATGATTTCCTTTTTCTTCAAATAGTGATCAGAGGCATGTTACTGGATTAGATGAAAAGCTTTCTACAAAAAACACAGTACTGATAGGAAGAAAATCCGATAATATATCAGTAATGAAACCTAGAAAATCATCAACCACCTGAGGACTGGACTGTTATGCCAGAGGGGATATGCTGAATGCAAACTGCAGGTTTAGCAATACTCTGCCCTTCTCCTGGCAATGAAGGGGATGAGAAAAGCAAATCCTCATCACTAATTTGCAGGTCAGCAGCTGTTTCTAAGAAGAGAGGAACAACATCTACACACGCTAAGGTAGCCTGCAAGATTGAATTTAATTAAGAAAAAGGCTTACTGTTGCATAATGAGCACAACTTTACTGAAAACTCACCTAAAAAGGTGAATTGAAATAAAACTGATATCTGAAGCTATAAGACAAAAAAGAAAGTAAACAAGAATGTTATAGCGGATGCTTTGGTTCCAGGACAAGAGAGAAATATGGAGAACCTAGAAACTTTAGCCAGAATGGAAACAGTAGTTTTACCTCATGAGGAACAGAACCATTCTGAAAATTTATGAGGAGGTGGGCACCTCTCTCTCCTGAAAGATAGCCAAAAGCATACTCAAATTCGAATTCAATAGTTGCAGAATTGATACCAGCATTCTTGCAGCAACACTTATCAACTACCCTTCCTCTATATCCTTCCTTGTCAGCCCATCTAACATACATGTTGAGAAGTTGGTCTGCCCATATCTAAATTTCGAAACATTGGTACCTTGAGTGAGAGATGGTAGCACATTCTATTGTTTCATATAAACCATGTACACAGATCATATTACAACTTAATACAATAAAACTTAATATAAACCATGTAGGACTACCATGCTCATTGAATGAATTAACACCTTAACTCGGATATCCATATATTCAATTCAATCAATGCCCAAAATTATACAATAGGTGAGGCATACAAAGACAGAGATTTCCTCCTGTTTGGGGTAAAAGATAAAAGAAAAGGAGGAAGCATGATTCAGTAGTTGAATACTGAAACTTGTTATCCGATAATGTTCCATAAAAAAGCCAAAAATGAACTGCAACCAATTTAAGTGAACACTACAGTAACAATGCATGATCAGATTGACTTCCCCTGTAATTTTAGGCTTATTTTAATAGGAGCAAACTAGAGCTAAGGACAACTGTAAAAGTAAGGCTAATGTAAATTCTTGAAAACAAGAAAATCAACAAGCTATGAGTGTACATTAAAATTAAACAAATAAATAATTTGGAGCGACAGCTCACAGAACAAATTAAAAATGATGTATTCAGAGGAAAAATAACCAATGATAAATCTTAACAGTTCCCATCATGAGTAGGAACCCAGCAGCCCACAACGGCTCAGCTATAACTATCAGCAATATATGCATCTAAAGTTTACTTGGACATAAGAATCTACGAACAAGATAGCAATAAAAGATTTTTTCACGCCACTAGTTGGATGAAATTTTTAGGAAGATGTATTACTACCAACTGAAAAAGCTTACTGTCCAAGGACCAACAAGAATGAAACATTAACAAATGCATTGTTTACCTATGTGCACTGCCATTTATAGCAAGTCCTACACAGAGGCAACCCTTTTGTTTCCACATTTTTTCTCTTTCAATTTAAACGAAATGGCAACTTGTGAATAACCGGGTTATTGAAGCTGCATTAATTTTTCATTTTTCAAGATTTACTATTTCAATCAAACTTAAACTTTGTAAAACGTGAAAACCAAACCTCAGGACAGATGCCCTTTGATCCAGCTTTAATAGTTACAGATGCTCCTTCTCTGTCATTTGGCCCACAAAGAAGCTTGGACATCTCATACTGATCCAATAGCTTGCTCACATCTAAAGATGCATGGTATGCTCGCTTGAAAAGCCCATAATCGATAGCTTCCATCTCAGCCAACTGTGAAATCAACTTTGCTTCCTCAGCCTGCAGAAACAAGCAAAAATAATCGTATAACACACTGCAATCTTTAATTTTACTTTAGAAAAGAACAACACTGTCTGGGGACAAAGTTCTGAGATTGTCCTAAAAACTTATTAAGGTTGAAGATTAAATGAGCATATATCAAACAAATAAACTGCACATTGAGGAGTCTTGTCAAGATGAGTATGTTTTACATTTAACTTTGTAGCCATCTATGAATGTCAAAGGTCAAGCATGGTTTCTATCAAGAGGCCAACAAAAGAACACTGAGTCAGAACAATTGGTTATGGCCAAATCCTAGACACACAAGGTTCATCTATGTGTACATGTTTCTACAGTGAAATAAGAATTCATACATAGAAATCCAATAAACCCAATATAAGCAACACATTACCTTATATCTTAGGTCTTTGAGAGCATCAACTACTTTGAGACTGTCAGCTAACTTGACAAGAACTTCATTGGATTTAGTTGGGTCATCCCAGAGGTTATACTCACGGACCATTTCTTCCTGCTTAATTCTTCTCGCTTCTTCAAGTTCTAGTGCTGTTGTTGCCAAACTCTCAGCACGAAGAACTGCATCTTCAATCTTCTTTTTCAACGAAAACAAACCTAAACAGGTCCAATTTTTATTTCAAATCGAAACCAAAATGTACAAGGACACAAAGATATAGCAAAGTGACTAATTCACTAGTAATGGTATCAATTGTGTTACAAGTTAAATTACAGACCTAATTTAGTGACATCAGTGATGTTAATCTACACCATTGGATTAAAGAACAAGGATAGTTGGAATTTCGCCAAAAGTTTTTAGTCAAAATTTTAAGTTAAAAAGGTCCCAACTCTTTAAGCTGATCATCTAATGCATTGCGAAATAAAAGGCCATCATGCTCAACATCAATTCACTAAAGGTTCCACATATAAATTGAACGGGCAAGCAATTCAATGCGAGTGGTCACAAATCGGAGTCTGCACAACCTCAAATGCGAGTCCCCAGATCAAAGATGGTCATACACAAATGCACAACAACGGCAAAACTTTTTGGTAGTTTTAGATATTGAAGACAATAAAAATAACAAACAGAAAACTGAAACAACCTTTTCTATGACAAAATTACTGGATGAAATCTGTTGGGCAATAGGCACTAAACTATCGAATTAACACAGTAACAATACTTCTCCTTGTCTGGAAAAGCTTAAAGACAGCTACTTTACATAGTCCAAAAGCAGCAATTAGCAAACCTTAAGTAAGTTCAGCACTTGTTATACTTGATACCCAGTGATTTCATTCAACAGCAGCAAGGTAATAAACCACAGAACTTCAATATCAAACATACCGAGATACCCAACATTTTAACATTAAGCTACTAAATTTAAACCGAGTGGAAGCGACTAGAATGAAGAGAACAAGACATATATAAAAAAGAAAAGGGAATATTAATGCAGATTGAGCAAAAAGAGACGAACCCAGTTGTTTGTGGACCTTGTTTTTATTGTCAGTTGAATGAGAAGCTCGGATTGTGAAGCAAAGAAGCTGAGCATGTGACTTGCTTCTGTTCTTACTTGTACAAGCTTGCCATGAAGCTGAAGTAGTAGTTCCAGTTCCCCTTACAAACAAAGGCTCCGCCGCCATTTTAATTTTTTTTTGGGGCAGCAAATGAAAGTAAAAAGATAAAATCGCGGGCTTTTCAAAAGGGATTATTTGGTCTGTACTTGTTCAATTGAGTTTGAAAGCTGAGACGTGCGTGTCTCCACGTACTGGATTCTTGCTCTCCCTCTTTTTGGCGTGCCTTATCCTTATGTTCTGTTCAATTGTTCGTGCCATGTCAGCTCCACGTCAGTCTTTATGCTCTAACTAACTGTGGTGAAAAATGAGTAATGGTATTTTTCAATTAGTGTTTTTAAATTTTGTTTATTTTAAAGAAGAAAAATAGTGTTTTTGTCGCTATGGTTTTAAAGGTTAGAAATTTTAAATGAGGATGGGCACACATCGGTTTGATTTTGAATTGAATAATTTTTGTTTAATATATAAATTGAATCGAATCGATTGAATTGGTTCAATAATTTTATACAGTTAATTTTTTCATATTTTATAATTTTTTTAATTTTTTAATTTTTTATATGAATCAATAGATTTTTATCAATTTTTTTAATTAAACCGAATTCTTAGTTCCGATATGGATGATCAAGAAAATTGGCTGGATCTTGTGAAATCATTTCACAAAAGCTCATTGATTATAAAGCAAATCGACTTCGATTTTCCTCTTTTATTGTAATAAAAAATTTATTTTTTATGTGAAAAAGGTCTGTATCAATAATTATAATTCTACTAATAGATAATTTTTGAATACTTTACTCATTCGTAATAAAATATTTTTTTTGTGCATTGGTAAATAAAATACATGTTTTTTTGTGCACACATCGTAATACATGTTTTTTTTTCGATTTAAAAAACATGTATTGAAAATGTTCACTACAGAACACCTCTTAAGACTTGCTAGTGAAGACAAACCGAAAAAAAGAGAGAGAATTTTTAAATCGAACCCGAACGGTCCGGTCCGAATCAATTTCGATTCACAACCGGGTCAGCACTTCAACCGGATCAGCCCGACCAAACCAAACAAAATAAAAAATTTAAAAATATTTTGAAGTGCCAGGTCTCGTATTATGATTGATCGTCTGCAAATGGAGCCCTAATTCTAACCTAATCAAATTAAAACAAAGCCCGCCAAATGAAAAATCCCTAAAATTCGAGCGAGAAGAACCCGCTGCCGTTACTCTGCCATCCGTCATCTTCGTTCTTCCTTATGCCGCTGTCTTCGATTTGGCACTTATTAGTCTCTTCTCTCAATCTTCAATAACTGTGCAATTTTCATTTGTGTAGGACTGGTTCGCCTCTGCCCTTGTTTGCCATCTGTTTTTAAGTTAATTTTTATCGGATCAGCTTCAGTATTCATTTGATTGAATTTCATTATACTTCTTCTCAAGTTTCTATTCTCAGTGAGAAATTGCTTGGAATATTTAATTACAGTTCATATCATAGTTCTTACAGTCAATTATGATCTCAGTCAAACATACAATTTTGAATTGGAAATGTTGGGAACTGCTCATTTACGTACTGTTTTTTTTTTTTTTTTATTCTTTTGGGCAGAAGCAAAGCTTATTTTGCCAAAATGAGTTTGATTTCTCTAAATGCTGTTTCTAGAAATAGATTGAAGACAAAAACAGAGGATGGTGAGGTGCCTTTGGCTGTGGAAGATAGCAAAGATGTTGAGGATGGAAAAGAGTCTGATTTGGAAACATCACGGGATAAGAATAGAAAGAGAGAGAAGGAAATACGAAGGGAAATAGAGCAAGTGAAGGAAATGAAAAGGTTGGAGAACGATTTGTTTGGATCTCTCTATGATCCTATCGAATTTGGGAAGGAAGATGAGGAAAAGGTCCAAGATGAAGCTGAGGCTGGTTCTGCCATGTACTTCGTGGACTCTTCTGCTAATGGCATGTTGTCTGTTAATAAAGATGATGCACAATTCTCAGAGGAAAGTGATGATGAAGGGGAAACTTGGCAAAAGAAACCTGTCTGGGTGGATGAGGAAGGGAAAGACCAATGTAAATATAGCTAAAGTTAACAGGTTGAGGAAGCTGAGGAAGGAAGAGGATGAGAGTTTGATTTCTGGTGCGGAGTATGTTTCAAGACTGAGGGCTCAGCATGTTAAACTGAACCCTGGCACAGAATGGGCCCAACTTGATTCACGGTCAAGGGATGATGACCCTTATGATGAATCATCAGATGAAGAAACCGGGGCTGTGGTGGCTCGTGGTCATGAGGATGTTGAAGCTGTGGATGATATTCTAAGAACAGATGAAGATCTTGTTGTAAAGAGCAGCGCCAAGTTGTCTCCTGGACTTCTTGAATTCTCGAGACTTGTGGATGCAAATGCTGAGGAATCATCGAATGGTCTTATAAATTCAGTTCAGTTCCATCGAAATGCTCAGTTGCTACTTGTTGCTGGGTTGGATAGAATACTAAGATTTTTGCAGATTGATGGCAAACGGAATACCAAAATACAAAGCATTTTCCTTGAAGATTGTCTTGTTCGAAAGGCATCTTTCCTGCCTGATAGTTCTCAGGCTATAATAGCTGGAAGAAGAAAGTTCTTGTACAATCTTGATTTAATGAAAGCGACGGTTGATAAAATAGGTCCCCTGGTTGGGAGGGAGGAGAAAAGCTTGGAAATTTTTTAAGTTTCCCCTGATTCTAGTACAATTTTATTTGTGGGCAATGAAGGTTATATCTTGTTGGTCTCGTCTAAAACAAAGGAGCTGATTGGAACTCTAAAGATGAATGGAACCGTTCGTTCTCTGGAATTTGCCAATGATGGCAAGCAATTGCTGAGTTCTGGAGGTGATGGGCAGGTCTATCTTTGGGATTTGAGAACAAGAATGTGCATCCATAAAGCAGTTGATGAAGGGTGCATAAATGGTACAGCTCTTTGCACTTCCCCCAATGGAACTTTCTTTGCCACAGGTTCTGACAGTGGAATAGTGAATATTTACAGCAGAGAGGAGTTTCTAGGGAGTAAGAGAAAACCGATCAAGGCCATTGAAAATCTGACCACCAAAGTGAATTTTATGAAATTTAATAATGATGCTCAAATATTGGCAATCTGTTCTACCATGAAGAAGAAGAACAGTTTGAAGCTGATACACGTTCCATCATATATATAATGTGTTCTCTAACTGGCCTCCTCCGAATAGGAATCTGCAATATCCTCGATGTTTGGATTTCAGTCCTGGTGGAGGTTTTATGGCTGTGGGAAATGCTGCAGGAAAAGTGGTATTATACAAGTTGCATCATTACCACTATGCATAGCATGAACGTGGGCTGGAATATTCATAGGTGGTCGAAGATTATTAATTCCTTGCTTCTCGAGTTCGCGCTGGGGAAGATCTTATGTGGTAGTCACTAGATGAACAATGCTATCAGTTTTGGCTGATCTTTTCTGTTTTATCATTAGAGCTGCATCTGTTTCCTAGTGATTTATTGAACGTCACCATGTGGACCTGTTGTGACATGTCTGCACGAATTAAAAGATAGGTCATGCTTACATGCCCCCACAGAATAATAACCAACAAACTGAAGGCACTTTATAAAAACTGAAGCACAAGAACAAAATATAGAAGAAATTGAACAATTAATCGATAATTTTAGAAATAAGATATTTTTTTAATTAAGGATAAATGGTAATGGATGGCATTACTTGTAATTTTATTAGACTGAAAAGCCCAGATCATGAATAAAGTTTTTCTTTCCCAAGTCATATAATTTTAAATGGGGGTAAGGCTTTGGAACCCCCATGAAACTCTTCTACACGCCCAGTTTAAAAAATAATTCACAACTGGCACTGCGAATAGTTAAGATTGTTGTCCAAAATTCAATTGACTACTTTGTAATCCCTTAATTATCATTTCTGCTATATGTATGTATATCTCTGATCTAACCCAGGTTCTGTCCCTTGCAGCCTTGTTACCCATGGTAACAACAGAGAATTTGAAAGGGCAGTTCTTTGGCTTTCAGAAAATTTGAATTTTGATGTTGATGCAAGGATAAATCTTTTCGAGGTACTTAGTTTAATCGTTTACCCAAAAGCTTCAATTTGTAATTATGCTAAGGTTGAGCTTTGTTTCGGTTTAACTCTTGGTCTTGAATTCGGAAGTTAATAAAGGGAGGCGGAATCAGATTATATTGAACTAGCAGATGCCTTTGTAGGATGAAGCCTAGAGAATGTTTGCTGAAAATTGTTATCGATTGATCAGGATATTGTGGATGTCGTATTACCGTTCCTGTATTTGCTTTGCATAAAGAAATTTTGCTTGAGCCCAACATAACATAATAGGTCAAAATTTACTTCAAATGACAGGTTGTGTATTTTGTATATTATTCCATGACAGCCGTGATCGAAGGCAATAAACGCTTCATTAATTTTAATTTTTTTTTTTAATTTTAAGTTCAACTTTTGCACGTTGAGTAAATTTTAATTTTTTAATAAGTAAAATCAAAAACTGCAAAAAAGCAAAAGCAAAAGCAGATTTTGAACAATTGCCAAATAAGCGCTTCCAACGAGAAACAATCTGGCCTGGGTATCGTGCAAATAAGCACTGCCAACATACCCAGATCTCCAAATCATAAAGCTAGCAAAAAATTGCCCTTTTACAAGAGACAATCTAGGTATTGCGCCAAAAAAAAAAATCTTTTTGACAGGAGAGAGTTGAACACAACAATACCCAGATCTGCAATAGAGAGAGAAGTCGGTGGTCTTCTTAAGGTTGACTGCATATCAAAAAAAAAAAAATCCATAGATAATGTTCTCAAAGCACAGATTTTTTCCAAAACCAGGAGAGAGGTTGTGGGAACTGTCGTTGGAGATAATATTCATAGATAATGTTCTCAAAGGAATTCCGAAACTTATGTGCATAAACTGACAGTAGAGTTCAGAGAAGGGCAAAAACCTGAATAATAAAGATAACAAAACAAAGTTTAACATTTTCGAACTGATCTTAATATATACCGTCTACTCACAATGACTCTGCAAACTGGCAGTGCTTCAAGTCAAGCTCTTGCTTCATGACACAATTCATCAGCCACTCACTGCTGAACGTCCATATTCCTTTCTTCACAGCTGATAACGCTTCTTCCATGTCTTCTTCACTAGCAATAAAAATTGTTTTTGATGTTTCCTTTACATTGTCCAACTTTGAAATGACCTGAATTAATGACATGATTAGTTGATACTAAAGATGGTAGGAACAACACAAACCTCATACTGCAGTCGTGATGATATCACTATGATAAGCTGTTGAACTTGAATTCTTATCAGTGTTACCAATCATTAATTGAGCTACTATCAGCTCTGTAACTAGATGGTACTTCCTACTCTTTGTGGATGAAGAGGACTGTGTTTTAAGATGTTAATACAAAGTAAAGAATTGAAAAATCAATATTTTTTATTTCTAGAAACAAGGTATTGTCTGTAATAGCTTTTCGGTGCGTTAAAAATGGCTAGTAACATCCGTGCAATTGTATCAAAAAAAAAAAAAATATATATATATATATACACACACATCCATGCAATACTTTGTTTCTAGAAAATAAATAATTCAATGATAGAGAAAGCATAACAATAATGAACTTGACTATATTCAGAGATCACCAAAGACAGTTTGAGATGACTATCAAAGCACTCTTGTATGTATGTACGCAAGACAAAGTACCAGTTATAATGCT